>OY728119.1:2050071577-2051271577 GCA_963277665.1 Viscum album
AGGTAGGACTTACAGATTTGAAGTGTATAACAACACAATTTTTTGATTAAAGATGGATTTGGTGGAATAATTTTCCAATCCAAAGAGTTATTAGGTCTCATCTTTAGGAATGAAATCGCGCAGCTGGGGTATTGGTTCTATAGCCAATTTACGGGAAAACTTTCCCAAAGGTTTTTTAAAACCATTGTGAAAGGGAAGATTTACCAAAATTTTCAAAAAACCATTGGGAAATACTTCTTAAAATTAAAATATCCCAATGTTTTTATCAAACTATTGGGTAAAATTCATCTAAAACTCATATATCCCAACTATTTGATAAAACTGTTGGGTAAAAGTCATCTAAATTTTTTTATTCCAATAGTTTAGTGAATCCATGGGGTAAAGACCCCTATTCCTACTATTTATGAAAACCATTGAAAAACATCCATTGATTTATCCTCTATTTACAGTAGTGAATATTAATAATATATTATTTTTCAGTATAACTCATTCTTTTGTGCAATGAAAGATTTTGAAGAAAGATATTGTTGCATGTCAGGTATACTATCAGACATAGTACCCCTTCTAAAGTAAAATTACTATATAATTCGTAAATATTAATAAATATGAAAAAATATTATTCTTTAATATCATGGGATTTTACATCCTTCCCCTTTTGAAAATTGAATCCTCAGGGTTTTAAATTTGGGCTTAGTAACTAAGGTTCCACTTTTCAAAATAACTTCATTGAAGTCCCACATCGGAAAAAGAGTCAATAAAACTTCCACTTTAAATTAAATAAAGTGAGGTACAAAGGACACTTGAGATAAAACATACTAGGATTCTATGTAGAAAAACATGGGTATAGAAGAAAAAATAACCATATTGTTCAATTTGAGAATGATAGAAATCATGATTAAGAAAAAGATAATAATCATAAAACCAGAAAAATGTGATGGGTTAAACAGTCATTGATTTCAAAGTAATAAAAGAAAACAGAAAACCTTTTCGTTTTAAGATATTTTTAATAATGTTGATGAATTATTTTACTACTTTTAATAAGAACATAAAGAAATATACTTAATTGAAAATTATATTTTCATCCTTTAGTCAATTCCACCATAAACTCATCTTTTCCTCCAATTGATGTGTATTTAAGATGAATCTTTCACGCCTGGAGAATTATTATAAACTTATAAAAACTCACATCAATGAAAAATTTTAACTATCCATTTATTGTACCTTTAAACATTAACTAAACCAATATGGTTAGAACAAGATCAGATAATTCCCCCAGAAACAATACTCCTTTGTAAAAAGAAGGGCTGCTTTTAACCTCCAAAATTCAAAAATAATTACCAAAGTTTAATATATACCTTTCAATAAATATTTATCTATAAAATTCTTCAAAATAATCCAAAATAGGGTTTAAAATTAAAATTTATAAGGATTTCATAACATATTCTTCAAAAAAATTAACATTGATCTCTGAATAAAATCAACCACTCTTACTATGTTATATCAAAATCACATATTCCCTACGATAGGTTAACCATTTCATTAAAATACCCAAATTTACATAAGTCCATAATTAAATAATTCAACTATATTTCCTCAAATAAAATTTCATATTATTATATTTACCTTAATCATGTACAATTCCTAAAATAGTTAACATCTTCCAGAATAATAGTTATCACTTAATCCCCAAATCATTTTCTAATCCCATGGTTATATATTCGATAAAATATATGTCTCCAAATCAACTTATTCTTAATCCATAAAATTATTAACTAAAATTAATAAGTCACACTATAAAGATACTTCATGTAGGCTAGTGGTAGGTGATAAATCCCTATCACACTTAGTTTGTGGTTTCGATTCTCGTAGCCTTGTCTGACGCGATGGGTTGCCACAAGGTCTATGTGTTGTCCTTTTTCAAAAACTTTATAATTCTTATAAAATTACCAAAATGTTATAAAATCATCAAAAATGACTATAACATGTTTTAAACTCAAATGTTATTCTATAACATTCATTTTTCATCCCAAAAATTAATAACCCATAACTACCTCAAAAATAAATGTCTTCCAAAATACCATTAATCACCATGAAATTTCATTACATAAGCCTTAAAAGTATTTATAATAAATTAAACTTAGAATCAACCACAAACGTATAAACCCATTATGATATCCATATCTCATAAGAATACATCATAATCTATGAAGTTCTCTAATCCCTACTCTGATACCATTTATAAGGACTCGGCCTAAAACATAACTTAATCTATTTACATTTTACTATAATTTATTTTATTTTTTTCTCAAATATCTTTTTGGTCTAAAGTTTTCGATAATTTGAAAAAACTCTAACATAATAAACACATACACGACAAGTGAATTATTATATTCAGTATCTATTTTTTCACCAAATGAAACCCTTTTAAAAAATCATTGATTTATTTTCAAGACATATCTTCAATAATTTCATCATGGATTCATCCTTGTCCTCACCAATCTCAAGACCTGTGAAAAAAAAATAACTTGGGATTGTAAAAAGATCTTAGTAAGGGATACATAAAGAAGTAAAATTGTAAGTCTAGTGAAAACATGAAATCCATGAATACATTATCATAAAATAATGCTTTTCACCTTTAAAAAGTAGTAAATACTCTTCATGGAATATAATATCATTGATTACCAATTTTTTTAATATAAATATTACCATAAAACCTATAGAAAACACATATAAAATAAAAAGGTAAGTTGGGATATAATCACACTTAAAATGAATAACCATATGGTCGACTTCCACACATATTACTAAATATAATATCCATATGGCTGACTTCCATACCCAATACATTGGAGGTTATAACGTAACCATCCATCTATGGTTTATCACAAAACCACCCATATTGTTTTATCACATAACCAATTATATTTTGTTTATCATGTAACCACCCTCAAAATATCCAATCACCATTACGTAATAATAACACATAAAAGATTGTTATTATTAACATTTCACTCAAAAAATTACATTCTGCAATCACAAGAAATAATTTTAAGATATTGAAATTTTCATTCCAATTTTAATCCATTTTCAATAATAAAACACTAGAAAATGGGATAATAGAGTTATTTACCTTTAAAAAAAAGTAAGGCTTATAGAGGAATCCAAATATCAAATAATGGTTACAGCGACGGAGAAGTCATTATCGTCACATACTCCATTTTGTAAAGAAAGTAAAATTATTCATATAAAAGTATTCATTTTGAAAACATTGAATGAAAATCAATAGACACATAAAATTTCTTGTATAATCCTTTAATATACATATAAATAACTATGTAAATTAATATCACTAATAAAAAGATATGACAATTAAATATTTAAATGTTCAAGGTATCCCATACCACATTGAATATTTTAATCATAATATCCTAGAATTAATACATTTAACAAAACATTAAATAATATTATTATTGATAAAATATGGATATTAAATGTCATATAGTCTATATATACACCTTATAAAAGTATAAAGGTGCATATTATCATGAAATACCTCAATGAAAGGAGATTGAGATGAAGTCCCTTACCTTGAGTCTGAATCGCCACATACAATCTTCATATTCCTGAATAATAAAATTTGGTTAATTTTTACTTACATGAAAACATTTTTCATGTTTATTATTCATTTTATATTACTTATTATCATGTTATAACAATTCATAATTATTTAAGTTCATATTAGATGTATTCTCGATAATCGGTACTCTAGTCCAAAATGAACTTGGTATGATGTCAATAGTCCATGTGGTCATAAGTACATCATCACTAGAATAATATTCATGATATAATAATAACTTTTATATATCAATTATACTTTTAAATACATTCATTAAATATGGATATGAAAAATGAAGAATGTTACAATCATGAAGATGATAACTCATACGTACGCATGGGTAACATTGCCATTTTTCATTTAGCAATATGAAAATAAGTTAATTATTATTTTATCTTTACAAAATGATCATAATATTATTAAAATAATAATAATATTTTAAATATATATATATATATATATATTATTCAAGTGATGTGTTGAATAAACACGATTCACATCGCTTCGTGGAGGTGATAGTTCACATGTACGCACGAATAACGTTATCATTTTTATGTGCATGGAAATTAAGAACTTAATTGACATATTATTATCTTGTAATGATAAATATGTAATTAATATCATATATAGACATTAATTCCATCATTATGATAAGTCTTGAGTGACAGTAATGAAAAATTGAGTATATCTGTTCATGAGGCGGTAGTCTGGCATACACAAAAATGAAAATTTCATTTCCCATTTGATGGAATAAGGGAATTATTTAGGTGATGGTATTAAAATAATAACATATTTGTATATTAGGGATATTTTAGTTATTATATCATCATGGTTGGAGGATATTTTATAGAATTGGAAGAAGAAATAAAATATAAATACATAAAGAAAACGGTTCTTTTTATTCGATTGATCACCTTTGAAGAACACCTTAACACCTCTAAGAAGGTAGTTCTACCTAAAATAAGGATTAAATAATGTGGGGAGGGATTCTAGTAATGTTTTTGGGTAGATCTTGGCCAAACCAAATGGTTTTGGAAGTGTGATTAGTAGAGAGGTATGGGTGCCTTTTTATAGGAGAGGGGAGGGCGATAAGGCCACGGCCTTAGAACATTACATTTTCTCGAATTAAATGAATAATTCACATTGAGGATATTTTCAAGTTTAGAGTTTTACATAATTAGTCCATAAAAATTACATTACATCTCAAAAATTACAATGTAGACACTTCTACTCAGATTCCATTTTTTCATAAAATAAAAACTTTTAAAAAAGGGGTCATGCATACTTCCATGTTTTAGATAGCATGAATTTTCATTGATCCCATCCTTGACCCTATTCATCTTTATGTCCTGTGAAAAACATTTCAAAACATGGGATGAGAAAAAAAATATCAGTAAGTGTTATAAAATAAAGAATGAAAATATTAGTCCATCAAAACATAATCTTTTCAACATGCCTCAATAAATAATAAGATTTATGAATAACACATAGAAAACATAAATCTTAATGGTAACTTGTGGCATCCATAACATACTTACATTCTAGATTTCACAGCTACGTAGGGAGTTACATTTGGAATACCCATCATAATATATTCCCAAAATCTCATAGGAGAAACATTAACGTTTACATATATCACGTTACCCGAGGCATTGGAGATATATATCAGGCTCACCCACCCTAGGTTTATCATGGAACCGCCCATATACGTAAAACAATGCCCAAGAACCATAACCCATAAAACAAGCAGAAATGAAAGATAACATTTCCACATTGAAATCACAATATATCATTTCAAGATATTAAAATAGTCAATGCTTTCCCAAAACCAATTTCAATACCAAAATATGTAAAAAGGGTATGTGGTATTATTTTCCATTTAAAAAACACGACGGCCTATTAAGGAAGACAAAGATCAAATAATACTCGCAGCGGCGGAAAGGTCATTATCACCGCGTACATTAAAAAGAAACATTAATTTTTTCGTTTAGTAAAATTATTCATAGAAAAATATTCTCTTTGAATGAAATGAATAGTCAAATGTTTTTATACACTATATAAAATAAATTCATGTATAAATAAAAATATGCATCAATGAAAGGTGATTGAGACGAAATCCCATACCTCATGTTTGACTTGACTCGCTCGATCATTAAATCTCCTAAATAATAAACTAATGTTAATTTATAATTTCTTCAGAACCTTTTTCAAGTTTATTATTCCTTTCAAATCACTTATTACCACGTTATAAACATTAAATTATCATTTAAGTTAATAACGGTCATTTTGTCAATATTTGGTATTTATAATTACATGTTTTCAAGGTGGAAAAAGTATATTATACACAGATTTATATTCATTATTTTCATATAATATAAATCATATATATCCAGTGTATATTTATTTAGAATAATCCATGTCATTTGGATATATGAAAATGAAATGCACCGTTCATGGAGATGGTAAGTCGTACGTACGCATGAACGCTACTTTCATTACTTTTTTCACATTTAAAGAAATAAAAACCAAATGATACATAAATATATTATAATTACATTATAATATCATATTTTATATATGTTACATAAGTTCATTAATATCATCCTTTATAAATTTCATGTATGTTATGAACGAGTCATATCACTTTGAGGGGGTGGTAGTCTGCACTTCCTCAAATGAAATTATCGTATATATACGACATGAAAAGCATAAAGGTATGTTATAAAAGATAATTACATAAGCATACATATAAAATAAATATCATAAATATCAAATATAATTACAGTTCCATCATAATTTCCACCATGAGAGGTGGTAGGAGAAAATTGAACAATCATCATTTCGTGAGGCAGTAGTTCACCGTCCACAGAAACAGTATGTTCGTATCCATTAGATGAATATGTGTGTAAGTTTAGTTCAAATAATTCTCATAAAAATAGCCTATTATATTTAGGATATTGGTTTTCTTATAAAATAAAGGAATAAAAAGAGTTCAGGGATTGGATATGTAAAATAAAATAAAAGAACCTAAGAGAAGACGTTACCTTTAAATCGGGTAACTCCCTTTGGTTTAAACCAAAAGGATTTCTTGAAGTGCCTTTTGCCTATGGTAAGTCTTCTAGGTGGAAGAGAGGAATTTTTAGATCTTATTTTGGCATAGTTTATATGAGCCAAGTGGATTGAGAGGTGTGAGTAATGAGTTTGAGGTGATGAATTTTTATAAGGGGGAGGAGAGGCTCTTTAGGAACGTTTGAAAATATTATTTTATTATAAACTAAATTTCTGTTTCAAAAGGTCCCAAACTTATTAAATTAGAAGATAAGAGGACTATTATTTTAAATCCTCTCAAAAAATATGTTTTTGACAAGTCTTGTTTTGAAATTTAACCTTATCATTTAGCTTTAACCCTTAGTAAACTAATTTGACTATCACCATGTCTTCTTGTGTATTTACTCTATAAGGTTAATATAGTTACTATAAAATGCCAATTGAACCAAAATTGGTTCATTAATGACATTTTCCACATTATAAAAGTCATTTTTATGAATCTTATATTTTTAGGATTATTATATCATTTAATAAAATAATATTTGTTTTAAAAACTAATTTATGTCAATTTAAATACTATTCATGTCATGATATTTTATAAATTCCAAAAAAACTTGATTATTTAGAAAAACCTTCATAAATTAAAAGATAACAAGTCATCCTAATCTTTAAAATACGTGGATGGAATAAAAATTTCCAAAATAAATTTAATTTATCATTTATAATCACATTTATTTAAAACATTCATTAATGGGGTAATAATTACATCATCATTATGTCATAAATAAATTTATTTATTTGATATCTAAAAATTATAAATAAAATACGATGATGTAGGAAATATTTTAAATTTATAATGAATATTAATAGTCAAATATATCAATTATATAACCCCACATTAAAATTGTTTTAGAAAAACAATACAGGATTATGAAATTTTTATTTTTACTTTAAATAAAAATTTATTAATGTAATTACCTTACCCAAGTGGCTTTCAAATGAAAAAGGTTTCAACCAAGTATTTTATTGGTCGTCCAAGACTCATATAATAATGTTAGGACAAGTTTTAAGGTAATTTTATATTATTATGATATTATTTTTACCTTGAATTACCCTATTTACCTTTAACCGTGGAAAATAAAAATCCAAAGTTACTATTCACAAAAAATTATTTTCACCCCATTGAACCACATATTACATACTGATAACAAGCATGTATGTTTGATTTTTTAAATTCAATTCACAAAAGCAGTAAAATTTCATTTAAATGGAAAAATTCTTTTTTAACTATTAAGCATTATTTTTTACTATTCATGAAAAATTAAAGGCTTTTAGAGAAATACCAAAAATTCACTCTAAGATAAATTTGATATTCCAAATTCAAAAATGATGTCTATTTTATGAAATTAAAAACATAAAAGTTTCATTAACTAATTTAAAATTAATTCCCGTTGTCAAAATGAGAAAACATGTTTTTAAGAAATAATAACTACCAAAAGATTGACATGCATTTATGTCCAATTTAAGAGTGAAATTTCTTCCAATGGTCAACATTGGATTAAATGGTAAAAATATAATCCAATTATACTTTAAAACCAATTTAAAGAAAAATCTATCAATTTAAATAAATTATTTGAAAAGGTAGTTTTGAATTAAAATGCGTTCGATTTCACTATTCATTACAAAATGAATTTTATCCAAAAAATACCAAAATTTCATCCAAAGTAAATTTTGATGTCCCAATTCTAATGAAGAATATTATTTTTTTCAAATAGAACATATAAAAGTGACAAAAACTAGATTTAAAAAGGGTTCACCATCAAAAGGGGGTAAACCAACCATTTAAAGAATATTAGAGTATTTATGCTTAAAATACGATTCATTCCCATTTTTAGCCTCTAACTTTTATTGGATAAATGTAAAATCATTTAAGAAACATGTTTAATCATAATATGCTTATTTATGTTCATTCCCGCAAATAAAAAAGCTAGAAGTTATTTACCATTTAAAATAATAATATTATATTATTATTTTTCAGTATAACTCAACATTGTGTGCAATGTAAGATTTAAAAAATACTAATTGTTGTGTATTGGGTACAGAGTCAAACATAACTTCCCCTTTAATGTAAAATTAATATTTAATACACAAATATTAATAAATATGAAAATGTTATATTTATTATTTTCCTAGGATATAACATCCTTCCCCCTTTTGGGAATTTCCTCCCCACAATTCTATTCACTAATAAAATAAGTGGGGGTATTTAACCCTCATATCATTTTCATATTTCCACATTTCATCTTCAACCATATGGTTTTTTCACAAAACCTTTACCTATTGAATTACCTTATTCCGCAACTGTAACACCCCAAGATTCTACGGTACGTTTCCCTTCGAATAATGCGATAGCGTGTGTTGTACGCAACCTCGAGTTCTAACACACACCACAACTAATCAAACTAGCCGTTATGAATAGTAATACCTACTTTTTGAAATTATATATATTTTATATTTTAAAATGGACTTCATTTTTGGATTCGGAATATTGAAATTAGCCTAGGGTGAAATTTTGGTACTTTTCGGATAACTTTTATATTTTGATGAATAGTGAAAATTACTAAATTTTAATTAAAAACAACTTTTTTAATCAAAATAATTAATAGTGATAAATTGTGAATTTGAGTGGTTTTAAAGTATATTTAGAATATATTTTTATCATTTAATATAATGTTGGTCATTGGACATAATTTTACAATTAAACCGAACATAAACAAGTGTCAATCTTTTGATAGTTATTACCTCTTAAAAACACGCTTTTTGTTTTGACAGCGGGAATTAATTTTAAATTAATTTCTGCCACTTCTGTGTTTTGAATTTAGAAAAATGTATTCCATATTTGGAATCAGGATGTCCAAATTGTGTAAATAGGTAACTTTTATTTTTAGACATTTTGAATAATTACTGTGGTAAATATTTTATTTACCATGGTTAAGGGTAAATCCGGTAAATAAGGGTTAAAAAAATAATATTATAATAATACACAATTACCCTAAAACGTGTCCTAACCTTATTGGTGGACACATACCCGACCATGAGCATCCTTGGTTCAATTTGGGGACCCCTTGGAGCCACTTGTATGTGGTAGGGACACTTTATATTAATAAAGTTAAAATAAAAATAAAAACGGCATAAGCTTACATCTTTCAGAATAACAATTTTTAAATAGGGTTATACATGTTGGATTTTCGATTATAAATATTCATTAGAAAGATAAAAATATTTCCTACATAATGATATTTTATTTATAATTTTTAGACATCAAATAATTTAAATTATTAATGACACAATAATGATGCAATGTTTACCTCATTAATAAATCATTTAAATAAATAAGATTATAATGATTAAAATATTATCTAAAACCTGTCCAATTCTTATTGGTTGATGTTATTTAGAATATTAGTCATCTTATCTTCGACCTCAATGATTTTTGGACCATTATAAACCGAATATAATTATATTATAAAGTAATACTTTCACTCTTTCCTAAAGAGCCCCTCTTCTCCCTTATAAAAGGAGACCACTTCTACTCATTCCTCACACCTCTCAAGCCACTTGGCTCGTCCAAACTCTGCCCAACTAAGCTCCCCACATCCCTCTCCTGATCCTTGAAGCTTCCCCTTAGGCAGAAATCATTTCAAGAAGTCCTTTGGTTCCAACCAAAGTGAGTTACCTAAATTAAAGGTAACGATTTCTCTTAAATTATTTTCCTTTATTTTGCTTCTCCAACCCCCAAACTCTTTTTATTTCCTTTCTTTTGTAACAACACCAGTATACTCAATATACTAGGATGTTGTTATAAGAAGTATTCAAACTACACATACACACAACTCCATCTAATGGATGATGAACATAATGTTTCTGTGGATGGCAAACTAACGCCTCACGAAACGATGATTGTTCAAATACATCTTACCGCCTCTCATGGTGGCCATTATGATGGCACTGTAATTAAATATGATATTAATGATATATATTTTATATATAAGCTTCTGTAATTCCATTTTATTTCATACCATTATTCGTTTCATGTTGTATATACATACGATAATTTCATTTGAGGAAGTGCGGACTACCGCCCCCTTAAAATGATATGACTCGTTCATACCACACATGGAACGTATAAAGGATGGTGTTAATGAACATAAGTAACATATATAAAATATTATATTATACTGGAATAGTAATATACCTATGTATCATTTGGATTCAATTCTTTTAAAATAAAAATTAAATGGAAGTAGCGTTCGTGCGTACGTACGGACTACCGTCTCCACGAACGCGGTGAGATCCATCCTCCATCGTATCCATTCAAGTCTTATTCTCATTTTAGGGTTAAAAATAATGTTAATATCATTCTGATTTTGAATAATATTTAATCTATCCATTACAAACATGTCTTACGTAACCAAACATTTAAGAAGAACGAATCGATTATCACCTGAAACGACGATAATACTAAGATATTATTAATAAAGCAATGTTAAAAGATCATATATGATATCATATTAATGTATATGATTCTTGTATAATTTAATAACAATTATTTCACCATTATACAGGAGGTTAACCGACCCCAACAAAGGAAAAGTACAAGGTAAGGGTTATTTCACAATCTCTTCAAAAAAGGCCAAGGGATCAAGGCCAGGCTTATGCTATCACTACTGCTGAGGTAGAAGCTCTGAAAGACGTGGTGGCAGGTAATTTAATGGTTTCCTCAAGTTTAGCAAATGGATTATTTGATTCTGGATCATCACATTGTTTCATATCTTCCCAGTTTGCTAAGAAAATTAGATATTTCCAATTTGATTTAATAAGGGAGTTGTCAGTTAAAACTCCTAAGGGAAGTATCATTGCAACAAAGTTTTGTGAATCAGTCCCCATTAGAGCACATAAATTTTCTTTATCTGCTGATATCATCGTCATACCTATGATTGAGTTTGATATAATCCTCGGTATGGACTGGCTTTCGGACTATGATGCGAAGATTTATTGTAAGAAGAAAGAGGTTACGATTCTTGATGATAATGATAAGGAACACCTTATTTTTAGAGCAGAATCGTCACCACCTAATTCTTATTTAGATCCACCCCCAGTAGCTCAACTTAATTCAATTATTGGGGAGGAAGAGAATGAAATAACTGTCGGTGAGGAAAGGAATGTTCAAATAGAGGATGTACCTGTTGTGAAAGAATTTGTAGATGTATTTCCGGAAGATTTACCTGGACATCCTCCAGAACGAGAAGTTGAGTTTTCTATTGATTTGATTCCTGGATCAAGGCCTATATCGAAGACCCCTTATAGAATGGCCACTGTAGAGTTAGTCGAACTAAAGAAACAACTAGAGGAATTGAGTAATAAGGGATTTATTCGCCCTAGTGTTTCTCCATGGGGAGCCCCTGTTCTTTTTGTTAAAAAGAAAGATGGATCTATGAGGTTATGTATCGACTACAGGGAGATCAATGCTATAACGATAAAGAACAAGTATCCCCTACCTCGTATTGATGATTTATTTGACAAACTGAATGGAGCTCAATACTTTTCAAAGATTGACCTTCGATCTGGATACCATCAGTTGTGTGTGAAGAAGGAAGACATTCCGAAAACAGCATTTCGAACCAGGTACGGGCATTACGAGTTTACTGTAATGCCGTTTGGATTGACTAATGCACCCTCTGTATTCATGGATCTAATGAATAGAGTTTTCAAGGAGTATCTCGATGAATTTGTGGTGGTATTTATTGATGATATCTTGGTATACTCCAAAACCTACGAAGATCACGAAAATCACTTGCGCATTATCTTGAAGACTCTGAGGAGGCATGAATTATATGGGAAGTTTAGCAAGTGTGAATTCTGGCTTCAGGAGATTTCTTTTCTTGGCCATATTGTCTCTAAAGTTGGAATCTCTGTTGATCCTTCTAAGACCAAGGCAATCCAAGAATGGCCATCACCTACGAGTATAACTGAGGTACGTAGTTTTATTGGTTTGGCAGGTTATTATCGACGTTTCGTCCAGAATTTTGCCCGATTGGCTAACCCATTAACGAAGCTCACACGTAAAGGGGTTAAATTTGTTTGGACAAAAGAGTGTGAAGAATGTTTCGAAGAACTGAAGAGAAGATTAGTCAATGCTCCTATATTGACTCTACCATCGGGGAATGATGGGTTCATTATTTATAGTGATGCATCGAAGAAAGGACTTGGCTGTGTCCTTATGCAGAATGATAGAGTTATTGCCTATGCATCACGACAGTTGAAAATTCATGAACAAAACTATCCTACTCATGATCTCGAGTTAGCAGCAGTGATCTTTGCTTTGAAGATATGGAGGCACTACCTCTATGGTGAAAAATGTGAGATTTATACTGATCACAAGAGTTTGAAGTATATTTTCTCACAAAAAGAACTCAACATGAGGCAAAGGAGATGGCTTGAATTACTCAAGGATTATGATTGTACGATACACTACCACCCAGGGAAGGCAAACAAGGTGGCAGATGCTTTGAGTAGAAAAGACCATGGAGTTTTGAACAATATGAGAATTGAAAGGGATCCAATTTTCATGGATCTAGTGAAGATGGACATGGGAATAACCAGGGAAGGTGAAACATCAATGCTTTTTCAAATGGTTTCCAAACCATCTTTACTAGAAAGGATTAAGAGTTCTCAGACCGATGATGAAGAATTCCAAAAAAAATTAAAGTTCTGAATGATGGGAGATTGAGAGACTTTGTGTATGAAGATGGAATTTTGAAATTCGGGAAGAGACTTTGTGTTCCCAATATACCTGATCTAAAAAGGGAATTGCTGGATGATTCTCATAGTTCCAATTTCTCTATACTCCCTGGGAGCACCAAAATGTATAGAGATTTGAAGGAAAATTTTTGGTGGGACAACATGAAGAGGGAGATTGCTGATTTTTTGTCAAGATGTATGGTTTGTCAACAAGTGAAAGCTGGAAGGCAACAGCCTGGAGGAGTCATGCAACCTCTTCCCACACCGGAGTGGAAATGGGACAATGTTACGATGGACTTTGTCATGGGGCTACCGAAGACTCCTAGAAGGAACGATGCAATATGGGTTATTGTTGATCGTCTTACCAAGTCAGCACATTTTCTTGCTATAAGAGAAGATCTACCCCTGGAACGTCTAGCAAGACTATACATTAATGAAGTTGTGAGACTTCATGGAGTACCCCTATCGATTGTTTCCGATCGTGATCCCCGTTTTACTTCATGATTTTGGAAAAGTCTTCAGAAATCCCTGGATACTGAACTTCATTTGAGCACTGCTTACCACCCTCAGACAGATGGATAATCAGAACGGACTATTCAAACCTTAGAAGACATGTTGAGATCTTGCTCACTTGACTTTCAGGGTATGTGGGATCAATATTTACCTCTGGTAGAATTTTCCTATAACAATAGCTTCCATTCAAGTATTCAGATGGCACCATATGAAGCGTTATACGGAAAGAGATGTCGTACACCAACCTGTTGGGATGACGTTGGTGAAAGAAAACTTGTAGGCCCAGAACTGGTGGAGGAAACGGTGGAAAAGGTGAAGGTAATCCAAAATCACATCAAAGCAGCTCAAAGTAGGCAGAAGAGCTATGCCGATAATCGAAGGAAGGATTTGGAATTTCAGGTCGGTGATCATGTTTTCCTAAAGGTATCTCCATGGAAGGGAGTCATACGTTTTGGTAAGAAAGGTAAATTGAGTCCCAGGTACATCAGACCTTTCGAAATTCTAGAACGAATTGGGGTTGTAGCTTACCGATTGGCAATGCCGCCAAGTCTCTCCAAAGTTCACGATGTGTTCCACGTATCTCTGTTGAGAAAATACATGCCTGACCCAACGCATGTACTCACCTATGAGGAATTATAACTGGAACCCGATCTGTCTTATTGTGAAGAGCCCGTCAAGATTCTTGATACAAGAGAACAAGTACTGAGAAACCGGACGACACGTCTGGTAAAAGTTTTGTGGAGAAATCATAAGATGGAAGAGGCAACGTGGGAACCCGAGGAACTTATGATGAAGAACCACCCGAGTCTTTTCATGTGATAAGTATTCTAGAAATTTCTAGGACGAAATTATTTGAAGGAGGGGAGAATGTAACACCCCGAGCTTCTACGGTACGTTTCCCTTCGAATAATACGATAGCGTGTGTTGTACGCAACCTCGAGTTCTAACACACACCACAACTAATCAAACTAGCCGTTATGAATAGTAATACCTACTTTTTGAAATTATATATATTTTATATTTGAAAATGGACTTCATTTTTGGATTCGGAATATTGAAATTAGCCTAGGGTGAAATTTTGGTACTTTTCGGATAACTTTTATATTTTGATGAATAGTGAAAATTACTAAATTTTAATTAAAAACAACTTTTTTAATCAAAATAATTAATAGTGATAAATTGTGAATTTGAGTGGTTTTAAAGTATATTTAGAATATATTTTTATCATTTAATATAATTTTGGTCATTGGACATAATTTTACAATTAAACCGAACATAAACAAGTGTCAATCTTTTGATAGTTATTACCTCTTAAAAACACGCTTTTTGTTTTGACAGCGGGAATTAATTTTAAATTAATTTCTGCCACTTCTGTGTTTTGAATTTAGAAAAATGGATTCCATATTTGGAATCAGGATGTCCAAATTGTGTAAATAGGTAACTTTTATTTTTAGACATTTTGAATAATTACTGTGGTAAATATTTTATTTACCATGGTTAAGGGTAAATCCGGTAAATAAGGGTTAAAAAAATAATATTATAATAATACAAAATTACCCTAAAATGTGTCCTAACCTTATTGGTGGACACATACCCGACCATGAGCATCCTTGGGTCAATTTGGGGACCCCTTGGATCCACTTGTATGTGGTAGGGACACTTTATATTAATAAAGTTAAAATAAAAATAAAAATGGCATAAGCTTACATCTTTTAGAAGAACAATTTTTACATAGGGTTATACATGTTGGATTTTCGATTATAAATATTCATTAGAAAGATAAAAAGATTTCCTACATAATGATATTTTATTTATAATTTTTAGACATCAAATAAGTTAAATTATTAATGACACAATAATGATGCAATGTTTACCTCATTAATAAATCATTTAAATAAATAAGATTATAATGATTAAAATATTATCTAAAACCTGTCCAATTCTTATTGGTTGATTTTATTTAGAATATTAGTCATCTTATCTTCGACCTCAAAGATTTTTGGACCATTATAAACCGAATATAATTATATTATAATGTAATACTTTCACTCTTTCCTAAAGAGCCCCTCTTCTCCCTTATAAAAGGAGACCACTTCTACTCATTCCTCACACCGCTCAAGCCACTTGGCTCGTCCAAACTCTGACCAACTAAACTCCCCACATCCCTCTCCTCCTCCTTGAAGCTTCCCCTTAGGCAGAAATAATTTCAAGAAGTCCTTTGGTTCCAACCAAAGTGAGTTACCTAAATTAAAGGTAAGGATTTCTCTTAAATTAGTTTCCTTTATTTTGCTTCTCCAACCCCCAAAATCTTTTTATTTCATTTCTTTTGTAACAACAACAGTGTCCTCAATATACTAGGATGTTGTTATAAGAAGGATTCAAACTACACATACACACAACTCCATCTAATGGATGATGAACATAATGTTTTTGTGGATGGCAAACTAATGCCTCACGAAACGATGATTGTTCAAATACATCTTACCGCCTCTCATGGTGGCCATTATGATGGCACTGTAATTAAATATGATATTAATGATATATATTTTATATATAAGCTTCTGTAATTCCATTTTATTTCATACCATTATTCGTTTCATGTTGTATATACATACGATAATTTCATTTGAGGAAGTGCGGACTACCGCCCCCTTAAAATGATATGACTCGTTCATACCACACATGGAACGTATAAAGGATGGTGTTAATGAACTTAAGTAACATATATAAAATATTATATTATACTGGAATAGTAATATACCTATGTATCATTTGGATTCAATTCTTTTAAAATAAAAATTAAATGGAAGTAGTGTCTGTGCGTACGTACGGACTACCGTCTCCACGAACGCGGTGAGATCCATCCTCCATCGTATCCATTCAAGTCTTATTCTCATTGTAGGGTTAAAAATAATGTTAATATAATTCTGATTATGAATAATATTTAATCTATCCATTACAAACATGTCTTACGTAACCAAACATTTAAGAAGAACGAATCGATTATCACCTGAAACGACGATAATACTAAGATATTATTAATAAAGCAATGTTAAAAGATCATATATGATATCATATTAATGTATATGATTATTGTATAATTTAATAACAATTATTTCACCATTATACAGGAGGTTAACCGACCCCAACAAATGAAAATTACAAGGTAAGGGTTATTTCACAATCTCTTCATTATCCGAGGTTGTTTATACGTAATAATCTACTGGGATATCTTTATCATCCACATCCATGTTTCTTAAAAATGTATTTCAAAACATTTTTACTATTTACAAGAATATGGGTTAAAGTCATTTATACCCTTTTTTGACTTTTTATAAGAGGTTTATAAAGGAATCTTTCCGTCGTTTTCAAAACAAGGTCCTTTTTAACCTTTTCGACAGAATTGAGGTAAGAATGTTTTTTTTAACTTATACGGAGGGTGCGGTTATTTTACGCCGTTATAAAATCTTCAAAGCTTCCCTTACAAGCTTATAAGAATATTTTCAAAGAAAATGTTTTATTTTATATGGATCTTAAATGATTTCAAAATAAAAGGAGATATTTCTTTTAAAAGAATTTTGATTTCATCTATGTCAACATCCTTTGATGGATTTTAAGATTATTTGAAGTTGATTTATTATGATACAAAACGTCTGTATTGTATTGAAGGTTTTGTGATATGTTTGACTGTGGATGTGCTATTTTTATACCATTCATAGTTTATGGTGAAAGTATTGACATTTCGTATGCTAGTTTTAATACGAATGTTTATGTTATGTTTAAACCTTTTCATATGGGAATGCATTGGACTTAATAAGTGACGGGTGGAGCCCGCTATAGCTCCTCGATGCATCGGTAGGTCTCATGAGACAAACTAGTGTCTTGGCACAAGGCCTTGACAAAATCTTATTTGTAGTCTTGGCACGAGGCCTTGGCTATGTGGTTATGATAGTCTGGCATTATGCATTCCAACATTATGAAAGTTGTTATTGATTTTTTCATGTGATTATTCGATTAGTAGAATATCCATGTGAATAAGTAAATGGCATTATTTCATTTTATTTATGCCATACCATGTTGAAAGTTCATATTTAAAAGGCTTTTGTTTTAGTTATACATTGCCTTAAATGTTTATTCTTATTTATGAAAGTTTCCGCTATATTGTTATCCTTACTGGGCATTTGAGCTCACCCCTTTTCTATGTTTTATTTTTCCCAGGATGTGAAGAAGTAAGTTATGAATGACCTGCAGGGATTTTATGAGGGGTTAATAGTGTGGATTGTGGAAACATTATGTTGTTGTAGTAGTTTTTCATTTTATAATGTAATGTAAAACTTATGAATATATCTAGTGTTTCCAAGGCTACTAAACCAATCGGTCTTTCGAGATTTGATCTTTCTTGTGATCATGCCAATGTTATGTAATAATGCACCGACTCTGGGTAACTGGGGTCGGGGCGTTACAGCAACACATTCTATCTATGGTCAGGAATCTGGACATGGTGTTCCTCATAAAAAAATATTTTCTTCCAACTGAACCACCTCTCGACTCAAAACATGATATGGATCTAGCATATACTTTCCCAACATTGAAAATTGAAAAACATTGTGTACATGTGTTAATATTGGTGGTAAATCCACTCTTTATGCAACTGATCCAACATTATCCAGTATTTCATAAGGTACAATGTACATCGAACTCAACTTTCTTTTCTTAACAAAACGCATCACACTTTTCCATGGAGAGACTTTGAGAAAGACATAATCACCTACTTTAAAAGAATAATCCTTCCTCTGGTTATCCACATAAGTTTTCTGTCTACTCTATGCTGTTCTCATGTGCTTTTGAATCAACTGAAATTTTTCTTCCATCCCTTCTACCAATTGTGGTCTCATCTTTTTCCTTTCACCCAATTCTTCCCAAAAAGCTGGAGTTTGACACCGCTTTCCATATAATGCCACAAATTTAGACATCTGTATACTGGAATGAAAAATTTTATTATAAGAAAATTCAACCAAATAAATATGTTGTTCCCAACATCCTAGGTAATCCATTGAGCAAGCACATAGCATATCCTCCAATGTCTAAATTGTTCGTTCTGATTTCCCATCTGATTGAGGATGAAAAGATGTACTAAAATTTAATTTAGTACCCAATTACTTCTGAAGTCCTTTCCAAAAGTTAGAAGTAAACCTGGGATCATAGTCAGATACAATTGATAGGGGAACTCCATTCAACCTAACTATCTCTTTAACATACAATCGAGAAAGTTGATCTACATACAAAACATCTAAAATATGAAGGAAATGAGTTGATTTAGTCAATTGGTCAAAAATAACCTAGATTTCATTATTACCTCAAGATGTATTTGGTAATCCCACAATAATTTCCATTGATATATTTTCTCATTTCCAATCTTGCACTACTAAAGGCTGAAGCATCCCTTTTGATAACTGCCTCTCTACTTTAACCTGTTGACAAGTCAAAAACTTCACAGTAAAATCAGCAATATCTCTTTTCATTCCATCCCACCGTAATACTCCAAATGATCTATGTACATATTATTACTACCAGGATGAACTAAAAAAGGATAACTATGAGCTTCACATAATAACTCTTTCTTCAACTGTGAATCACAAGGAACACATAATCTCTTCTCAAACCTCAAAACACAATCATTATCAATGTTCAAATCTAGAAACTTAACCTTCTGAACCAACTCTACATTTTTCTACAACTCACTATCTTCCTTCTGTGCTTTCCTAATTCTGTCTGACAGAGAAGATTTCACATACACCTGAAACAAAACAAATAAATTTCCTAGACCAGCAACTTCTATGCCAAATTTCATCAAATCGTTAATCAAATTATCTTGTTCCAAATGTAACATAGGTAATGTAGCATTACTTTTTCGACGCAAAGCATCAACCACTTTATTTTTTTCGCTAGATAGAAATGAATCGTTCAATAATAATACTCGATTAATTATAGCCATGTCCTTTGTCTCATGTTCACTTATTTCTGAGTGAATATATACTTCAATCATTTTTTATTAGTATATATTTCACACTTTACTCCATAAAAAATGCCTCCAAAATTTTAAAGAAAAAAACCACAGTACTTAATTCCAAATCATGTGTAGGGTAATTTAACTCATGAGGTTTCAACTGATGTGAATCATAAGAAATTAAATGATCATTATTCATTAAGACACAACCAATTCCGATCAATGAATCATCACTATAGATAACAAACTCACCATTTCTAGAAGTCAGTTCCAAAACTGGAGCATTCACCATTCTTCTTTTCAATTCCTGAAAACGATCATCACATTCTTTTGTCTAGATAAACATAACACCTTTTCAAGTTAATTTAGTTAGTGGGCTAGATAACCGTCAAAACTATTCAACAAACCAATGGTAATGACCTTCTAAACCAATAAAACTAAGGATATTGATTATATTTTTGGGTCTTGGTCATTCTTCAACAACTTTTGTTTCACCAAGATCAACAGTTTTTCAATTTTTTGAAAAAATATGACCAAGTAATGAAATTTATTGTAACCAAAACTCACACGTGATGTATTTCTCATACAGTTTCATTTATTTTAAAATTTTAAAGAAAACCCTTAAATGATTTTCAACTTCCTATTTACTTTTGGAATAAAAAAAATATCATCAATGAAGAGAACCATAAACATATCCAAGAACTCACCGAAAATTCTATTTATAAGATCCATTAATATAGCAGGTTCATTGTTTAACCCAAAAGTCATAACCAAAAATTAATAATGGCCATATCTAGTATGAAACGCGGTATTTGGAATATCTCTTTCCTTTACTTTCAACTGATGGTACCCTGACCTTAAGTCAATCTCCAAAAAATATTGATCTCCCTAGAGCTAATCAAACAAATCATCGATATGAGGCAAAGGATAATTATTATTAATGGTTATGTTATTCAATGCTCTATAATAAATGCAAAGTCTCATTGAACCATCTTTATTTTTAACAAACAAGAAAGGAGGACCCCATGTTGATGTGCTAGGTGAAATGAAACATTTATCTGATAACTCCTACAACAGATTCTTTAAATCTAAAAGTTCATTTTGAGCCAATCAATAAGGGGGTTTTGAAATTTCCTTAGCATCAGGAACTAAGTAAATAATAAATCCAACTTCTTGATCAGGTATTATACCAGGAAACTCGTTAGGAAAAACATCAAGATGTTCATTTATCCCTGGAACATCATTAATTTGAACAGTTCCTTTGTCTTCAACAATAAGTGAAAGGTAAAATTCATTTCCATCTTTTACTAATTTCTCATCTTCCTAATATGTTATCAAAATTAAGGTTTCATTATTTTAAACAAACTAGAATTATTTCTGAAAATAAACCACTTTATCTCTGCAATCAATCTTAGCATGATAAACAGAAATCCAATCTATACAAAATCAAACTCTACTAGAGGAAAAACAATAAGGTTTGTAGGTAGATTCTTCCCACACACAAGGACTAGAAGGTTCTTATGATTTCTTTTTGTCTCAACATTTCCTCCTTTTGTTTTTACCATAAGTTCAGGATTCATATCTTGAGATGGAATTCCCAATTTACTAGAAAAAATCTCATAAATGAAAGAATGTGTAGACCCTGAATCAGACAACACATTGGTGTAATCTGAATAAACAAAAAGTGTACCTGATACTACTTCATTTGATGGCCCAACATCTGCAGAATTAGTTTCAAAGGATTTCACCACCCCTTTCTGCTTGTATTCTGGCTTTTTTCCCTCAGTTGAGTTCTTCATTGGACACTCATTTGAATAATGATTCATTTCATTTCACATACAACATTTTAATGATTTTAAATCATATTTTTTCTCACCATTACCCTAATATTTTTCACTCCAACTACAAGCCTTATGTCCCATTTTACCACATCGATACCACACACCATAATTTAAAATATATTACCCAGCATTCATTTTACCAAAATTTTCACAAATTGTAAATTTAAGATTCATACCATCAGACTTTTATGAATAGTTCTTCCCTTTCTTCTTCCACCTTGACCTCTTTTTTTTCAAATAACACCTAATCATCGATAAACTCCATTTCCACCTTCTCCACACATAGAACATGATTTTCATAAATTTTGATCTCACAAGAATATAAGGACCTTCGATACTTTTTTATTAATCTTGAGTAAAAATGATTTATTTTACTATCAAGAGATTATTTGAAATTTGGAGCATATCTTGCGAGTTGAGTGAATTTTTCTTCATAAGCAGCCACTTAGTCATCCTCCAACCTCAATTATGGTAATTGTTTTTCCATCCTAAGAGGAACTACCTTAGGAAAATATTTCTCAAGAAACATACCTTTGAATTCATACCAATCTAGAGCCTCAATCTCTACGTTATCCTTGATATTTTTAACCATCGACCACCACTTATCAGCTTCACCTTCACAACGGTAAACAAAAATACTAACCTTTTGATGTTCTGAACACCCCATGAGATAGAAAATCTTTTCCAGTGATTTAATCCACCTTTCTAATAGCACAAGGTTAGATGACCCTCTGAATGATGGGGGATGTTGCCTCATGAAATGCTCCACTACTGACATGTTTCTCTAAGGTTGATCTAGCAGATCTCATGCATGGATGCCACCACTATTTATATCCTGAGTGAACTATTCCATCACTGTAAAAAAACTGTTCAGTTCTGTTTCCCACCATATCAGGTTGTTGACTAAGAAGTTTTCCTTCCTCCTGATGTTGTACCATCATTGTTGCCCTGTTTTTCTACGGAAAACCATTCGGAACACAGAAATATCTTAGGTTAAGTAACATGGTAATCTTTAAATTCTATATCATTTCAATGTTACCATAAATTAATTTATGGATATTAATTTAAAAATATCCTAACTCATAAAGATATCTAAACCAACCTATGATACCAACTATAAGGCCCTAGACCTAGAACATTACATAATATTCAATTAAATGAAAAATTCATATTGGGGATCTTTTCAAGTTTAGAGTTTTAGAGAATTAGGCCATATCTATTACATTACATCTCAAAAATTACAAATTATACACTTATACCCAGTTTCCATTTTTCTCATAAAATGAAATCTCTTAAAAAAGATTCATGTCTAGTTCCATGTTTTAGACAACATAACTTTTCCTTGATCCCATCCTTGACCCTATTCATCTTTATGTCCTGTGAAAAACATTTCAAAACTTGGGATGAGAAGAAAAATATCAGTAAGCATTATAAAATAAAGAAAGAAAACATTAGTCCATCAAAACATACAATTTTTAACATTCCTTGTGAAATCATAAGATTTATGAATAACACATAGAAAATATAAATCTTAATAATAACTTGTGGAATCCAAAACATAATTACGTTGTAGCTTTCACAGCTACGTAGGGAGTTAAATTTGGAATACCCATCACATTATATTCCCTAAATCTCTTAGGAGAGACATTAATGTTTACCTCTTTCATGTTACCCAATGAATTGGAGATCTATCTCGAGCTCACCCTCCCTAGGTTTATCATGAAACCACCTATATATGTAGAATAGTTCCCATGAACCATAACACATAAAACAAGCATAAATAAAAGATAAAATTTCCACATTGCAATCACAATATATCATTTCAAGATATTGAAGTAGTCATTTCTTTCTCAAAACCATTTTCAATATCTAAATATGTAAAAAGGGAATATGATATTTATTTTCCTTTTAAAAACACTACGACTTGTTATGGAATCCAAAGATAAAATAATACTCGTAGTGGTGGAATGGTCGTTATCACCACGTACATTAAAAAGAAAAATTTCTTTTTTCGTTTGGTAAAATGCTTCATAGAAGAATATTTCCTTTTAATGAAATGAAAAGTCAAATGTTTTTATACAATTTATAAAATAAAGTCATGTATAAATCAAGATATGCCTCAATAAAAGGTGATTGAGACGAAGTCCCTTACCTCATGTCTCACTTGACTCGTTCATTCATTAAATCACCCGAATAATAAACTAAAGATAATTTCTACTTTTTTCAGAACCTTTTTCAAGTTTATTATTCCTTTTACATCACTTATTACCATGTTATAAACATTACATAATCATTTAAGTTAATAACAGTCATTTTGTCGATATTTGGTACTTATAATTAAAAGTTGTCCATGAGGTCAAAATTACATTATATATAGAATGATATTCATGATTTACATATCATATAAATCATATATATCCATTATATATATATTTATAATAGTCCATGTCATTTAGAAATATGAAAATGAAATTCACCGTTCAGGGAGACGTTAAGTCGTACGTACCCATGAACGCTACTTTCATTTATTTTATTCATTTTTAACGGAATTAAAAACAAGTGATACATAAGTATATTATAATTATATTATAATATCATATTTTATATATGTTACATAAGTTCATTAACAATATCCTTCATACATTCGATGTATGGTATGAACGAGTCATATCACTTTGAGTGGGCGGTAGTCCGAACTTCTTTAAATGATATTATCGTATGTATAAAACATTAAAAGCATAAAGGTATGTTATAAAATAGAATTACAGAAGCATAAAGATAAAATAAATATCATAAATATCATATATAATTATAGTTTCATCATAATTTCCACCATGAGAGGTGGTAAGAGATAATTTAACAATCATCGTTTCGTCAGGCAGTAGTTCGTCATCCACAGAAACAGTATGTTCATATACATTAGATGGAGGTGTCTGTAAGTTTAGTTTGAATACCAATGATAACAACAACCTAGTATATTGAGGATACTGTTGTTGTTAAAAATAAAGGAATAAAAATAGTTTACAGGGTTGGAGAAGTAAAATAAAAAAAGAACTTAAGAGAAGATGTTACCTTTAAATCACATAACTCCCTTTAGTTTGAACCAAAATGATTTCATGAAGTGACTTATTTATAAGGTAAGGCTTCTAGGTGTAAGATATGGAGGTTTGGAGCTTATTAAGGAAGAGGGTGGAGGATCCACTGGGTTTGAGAGGTGTGAGTAATGGGTTAGAGGTGATGGCTTTTTATAAGAGGGAGGGGCTCTTTATGAAAGGTTGAAAATATTATTTTATTATAAACTAAATTTCGGTTTCAAAAGTTCCCAATCATATTAAATTCAAAGATAAGAGGAGTATTATCCGAAATCATCTCAACCAATAGGTTTTAGAGAATTTTTTGTTTCAAATCAAACCTTGTCATTTAGCTTTAACCCTTAGTTAACTAATTTGACTCTTACCATGTCTTCTTGTGTATTCACTCTATAAGGTTAATATAGTTACTATAAAATGTAAATAGAACAAAAAGTGGTTAATTAATGACATTTTAGACCTTATGAATTTCATTTGGCCGAATCTCAAATTTTTAGGATTATTATATCATTTAAAAAAATAGTATTTCTTTTAAAAACTCATTTTTGTCTATTTTAATACTATTCATATCATAACTTTTTAAAAAAATCAAAACAACTTGATTGATTCGAAAAACCTTCATTAATTCAAAGATAACAATTCATAATCATATATAAAATTTTTTGATGGCATAAAAAGTTTCAAAATAAATTTATTTTATCATTTATAATCTCATTTATTTAAAACATTCATTAATGAGATAATCATTAAATCTTCATTGTGTCATAAATAAATTTATTTATTTCATGTCTAAAAATTATAAATAAAATAACATGATGTTGGAAATATTTTTATATTTCTAATTAATATTAGTATTCAAATATATCAATTATATAACACCACATTAAGTTTTTTTAGAAAAATAATACATGTTTATGATATTTTTATTTTTACTTTAAATAAGAAGTTATTAATGTAATTACCTCACCCAAGTGTCTTTCAAATGCGAAAAGTTCCACCCAAAGATTTTATTGGCCGGTAATGACTCATCCAATATGGTTAGTAAAAGTGTTAATTTAATTTTATATTATTATAATATTATTTTTACCTTCAATTACCCTATTTACCTTTAATCGCCGTAAATAAAAATCAAAAGTTATTATTCACAAAAAATTATTTTTATCTGATTGAATAAAATTTTAGTAACTGATAACAACCATGTATATAATATTTTTAAAATTCAATTCATAGAAGTGGAAAATTTTCATTTAAATGAAAAATTCGGTTTTTTAACTACCAAGTTATATTATTCACTATTCATAAAAAATTGAATGTTTTTATAAAAATACCAAACATTCACCATAAGATAAACTTGATATTCATAATTAAAAAATGATGTACAGTTTACAAAATTAAAAATTTAGAACTTACACTAATTAATTTAAAATTAATTCGTGTTGTCAAATCCAAAAAGTGTGTTTTTAAGAAATAATAACTACTAAAATATTGACATGTGTTTTTGTCCAATTTAAGAGTGAAATTTCTACTGATAACCAACAATGGATTAAATGGAAAAAATATAATCCAATTACACTTTAAAACCAATTAAAATAACAATCAATATATATAAATAATTTAGATGAAAGGTTAGTTTGGAATTAAAATGCGGTATAATACACTATTCATTAAAAAATAAATTTTATAAGAAAAATACCAAAATTTCATCCAAAGTAAATTTTGACGTCCCGATTCTAAAGAAAAATATTATTTTGTAAAATAAAACATATTAAATTGAAAAAAACTAGATTTAAACATGGTTCTCCATCAAAAGGTGGTAGATCGACCTTTTAAAGAATATTAGTGTATTTATGCTTAAAAATGGATTCATTCACATTTTAAGCCTCTAACTTTTATTAAATAAATGTAAAAACATTTAATAAAAAAGTTTAACCATAATATAGTCAGTTCTGTTCATTCCCGCAAATATAATGTCAACTAGTAAATTAATATTTAAAATAATGATATAATATTGTTATTTTCCAGTATAACTCAACATTGTGTGCAACCAAAGATTTCAAAGAAACCCATTGTTATGTATCGGGTACGCCATTGAACATATAATCCAGTTTAAAGTAAAATTAATATTTAATTCACAAATATTCATAAATATGAAAATTTTATATTCTTTATTTACCTGGGATGTTACAAAGGGCACCGTTGGAATTATAAAAATTATTATGTAAATATAAATTAATTTTTTATTCCAAATAGTCCCAAAATAATTTATTTAAAATATAATATTATTTTGGGTGGAATATAAATCATTCAAATAATATTACACATGTTTTTAATAATTTTTAATCATTTTGTTTTTGTTTTTTCCCTGATTTTACCCTTTTTAATCTTACAATGATATCAAGTTATTTATAATTTTTGGGTTAATGTATTTACCATAATAAGAAAAATGACCAAAAAAGTGTCATTTATGACATATAATGACATATGATAACCATTTTTAAAAATATAAGTTTTTAGGAACATTATATCATTTAATAAACTATTTTATATTTTAAAATAAAAATAGTGTCAATTCTCACACTATTCATCAGTGGATGTTTAATAAATATCATAGTAATAAGATAAGTTTGAAAAAAATCTTGTAAATCATCCCCAAAAAGTCAAATATATCTTTAAAATTTGTGGATGGAATAAGTTTCCTCAAATAATTTTTATTTTATAATTTATAATATCATTTATTTATTTCTTTTATTAATTAAGAAGTTACTACATCATCTTTGTGTCATAATTAAATTTAATTATTTAATTCCTAAAAATTATATATAAATTACCATGATGTAGGTAATAAATTTAGATTTATAAATACTATTTATAGTCAAAGATATCCCATTTATAACTCCAAATTAAATAACTTTACTTTTTAAAAACAAGTGTAACAAAAATGACTATTCTTTGAATGTAATATTATAGATGCATTAAAGTCATCCAAGTGGCTTCAAGTGGTCCTAAAATCGACCCAAGGATGATCAAGGTCGAAATACACTCAAAAAATTAGATTAGTATAACTATTAGGGTATTTTTATATTATTATAAGATTATTTTTACCTTTAATTACTCAATTTACCTTTAATAGTGGAAATAAAAATAATTACTAAAGTTACTATTCATATTGTCCAAAAATAAAAAGGACCAATTTACATAATTCTGAACTTATGATTCCAAATATTGAATCCAATTTTCCAAATTTAAAACATATAATTGGCATAAATTAAATAAAAATTAATCCCATTGACGAAAAAATGGATTTTTTAAGTAAAACGTTCAAAAGTCCACATATTGTTTATATCCAATTTCATAGTGAAATTGATTCCAATGGAAAAACATAGATTAAATTATAAAAATATTAATTAATTATACTTTAAAATAAAATAATAGGACAATCTAACTGTATAAAAAATTATATGAAAAGGCATATTTGAATTTAAATGCAGTAATTTTCACTATTCATTAAAATAAGAATTTTATTAGAAAAAAACCAAAAATACAACCAAAGTAATATTTTATGTCCTGATTCCAAATAAAAAGTTTATTTTGTCAAATATAACTGATAAAACTGTCAAAACTATATTTAAAATGGGTTCACCATCAAAACGCTGTAAAATAATATTTTTAGAAAAAAAAACTCATTGTATCTGTAAAATTCTATTTGTTCTTATATAATGTATAGAAAAAAAATATGATTGTTTTTAAACAAAATATTTAGTTTATATTCCATTAATATAATCCAATAAGAGGTATTTTATTATTTTAAAAACACAATTATTCTCACTTAAATAGTTTTTCATAAAAACACATCCTTTATATTAAATTGATTTTTTTTATTTTTAATTAATTTTATTACTAATGAGTCGTTATATAAATATTTTTAAACCCAATTTTCATAATTTAGTTAATATAATCCATTCCCATCACTCTAACAGCTATGTTATAACTACAACTAAAAATAATAATATTAATAATATTTTATTTTTCGGTGTAACTCGGTCTTATGTGAAACGTAAGATTTAGGAGAAACATATTGTTGTGTGTCAGGTATGCTTTTAGAAATAACATCTATTTTAATGTAAAATTACTATATAATTCATAAATATTAATAAATATGAAAAATAAAATTATTCTATAAGTACTTGGGATGTTACAGATACTATTATTATTCTTTCTCTTAATGTTTTATATTTATGATGAAAATTTGTTTATGAAAACCATTTCTTTACCATGGTTTATAGCTTGGTAAAATTCTTATTGGACCAGTTTATTTTCCAAGGGTTATTCTATGATTAAATGATGAAATTATGTTTAAACTTTTCTATTTTCAATAGGGTATAATATGATGAAATGTTTATGGAACCCATTTAATTTCATGGGTTATGATATGTTGAATTTTTTATGATCTTGTGGAACACATGTGTATGATTTTTTTATGTGGTGGTTGTGAACTATATTTCCTTCCAATGCATTGGGTATTGATAAATTCTCTATAAGCACAAATGGTACATAGGTACTTATCTCAAGATTGAAAATAGGGTACATTGGTGGTTAGACCAAGCCTAAACAATATGGTAAATTAGTGGTTAGCCTAAGCTCGAAGAAGGTACACAGGTGGTTATCCCAATCCTAACATGTTATGGATTTCATGTTGGGTAGCCTTGAGATAAAATTTTATATAACTATGTTTATTTCGAATTTCCATGTCTTATGGCAATGTTATGCTCTCATGGATCATGCCTTTTCATTTCCTTATGATTCAGGTCATATGATCTACCAATATTTTGTCCACGACTCAAGATTTTGATCTTCTATAAGTTGGGTATGGATTTCATATTTTATTGTCATGTTCTCATAATCTTATGTTCATGTTATGATTAAATATCTTCCTTTTTAATACTTACTAAGAATTTGAGCTCACCCTTTCTTATGTTTCCTTTCCCAAGGTTATTAAGAAAGGTTTTAAGTAGGGAATGTTTGTGAAAAGTACTAAAGATTAAAATCTTTATGGGAGATATTAAAGATCATTCATAAATTAAATAGACTGTGTTGGATATTTATAATGGTGATAAACTATTAGGGTCTTTAGGCATGTGTTTGTGTAATTTAATTGATATTCACATAAAAATATGTAATATCCTTGTATGAGAAGCCTGGTTAGCTATAGTAAGTATCATAGCCAAAGGAATTTAGTCCTTGAGAACTCTCACATGTGAGTGCTGGATAAAGCAAGGCTCTTTTTTGAGGGGCTTCATGAGGAAAGGTCTTCCACTGGGGATGGTGTTTTATCCCACCTAGGAGGTTTGGCCTCCTATGTAGTGTCAGGGTAGGTATCAATTATAATCCAATGGAAATAATTTTAGACCTCTATAGTCGGTACCATAGGAAAAATTTAGTTAAAATTTATAAGATAGGATGAGAAAACATTAGTGATATCCTTAGGGATATTTATAAGGATTTCTCTAAGGATAAGTCTAATGATTATTCAAATTATAAGTAAATGTTATGGAATTTTGTTAAAGGGTAGGGAAATTGGTTTCCATGAAATTACATCCCTATCTGGATAATATAAATGGACGTGCCTCTATCACAGAGGTGTTTCGGGGAATAACTCCAAAAAGGTAGCATTGAGCTGGACTTTATCGTCACTGGGTGCATGATAATTAGCCTTTCTACACACCTTATTTAACACTCAAGAGGGATATCATTTGAAAATTAAAAAACTATTTATGATCCAACATAAAGGATATAAATAGATGATGACTCTTAATGACCTAATATAAACCTAAGGTGTCATAGATTAAATATTTTTTCATGGTTTTGACATCCTATGAGTTTTTTCTTCTTTATTTTGTGGTTCCCTTTCATGATTATGTGTTCTTACAATATTCTTTTTGGTTTTAGTAAATGGGAGGAACCATAATGAATTGTGTTAAAATTGAATGTGATAGACAATTTTCTAATGAGAACCCAAAATAGGATGATGGTTAGTGTAAATGATGTTGTGATTATGCCTAATTAGTTATCATGATATGTGATTAACAACAAGCACCATTACCAACTCCCAGACTCACCAAATAAGAGAAGGATTGATTTCATTGAGAGTTCGAGTTGTGGAAGCCATAGAGGAAAGAATAATTAAATTCCTATATATTGAGAATTCGAGAATAACTCCATGGAATATCTCAAAGGAATGAGAATATTCTTTGAGTGTGGAAAATAAGAACACAAAGAAAGTAAATACAGAGGAAAAATGAAAATTTTGACTAATGTGATAGATCAGAATAGTGGCATCCCTAAGATATCATTGATGGTTGAATATTTTAAATGTAGAATGTATGGGAACTATGAAAATTTATGTCATAAGGTTAATGATTATGAAGTGAATTGGAAAGGTTGTACAAGTAATGGGTTTTCTATTGATGATGAAGAGACTACAAATAACATATGGAAGGAAGTGGTATTAATGAATAAGGTGATGAATCATTGTTAATGGTTTGAGAAGGATGTGGGTTGATTTAAGTGTTTATATTTTGGGAATAAAAAATTATGATATATAAGGATTGTTCAGTATGTGTTTTTTGTTAATTATTTTAAAGAATATGTCAAATGATGTTGAAGATCTAGAAAATTGATTTAATAAAAATGTGGTATTCATGGAAAACATATGATTAATAGAAATATAACCCTTAATATATTCCTGATCTTGATATAATGATGTTGGGATAAAGATATGATTGATATAAATAATATAAATTGGATAGTATTGGTGACCTTAGAATTGATTAATGATTTGTAAACACAGTGGTTTATGTTTTCATTGATAGAGTTTACAGTACTACTGGATTTATGGAATATATTCAATAATTTTTGGTTTTATTGAAGGAATAAGTAAGAAAATGTGTTTTAAATAAGGTTTTATGGTAATTCAAGATATTTCCATGTATCAATAGAATAAAAGATAAAGGTATTTACATATTAGATATGTGATAATTGAGAGATGATTTGTGATTTTTGGGGGATTAATGCTAGTTTGATTTGGAGAAATTTTGATACCTTCTTTATAAATTTTTAATTTTTGAAGTTTCATAAGGTTAACATTTTATGTAATGGTTTATATTGAATTTTGGAAGTCGTTTTAGAGACTAATGTATTATTTCCCAATATGAATATTGAGCATAACTTATGCTAACCATTTTGTTTTGATAATAAATATAGATCAAAGGAATAAATTTTCACTGTATTATGGATCTTATGATCTATAAAAAGTTAATTTTAGTGTTTCATACATTTAAAATCATTTTGTATATTCATTTCTAGGAGTAAGAGATGAATTTTAAATTGATCAATGCACGAGATGAAATTATGCTTATCAAATAAAAATATATCAAGTAAGTATATTTATTTATATTTTTTAGAGAGTATTTGAATTCAAAAAATATGGGAAATGAATATTGAAACAAAATTTTATCCTAATATATTCATTTTTTAACTGTTAAAATTTTAAATCATCACATATTTATGGTTTTTAAGATATTGACTTTCTGTTGATCATTCACTTACTTAAAATAAATGATCTCTATCACTCTCTAAAATTATTTATGCTTTCCTTCCATTTCCATATTGTTACTTCATGCCTATATTCTACTATGTAGAATCCTATTTATGGGTTACTTAGATAAAAATCATGTTTACATCCTTCCCTTTTTAATTTTTGTTTTATTATTCATTTGTATGAAGAGGGTTTCTTGAATGAATTTTCAAATGTAAAACCTTTGAGGACTGAGACCAATTTTAAGTGTTAAATTCATTTTAAGGGGGGTCAAAAGTGACATTCTAATATTTTATAAAATATTTTTTCAAATTAAAATTTTAAAATATAAATTTTCTTATATTTAGTATCAATTTTATCTTCTATTACACACAACAATGAGTTTCTTCGATAGAGTTCATTAAATGTGACAATGAGATTGAATAAACCATAAAATAATAATATTTAAAATATGTTCACTATAAAATAGTCATTAAATAGGTAGGTATTAAAAGTATTAAATACTTTATGAAATATACGTATAAATTTCCTACTCTATATATTATTTTATTTATAGATTCTTGTAAGTAAACAATCAATTTTTGGTAAAGTGATTATATTCATAAAAAATTATTTTTTCTACATAAATATTCTTTATTGATTTTTATGAGAAACTTTTATAGATATTATAGAAAATCTATTTCATTAAATGAACTTACATTTTGAAATCATGATGTCAAAATTATCTTATGGTGAAATTTTGGTACTTTTCAGGAAAATATTAATTTTTTAGAGAACAGTGAAAATCCCAATTTTTTAAAATCAATAATTTATTTTCATGAGATTGAGTAATTTAAATTCCACATTATGATTTAATTTTAAATAATTATTATTTATTTATATTAGTTCCACTAAATTACTTTTTAATCACCAATATATTATATTTTAGTAATAGTTTATTTTTGGGTTTAAATAGGTTTTTTTTCTAAAAACAGTTTTAAAGTGAATAATGTTTCTCTAATTAAATTATTTAAAATAATACCTAGTAAGGGGTTTTTTAAAATTAAATATATATTACATATCAATACATTTTAATTTATATCCCTACATTGATTATTATCAGACATATAGTTGATATAAACCATATTGTGCTTGAAAATACTGAATTTTAATTTAAAACTGCATTTTTGTTTTAATTATTTATAAATATAAATTATATTTAAAATTGGTTTTAAAGTAAAATTAATTCATTTAAATATATATTAATCTAATTTATAAAATTTTAATCCGTTTACTATTTAAATTTTATATAAAAATATTGTAAACTGTTAAATATGTTCTCTTTAAAAAAACTTATTTCTTATCATGTTAGTGGGATTAATTTTTAAATTAAAATTTATACTTATCTGAATTTAATTTAGAAAAATGCATTAAATTTTTTAGTCATAAAAATTTATATTATATAATAAGGTTAAATTATTTTATAACCAAAATTAATAGTGAAAATAGTTGAAATTATTTTCCATAGTTAAGGTAAAAATTGGTTTACTAGGGGTTAAAATAAAATGATAAGGGTTAAAACTGACCTAAAACAAGTAAAAATCCAATTTTATGGAAATATTTCAATATTATAATTCCTGAGTTAGAATATTGGTTTATATGTAATTTTTTTTCATGGAAATGAATTTATTATTTTTGAGACTTTCGGGAAATTTCCAAGAAGTTTCCAAGTGGGTTCTTTTCCCCACTTATAAAAGGCCACCAACACCATTCAATTCACCACACCATAAAATACATTTGGATTGAAAACTAAATGAAAAATACACTTCCCAACCTCCCTCTTATCATCCTATAAGCCATATTTTGTACATTTATTCAACCCAATATGGCTTTTGGTGTAAACCCAAGGAGGATACCCGAAGAAGATGTAATATTCATCAATGAGCATTTTTGGTTAATTTCTTCCTAAAACAATTTAAATTATTATTATAAAACTAGGATATAATAATATAAGTATATTAATATATTATCAGTTTATTTAATGTTATGTTCATGACCTAAAACCATCTCCACTTCCACCAAATGGGTTGCAAAATCATCGTTTGTGTGTACGTCAGACTACCACCTCTCAAACAAATGTCATTCCTTTTTTCCATTACCACCTCTCATGGATGGAAATAATGATGGATTTATTTTTTATATATTATATTTATTATATTATTATGATTATATAATTATTATATCACATATAGTTTCTTACATTCCATTTTGTTGGAAGATGATAATGTCGCTCATGTATACGGAAGACTGTCACCTCACGAAGCAATGTTATATGTTCACACATTAAATAGAAGTTAATAAAGAGTGAATTAATGGAAAATATGTTATATATATGAAATAAATATGATTAATTAATTATAATATGTAAATTACCTTTCATTCATTGAAAATTTTGAGAAAATGAAATCAATGTCAATCTGTGTGTACGACATGATGTCTCCATGAATTGTGTATTTCATTCCCTATCTCTATACATTATATATTATTATAAATACACATATAATGAATTTATATGATATTTATTTCATGGTTAATATTTTGGATATTTTTAAACCATGATCAAAATAAGATGACCAAAAATAAAAAGTCAAAACTTACCCAAAAAACAAAGCAGTTATTGCCCGAAACATGAATTTAACATTGAATTATAAATAAATGGGTAATAAAAGGTTGTAATTAAATTACATATGGTATTATATTTACAATAATGATTTTGTAATATATTTAAAATAAACTTATATTTTTTTATAAAAGAGTCCTGAATGTGTATAAAGTAATTCAATACTTATGGAAAGGGTTCTTTGTCTCAATTTGCCTTCTTTAAGACATATATTATGTTATGCACCCATATTCTTGTATGAGGTGTATATAATGCCCATTTTAAATTTAATATTGTGAATTTATTTATACTTGTGATTTTATATGTTTCAATTAATGATATTCCTCACAGGTCTTACATTTTAAAGTTACCAAGGTGGTAAAGGTTTTAGGTTACAATCTCATTATTTATCTGGATTGTTCATGATTATGTTTTCAATGATAAAATCTTATGATCCATCTATTAATAAACTCATAAATGAGTTTAAAAAATATTTTTTTTAATACAAATCATATTTTTTGTAAAAATCTCTTTTTCATCCAAAACCATGTCTTCTAGAAATGTTTTCAAAAATACTTTTATCATTTTTTAAAAAAATGACTTATTAAATAAATTTTTACAGGTTATTGATTTTTTTAAAAACTTAGAAGGGATATTCATGTCATCTTCAATAATAATGCCCATTTGGATTTTAATAAAAAATGTTAATGTTATATTTTTTTAACATGTATGGAATGAACATAATTTCTCACTATTTTGACCAATATTTTCATTGAAGATTATTTTATAAATTTTCAAGGAAATTTTAAAACAAAATTAATTTTCTAAAAGTTTTATTTTTCAAAAAAAATTTAAATACAAAAATTATATTTCATTAAAAAAAATGTTTTAAATTATTTTTTAATCTTCCTTTATCGCTTTTTAAATTTCTTTTCAATAAAATTTATTTCTAAATTGATTTATGTTTTTAAAATTGGTCTTCAAAGAAATGTAATTTTTTCCTAATGAAATTTTCCAACTGATCTTTCAAAATCAATTTATATATAATATGACATCCTTTATGTCCCTTATGATTTGCTAGGGTTGTTATCAAAGGATTTAATTTTTGTTCTTTCTATGAATGTTTTATGTTTATAATGAAAATATATTTATAAAACCCATTTCATTACCATGGGTTATACTATGATACAATTGTTGTGAAACTCACTTCTTTTTTGGGGGTAATTATATGATTTATTGATGAAATGTTTAGAAAACCTCTCTATTTTCCATAGGTTCTGGTATGAAGAAATGTTTATGAAACCCATTTCATTTCATGGGTAATTATATGATGAATATTTTATGATATTGTGGTACAAATGTTTATTTTCATTATATGATGAGTGATACCTATATCTCCCTTTAATTTATTGGGTAATGAAAAATTTCTTTGATCACAAATGGTACATGGGTGGTCATCCTAATCCCGAAAATGAGGGTACATGAGTGGTTAGCCCAAGCAAAAAATAGGGTACATGGATAGTTATCCAAAGACCAAAGTAGTTACACGGGTGGTTATCCAAATCCTAACAAGTTATGAATGCCTTGGTGGGTATCCTCGACATGATATTTTCTATTCTTAAGTGTATTCCACAAATCCAAGACTTATGACAATGTTACACTCTAATGGTTCATGTTCTCTTATTTATTTATGATTAATTTCTTATAAACTACCAATATTTATCCCATGAATCAATATTATGATCTTTGATATATATATAGGGTATGGTTTTCATATGTTATTCTCTTTTTCTCATACCCTTATGTTCATGTTATGCTTATATATACCTCATTTTTGAACTTACTAAGCATCTAAGATCACTATTTCTTATGTTTCCTTTCCCTAGGTTTTTAATAAAGGTTTTAAGTGGGGTATGTTTGTGCATAGTACTAAATGAGGATATATTTATGGGAGATATTTAAGATATTTCAGAAATTAAGAATATTTTATTCTCATTTTCCAAGTACAATATACTATTACAGTCCTTAGGCGTGTGTTTGTGTAATATAATAAATATTTATCTAAAAATATGTGATATCCATGTATCAGAATTTTAGGTCACTATAAATTCCATGGATCAACTGTGTGGGATGTTTGTCTTTGTGATTCTATCCAAAATTATTATGTATAAGATTCATCTACATTATTTTATCATCTATGTGCCTTACATCCGCTACGGGGGAAGTTTTACTATGTGATTCTATCTAAAATTCCTATATTGAAGATTCACTAATGTCATTCATCTATGGGTATCTAGACTACTCATATTCATATATGTGGTATATTCAGCTATGTAGATTTTCCTACATGCTCAAAATGCTTATGTGAATCTAGAAAATTTCATATTTCACTTGAACTCACTTATCTCCTCTTTAGATAACTTCAATGCATTCCCGTCCACATAAAACTACCCAAAAATGTTTTATACAGTTCTTCTTCATCCTCAAACACATTTATGTATTTCCTTTTAATAATATCCTAATAATAATCAAAAATAATGAATGATACTTTGTCTTGAATTTGTTCATTAACACTTCAAAAAAGCATCCTCATATTTCTTTTCCCTAGAACACGGAAGTATACCAATCATCTTATAAACATAAATGACTTCTTTATCACGAATAACATCCAATGTGTTCTCATAAATCAATATAAATCCACCAAGAATCATCATAAATTCCACTAAACACATATTGAAGCATTTATAATAAATGCAATACTTACTTGGGAAAAATAGAATCTACCTTTGAATTTGTTGGAAATAGAAATCCTCTATGCCAATATTTTATCTTGAATGGATTCCTTCTATTTACCCATTATTGACTATCAAAACAAAAGTTCAATGTAAGGGTCATATCATCTCTTTTTATTTATTTGAAATCACTCACATTCTCTTCCACTTTTTTTTAATATAAGGATGATACCACATGGTTATCATAGAAATGAGACTTTATTTGGTTTAATATAAGTTTACATTGGATATCCTACTGTAGAAATAGGATATAAAAATCCATGGTTTACTATGTTTTCTATAAAATGTCATGCATCTGACATTATTCTTCGAACATTCTTATTTCTCAAACTAATGATTTTTATCAATCTATGTTATCATTATAAAATATGTTTGAAATAATAAATAGTGAGGTTTTGAGTGTGATTATAATACCTCTATCTTCTAATTCTGAAATATATCCATAATTTCTAGATTCACTTGAATTTAGTATATTGAAAAATTCTTCCCAAGGCTTCCCTCTTAAGGGATTCAATCTTATTCTCCCAATTCATAGACGCCAATATAATCCTTGTAAGAAAATATCTTCATGTTGTCTAGCTGCGAAATCCTTAAAAATATTCTTCAACGATATGTATGTTAGATACAGAAATATAAAATAATAGAGAATAAGAAGGGACTTATTAGTTTATAAGAATAAACTTTGAGGATAAAAGATTCCTCTCAACCTAGGACACTCTTTCCTTAATACCTCATCCTTTCCTTTTTGTGAAATTTTCCTTTCCATTTTTTGTCATTTAAGCATTCAATGTTCCATGTGGTTTCTCATTTTTGAGAATAGCTCACACTATTTTGGTAGAATCATTTATAGTTGTGTGGATCATGCCTTGATTTAAAATATATTTCATATAATCCACCATATTCTTTTAGGTTTCTATTTATTGGTATATTTTATTTTTTATTTGACTTCTTGAGAGTTTTTAAATCAACACATTATTTATACTTCAAGTGTAAATCATGTATCTTTTCATTTTTTTTATTCGACATTTAATTAGAATTTTATCTCCTTTTATAATCCTTTCTCTCCCTTACTAATGGCCTTCTGAAATTTTTATGAATTTTCTTGTTATATGAATATTCCAATTCCTTTTTCCGAAACTTCCAAAAACACCAACAATAGCCTATGATCCTTATTATCTTCTTTTTGGTGTATTCTATCTAAATTGCATTGGGTATGTAACATACTATTTTTTAGTTAAACCACCACACTTTTGGACACTTCTTCAAAAAAAAAAAAATATTTTCTCATCCACCCTTGATATGATGGGTTTATGATTATTTTTTACCATTCATACTTTTTCAAAAAATGGTTTAAAATATGTCTCATAAATTTGAATGGTTTTTTGATAAAGGAGAGTTTCTACATTATATGATACCTTATTCTCGAAGTATGTTTCCATTTGTTTAGAGGATTATATCTTTCTTTCTTTCTATAGAAATGAGTCTTCTTATTTTCATGACTCTCAATCTAGACTTGTGTGCCAATGCCTCTTTTCATAGAAACTTGGCATGTTATATAGTGCGGTGAATCTTTATTCTAAAATATTACCTCGAACCAAAAATAAAAAATGTTGAAGGAGTTATTTTTATCCTCAATAAATCTCAGCCTATCTCTCCAATCCTCATTCAACTTCTTCATTTATTATTAATTAACCTGAAAACTATCTTTTTTTTATTTTCAAAAAAACCGCTTTATGGATGAGCGGTAACCAAATCCTAAGTGGGATACAGATTAAAGAATCAAAACTAAGTTCAAATTTCAAAAACACACAAATTCAAAAGGAGTCCTCAATCAATGAGAATCCAAATCATCCAGAGTCATGTCACTATGTCTACCATCATCATGAGACCCACCGTTGTCATATATGTCCTGTCACCGTTTTCATTGCAATCCTATCACCCCACCAATCATCAGACTACCACTGAAGATCATCCTCGCCACCGTAAAACACCAACACATCATAACACCGGTCATCTTCAACCGCATCATCAAACCAAGTGCAGAGCGAGCTCTCCGTATCAAAGAAAAAAACCCATAGACACATACCATCATGAAAAACATTGATGGTCGCCATAACCAAAAATTTAGAATACCAAAACAGGCACAAAACGACCCCAAAAATATCACCATTGTCGGTGTCATTTCCAGATTTGAAAGTCGCCAATGTTGAAGAAGAAGGAAACCAGATCTTTTTCAAAGTAGGAATTGACTCCGGACGTGAAAAGAATACCATCGGCTGCCAAATACCACATCCCAAAATCTCTTTGTGATAATTTTCATATAAATAGAAATATTCTATAAAAACAATATTATAAAAAATATCTCAAAGTAATAAATTATCAATTCAAATTTTATAATAAGAATATATTACTCCCATGATTTTAATAGGTCTTTGAATGTTATTAAATTTTTTAACCTCTTACTTTGTGCATCCTCCATTTCACCAACTTCCTCTTCTAGTTTTTCTTAATCAAAAAAACTTCCATTGATTATAACCCCAATAAATATTTCTTTGGGAAATTTCTGTAGACATTCTTTTAGTTCACAGTGAAAATCAAAAAGTTATATATCATCATCACAACTTGAACAAGATTCGTTAAAATGATCATAATAAAAATAATTTCTACCAGTTAAACCACTCTGCTTTCCATCATCTAGTGTTTTTTCTTCATTTTCTTTGGGATTTTTATTCAACTTCTTGGCCTCTTTTTTTGTCCTATTTTTTAAAATCTTGGACGAATTATCCAGATTTTATCCTAGTAGAACATCATTTTTCTCCATCTAAGGTAGATAATATATTTATGAAAAACTACATTTTATAAATTCTATTAAAAACATTAAGGAAAAACATGGTATATAGAAAAGGAACCACTCCTCTAATACCAATTATAAAATCCTAGGTCATATGGACCATAGGGAGGGAGGTGAATCAGTGCTCCCATTTATGAATTTTTATTAACCTAGATTATTGAATTAGTTATATTTCTCAATATACTCAATAATTAATTACATCATCAATTATTATGCGATAGTGATATGAAAGAAGTCATAAAATAGTATTTATAGTTTTCTTCATTAAATAATATGAATTTTAATGTTGGTTATTCCCCCCAAAATAGGTTCTCCACTTTAATAATATAATAAATTATAGTGGTTTCCAAAGTTCATATGAGTGTGATTGTCAATTCCCCCTAACCACCTTCTCTTCCTTAATCAGTTACACTCCAAAGTCTTTCCTATGAGGGATGGGTGAGATGGTTATTGGTAGTGGCATCCTGACTTTGAGCTTCCAAGTTTAAATCCCTCGCAAGGAAACAAACACTATATGTCATTTTAACCTCTCATGGGCCCCTCTAAAGGGTGTTTGTGTCTATTTTATTTTTAATAAAGGGGTTTTCTCCCAAATTTCAATGTATACTCCCTAGTCTTGAGACTCTTTAGTAACTGGTAATACCACTAAGGTATAATACACTTTAATTTCTTTGTTGATATTTCCAAAAACAATCCACTTTTTATTTAGATTTATCATCCTCCATGATCTAATCAGTTCAAGTTTTCTTGATGTCATCCTCAAAATCTTCCTCATTAGGGCTCATATCGAGACTCCTTGTAGATTTTGGGTGATCTAATTCTCCTTATCATTCCTCAATACTCAAGTATATTTCTTGCCTTCGGATCACATGATTAAATCCTATATAATAAATGTATTTTTATCTCAAAATATCATACTATATAAATATGATTTATCTATTCTCACAAACCATTATTTGATACCTTCACCACTTATTTATATTCACAATATCATTAAGAAAATTATTCCAAAAAATATCACAGTCAATATTTTCAGAAGACTTGGGCTCTATTACATGTTCCAAAAAAATGTATAAATTTATGTGATCTTAGTCAGTCTCAAGTCTTGTTAAATTTAAATTCCCAAAGGATTTGGAAAATATCACTCAACACATAGGAATATAATCTCCAAGGTCATTCTAAAATGTATATGTGAATCCCATATGGATTGTGTTTTCCAACATGGTTTACTCTAGAAACATTACTGGATTGGCTATGTGGGAATTTCAGTTAAGTGATTCTGCCCAAAATTCCTATATAGAAGATTCACCAAAATGATTCATCTATATTTTAGATCAACTATATGTATCATATTACCTATGTGGGATGTTTTTCAACATGATTCTATCAAAAATTGCTATATATAAGATTCTACATTATTTTTCAACTATGTGGAACTTTACATGTCATATTCACATATGTTTTTCATTCAGGTATGCATATTTTCCTATCTTCTCAAAATGATATCATGAATCTAGGAAATTCTAGATTTCACAAAAACTCACTTTTCTCCTATTTGGATGAATTCCAAGACTTCTCAAACATTTTTAAACTTCTCTAAAATTCTATATACAGATCACCTTCATCCTCAAACACAAGTCTTTTCTTCCTTTCAAGATCATCTTATCAATCATCACAAATAATTAATGCCACTATTTCTTGAATATGTTCGACATCTCTTCTAGAAATTAGCATCGCATTTTCCATAGAACACGAAAATAACTAGATCATGTTATGGAGAGACATGGATTCATTATCAATAATGGTATCCAATTCCTTCCCCTAAATCTATAATAATCAAACAATCATCGCCTGAACACATATTGAACTATTTACAAAAAATGCAATACTTAGAATGGAATAATTAGAATAATCCTCTCATACTTGATTTTATATTAGTATTTTTTTTGTATAATCTGCAATTATTATAGTGTAATTGACAGATAATTTCCCTTATAGTTCTACTCAATTTAAAACTCATCAGGAAATTTTGATTGGTTCCCATAGTGTAGGAAACCTTAGAGTCTTTGGTTTCATGGATTATTCTCCAAATAGAACTGATAATATTGAACCTAGGATTGAAAAGTATGTGTTTTTGGGATATCATCAATGTTTAAAGGGTTATATTTTATGAGTATATAATCCTTATTAAAAAATTGATGTATAAGTAATGATTTTTTTGTTTATGAAATTTTATTCATAAGAAGAATATTTCAGTTTCTAATGATGTTGGAATGATTAGACCTATTGTAATTGAGGTTCCTTTATAACTAGAGACGTATTTTGAACTTGATGCTGACTCCATTGGTCCTCGACAATGGGTTCATAGTGATGCTGATTTTTAATCCAAGTCAAATTTAGAGGGAGAGATTGAATTTAGGGTTTAAAGAGAGATAAGGTTAGGAGTACCATTAACCCCCCCCCCCCCCTAAGTTCTGTCACACAGATGTGGATACTTATGTATCTAAAACTAATATTAATATAAAAAGACATGATATACAATATTTTATAAAATCCATGAAATATAACTAATATAATCATTGGACTACTACTATTAAATATGAAATAGAATCCCTTATTAAAAATCAATCCTTGATAGTTGTAATCACAACTAAAAATGAAAGATTAATAGGTTTCAAGTGGATTTATAAATTGGATGAGGATTACACTAGAGATAAGAAAACTAAATAAAATACCTGAATTATTGATCAGGTATTCCTTCATTGTAAAAAATTATACAGCAGTTAAATTTTTCCCTTATTATTAAGAATTCATTTATTATATTGTTTTCTAATTTTTATATACATAACGACATTAAAATATAATTTTTGTAATTAAAAATAATTTTTTTACAAGGAAAGTTCAATCAAATAATTTGTATGAATCCTCTTGAAGTATGTTCAAAAGTTCTTAAAACTACTTGATTTATTATTTTTGGGAAAACCTTGTATAGACTTAAACAATAACAGGTTAGTGGTAAAAATATTTCAGCATTTTTATACTCATAAATTTTAACTCCCCTTAAATTTTAAAGGTGTGTTATTATTTAAATTTAAATATATAAAAGTATATTTTACTAATTTTGGGTTGGTGGAGGTATTGGGAATGGATAAATGTTTAATTTATTGAAAAGGGTTGGGATTTTAGCTTGAATGTTGTAGCATGTGGAATTTTTAGCGTGAAAAAGTTTTCATGTCAAGAAAGGTTGGGGGTTAAACCTATAGACTTCTTATCTATTGTGGTTCACACTCTGAATGTGTACTATGTGGACTTTTTAAAATGGTAAAAATGCTAAATTCCCCCTTAACAACTTATTTCCTTCTCTCATCCTTCTCCCAACCCCTTCAAGTGATTTTGACTATGTGGGGAACCCTCAATTAGGATTTGAGATCTATCCTCAACATTTCTTTACTAATTCATGATTCATTTCTTATGATTGGTACCTTAAAGTATGGGTAATTCCTTTTTATCCATAGATACCTATTTCTTCTAGTTTCCTCTTATTTCCCCTTTCTAGAACCCTAATATCTGAATGTGGGGATTATTAAGGATTTAGTGTATTTTTCTTGTATTGGGAGGTAATTATTAGTTATGTATATTAACCACTTTTGAGGTAGGAAATTCATACCATTTTATGGATTCTTAATCAATTTTTATGTATTGTTTTTCGTGCGGGTGTGGGTGAAGCCCTATCAGACTTATACCTATGGTATCAAAGGGACCAAGTCAGTATTTATTGACATGGTAGACCCTCTATAGAGGGAGAAATGAGTTTTTTATATGTTTAAATTGGGTTTTTACCATTTTACATGGGTGAAGTAGGTTTTTTACTTGTGAAATTATACCATCAGAGAGTTCATATTGCTTAGTTGTGGATAGTATGGCCTGGATAAATGATGTGGGGATTTAGGTGGAATATTCTCTTTCTTATGATCTCTTTTAATGCATGTTATTATATTACATATGTTTTTTTATTTGGAATCCGTTGAGTGTATATATATGGGATAGTGTGGTTGATATGAGCTCCATTATGTGAGAATGGATAGGTTAGTGTGCTTTATGTGATCTCCCTTGAGTGAGAAGGGATGGGTTGGTGTGTCTAATGTGACCTCCCATGGGCAAGCAAGGATGAATTAGTGTTCCAATTTGACCTCCCTTTTTTGAGAAGGGGTGGTTCAAGGTTATTGATGACATTGTAACTTGAGTGATAAGGTAGCAGTCATGTGTTTTATGTGCTAATGAGATTATGAAGGACTTTTTTGTAGGCATGGAGCATAAGTAAGTATGAATATGTATTAGTGGTAACTTGGTTAGTGCATGATGACCTAATGAGATTTATTATTGTCATTTATTTAGTTATGTTGATGAATCCACCTTTATAAACTTACTACATTTATGTTGTTGTCATATTGGTGAAGACCTATTTTTTTATTCTCAAATACTATGTGGAAAACTCGATGCGCATATAGACTATATGATCAGGAATATTACCATGGGAAAGGGCCCTGTAAAAAATTATTGAGTAGGTGCTAGTGGATAGGGATAGTGGTGATACCATGGTATAACTCAAGATATTTTTCATTGAGGATGATTTTATTGTTTTTTTTCATTTTTCCTTTTGTATATGTATTTTTCATATATGGGGACCTCTTTTGATTTGATGTACTGGATACTATATTCAATCTGATATAGCATTTTATGATAATTTTGTTGCTTCTTCTATATTGTTACATTGGTTGTTTTTATTGTTACTTTATCTTCATTTATTCCTTATACATCTATTATGATGGAATTATGATGTATAGTGTTTAGTCATCCCATGGTACTATTCTGGAACTCAGTACTGCTCACTTGCCTCTTGTATAAGGGGAGGAACACATAATACCATGTACAACTCATTTCGGACATGATGATTCAATTCAGGGTGCTATAAAGTGGAAAAATATCCCTTTTTTCCTAAATTACTATTTTGGTCATAGTAAAACTAACATAGGATAAACATGACTCTAGTATAGGAGATAAGATAATATTTTTAACACACACATGTAGTGGTCCTTCTTATTAATGAGGAAGTGGGATTGACTTTATTGGTTGTGATGTAACTGTTTCTTTCTACTCCTGGGTTTTATTGTGAAATTATATTTTATAGTATTTTATCTTGGACTGATTCACATGATAAAGTTAGTTTATGGGTCATTAATAGGCACGTAGGCTCACATTTCATATGAATGCTTTCTTGTGATTAATCTTGGTTGAAAGTAATTAAATACAAACAATAATATATTTGATTTTTTCCCAAGTACATTATTGGATAAATTTAATCAATTTAACCAATGAATGATAATATTTTGATATTCATATATGAATGTGACTAATGTAAATATACTGTGATGTGGGTCTAGACCTTGTGTATGTTTTAAGTGCATATACCTTATGGCTATGGGTAGCACTCTAGTGTTGTCCCAATGATCATTATATGTGTGCATGTCCTTATTAATATCCTAAGTATTTCAATATTTTAGTTATTCAATGTGTATTTGATTTTTTTTGTTTTGAGATTTCAGAAAATGATGTCTTATTGACATCATGTATGGTCACTAAGGGACCTTGGTGAAGGAACTCCCATAGGTGGGAATGCACTTGTTGTACCTCTAAATATTTAGGAGGGTGGAGATTCGTGTGACCCAAATTATTCTCTTATAGTTCATACATTAGAACCTCTTTAGCCAATTTTTTCCACAATTTTCATATGTAAAGTGGAGTTCTCCATTAGGGGGGATGATAATGATGAAATTTACTCAATATTTCCAACTATAGCACACTCCATTCTTAGAAGGTATGGGTGTTCCCTAGGATTCCCAATACATGATTGAAATAATTGAAGGGATCTTGGAACTTATAAAAAATCCTAGTGATTATGGGGTGAATTTGATGAAATTTAATTTATAAGTAACTACCGGAAGGTAGTGGGTCATGGTGTTACAAACTCGAAAACATTTTTTTCTAATGTGGGAAACTTTCAAGGATATGTTTTTTAATGAACTATTTCCTAAATCACTAAGGTAGGATTTAGACTAAGTTTGTATAGAACTGAAATAGGGGAGGCATCAGTGGCTAAGTATTTAACATGTTTTCGGGATTTTATTTATTTTTCTCTGTTAATGGATAGAAATGAGGCTTATAATTCCATGAATTTTAATTTGTATCTTCTTCCATATGGGGGGTGTTAGGTCTATAAATTTGTCCTAACCACATATTTGTATGTGGTTCATAAATATCTCACCATTGAGAATGTATTGGAAGAATATAATATAGTAAGGCTTCCTCCCACTTCGAAGGGATTCCTTATAAGTGGTATTATGGGGGATTCTTCGAGTGTAAGGAAGAGTATATAATAGAAAATGTGTCGGGGTTGTGATATACATATAGGAAATGGTATTATTTTGTCACTTAAAGCTATATAAAGGACTTTTCCCTTTTTCTTTATATGGATATGTTCTAGATATTACCCTAGTAAATGTACCTGTTATTCGAGGGGGTTCCATTATTGTATAAGAATGGGGAATATATAGAACTTTTACCAAAGGTTTTTAAAGTTACATGTGGGTATAGGTTTGAGGAAGATTCAATACTTGAGGTCCCTGTTGGGATGATCAAAGATGGATTTTTGGGAACCTTTTTGGATGTCTAGATTTGGATAAATATAGGTACCTCACTAGCAGTAATTGCAGTATTGAAAAATTTTAGTTTCTCTAATGATTCAAGGATCATAGGGGTAGTTATATGGATCTGATATTGGTAGGGTATATGTATTGGATTTGGTTCCAGTAGATTGTGGATATGGGACTCTGGTAATAAGAGGTATGTTTTTTTATACTAATGATCTCTACTATTTTTCTTGATACAAGGGTGTCTCACTCATTTATTTATACCCAATTTATCACCAATTTAGAGTTATTAATGATTTACTCCCTTGGTTTTTAAAATCCTGATACACCTATCAGAAATATGGTAGATCATATTTAGAGGTTTCTAAAGTGTCATGTAGTGTTTGTAGTCTATCTACATCTATGGGGTTTTTTTATTTTGGTAATGACCAATTTTGATTTCACTTTTGGAATAGATTGGACGATGTGTTTTCATGCTCACATCAGTTTTTGGATATGGGTAAATTTTAAATATTCTAAGGGATAAGAGTATCTTATTACCAATTATTGGAATCTTTAGGACCATATAGTAGGAAAATAACTTAACCATATTGGTTATATCATAGAATATATGTCAGGTATGGTTCTTGCAATAGACTAGGTCACAATTATAGTAATTTTTTCACCTATGGTTGATAATTACCATGATGTTTTGGAGGAATATTTTTCAAGAATCCCTCATGAGACTGGGATTGAGTTTGATATTGAAAACATACTGAGTGAAAAACCTCTATCAATTACCCTATATTGTATGGTACCAATTGAGTTAAGATAGCTTAAAGTATAACTAAATGATATTGATGGAAATTTATTTATTCACTTGATTATTTATCCTTGGGGTGATTTGTTTTTATATTCTAAAAATTTGGATTTAATCCTTTTAAAAGGTATACATTATCAAAAACTAAATTAAGTCATTGTGATAAATAGGTATCCCCTACTACGGATCAACTATTTATTTTACTAGTCAACGGGAGACCATTGGTTCTTAGAGATTGATTTATGATATACCTACCATCATCTATGGATTAGGACTGAAGGATACCAAACATAGAATTTAGAAGTAGGTATAGTTTTTAAATATATCCCATGATGTAACTCAATTTGATGAATTCATCAATGGTGTTCAGGGATATCATGAAACAAGTTTTTTACACATACTTAGACTCTTTTTTTTTTGTGATCTTCATTGATGATATTTTTTTATATATTCAAAAATCCCAAAGATAAATAAATGTATTATTGAGATCATTATGATTAAACTTTGAGTACATCATATTTATGTTATGTTATCGAAGTACCACTTCTAGATTAGGGATTAACTTTCTATTGGTAAGTGGTTTTTGAGGTGGAAATATATATTGATCCATAGATAGTAGAGGCAGTTATATCTTGGGTCCTACCCAAGAATTTGTTAGAAATTAATAGATATCTTAGGTAGATCATTTAATAAATGGAATTAATTATAAAATTTTCTCACTTGGAAGCACCTATGATAGGGACAAATAGGTAAGGTGTAAAGTTTTAGTAGACTTAAAAGTATGAGGATTCTTTCCAAGTGTTAAAAAGGTCGTAGATGTTCACTCTAATTTTTATTCTTCCTTACCCATGGATTGGTAATATAGTTAACTAAGATTATTTAATAGTTTTTTTATTGGATATTTTGATGCATGGAGACTTGGAACTTGTTTATGGGTCTAAATTGTTGTAAACCCATGAGCATAACTACCCCTCTCATGACTTATAATTAGTTATGGTGGTCTATGATTTTATGTTTTGGAAATATTATATCTTTTTAAATATATTTTTCATCTTCACAAACCGAAAAAAATATATTATGTAACTTTTCTTAGTGATACTTGAAACTATGATAGAGACCTTGGGATGAGTACATGCATAAATAAATCATTGAGATGAAATATGCCCTAGGAAAGGGGAATATTGTTATAGATGATATCAGTAGAAAATAATATGAATTGGGAACACACTTATCATAGGAGGATTTGAAGATTATGAGTTTTCTTGTGAATTGTAAAGTGGTTGTATTTGATAATCAAGGGGTAGTGACTTGCATGACTATGATCATTACTTCTTCGTTAGTGGATCGAGTAAAGGCTAACATGGAATATGATTCATATTTTTTGGTGAAGTGAGAGTAGTTTATGGGATACAATCCTATTCTAGGATGTTACTTTGATTATAAATATACGATTAAAGTACATGGAATTGTGGTAGTTCCCAATATAAGGGACAGGTTGATTAGAGATTCTTTCCCCTCACAGTGGGTGGAGCACTGTAGACCAAGTGTTTTTCTTCAACCTCTTCTAGTTCCAGTAGGGAAGTGGTATGAGTTGAATATAGACTTTTTATAGGACTAAAATATACTCCAATGAGTCAATATGTGATGTGGGTAGTAGTTAATCAGATAATGAAGGTTGCACACTTCTTATCAATTTGAGAGACCAAATCTGTGGATGAGTTGGATATGCTTTATGAGTCAAAAATAATGTGGTTACATGTTGTTACTATAAGTATCATGTTATATCGATATACAAGTATTACATTATGGTTTTTGAAAGGTGTATATAAGGGGATGTGATCATATCTATACCTAATTACAACATATCACCAATAGATAGAAGGATAGTAGGAGAGAATGATCTGAATTATGTAGGATATTCTCTAAGCTTATGTACTTGATTTTGGTGGGTCATTGGATGACCATATAGATTTGGTAGAGTTTAAATAGAATAAAAACATTCAGTAATTGATTTGGATGTCACTTTTTGAGTATTTTTAAGGTCATCCATGTCATTCACTGCTGAATTGGCTTAAGGAGGGTTTAAGGCTAAGTCTAGTGTATGAGACTTCTGAGAGAGTGCAGTTAATTTAGTGGTAGTTAGTTATCTCTCACATAAGTAGTCATTAATATAATAACCATAGGATATGAACCTTGTATTTTACCATGTTTGATAGAGTGTTTTTACATGGTTCAACTCGGTTAGGGCATTGGAATTTAAAGGGGTAGGGAAAGATAGTGTTGTGGTCCACTGGTTAGTTCGATATTGTGGAACGAATTGGGAAGGTGTCTTATAGGTTCAATAATTATCCATTACATCAAGATATGCATGATGTATTTTATGATTCTTATCTCTAGTAGTATAAGTTAAACCCTATACAGAAGATTGATAATGAAAAAATAGATTTGGATGTAGATGATTCATTTTTAGGAATGTATATTGCATTTCATGACTAAATAAAATAAGGTTCTGTGAGGGAAGAAAATGCCTATTATTTGGGTTTTGTGGGAGAATAGTCTTATCCAATAGGAAACCTGATAGTGGGAGATAGATATTCAAGTGAAGTGGATATAATTTCTCAAAGTATACCCATAGAGACGCTACTGAAGGATGATAATAACTTAAATTGGGAGTTTTAATTCCCCTCAAATTTTCCAGGTGTGTTATTTTTTAAATTCTATCCAATATTATAAATATACTTATTTTTGGTTGGTGAAACGATTGAGAATGTATTGGGGGTTCTTTGTTGGAAACTATTAAGGAATACAACTAGCTTCAAAAAGCATGTATAATTTATAGTGTAAATAAGTGTTTGTGTCTTGAAAGTCTCAGGGGTGAACCTTTAGACCTATTGTCTATAGTGGTTCATAGTAAAAACCTATGATTCACATCATTAAAGCCTCATACTCATTTTATTTATAAGGATAAAAGAGAGACACCCCCTTGATAGCCTATTTCTTCCTCCATTTATCCCCTTGACTTCCTCATGGTATATGGGATATGTATGGCTCCCTCCATAGTGATTTGAGCTCCCTCATCCTCATTTCTTCATTGATTCAGGTGTCATTCATTGTGGTTGGTTTTTTTAGGCATGTCTAATGTAATATTAATATTACTTTATTATTTATTATTACTTCCTCTTTTTCCCCTATCTAGAACCTTATTGTATAAATATGGGGCTGATTTTAGTGATTTTGTATAGTTGGGGTGTTTTAGTTGGTGATTCTTGGTGATTTAGTTTCATTACTCCTGAGGTAAGTAGTCCTTACTATTTTATGGATTTCTTATGAATTTTTATCTATAGTTATTTATACAGGTGAATGTGAATCTATATGGGACTACTACATATAGTATAGAAGTAATCGGGTAGGTTTTTATTGAGGTGGTATACCCTTTGCAGGAGTTAAATGAATATATGGATTTTTAAATGTGGGTTTTTCCTATTCCATGTGTAATTTAGGGGTTTTATTCCTGGGAAATTAGAATATTTAAGAGTAGTTTTTAATCAATTGAGGCTAGTATGGACTTGATAAAAAATGAATGGATTTAGGTAGGAAATTATTACGATTGTGTTTTCTTTTGATTCATGTTTTTACCTAATATCTACTTCTTTAAGTGAACTCCCATGAGTGAACAAGGATGGGTTAGGGTGATTAATGTAACCTGTCTTGAGTGATCATGGATGAGTTGGATTGGTAAACATGGAATCTTGTGAGTGTGCAAGGATGGGTAGGCGTACCTAATTTACCTCCCTTAAGCTAGTAGATATGGTTTGGTGTGCTTATGTGGCCTCCCTTGAGTGAGAAGGTATGGGCATGTGTGCTATATGTGGTCATGTCCTAAGTGATATGGCATGGGATTTGTGTTATACATGTAATTGAGGTTTTGGTAGACTCTACTTCTAGAATAGATCCAAAGATAGTATGTTTGTGAATTTTTGGTTTTCTGGTTAGTACATGATGACTCGTAAGATTTTGTTATTATCATATATTAAGTTTTTTTATGCATCCACCTTTATACAGATGATGTATCTATTACAAGGTTATGTTGGTGGTGTCATACTGGTTCATTATTACACTCTAGTTGAGAATATATATATAAATGTAAAATTGATGATCATTGACTGATCCAAGGGTAAGTTCCCTATGATGTATTTATAAATATTTAATGTTTGATAAGGATAGAGGCGACATAGGAACATACACCACAACCTTTTGGAGCAAGGCATATTTCATGGTTATTATTTTATTCCTTTTTTTTATGGATATGTTTTATGTGGGGATCTATTTTGAATTTCTATAATTTATATTACATTCCATCTGTTATATCTTATTAAATGATGTTTTTATAGAAAACCAATCTATAAACACATTTTATTTCATGATTTGTGACATATTTTTTTAACAAATACAATCCAAGGATTAATATGCCTAGTTTCTTTGGGAGAATACACACATAAATATGCCATCTTAATGATAAATTGCATCATGCTTATTTAAATCTCTATGTATTTCTCATAACTATTATAACACTTCTAAAACTACATAGGGTACCCTACGGAAATACATAACGGAAAAGGGTGATCTAGAAATCACAACAATGAAATAATCAGAGTAGAGTATGATGGCAAGACAACACCAATAAATTAGAAGGAATAACATGATATCACAAATAAAATGATCACGAGTATGGAAACATAGAAAAATTAAATGATATCATAATATCATGGAATCATAAATATGTGTAAAAATATAAAACATGACATCATAAGTAATGTTAGGGATCAATACCAAGACAACATAATAGTGTGCTAGGCTAATAGCCCGTGCATAAAAAATGGTATCTCATGATATGAAAACATTGCCCAATACATTATAGGACTATATAATTTTAGAACCACCTGTCATATTATAATATTTGCATACACATGTTTGAAATATGAATAAAATAAACTACACATAAATCATAATCCTGACCAAACCAATGAGAATGGAGTGGTTTTAATAATATTTTATCAAATCATAACCAAATTCTATATCATAAATATTCTTAATAAAAGATGTAATTATATAATTTTTGGATATTCATATTTAAAATAATAAAATTTCTTGAACATGGAATTCCAATTTACAAAAATCTATGAGAATGATTGGAGAAGTAATAATATAAACAAGCCACATGGGTGATGCTTTATGAAATTAGTGATGGATACATTAAATAAGAAAATATCTAATAATTTTCCTCTAATCTAAAACATAATAAGGGTAGTTTTATATAAAATAATTAATTTTTTCATAATCTATTTATTTAAAACATTTTATGGTGTGGTACTTGAAACGAAATAAGAAATGAGGAAGTTCCCTTGAATTGAGTTTACTTAAAAGAGGGATTTATGAAGGGAATATAAAACATGTATAACCCCAGAAGATAAAGGTGAATTTAATTAGGTATATATTTAACGAAAATATATATAAATAGAATAATTTCATGGGAATAATATTGGGTAAAATGGATAAAAATAAAGAGAACATGTTACCCAAAAGCAATGAGGGTTGTTCGGGAGATCCCTTAACTTGAGACTTGATTAGCTCTGTGCATTAAATTAACATGATAAAAAATTTATATTAAGTTTATTAAAAACATTATTGACAAAAATTTAATCTATATTTCATTATATGTGGCCATATTATTATATTATTTTCATATTTTATGTATTTTTTAAATTTTTTCACTTTCATCGGTTACATGTGGTGGTTCAATCAATTTCTCTAAAACCTCATTGGTATATTGATCATGGTAAAAATATAATTCAATAATTATAGGGTTATACTAATTTTTTATATTTGTTAGAACAAAATTTAGGTAGTTTATTAATTTTTCCCAAAATGGTCCCAAATTTAGAAATGCACCTTTATAAGTTCATTTAAGGCGACTAAATTTATTATGGTCGTTTGTCGTTAATATCACCTATATAATGTTTGATATTATAATTAAATATAATTAATATTATAATAAATATATTTTTTATAAAATAAATATATTTTAAAGTAAATTCATATTAGGTGGTAATGAAAAATATTACACTTATTTCATGGAAGCAGTAGTTTGGACACACATGGCGATGTCTTCATTTTTTGAATAGTTTTAGAGGATGGTATAAAATTGATAGTAAACTAATATAATAAAATTTTATAATATTAATAATAATTATTTTATCATAAATTCATTTATATAAAATATTTTAGGGGTAGAAGAAGAAATGAATTAATAGATCTTGGTTGAGAACATTATCTCTCATGTTGGAAACTCTCCCTTGGGTAACACCATAACGATCATCAGCATGGTATTTTGGGAAAAAAATTATTAAACATCATGGAGAGGAGGTTTGAGTAGAGACTATGTAATTTTTTTTGGTAGATATAACTCTTTATATTGTGTGGAGAAATAAGGTGTAGGTAAGATCCTTTTATAGGTGAGGAAAATGAATTTTTTTTGTAAATATACCATCTTAATATAAAAAACACATGTTTCACATGGAATGTAGAGAAAAAGTAAACAAAAATATAATAGATTAAAAGTTAAGGTCAATAATCCATTAAAAATGCATTTTCACACCTGTTTTAAATACATTTTTTTGTATTTTACTTTTTGATTTATTACTTTTACAATTTTACCTGTTACCATGGTAACTAGTTTTTACCTAGTTAATTCATTTTTTAGGCTTAAAAATGAAACTTTTTAAATAATTTAGACCAAATAATTTTAAATATGAGATATTTTTATTTTATTTTATTTCAAAATTGAAAAAATTAAATTTTAATGTCTTAATTGTATATCATACTAAAAACTATTTTTAGAAATAATATGTTTTTGAAAATAAAATTGAGTTTAAAATAAAATTATTATTTTTTATTTCCAGGAAATTAATTATTTTATTATTAACCAAATATTATTTTTGTTTCACTTAAAATAATATAAAACCAAAACCACCACGTGAAAAATTAATTAAAAGAAAAATATTGAAAATTGTCTTTTTAGAATAAAATATTACTTAATTTTCAAAATTTCATGGGCTTCTTAAATTAAATATATTATTATTATAATCCATAAATATTTTTTGATCATGAAAATTGTTTTAAAAGATTTTAGTTTATTCTTACTTCGTGATAAAGTCATAAAAATAATAATATTAGTAAAAACTATATTTTAAATATTTTCTTAGAAATCAATTATTTCAGAAATATCCTAAAATATATACTATAAGTTATTTTTGACAATATAAATGAAAAAATTAAATTAATTTTGTTATATACAAATTATATGAGTTGTGAAAATTAATTTTAAGTTAATTTTCACAAAACACAATAAAAATAGTTTTTAGAAAAATTTAATTTAATTCATGAAATGAAGTTTTTATTATTAATACAGTATAAGTTAATTTTTTATTCTATTAGTCCGGATAATATATCAATCGACTTATTTTTTCTATGTAAGTTTTAAACTAATGTTGAAATTTTGTTAGTTTTTATTATCTATTTTACCTAATATGACACACATATATACTCAGAATGAAAATATCTGTATTTAATTTTTCATTTGATACTTCTGTTCCACCCCATAGAAATTTCTCCCTAACATTTTCATTTCATACAATAAGCTCAAAATAAATGACGGTACCTATATTTAATTGTCTCTTAAGTCTCCTATGTTGTGTATTCATACTTATTGTTTCCCCAAATAACAATAAAAATGTAATTTTTCTTATTGTGTAGATTTTTCCCTCTATGGTCTAAGTTTTTCACTAGCTTCTCCTCATAAGGGATATCATTCTCTAAATATACCACCTATAGATATAGTTAATACAATGGATATAGTATTTACTTAATTGAGAGGGATACATGAAAAATAACATATTTTTTAGTCCTGTTTGGGGGGAGTGTTAATCAATATTCCATAGCTCGGATGTGATAAAGAATTTGAAAGGGGATAATATATCTTAGACTTTGATTCCCCTTTTTCTCAAATCTTGTGAAAATATTTCATGGAGATATAAGCAAGAAAAAAATTTTAGCAATATAAAACTCTAGGTACCATTGATTGTTATCATCATTCTTTTGACTATGCATCATTATGATATGTCATTAAATGGATTTGATCTTATCTACAATTTAAACAGACAATTCCAATCCTAATATCTTACATTCACCAATCACATTCCAATATATGGGAGTGATACATTTCTTCGCATAAAGGGATTAATATGGTTTCATTTTAATTATCAAGTGTAAACTATTATTTTAGGATAACTTTACTAATATGTTAAACCTAGACTCCCTCGAAGTCTATATAATAAGCTCTCGATGTATCCTCTAGTGTCAGGATAGTTCATTCATATTGTCCATCATTTTAGGGGTGATAGGCCATACTAAAGTTCAACTATATGTTTGTTTCTTATTTAATGCTTTTCTATAACATTGATGTGAACCATGGATCCAAATTTTGAAATAATCTAAATTGGGGTTCCATGTATCTTTTTAAGGCCCCAGGTTTTGGAAGCATATTCTTTCTATAAACTATACGTATATTATTCTAAACATTTTTTCATTTTTTTAAAGGAATTAAAATATATTAGGTATAATTTCATACAATATATGGATTAAAATAACAAAAATTTATTCTTTCAAAGAAAAATATTACATCAAAACCATATGAAATTAAGAATTACCCCTCATGGATTGTTAAATCTATTAAAATTGTAAAAAATAAAATGGGAAAATAAATTGAAAAGAATAATATCTTTAGAGATAGGAACTCTATCACGATCCCTCATAGATGGGATCATGTTGTGACTCCTCATACCCACCTTCAATAGGTCAAGTGCTGGTGACTAGAACCGGGTAAGCATATCACTAACATGGGAGGTATTGCATAAGTACCCATACACATGAACATATCCAAGCTCATAAAATACTAAAATGTAAAAACAACAAAACAACCAATGAAAGCATATATCTATATCCCACAACCATATTAGTACAGGAAGAAAAGAAATTAAACAAGGTCAAATATAATCCCACCACAAAAAATTTTGTTGCACAAGTCCAACCTAAATGTAATGGTACTGGGATGGCTATATTAAATCCACATGAACACACCTCGATCTGTCTAGTCACACTAATAGTCATCTAGTCCTTGTCTACCGAGGACTCTATCAAAAGGTCGAATTTCTACATAAGACACAACATGTGTGGGGAAAACCCATGTAGGGGTGATTATACCAATACTTAGTAGGAAACCCTAAAACCACAAAACATATAAAAAAGGAAATACAGTCATCTCAACATACGTATATGTTTACAATACAAATAGTAAGAATATCCAAAAATACTCTACCAAAGACACATAGTCTAGAGGTAAGCCACAAACATGTAAAATATCCAAGGATTCCAGCTCAAATATTCCACAAAGAACTCATCTAAGATAGCACACTCCTTTGAATGATATAACTAATGACTTCTGTTTGAGAGGTACTTCTTATCGGGTCTCATCATGAGAAAGATATACCAATAGATCTAATGAGAATATGATATATAGATGAGGATCATGGCCAGGTCCAGGGAGTGACACCAACAACTCAATCTAGATTAACCTAGATAAGTATAGGACTGACTCTCGGTTAGTGTTGGTCATTTAGATACCAAGAACTCCACTTAGGGGATGAAGATGAATAGAAGATCTCACTCCAGGCCTCTTGTAGAGATTCCAACCACTCTATCTAGGAAGTCCAACTGAAGGGGTCATTGTCCTAAGAGTAGAAAACGATTCATACCTACCTTTAGGTAAATGATAAGGGGGATAAACCCTAATGAAACTTGTCTATGATATAGAGGAAAAGTGATCTAATCCATGTAAATAATAGTATAGAGCATGTATAAGGGTTACACACCCTGTCCTTTAACCTCATCTTATACCCATTTAAACAGCTTATGACATTCAAACCACAACCTTGTAGTACTACATGGAATATAGACTACCCATGTAGTCTACCTATGAATTAGTACATGAATCCAGTCCATCTACGTAAGCTCGTGTACCAGTACATGGATTTATCTTTATAACTAGTCCAGGTCATGTCGTGAGGTGGAGTACACATCATGTAAGCAACCCATGTACTCCACTCCGTGTTTGTGTACTTACCAAGATACATTCCAATTAACTATGGATATACCACATGTCCTGTGATGGGTTGATATGTCATGTGATCCTAAAATTTCTCTTATAAATCCTAGTCGTCACTCTAGTGTCCTACAAGCCATGTAATTATAGATTAAATTACATTTGTACCAGGATTTATAAGAATCCCCGGTTCATTTTCCATCATCTCCTCTATCAATATGGCCACTCCTTTGGCTACACCTTACCAGTAAAATTAAAGGCGAGCTTCTCCCAATCCTTTCCATTGCTGATCTACCAATTTTGGGTCCTCGATCTACTCAAAAAAAATATCATCGTCATTATTCATTGCATACTAAAGAATCAAAAATCAGCACCAACCATCATTTGATCCATTTCTACAACCATCATCACACCTACATTGAGTTTTATTGATGTGAGATCTCTTATTTTGGATCATTGTGCCAAGAATCAAATGTGAAATGATGAATCATTCGAAGAAAAGTCGAACTCAAAGGAGAAATAAATAACATCACGAATAATTATGAATTAGGGGAGAAAAGAACAAATTCTAACAATAGGAATGAATCTTGATTTATGTTCTTGTTGATCTTTGTTTGTTTTTGTCAGATCTATAAATGAAAAAATCAATTATCATGAATAAATCTCCCTATAAACCACAAAAATAAACCATTGCAGTGTAATGATTGATCTGTGGGCCAATATATTCACTGATTGGTCTTCATTTTTTCTTAGAAATCAACAGCGGGGAAATAAAAAAATTAGAACACATGCCATACCTCAAATTTTTTTAATCCCTTATAAAGAAAAGTTGTCATATCGTGTTCATTGGTGACATCTATCAAATCTTTGGTTGCGCCAATTGATCGATCCATGATCCATTGTCATTTTCTTGAGAGGGTTCTCAAAATCTCTCCCTAGATATCATCCAATATCTCCAGGGTTATGAAACTAACCCTTTATTTCTAACATAATCATATATTTAAATACAATTAAGTTGTTGTGTTGGCAACATGAAATAAAATATTTTATTTTAATTATTTTATTAATTCTCATTTCCATGATGAATTTTCCACAAATGACCTATGTCGACAAATGCTAAGTTGTGCCTAAGGTAAATCTCACGTTTTGAGCTCAACGATGTCCTCATATTTTTGATTCAGGCACCCATTTGAATGTTATTATAGTTTTTTAGGAAAACATGCTCATGTACTATTTAATATATCTAATATATTATAAACATTTATTCTGGGTACACCGGGCCTCATAATCACATGTTGTCTTAGCACCTGGTCTCGATAATAATCCGTATAATATTTAAAAATAATACAAGGAAAGTCTGAGTAATTAAATTCTCCCCACAATGGGGATATACATCCTAAAAATCCAAAACAAAGGCTACACCAAAAGTTTTGGGTATTGGGCATGAATCTGAGCCTCCAACTCCCAAGTTCTTTCCTAAAGATTTCCATGTTGCCACTGGACACACACTAAAGGAATCAATCACCCATGAAGGACCCCCTCTTATTGATCCCCGATATCAATTAGTTATTTAGTAATGGTCGCTCCATCCTTGATGTCTAGTTTACCCTAGTTGATAATGTGTGGTGGTACATGCATGTACCTCCTCAATTGTGACTCGTGGAAGACTTCGTGTACTTGGTATAATTGCAGAGGTAGACCCAAGTGATACACCACCTCAACTACTCTACGTAGTATCTATAATGGGTTGAGGAACCTTAGAGATAGCTTTTTCCCCATCCAAATCTCTATAATCCACATCAAGGTGTAACCCATAGGAACACATGGTATCCTTCCACAAACTCCAAGGGAATCCATTGCCTATCAGTATAAGGATTATAATGGCTTGGTTTAGTCTTCATCCTCTCCTACATAATCTTCACCTTCTCTGCTGTTACTCACACCGACTTTGGGCCCATGAGTGTTGACTCTCCTGGGTAAGTCCAGCAAAGTGGTGACCTATAGGGTCACCTATAAAAATCGTAAAATTGTTCCCTATTGATGGTGGAATGGTATATTTTGTTGTAGACAAACTCCATCTGTGGTATGTGATCCTCCCAACTACGTCCAAAATATAATATGAAAGCTCATAGCATGTCCTTGAGAACTTGAATGGTCCGCTCAGTCTGGACATCATTTTGGAGTGAAACGATGTGTTCAAGTCTAATTGAGTCCCAAACGCCTCTTAAAATACCTTCAAAAACTAGTGTGTAGAGAGAGCATCACAATCAAAAACAATCATCGATGGAACTCCACAGAGTGAGAATATCTCTTGAACATAGAGGCATCCCAAGATCTCTACTAAACTCTTTTCTTAGATAGAAAGGAAGTGGTGTAACTTGGTGAGTTGTTCTATTATCACCAATATGGAATAGTGTCCCCTAGAAATATATGGTAATACCATCACAAAGTCCATATATATCCCATACCACTTCCATTCTAGTAGCTTAACGGGTTGAGCTAAACCTGTTGGAACTTGGTGCTCAAACTTCACATGCTGACAAGTAAGGCATTGATAGAAAAACTCTGTAACTCCATTCTTCCTGACTATCCACAAAGACTGATGTTAGAGATCCTGGTAAATCTTTAACACACCTAGACGCACTGAAAAAATTAGATATATAAAATTCTCTCAAAACCACATCCCACAATGTCAGTGGTACGATATTGTGTCCTCAAAAAAGAACAATGTGGTCCCCATCTTTTTAAAAACCATTAGGAACAATCCCTAGGGATATTTGAGCACATAAGATCTCACAGTCAGTGTTCCCAGTTTATTCCTCTATGACTCTCTATAAGAGTGTAGGGGTGAAAACCATTGACTAGATGTAAGTTACTCTATCTCCATCCACAAATGATAACTGCAATGAGGCCAACTACTATGTATCCTCATTCAGTAAATGTGAACTAGATCTATTACTGAGATCATATTTTACTATATTCAATTTCCCATAAGTATAGACAATTTTAAAGTCTTAATCTTGTAGGAACTCAAGCCATCGACTCTATCTAAAGTTTAGATCCTTCCAATAGAAGATATACTGGAGGCTCTTGTGATCTTAGTAGATGATAAACCAATCAACCATCAGGTAGTGTCTCCACATCTATAAAACAATGAATTCCACTACAAACTCAAGATCATGGGTCGCATAGTTTTTCTCATGTGGTCACAAATTGCATGAACTTTAGGGAATCACTTCTTGCCTCTGAATCAGGACATAACTAATCTTGGTTCCTAACACATTACAGAACACTGTGTACTTGACACCCTCCTCTGACAATTTCAAGATTAGAGCACTTATCAAACTCTGCCTCAACTACTAAAAATCTTTTTGGCACTTATCTATCCACAAGAAAGACATCCCCATTCAAGTTAAATCAATCATGGTTGCTGATATCCTAGGGAAATTAGATATGAATCTCTAATAATAACCATCCAACATAAGGAATCTTTGTACCTCTATCACACTCTATGGTGTATCCCAAGGTAACACTGCCTCAACCTTGTCTGAGTCCACTACCACTCCATCCGTTGAGATAACATGTCCCAGAAAGTGGACTACTTGAATCCATAACTATAGCATTGAGATATTTCTGTATATATTATTCTCTCATAGTACATAAATAACTATCCTTAAGTGTATCGCATACAACTCCTCAGATGCCAAGTACACAAGGAAATAATCGATGAAGACTACCACAAACATGTCTAAGAAAGGATATAAGATCTGGTTCATGAGTACCATGAACATTGATGGGTCATTAATCATTCCTAAGGTAATTACCAAGTACTCGTAGTGACAATAGCAACATCTGAATGATGCCTTCATTATATCCTCATCTCATACTTGTAGATAGTGATAGCCTGATCTGAGGTCAACCGTTGAGAACCATTGATCAACTCTCAACTAATCAAAGAGCTCATAAATCCTTGATAGTGGATACTTGTTATTCACAGTCACCTAATTCAGGCACTGATAGTCTACACAAAACCTCAATCTCCCATCTGCCTTCTTGGAAAACAAAACTGGGGCTGCCCAAGTTGAAACATTGAGTCTCATGAATCCCTTCCTTAGAATGTCCTCCAACTGCACCCTCTTCTCACAAAGCTCTGCGAGAGCCATCCAATTTGCTATAAAAAATATCAGTATTATCCTGGGGTACAGATCAATTAATAAGTCTATCTCTTGGTGGGGAGGTAAAACTGGAACCTCTTAAAGGAAGACGTCCACATACTCTCCCACCACTACAGTAAGCTAGAAACTCATTGCATCTACTACACCAAGGGTCAGGCAATCCAACTGATGAGTGATCGTATAGCAGCCCGAGCCTTTTCTTACATTACTATTACATCATTTTAAAGATAAAAAACATAATAGTATTACACATAGAGGATCCAAAGGTTTAGTGTCTTGGGAAAACTAGGACCATACATAACAAATACAACATCAAGCATAAACATTTATTTAATTTCTTCTTCTCTATCTTCTTATTGGCACTTGTCCTCTCCTTGGTACATGTAGCCACCTGAGGATATACATCAAAAGGGGTGATCTAGAAGCCCAGGAAGAGGATATATAATAACAATACAGCATGGGGTGAGCATATTCATAACATAGGAAAAAGATCATGAACATGATAGGAGCATAAATAAAAGACTTGAAATGTGGCAATGCATAAAAATGAAACATCAAGTCTTAGTGGTTAACTAACAGAAAAACTTGTGAAACAATCTAGCATCTTGTTCACAAATCATTTCACATCTTCTCATGAGATTCATCACTGTACCCAATGCATTGGAGCGCTGTATAATTCCGAGCGCACCCGTCAAATTGAAACATTCATATTGTGCTTTATAATTCCGGGTGCACCCCTCACATCATAACATTATCATCAACATGCTTGCCACATAGAACACATATAAAAAATTTACATAAATAACCCATGGAATGTAATGGAATTCATCTCATAATAACACATTCATAAGCTTTGGGTTCCCAAAAGAAATAGGGAATAACATACATGTTACAAGAACCGTCCACTTTCAGTGAGAACTAAAAGGGGTGTTCTTAAAATAGGAGTTCTTTTGGAAAAATTTTGTTTGACATAGAAACTAGTGAAAAACATGTATATCCCAGAAAATTAAATAAAATGATGAAAAAATGATCTTTAAGGAGTAACCATATCAAAAATGGAGTGAAAGAGGGAGAACCCGAAGGAAGAAAATTGGGTTCGAGATTTCTCCTTACTTTGTATCTGAATGCTTCCTTCTCATTAATGTCCTGAATAATTACATTATATTCATTAATTAGAAATTACAGAACCTTTTATACATTAATAGGTTTCATTATGGTTTCATTATGTCATTTTATGTTCCTTTGGATGACTTATCGAGTTTAAAAACGTTGTTCATGGATGTTCGTTTTTATGGTTTTCTTGGGTGGTTCACTAGTATTCATAAATTGAAGTTTAGGTAGAACGTGGGTAAACATCCAGAAATTATATTACATGTCATTAATGATATTACAGGAGTTTGAATGATCTTATAATGAATTATATTAGATCTATTTGGATGAATCCTTAGATAATAATTAAATGAAGATTGTTTGGGTTAACTTGGGCGGTTATTCGATCACAATGAAGTTGTTTTAATTTATCGCTTAGTAATACGACCATTGATTATTTACAGAACATTAAATAGGATATAATACATATAACGTATTCTGGTTCAACCATAAAAATGGTTTCTTGACCATATCTGAAGGTAGAAATGGAAGAAGAAAGCATGTCATTCTTGAAGGTGATAAATTAACACCTCACGAACAACATTCTCTTTAATAATATAAAAGGAAGAGGGAAAGGGGGTTGGATGATATAATATCCTATTAGAATCATAAAATTCTATTAGATTTATAATACTGAAGTTACAATACAATTTAGATGATGATAGGTGGGGAGAGATCATGAAATGAACTTGAACTTGAAAGGAAATTAAAGGAGAAGAGGGAGAGAAATTACCTCTAGAATCCTCCTCTTGAGAAGCTCCTTAAGGGCCTAAGCTTGGTCTTTTGATTAGACCAAAAGATCGTTGACGTGGGGGAGGGGCTTGGGAAGGTGTTTGTCCAGAGTTTAGTGAAGGGTTGGATCTTGAGAGGTGTGATGGGTGGCTTTTATAGTGGAGGGGAGAGGGATTTACTTAATATAAAATTCATTAGTTTATTAATTTCCCCTAAGAAAAGGAATAGTGAGTCTCTAATGACCAAGAATAGTAATTTTATAATGTGATACCGAACCAAGTGGTCTTACATCATCATAGCATCATCTATGACTAAATTAATCCATTATTTGCATTTATTGTAAATTATCGGATTCTACTATTCATCAAAAAGTCAAGTATCTCAGAAAAATCCCAAAAAATTTACCCGAACCATTTTTTGACGTGTAGAATCCAAAAATGAAGTCCATTTTTTCAAAAATAATTTTCTGAATATTATTAATTTAATAATTAATTAAAATCATAATTTACTTAAAAAAATAGTTTTTAAGATTAAAACTGATTTTATAGTGCTTTCAAAAATTACGTAGGGTCTTATAAAATTATCTCAAAACTATAAGACATTGATTCAATAATTTATTAATACATTTTAGGGAAGTAAATTTTCTTTTAAATTAATTAATTAATTATAATTATTTATTTATGAGTTACAAAATACCAAAATGTTTACTAAGGTCAAATTGTCACTTTCTAAGATGTCTAAATTTTATTTAATTATCCATAGGTAATGTAACTCTTATGTTGGATGATTTACTATTCATAAGGGTCATATTACAATTCATAATGGTATGTTACTATTCATAAGGGTAGGTCACTATTCACCAAAAATTATTTTTGTTTCATTAGATTCCAAAAATCATCTTGAACACAACCGTGTATGTCGAATTTTCGAAATTCCCAACACAGAAGTGACAAACTTATGTTTAAAAGTCACTTAAAACTTAGTAGTTCATTATGTTGTGTTTTAATGTTATTTTATGACATAAATATAAGAAGGGAATTTCCATTGAATATATTTGGGTCGTTACATTCTTCCCCCCTTAAAACATTTCGCCCCCGAAATTTAACATTACACAAACAGGTGAGGGTGTTTCTCCTTCATTGCCTCTTCTGGTTCCCAAGTTATTTCCTCAAACTTATGGTTACTCCACAACACTTTGACAAGGTGGGTTGTCTTGTTGCATAGAACCTTATCTCTCGGATCCAGAATCTTTACTAGCTGCTCCTCATTGGAGAGATCATCTTCCAGCTGCACTACCTCTGAGTGTAGTACATGTGAGGGGTCTGGTATGTACTTAATCAGTAGTGATACATGAAACACATCATGAACTTGATCCATATTTGGTGGAAGTGCAAGATGATAGGCCACAGCTCCTATGCGGTCAAGGATCTCAAAGGGGCCAATATACCTTGGTCTTATCTTCCCTTTCTTCCCGAATTGCATGACTCTCTTCCATGGAGATATTCGAAGGAAGACATTATCTTCAACGTCGAACTCCAAGTCCCTTCGACGGTTGTCAGCATAGCTCTTTTGTCGACTTTGAGCAATGTTGATGTGTTTCTAGATGACATGAACCTTCTCTGTCATCTCTTGAATAAGATAGGGTCCAAGTAGCTTTCTTTCTTCAACTTCATCCCAACATGTTGGATTTATACATCGCTTTCCATAAAGATCTTCATATGTAGCCATCTCAATACTCAAATGGAAGCTATTGTTGTATGAGAACTCAACTAATAGGATATGCTGATCCCATCCACCTTTGAATTCTAGAGAGCAGGCTCTTAGCATATCTTCAAGCATCTAAATATTCCTTTCAAACTGGCCATCAATTTGGGGGTGATATGTCGTGATGAAATTTAATTCAGTACTCAAAGAATATTAAAGGCTCCTCCAGAACATAGATGTGAACCTTGGATCATGGTTAGAGACAATTGAGAGTGGAAAACCGTGCAGTCTCGCCACTTCCTTCACATATATCTTTGCAATTTGTTCAAGCGAGAGATATTCCCAAATAGCAATAAAGTGGGCAGTCTTGGTGAGTCAATCAACCACAACCCATATCACATTATTTCCCTTTGACGTCTTCAAGAGACCCATGACAAAGTCCATAGTAACATTTTCCCATTTACACATGGGTATAGTCAATGGATGCATCATACCCTTGGATGTTTGTTGCTCAGATTTAACTTGCTGACATACCAAGCACCTTGATATATATTCTGAAATCTCTTTATTCATGTTGTCCCACTAGAAGTGTTCTCAGAGATCACGGTACATCTTAGTACTCCCAAGATGGATAGAGAAATTTGAGATATGTGGATTATCTAATAGATCCATCTTTATCTCGGGTGATGAAGGCACACAAAGCCTCGTTCCAAACCAAATCACACCATCATCGTCGATATGGAACTCTTACAGCCTCCCTTCCATTACTACATTCACCCAATTTTGTATCTCCACATCATCCCTTTGTGCTTCCTTAATCTTCTCCTGGTTGGATGGTTGTGCAATAATTTGGGAAAAGTATGATGTATCCCCTGCCCTTATGATTTCCAAATTCTTCCTTTGCATATCTCAGAAGATAGGGTCTTTCTCAATCCATAGCATGGATAGAGTAGTAGGTTCTTTTCTGCTTACAGAATCAGCTACCTTTTTCACCTTTCTAGGATGATAGTGAATAGAGCAATAGTAATCCTTGATTATCTCTAACCATATCCTTTGATGCATGTTGAGCTCCTTTTGTGTGAATATATACTTTAGGCTCTTGTGGTCGATTTATATGGCACGCTTCTCACCATAAAGGTTGTGCCGCTGGATTTTTAATGCAAAAATCACAGCTTCCAGCTCTATATCATGTGTCGAGTAGTTCTGCTCATGGATCTTTAACTGTCATGAGGCATAGGCTATCACATTTTCATTTTTCATGAGTACACAACCCAAGCCTTTCTTTAAAGCATCACTATATATCACAAAACTTTCTCCATTTTTTATTAGTGTGAGTACAGGTGCAGTGACCAGCCTTCTCTTTAGCTCCTTCAAGCTTCCCTCACATTCTTCCATCAAGACATACTTTACCCCTTTCCTTGTTAACATAGTTAGCAGGCTTGACAATCGTGAGAAGTTTCTCCAAAAACGTCGGTAGTGCCCATCTAATCCAAGAAAACTACGGATTTCTTTGACACTAGAGGGCCTGGGCCATTCCTCAATGGCCTTTATACTTGAAGGATCCACAGAAATTCCCTCACTTGTGATCACATGTCCCATGATCATGACTTGCTTCATCCAAAAGTCACACTTGCTGAACTTTTCGTACAAATTCTCTTTTATTAATGTCGCCAACATAAGTCTTAGATGTTATTCATGTTACTCCTTGCTCTAAGAGTAGATGAGAATATCATCAATAAACACTACCACAAATTTGTTGAGGTAATGTCTAAAGTCTCTTTTCATCAAATCCATGAAGATTGCAGGGGCATTAGAAAGTTCGAAGGGCGTCACCAAAAAATCATAGTGCCCATACCTTGTTCGGAAGGCAGTCTTCTGAATATCTTCCTTATTCACCTTTACCTGATGATATCCAGAATGAATATCCACCTTTGAGAAGTATTTATCACCTCTTAACTGATCGAATAAGTCATAAATCCTTAGGAGATGATACTTGTTCTTTATGGTGATCTTGTTGAGTTCCCGATAATCAATACACAGACACATTGTTCCATCCTTCTTCTTTAAAAAGAGCACTGATGCACCCCATGGTGATGCACTAGGGCGTATGAACCGTTTGTCTAGATGCTCTTACAGCTTGTTCTTTAACTCCTCCAGTTCGATAGGATCCATCCTATAGCAACACTTCGATATTGGAGTAGCTCCGGGCATGAGTTCAATTGAGAACTATACCTCGTGATCTAGGGGTAATTCCAGGTAGCTCTTTGGGAAATACATCACCGTATTCCCTCACGATGGGCATTTCCTCAAGGTTGGCACTTTCCTTCAACTCCACCATTTGAGCGAGGTATGCTTCTTCATAGGTAATCAACACCCACACCATTGACGGATTTTTCAAAGGAGATTCATGATCTTTCTTACATTTGTAAAGGAGCATGGGATGGTTCGGAATATGAAAAGATATTTCCTTTTCCCAATAGTTGATATGTGCTCTAAATAACGAGAGCCAATCCATTCCCATTATAGCATCGAATTCTATCAAGGGAAGTATTACAAGATTTTCCAGAAGATTCTTCCCAGATACGCCAATGGGATTAGAGTCAAACACTTGGGTTGAAATGATTACACCACTTTGTGTTTTTACAAATATCTCTACATCAAGGTTTCGAGGCTTCGATTCTATAGTTCCAACAAACTTGCAAGATATAAAGGAATGAGTAGAACCAGAATCAAATAAGACTTTTACCATTCTTGAGTGAATAGGAAGTGTACCTTGTATGACTTCATTATCATGCTCCACCTCTGTAGTAGTGATGGCATAAGCCTTCCCTTGTTCCTTTGGCTTTGGTGGCTTCTGACGTTGATTACCCTCGAGAGATCGAGGTTTAGTGCACTAGTTTCCATAGTGCCTTAGCTCCCTATAGTTGTAGCATTGAACCATGAGTGGTTCTCTTCTTTCATTGGCTACATTCTCCTTCCTTTTTGTGTGTTTTTGACACTCTTGAGAATGGTGTCCTTCTTTACCACACTTTAAGCATTTTCCCGTCCATTTGAGGAAGTTCCCATGGTGAAACTTCCTACATTTTTGGCAGGTGGGTCGTTAATTTTTCTTCCCGCCTTTGTCATTAGATCCACCAGCTTGAAACTCCATCTTTCGTTTCTTATCACTATACCCATGGGACCATTCTCCAAACTCCATCTCCAATTTGAGAGTACACCGAAAAACTTCTTCATAACTCCCAAAGTCTCGAATTGCAAGAGCCTTTCAAAGGTGTGGTTTTAATCCAATAAAAAATCTATCAATTTTTCTATCATTGTTGATAACAAAACCCGAAGTGTACCTTGCAAGCCTTGTTAAATTCGCTTCATAAGTTGTGATAGATTATCCTTCTTTTTTACTTGAGATCTATAAATTCTCTCTCTATCTTTGGGTGAAGATTTCTTGAGAATTACTTATTAAGAAACATTATCTTAAGGTCTTCCCATTCCATCTCTTCAATTTCCTCCCTTGACTTGGTGTTCTTAATAAAATCCCACCATTGATCGGATTATCCATCTTGACGATAAATAGATAGGGTCACCTTATCCGTCTCATAATAGTGAAGAACAGAAAAGATCCTCTCCATGGAGTTTACACACTATTCCGCAACTAGTGGATCAGAAGATTCACTAAATGTCAGTGGTCATTGCCGCATAAAACATTCGATAGCCAGTTTCTCCCTCTTGGGTGAAGGAGTAAGTTTCCCATTATTATGGTTAATGTTCATAACCTGAGATAATTGGGTAATCATATCCATGAAGTTTTGAACTCCACCTCCAAAATCATTGGGGATGTCATTCGGGCAATCATTGCATTGGCCCTCACAAGAGTTGTTAGCCTGATTTCTCCTAGTTCCCACAATTTTCTAAAATATAAATGGTTAGAACAAAACAAAAGTAAACAAGCCATGAATACATAAATTATTCATTTGAAAAATTAATACTAAAATCATTTCATATGGGATCCCTATGTAAATACTCTTGTGTGCATATTTGTACTTAATCTCATACTAGAGGTTTTCTCTAGGTTTCACTAATCCTAATTCCCAAATTAACTAAACCTTTCCTCTGATACCAACTATAGCAGCTTGAGCCTTTTCTTACATTACTATTACATCATTTTAGAGATAAACAATATAATAGTATTACACATAGAGGATCCAAAGTTTTAGTGTATTGGGAAAACTAGGACCATACATAACAAATACAACATCAAGCATAAACATTTATGTAATTTCTTCTTCTCTAGCTTCTTATTGGCACCTGTCCTCTCCTTAGTACATGTAGCCACCTGAGGATATAAATGAAAAGGGGTGAGATATAATCCCAGTAAGAGGATAGATAAGAACAATATAGCATGGGGTGAGCATATTCATAACATAAGAAAAAGATCATGAACATGAGAGGAGCATAAATAAAAGACTTGAAATGTGGCAATGCATAAAAATGAAACATCATGTCTTAGTGGTTAACTACCACACACACTTGTGAACCAAGATAGCTTCTTGTTAACACATCATTTCACATCTACTCATGAGATTCATCACTTTACCCAATGCATTAGAGCAATGTATAATTCCAGGTGCAACCATCACATTGAAACATTCATATTGCCCTATATAATTCCGAGCGCACCCGTCACATCATAACATTATAATCATCATGATCGCCACATAGAACACATATCAAAAATGTACATAACTAAACAATCAAATTGGATGGTTTTTATCTCATAATAAAACATTCATAATCTTTGGGTTCCCAAAATAAAGATGGAATAACATACATGTTACAAGAACCGTCCACTTTGAGTGAGAAGTAAATGGGGTGTTCTTAAAAGAGGAGTTCTTTTGAAAAAATATTTGTTTGATATAGAAACCAGTGAAAAACATTTATATCCCATAAATTTAAATAGAATGATAAAAAAATTATCTTTAAGGAGTAACCATATCAAAAATGGAGTGAAAGAGGGAGAACCCGAATGATGAAAATTGGGTTCGAGATTTCTTCTTACTTTGTATCTGAATGCTTCCTACTCTTTAATGTCCTGAATAATGACATTATATTAATTAATTAGAAATTACAGAACCTTTTATACATTAATAGGTTTAATTATGGTTCCATTATGTCATTTTATGGTCCTTTTTATGACTTATAGAGTTTAAAAACATTGTTCAGGGATGTTCATTTTTAGGGTTTTTCTTGGGTGGTTCACTTGTATTCATAAATTAAAGTTCGGGTAGAACATGGGTAAACATACAGAAATAATATTACATTTCATTAATTATATTATATGAGTTTTAATGATATTATAATGAATTATATTATATCCATGTGGATGAATCATTAGATAAGAATTAAATGAAGATTGTTTGGGTTAATTTGTGCGGTTTTTCGATCACAATGAAGTTGTTTTAATTTATCACATAGTAATATGGCCATAGATTATTTAAAAAACATTAAATAGGATATAATACATATAAATTATTCTGTTTAAACCGTAAAAATGGTTTCATGACCAGATCTGAAGGTATAAATGGAATAATAAAGCATGTCGTTCTTGAAGGAGATAAATTAACACCTCACGAACAACTTTCTCTTTAATAAAATAAAAGGAAGAGGGAAAGGGGATTGGATGATATAATATACCATTAGCATCATAAAATTAAATCAGATTTATAATAATTAAGTTACAATACAATTTAGATGAATATAGGTGGGGAGAGATCAAGAAATGAACTTGAACTTGAAAGGAAATTAAAGGAGAAGAGGGAGAGAAACTACCTCTTGAATCCTCCTCTTGAGAACCTCCTTAAGGACCTAAGCATGGTCTTTTTATGAGACTAGAAGATCTTGGACGTGGGGTAGGGTCTAGAGATGGTGTTTGGGAAGAGTTTGGGGAAGTCTTGGAGCTTGAGAGGTGTGAGGAAATGAGGGTGTGATGGGTGGCTTTTATAGTGGAGGGGACAGGGGTTTCCTTAATATAAAATTCATTAGTTTATTAATTTACCCTAAGACAAGGAATAGTGAGTCCTGAATGACCAAAAATAGTAGTTGTATCATGTGATCCCGAACCAATTGGGCTTACATCATCAGAGCATCATCGATGACTCAATTAATCCATTATTTAGCATTTATTGTAAATTATCAGATTCTACTATTCATAAAAAATTCAAGAATCTTAGAAAAATCCCAAAAATTTACCCCATCCATTTTTTTGACGTGTAGAATCCAAAAATGAAGTCCATTTTTAAAAATAATTTTCTAAATATTATTAATTTAATAATTAATTAAAATCATAATTTACTTAAAAAAACAGTTTTTAAGATTAAAACTGATTTTATAGTGCTTTCAAAAATTACGTAGGGTCTTATAAAATTATCTAAAAACTATAATACATTGATTCAATAATTTATGAATACATTTTGGGGAAATTAATTTTCTTTTAAATTAATTAATTAATTATAATTAATTATTTATGACTTATAAAATACCAAAACATTTACTAAGGTCAAATTGTCACTTTCTAAGATGTCTAAATTTTATTTAATTATCCATAAGCAATGTTAATCTTATGTTGGATGATTTACTATTCATAAGGGTCATATTACTATTCATAAGGGTATGTTACTATTCATAAGGGTAGGTCACTATTCACCAAAAATTATTTTTGTTTCATTAGACTCCAAAAATCATCTTGAACACAACATTGTATGACGAATTTTCGAAATGCCCAACACAGAAGTGACAAACTTGTGTTTAAAGGTCACTTAGAACTTAGTAGTTTATTATGTTGTGTTTTCATGTTATTTTATGACATAAATATAAGAAGGGAGTTTAAATTGAAAAACTTTGGGTCGTTACAGATCAACAGCCCCCTCTTATGAATGATTTCATCCTGTACTGCATCGGTTTCTTTTTCACCAAAAAAAGAGAACCTAGTTCTATCACTATGCACACACTACACCCTTTTCTAAAATAGTCAATCTATGTATGAACTATGGATAACCATTCCATTCCAATAATGACATCATAAGGACTCAATGTTTCTACTAAGAGATCTCAACCAAAACTCTCTCCTCTAAGAGTCAGGCCACATTGTCAACACAATTGCATGATAATTGAGTCTTCTCTAATAATAGTCTCTAAGTGTAAGGGTCAAGTCAATAGTTCAACCAGTATCTCTATGTCTCGAACAAGGCATTTGGTGAGAAAGTAATGACTAGAACTTGTATCTATGAATATTGTAGCTAAGGTATGAATTAAACATATCATACCTCAAATCATTCTTGGATACCTTGGGTATTAATATTTAACCACTTGTACTTATCCACTCTCGTGTCCTCTGGCTCCCTGAGCCTGGAATGGACCACCTAGGGCTTGTGGTGGTAACAAGTCGAAACATAAACCACCTCCTGTTGCTCACCCAACTCTTCTTGCATTCCCACCATGCCATAAAAATTCCTACTCCTGTTGTTTTCTCTACTGTGGAGGACCATTCACAGTCTCTCTATCAGTTGTATGGTAGCTCAGACAATATCTGGAGAGATTTCACGAACCATCACCTATGTAGCGCCACCTCTCTTTGGGATTATTGGACCCAACCTGTTTCCACTGTTGACAACCACCAGTTGTATCATCTCTGTCAAGAAACTCTTGACCAACAAATCTCTCTCTAGTACCCCAAAATAGGTAGGAATGAAAAGCAGAATAATGATGGATCATAGGTCTCTATGTAGACCTCACATGAAAGTATTATCCATGAAGAACTGATCTCAAACCATATCCATCGAGTACTAATAAAGGTTGTAAACATCACTAAATACTCAACTATTATCAGTTTTCCCAACTGGAGATGCAAAATCTCCTTGATAATCATAGTCCTAAGTGTAGTTGGTGAGAAATCCTCCCTGAAGATATGAAAAAAAATTATCCAAAAAAGATCCACCTTGTCATAAGATAGGGTAACTAAACTCCACCATCTCCCAACTGAACCAAATATAAGGCTTTCTCTTGGGACCAACATCTGATCGGTTTGTCTCTTGACTAGACAGAAAACTCAGGTCACCACCTAAATCTAGTCCTTAAGAACCTTTAGGTTGGGCCCTCCATAAATCCTAAGGGGTCTATATATCTGAAACTTGTGAAGCACACTCACCCTGTGCACCTCATCCGTTGGTATTGTGGGTACCACGTGCTTATCTACAGGTGTCGGTATGACTGGTGTGCCACCTGGATATGAAATCTAGGGAACTAGTCTCTGTATCGAAACCTCTTCACTGAGGGGGTCATACTCATGATCAAACTTCTGAATCCTAGTAGGCATATATTGTGGAGGAATCCTAAAAGTAATCAAGACGTCCCACGTTTAATGAGAATATTTGGAGGGCTGACTAAAGAAGGAAATTTAAACAAAACCCATTCCTATATGATGCATGTAACATTTTTTTCTTAAAACTAGTGTTCTTACGCATTGATTTGAAAAGAAGGTGATCAGAGTCCTAGTGTATGGATATGTCAGCCACAACACCAACAATGGAGTCCCTGACCTGAAATTTGAATATGAAACACTTAACATTGTTTCCCCAAACCAATATTACAGACTCCTGATCATAAATAGAATCGACCACCTATGATATTAGTCTATAATGATCCATCTTAGTGGGTTCAATGCTTCGAATCCCCAAGACTGCCTCTAATATACCAGGGGTAGGTGACTAACACCAAGTAGGTATATCACTAACATGGGCTCCATTATCTAAGTACATGTACACATGAATGCATCTACAAGCCCACAAGATGCTGAAATTTAAAAATAACTAAACAACCAAGGCATGCATGCATCTATATCCCACAACTAGAGTAAAATAGGAAGTAAAAAAAGTAAACAACACCAAATAAAATCCCGCCACAAAGAATTTTGTAACACAAGTCCAACTTGAAAGTAAAGGTACTCGGACTACTATTTGAAAGCCGTAGGAACACACCTTGGTCTTTTTGGTCTCATTAAGAACCGTTTCATCTCGGTCCACCTAGGACTCCATAAAAAGGATGAATAACTGCATAAGACACGACATGTGTGGGAAAATCCTTTACACGGGTGATTACAAAAATACTCAGTAGGGTGCCCAGAAACCACAAAGCATATAACGAATGAAAAATACTAAGCTATACACAATTATATTTCTACAATACATATATAAATAATATCCAAATATACATAATCTAAGAAACACAATATAATGGTAAGAGAAAACCATAGTATAATAACACAGGATTCTAGATTGAATATTCCATCAAGTACTCATCCAAGAGAACACACTCCTGAGTCTAATAGCACAGATGATGTCTATCTGATAGGCACTGCTCATCGGGTCTCATCATGAAAAAGATACAGGGATAGATATGACAAGAATATGATACACATATAAGGATCACAGCTAGGTATATGGGATGATATGAACAACTCAATCTGGATTTACCCTCCTATGTAGAGGATCAACTTCTGGGTATTGTTGGTCAAGTCGATAACAAGAACTCCACTTAAGGCACAAAGATGAACAGAGGATCTCACTCTGGGTCTCTTGGAGGGATTCCAATGACTCTACCCAGGAAGTCCCACTAAAAGGATCATATTCCACGGAGTAGGAACATATTCATACCTACCTTTAGGGAAAGGAAAATGGGAACAAACCCTAACCAAACATTTCCAAGATACAAAGGATAAGAGATTTAATCCATGTAAGAAATAGTACACAGTGTATAGAAAGGTTACATGATGTGCCCCTTGACCCCGGGTTCTACCCCTGTAATCCCATGTCATTAAACCTATATCTATGTAGTACTACACAACACATAGACTATCCATGTAGTCTACCCATGAATCAGTATATGACTTCATCCCATGTATATATTCTCGTGTTCTTAGTCCCGACTATGTCATGGGGATGAGTACACACCATGAAAGCAACTTGTGTACTCCACCCTATGACCCTGTACTTTCCAAGATACATGTTGAGTTGCCCGATATTGGCCACACACCCTATGATAGGGTTACACACCATGTGATCCTTAAATTTCTCCCAGAAACACAAGCCACCACTCCGGGCAGGGCCAAACACTATGTAATCTCAAATTACACACCATGTGTACTGGGATTTCCCAAAATCCTTGGTTCACTATCCTTCATCTCCTCCATTGCTCTGGCCACTACTCTGATCATGAATTTCTAGGAAAATCCAAGGGTATCTTCATCTGAGCCTTTTTATCATTGATCTACCACTTCCAGGTCCCCGATCTTCTTGGTAAACAAAATCATCTTTGATCTTCATTGCACACCAAAGAAAAAAAAATTGGCACCAATCGTCATTTTATCCACTACCATAAACACTGTCTCACCTATTTTGAGTCATACCAATTCTGAATCTATGATTTCATATTTTTGTTCCAAGAATTTGATGTGCTAAAATTGATCATTCGAAGAAATGTCGAACTGTGATGAGAAATGATGAACATCATGGCGAATAGTGAATCAGGTGAGAAAAACACAAATCAGAACAAGAAGAACAAACATTGATCAATGTTAGTCTCAATATAAATTAATTTCTCTTAGAATTACATCTGAATAAACCAAAAATCATGATTAAATATCCTGAAAACCCCTATAAATAATCTCATTACACGTCACAATCGATTCGTCTGCCAATCTGTTTATTGATTGGTATGCGTTTTTATAGAAATAAAGAATAAGGAAATAAAAAAATGAAACACATGTCCTACCTCAATTTGGTTTGATTGCTGAAAATGAATGGTTGTAATGTCAAGTTATTTGGTGAGATCCATCGAATCGGAGGTTGCGTCGATTGACTAATCCACTGTCCTTCATCGTTTACTTGAGAGGGTTATCCAAAGATCTCCCTATAGATCTTATGGAATATTTAGGGTTATAAATATAACCATGGATTTCCAAAATAATCATTTACTTAAATATGATTAATTCCATATATTGGTCACATGAAATTAAATAATTTATTTTAATTATTTTATTCATTTTTTTACCTGCGATGATTTTTCCACCAATAAATCCCGCCGACTAATGTTAAGTCTCAACTAGGGTAAAAATCGAATTCTCAGCCCAATGGTGCCCTTAGATTTCTAAAATCGGCACATGTTTAGAATTTATTCCACATTTTTAAGAAAATCATGCACATGGGATATTTAAAATAACTAATATATTTTAAACATTTATTTCTGGTACACCAGGCCTCGGAATCGCGTGACATTTTAATGTCTGGTCTTGAGAATAATCCATATAATACATAAAAATAATAAATAGAAAATTGAAGTCATTAAAAACTCCCTAGAATATTTTTCCAATTAAGAATCACCATTAGTTTAGGAAAACTGATAATGTGAAAGAAAACAATGAAAGGAGAAGTTGTGTTATGAGATAAAAAATGAAAACCATGGAAATGGGATGTGTGAATGAAACAATTTTATTAAAGTTATATATATAAGAATGAAATTTAGTCATTGAAAATATAGGAGTTGCAAATATGATCATTACAAATATAGTCATTACAAATATGGTCATTAAATATATGGTCATTGGTTATATATCCAATAGGTATGCAGAAGTTGTTTATTTTTAAGTAGACAATTTAAAATAATATAGCTCATAATTAAATAAAAATTATGATATCAAAATATTATATGTGTGGGTGGGGGATATGTATAAATATTAATATTAGAATAAAAAAATGATATTAGGTATATATAATATTTCAATAAATATTTTAATATCAATGGATGATTAAAATTGGATTATAAAATATAAATTATTAATTTTAATGTTATTTGTTAAAGTGTATTTATTATAAAAGTAATAATTATTTTTTCAAAGAACCAATTTGTTCAGTATTTTATATTTTATCCTAATATATTAAATTAAACATTTTTAAAACATTTTTATATATGAACTAATATATTAAAATATTGGAATCTATATATTGAAATGTAACAATATTAAGAATATTTCATATTTAAAAACATCATTTTCAATAAAAGATGTTTTTCTTTATATTTTCTATTATAATTTAAAAACAAAATTTATAATATTTATAATATTTATTAGATAAAAATAACTTCATTTTTTGAATTTATAATTTTAAAATTATATTTTCATTAATTTTTTTGATTTTTGAAAAAAATGATTTATAGGGGAATAGTAGAATATATAGACACTATGACTTTTATTCCATTATTAGTATATAAGTGTGATGAAGAAATTTATAAAACATTTTTCTTAAAGAAATATAAATTTTATAATTGAAATTTTACAGTTTAAAAAGATAATTTAATTTTAAAAACCCATATTTGTTTTTTTAAAACTCAAGTTTCATTTTTCTAAAAATTTATTTTAATACATTATATATTTATTATATTAAAATGAATTTTTATCACTTTTATAAATTTAGTCAAAATAAATATTTTCAAAATTTAGATTCAATGGGAAAAAAGTATCTAAAAAGGAAGATGTTATTGTTAGGAAAAAAGATTAAGTTATCTTTTGTAAAAACCAATTACTATAGTAAAAGCATAAGTGAAAAAAGTCATAATTAAAGGGTTAATGAGCTTAAAACATGTTTATAATTGATTTTTTGAGATATTACAGATCTTATCTCACCATACACACAATGTTTTTCTATTTTTGGATCCACTTTTCATGTTTAACATGTGCTTCTTTATATTGAGTATAAATATTTTGAGAACTATCATTCTCACCACTAATGTAAGGGGTCTCTCACCAACTGTTAAATAAATCTCTAAAAATTAGGTTTAGTAATGAAAAACTTCCCACATTACATCCTCTATAATTCTACTTATATTCATAATAAAATATCATGATCCCTTCCCTTCTAAGTAATCCTCCATGAGAAACCAAATGTCCTCAATGTAAATTAAATCTTTTCAACTAACAACTTTTCCTTTTAAATTTACATTTATAATTTATATTTACAAATATGATATGATTTATTATGTGATTTTATTATACAAAATTTTCAATATTATTTTTAATAAACATTAACCACCTCTCCCCTTCCCCTTAAGAAAATAAAATATATCAATTACATGTATGTGTGGACTACAGCATTCATGACAAGACATATTTCATTTTCCCTAAATTCCTTAAAAAGTAGTTCCTAATAATGAATGTAATATATAATTATGATATTTGTAACATGTTTTACGTTTTGAAAATAAAAAACCAAGTTTATCCTTTCTCTTATTCTATGGGAAACAAAATCATTATCCATGCATATGTGCAGACTACCTCCTTTATGGAATGGTATATTCCATTCTTACCTATCACCTTCAGGGTTGGTTATAAATTATAATTGTGGATTATAAATTATATATAGTATTAATAAATATCACTAGTATTATTCTTTATATATAGCATGAAAATTAGTTTTACTTATTGGTTAATCTATCAATATCAATAAATAACTCAAAACTAATTCATTATAGATTTTGTCTTCAAGAAACATGAAAATTTTCTCGTATAAGGGGATCAAAAATTGTATATAATTATAAAACAAAAAATCTAGTATCTTGTATTACTTATTAATGATAACAATGGAATTAAATAATGGGTACCAAAATCGACATTACCAAGCATTCGTGAAACAACTAATGTTAATAACACCTAATGGTAAAAATAAATGATAACTAAATAATATATTCTTAAAAAATGATTATAAAAAATTTATATAAAATATTATTTAATAAGTTTATAAAATAGAGTATTAATATATTTATGTCTGTTTTATAGGATTTTATAGAATATTCAACTAAGTGGGAATAAAGGTAAGGGTTTTCTTGAATCAAATTATATTCTTGAGTCTGAATCAATCCACTTTGATTATGATCTTTCAATATTTAATTAATCTACATAATGATGATGTTATTTTATATTTAAATATTTATTTTATATAGAAATAAACTTTGACACTAAATTGTTATTCTGTGATGAAATTATTGTTTTTAAAGAAAGAAATTTTTTATGAATAAATATCATCTATTTTAATGGATTTTTTCTTCATAACCATGTTTTTACATATGGTAATGTTCGAAATTTTAATTGGAAACAAAATTATGTGTTAACTCATATGACCATTATATATCTATTCTACATTTTTTAAAATAATTATTTGTTAACTCTTTTTACTTTGTGATAATTCATAACAGTTATTTCGAAATGTTAAAAAGTTTTTTTAAAACTTTCAGAATCAATGGATTTATCTTCCACTCCACATTCCTTTTTAAATACCTTTATTTTTTTTCAAATGTCTATTACTGATATTTATTTTAAAAAGTAAAAGTTTTCAAAGTTTTCTAACTTCACTTTTTTGAGAAATTTATGTATTTTTTAGGGATCAAATATTGGAAGTTAATTTTTAAAAATTAAATATTTTTCAAAAAAATTTACTTAACTTTTAAAAAAATGAATTTTCAAAGAGACTATAAATTATTATTTAATTCCAAAGGTAAAATTGCTTTCATAAAAATATTTTACTATTCCACAAAAATTGTCCACTTTATCTATAAATTATTTATTTATATGGAATTTTTTTTGATAAATATTCTTCGAAATGTTATTATGAAATACTTTATAGGGTGATTTAATTTTGGATATCAACTATTTACATGCTTGATGTCAATTTCATTGATACCATGTTGAAGTGTTAAATAAATACATTTATTTCCCATGGGTTCTTTCTGATGTGATGAATTAAAATTATTTTATTTTTCATAGTTTTTCATGATATGATTGGCATCTTATAGAACGCATATGTGTGGATGATGAAGGGAGGGGTCCTATATCAACCTCAAATTCATTGGTTATGATTTTATATCTCTTGAGATAATGATTTATTATGTTGGTACAATTGTGGTTTAAATATTATCCAAAATACTTTCATGGGTATAATTATGGTTTATATATGATCATAAGGCTGTGTGTTGGAATAATTATAGTTTAGATATTCTCAAAAGGTTTTTTAGGGGTATAATTATCGTTTATCTATTCTCATGGTTTTGTTATGGGGTATAGTTTTGGTTTAGTTAAGATCACAAGGTTGGATGTGGGTATAGTAGCGGTAAAGTTATGATCATAAGTTTTTTAATTAGTCTAATTTTGTATTATCTATTCTCATAAAAAATTTTCATGGGTATAAGTTTTGTTAATATATACTCACAAGGTTGTGCCTGAGTATAATTATGGTAAATTTAAGCTCACAAGTTTTTGTGATGACATAATTTTTGTTAAGTTATGATTAAAATTAAATATTTTCTTCTTCATATGTTTATACCTCACTCTTATTCGTATTCTTATTCATGTTTTTTGATTTCATGGATAAGTTTTATTAACTAATGTTTCCACACTCTTGTTATTCATGCCTTATTTTATACTAAGACTTATTCTATGACCCATGATTTATGTTCTATTATTTACTGGGATTGATTTTCTAATGTATCTCTATTATACCCATATGCTCATTTTATGATCATTGGTGAACTTTGATTGTTAACTCTTTTGTTTACCCCTACTAAGAATCTTATCTCACTGCTTTATTATGTTTTCATCCCCATGTTACGATGATGTGTGTAATTAATGAGTAGTCTATAAGGGATGTAGTGAATTTCAAATTTAGAGAAATCATTGTAAGTTGTGTAAAATAGGTTTCTTATATAACTGGTCCTCAAAGACACTAATCCTTCCATTCTTTATATTAAGTTATTTTTTGTGAGATTTAATTTTAAATTATGTAATTGATGTAAATTAAAAAAAATGGTAAGGTTCACTATAGTTATTATTAGAGATGGGTTTAGAAAATTTTTAGGATTAATTGAGTTATTTTGGGTAATAGTTTAGAAATACTTAGTGAAAATCCAATAAATGAGTGTATAAATATGATTATATCCTAAAATATTGGTAAATTCTGGAGTAGGTGGATTTACAAGAAAAGAATCCTTTTTTGGGCACTGGCATGTAGATGCTACTTGGCATAGAGACACCAAGGGGTAATCACCACGAAATGGGTATGTGGAGAATTGACTCAATCGTTACCCTAATTCATGATGAGAGGGACTAATATTTCACCCCTAGATAGAAACTCCTTGTGGATACACTTTGGTTGATCATATGTTCTTTATGAACCTCTATACAGAATTAATTTCCTAGTTACATTAAGTGATTATGTTGAGAATTAGAAGATAACCACGCTTAATGTAACCTATATTGAACTAAGATTGGTACAGATTTAACTAAAGTAATTAAAAGATAATTTTATTATAAGTGTAAAAGGTTTTAAGGTTGAATCCCTTTTATTTTATTGATTATGAAAATTCCCCCATATTTTTAACGTTTTTCCATTACATCAACCCTTTTAGTTTTAGTAATAGTTGGAACATAAAAGAAATCATTATCATGGGAGACAATATAGAGTATAAATCAATGAAAACCCCATCAGAATGGGAGGAGTGAGAAACCTTGTGATCATTCTGAACCATCACTACTGAAAAAATAACATATACCCATGGTTCAAAACCATGTGTATAGTTTCCAAAACCATGGGTATAGGATATACCCACATTTTTGGGAACCACAGGAAACTGATGTGTCGGTATTGCTCCACAGGATATACACGATGTTTTCCAAACCATGGGAATAGATGTTTTCCACCTTGTTATAGCCATATATGCACTTGCCTCTGTGTCAAATCCTTATACCGACGGTTTTGAAACCGTGGGTATAAATATTAGAAAAATGTGGGAAGATGGTTTCAAACCCATGATCTGGAGTTCCGCCTCGTGGCACCTCACCACTCCGGAAGCATAAAATATGTATATATAAATATATATTCGTCTAATTATATAAACCTCATGGTTCATATTAGATAAAAATGGGCCACGAGTTTCAATCATGCGACCTCCACTACAAATGTATAGCTCCTCAACAACCATGCTACTAAACATACTTAAATATCTCTCTATATTTCGGTAAATATATTTATTGAAAGCTTCTATAAAAAATTAAACCGTCAAGTTTTGAACCCCCGCCTCTGCTAAGGAACTAAACTACTCTACCACTATAAAAATGCACTTACATTTTTATATACTTATATTATCTTATATATATTTGTAAAAAGTGGGTATAAATAAAACGTTCTGGGAAGGTTTCAAATAGGGGTTTCTTCTCTACTGATAAAGTTCCTTAATGTTACACTAATTACAATTATATTTATATAGATATAAATTATATTATATTATATTTATTTATTTATATTTAAAGCGGTATAAATATAACTTATAGTGAGAGTTTTGAACCTAGGTTGTTGTTTCGCCGTTGAACCCCCATACCACTACACTAATTCCAATTTTTTTATATTTACATATATTATGTTATATATATATATATATATATATTCACGTGAAAAACATAAGGGAACCTATACCCACATTTCAATAAAACCATGGGTTTAGGTGATATCAATACACATAGTTTTCATCAACCGTGGGTATAGGTTTAAATACCAGAGGCTAGACCCACAGTTCATGAATACTATAAGTATAATGTCACTTATACCTACGATACAATGTAAACTATGGGTATAGTTTTTTGTGTGGCATTCCCGTGTAATTTTTTGGCTTCTCACGCTTATACCGGTACCCTATACCCATGGTTTAGCAACAACCATGGGTATAGGTTAGAAAATGTCACCTATACCCATGGTTCATGAAACCCATGGGTATAGGTGGGTCTATACCCACAGTTTTTTTGGAAAAATATGGGAATATACCCATTTTCTAGTAGTGCATCTATCAAAAAAATATTATTATTAGTTCGATACATAGTGAAAGTCCAAAACATATCGAACTGGATAAATATGGATTCTCATGAAAGACCAAGTGATGATGATAATAGAGTAAAAAAATTCAATTTCCAATAAGTCAAAAATGTGTGAAGAAACTACTAGGTAATTTCCTCAATGTGACTAAAATATGTTTTTACTGTATAATATGGGTTTATCAAGCATCAATCAATCAAAAAAAGTATGTTTTGGATAACATGATTGAAAGAAATACAGTTCATTGTATGGTACCATCAATAATTTAATGTATTATTTGTGGGTAAATTGGGAATTACCCAAGTCAATGCCTTAATCAAAGGACTAACCAATATGATGAGCTTTATTAACCTCCAAGACCAATAAAAAATTGAATACTTGTATAAAAACATATCCTTAAGTGGATCCTGATATTTAAAGTACATATAACCACTAATCTAGAGTTGTAGATGACTTTTTATAATTTGAATCTATGAACTCTAGTATATCTAAAAAGTGTTAAAATATTATTAAATCACTACCTTGATGATTTTATAATCAATGAAATATTTGAGTGGTATAATAATTGTATTCCATGTTGAAGTTTATAAAAATATTCCTTGTGGAAATCTTATTATTATTCATTTAGATAAATTTAGCATGATTTTAGTGTTGGATTGGATCCCCCCTCCCCGATTAGAGGAAAAATTATCTAGAGTATATAAAAAACATTTAAAATTAAACTATGATATTTTATAAATTAAATAATGATAATAAACACCCTCTAGAAATAAATTATATATTGTGGGTCTTGATACAAAATAATGGTAGACTCTTTTCCCAAATATTTGAAGAGAAGATAAATATTAATGATTAAAATATTTTTATGAAAAGATAAACATAACAAGTTTCTAGGGTTAATATCTGAAGAGAAATTATATCCTAATTCATCTCTATAATCTACATACCCTTAGCTATATTTTTTTAAATGTGATAATTAATGGGGAGAATGTAATACTTCAGGTTTCTAAGAGGAAAATTATTTCTATAAACTATATGTTTAAAATTATAAACTATTTTTTTATCTAGTCAAAGGAATTGAAATATATTAGTTGATAATTCATACAATATTGAGATTAAACAGAAAACACTTTTTATTTCACAGAAAAATCTTATAACAAAAGAACATAAAACTATGTATTACACATCATGGATGATTACATTATTAAAACTACAAAACAAATATAAGGGGAAAGCACCATCACCTTTAATAATTTCCCTTAGTTAAACATAACTAATAATGTGAAAGAATTCCATGAAAGAAGAAAGCATGTTGTGAGATCTAAAATGAAAACTACAGAAATGGTAAGAGTGAATGAAATAAATTTAGTAAGAATATATATATATATATATATATATATATATATATATATATTTATTTATTTATTTTGCTTATAAATACGGTTGTTAAAAATATTATCACTGAAAATATAGTCATATTATATATAGTCATTGGTTATATATCTAATAGGTACACTAAAGTTTTTTACTATAATGAAATAAATTTAAAATAATATAACTCACAATGAAACAAAAATATGATATTAAAATATTATCAATATATATTTATATATTTATAAATTAATAATAAATATTAATATTACCCTTAAATATGATATTCTGTATATATAAAATTATAATAAATACCTCAATATCAAGGGATTTGTGAAATAAAATTTTAGAATATAAAATCAAGATTTTAATGGTAGTTGTTAAATAGAATTTCTTATGAAGGTAATATTTCTTTTTTTTCAAAGAACCATTTTTCTAAGAATTATATATTTTATCCTAATATATTAAGTTGAAAAGTTTTATAATAATGTTATATATGAACTAATATATTGACATATTTTAAATTAGAAATTGATATGAAATAAAATTAAGAACACTTAATGTTAAAAAACCATAATTTTTCTATAAAAGAATGTTTTACTTATATTTTGTATATTCATTTAAAAACTAAATTTATAAATTTTAGGAAATTATGTAGGAAAAATAAATTCATTTTTTAATTATAATTCCAAAATTATCTTAGCATGATTTTTTATATTTCACTAAAAAATATTTTTAAGTGAATAAAAAAATATACCAATACAAAAAAATTATGTTGTTATAATTATATAAGTATGAAATAGAAATTTATGAAAAAATACCATGAAAGAATAAATATTTTATAATTGAAATTATATAAACTAAAATATTTACTACAATTTACATACCTATATTTGATATTTCAAAACATAAGTAATATTTTTTCAAAAAATTATTTTAATAGATTATACATTTATTATATTAAAATTAATTGTTAACACTTTTACAAATTGAATCATAGGAAATGGATATAAATTTTAATATTAATGGTTTAAAATTATCTAATAAGAACCAATTTATTTCTAAGTATAAAGATTAATTTATCTTACGTAAAATCTAGTTACTACAATAAAAGCACAAATAGAAAATGTAATAATACAAGGCGTAAAGGGGAGAGAAAATTGTTAAAACATTTTTAGTTTTTTTGGTGATATTTTAGACCTAAAATATATATAAACATATTTATTTTTTAATTTTGTATCCATTTTATGTGTTTAACATGTGTTATCTTTATACTGAGTCGAAATATTTATAAAATTTCCATTCTCAGCACTTATAAAAGTGGCCTCTCACCATCACTTTAATAAAACTGTAAAAATTAATTTTACTCCTAAAACTCTTCCATTTTTCCTTCAATGATAATCTTATTTCACTCTAATAATATTTTGGATATAATATATTAGTCTAATCACTTTTTTCTGAGGATTCCTCCAAGAGAAACCATAGGTTCTTAACGTAATATCAATATTTTTGATAACATGTTTTCCTTATATATTTCAATTTAAATTTTTTTTCCAAATAATATATGATGAAATAATTTTTTTAAATAATAAATTTTGATATACTATTGTAATAAACATTAACCACCTCATCCCTTCCCCTTAAGAAAATTGAGTACATAAATCATGTGTATGTGTGGACTGCTACCTCCACAATATAATGTGTTTTGTTTTCCTTCACTACCTTAAAATGTTGGTCCTAATAATTAATTTAATATATAATTATGATATTTATAAAAAAAATTACGTTTCTAAAATAATAAAAAACATTAACCCTTTATCTCATTTAATAGGAAACAAAATCATCATCCATGGGTATGTGTTGAAATTGCCTCTCTAGAATGGAATATTCCATTTTTTACTCCCACCTTCCTAGATGGTTTTAAATTATAATATATGAGTATATTAGACTTATTTTATAAATAAATATCACTAATTTTATTCTTCATTTATAACACATACAATAATTATCATTATTATGTGATCAATCAATATTTATAAATAACTCGAAACTAATTCACCACTAATTTCATCTTCATTAAATATTCCATATACCTAATATAAGGTGATTATAAAATTTTAGCCCATTATAAAATTTCAATTCCATTATATTATATGGTCATTTAATGATAAACATGATATCAAATATTGGGTACTGAAATTGGCATCATAAATCATTCCCAAAATAATTAAAGTTACTTACACCTGATGGTAAAAAAAGTGATAAATGGCTAATATATTCGTAACAAATTATTATAAATGATTTATATAAATGATTATTGAATAGTTTTTTAAAATATATCATAATTATATTAATGTTTTCTTTTACAGGAGGATAGATCATATTCAACTAAATAGGAATAAAGGTAAGTGGTTTTCATGACTCAAATATGTTTTAGGAGTCTAAATCACTCCACTTATATTATAATATTTCAATATGGATTAACTATACTATATGATGATGTTATATTATATTTTCATATTATTTTATTGTGAAATCATGTTCCTCCCCAAATTCTTCTCCTGTGATGAAACTATTGTTTCATAAGAAAATATAATATTGTTAAGAATAATTCTCACATATTTTTATAGATTTTTTCTCCATATCCATGTTTTTACTTACCTAAAATGTTCTCCTTTATAATTAGAATTATAATTAAGAGTCATCTCATGTGAGATTAATATTTCCCTTATCCTATTTTTAAATGGATTTTTTAGTTAATCATTTTGTGATTTTATTTTCCAATAAGGTTATTTAAAAATGGTCAAAATGTTTTTTCCATACTTTCAAAATAAAAGGTGATACCTTACACTCCACATTCCTTATTTATAACCATTATAACTTTTTGATTAATTATTACTGATTATTTATTTTAAAATAAAAAAATAGAGTTTTTTTACATCACCTTTTCGAATCTTTTATGTCATTTTCAAGGTTATGTTATTTCATATTTTTTTTGAAATTAATGTTTTTAATGTTTTTTCACATTACATTTAAAAAAATCTTATAAAAGTATACACTATTGGAAATTAATTTTAAAAATAAAATATTTTTTTAAAAAAAAAATCACTTTACATTTTTAAAAAAAGGACTTTTAAAATGTGATTGTAACTTATTATTTTATACAAATGAGAAAAGTGTTTTCTAAATCCTCTTTTATTATTTAAAAATAATTTTTCCATTCAAATCTAATTTCTTTATTTATTTGAAAATTATTTTGGATAAATCACCTTCAAAATGTTCTTATAAAATTATATATTGGGTTCATTGGATTTTGTGTATCAATTTTTTATATTCATGATGATAATTTCGATCTTATGAAATTGAGTTTTTATGAAATCCACTTTTCTTTCACATGGGTTATCTATTATGTGATTAATGAAACTAGTTATATTTCCAAATTTATTTCCTAATATTTTGAATGACTGGTATCTTATAGAACACATATGTATGGATGATTAAGTTTGGATTCCCATATCACCCTCCAATGCATCAGTTAAAGTTTTATATCTAACGAGATAATGATTTTTTGTGTGGGAATAATTGTGGTTTAGTTATTCTCATAATTTTTTGTATGGGTATAATTGGTTTTATCGATAATAGAAATTTTGTGTGGGTATAATTCTATATTATCTATGTTCACAGGGTTTTGTGTCAGTGTAAATTTGGTTTGTTTATTCTCACAAGGTTGTGTGTGTATAATTATTTTTAAGTTATGCCCAAAATGTTTTTTTGGAGTAACATTGTGGTTTATCTATACTCATAAGGTTGTGTATGGGTATAATTACAGTTAAGATATTCTCACCAAGTTGTTCATGATTACAATTGTGGTTAAGATATGCTCACAAGTCTATGAATTGACATAATTAGAGTTAATCAGTGTCCAAAATGATATATTTTCTTTTCCCTGTGTTTTTTCCTCACTCTTATGTATTTTTTTATTCCTATGTTATGAAATCATTTATTATGTTATTTATTAATGTTTCCACACTCTTTTGATTCAATATATAGGTTATACCAATCCTTATTTCATGGCTCTTAATTTATATTCAATACGCACATGGGTGTGATTTTCCTACATATCTTTATTATACCCATATACTCACTTATGAACATTGATTCTTATCACCTATGTTTACCCTTATCGAGCATATGAATCCACCCTATTCTTTTGTTTTTATCCCCCATGTTATGAATATTACTACAACTTGGGAGATTTCTAAAAGGGATTTATTGCAGTTTTATTATAGAGGAATTTTCATAAGTTTTGTAAAATAAGGCTCATATATACCTACTCCTCAAAGACACTAAGACTTCTATTCCTGGGATTTTGTTATTTTTTGTGATATGTAATTTTTATATTATGGAAATAATTTAAAACAAATATATTTTTATCTTGGGATTCTATAACCCTTATTACAATTTTAATGTGTATCCTTGAAAGGTGATCGAATTAGAAGTCCTCTCAAAAGGAAATAAAATCAAAAGTAATTGCAAGATTTTCTACCACAATCTGTATTAAATTATTCCATTTGGGTGTATTTGGAAGACTTATGATAAAATATATAGTGATGTTCTCATATTTATATGTGGATATGGGTAATGGTAACGTAATACCATTGGGATTTTTCTTTTCTAACTTCACTTATAAACACACCAAGCACCTTTTATATATATTTCCCATTCTCCTTATTATTATTTTCCCACTAATAGCATTAATAAATATCAATATACATCTCCATTCCTCCAAGATGGATAGAGAATGTTGATATATAATAATCATTTAATAGATATTTCATTATCTACAACTCTAATGGAATGCATAGTTTTTTTAAAATCTTAAAAATCCTTTATCATCAATGATTATCCTTGATGATTTTCATTTTCTTATATAATACTCCATCTTCAATATATAAACATCATTCATTTGATCATTATGAATTTTCTATAAAATTAATGGTTGAGAAATCATTTAAGGGAGGTGGGATTATATTCATTAATTTATGAATCCCATTTCCATACATTGCATGTATAAGAGGATTGGATCCTTGTCAATTCTAAAAAAACATAAGGATACATATTTTTTTTACATAGATCATCAACCACTTTATTTGACTTCCCAAGATGTAATTTGATTGAGCAGTCATAATTCTTGATTGTCTCTAACCATATTTACTAACACATATTGATATCCTTATCTATGAATATATATTTTCATGTCATGTGGTCTATATATATCACACATTTTTCTATATATATAATCCCTATAAATCATTAATATGAAGAATACTATAGCTAAATCCTAGTCAGGTATTAGATAATTTAGTTCATGCACATTCAACTATCTTGTGGCATAAAATATTATATTATCATTCTACATGAGTACACAGCTCAAACCCATATTTAAACCATCCCAATAAATCAAAAATCTTTCCCCTATTGTGGGTAGTGTGTGCTCAATTGTATTTGTTAGCCTCTTATTTAATAACATGAATCTCTTTTAAAATTCGTTTATGTAGATATAATTTACTCCCTTATAAGTTATCATGCTCAAAAGTTTTTATAAACTTGATAATTTTCTCACAAATCATTTATAATACCTATATAATCTAATAAACCTATAGATATCAGTTACATATATTATTCTGGGTCAATTTTTAATAACCTCCATCTTTTAAAGATCCAAAGATATCCCATCAATCATTAAAACATGCCCCAATAAAGCTAGTTTCTCTTGATAAAACTCACATTTACAATACTTTTCATAAAAATTATCCTTCTTCAATGTCATTAGTAAAGGATTTAAATGATCCTTTTTTCTCCTTACATTAACATAATTTAATAATATCATCTATAAATAATTCCAAAAAATTATCATGGTTATTTTTAAAGACTCTATTCAATATGTTCAAAAATATTAAATAATCATTTGTGAGTTTTAATGGAATGACTACGTTCTCATATTGCTCATATCTTATAATAAAGCTGGCCTTGGGTATATCCTTCTTCTTTACCTTTAACTAGTCATATCCAAACCAATGATCCACTTTAGAGAAGTAATGGGAACCATGTACCTAATAGAAAAATTCATTAATAAGTTTCATGGGATACTTTTTTTTATCATGATCTTCTTGAGTTCATGATAATCAATACAAAGATGCATCAACTCATCCTTCTTCTAGAAAAAGAGAACTGATGCACCTCATGATGAAGCACTTGGACATGTGAAACCTTTGTCTAGATTCTCTTGTAGTTTCTTTGTCAACTCTTTTAGTTAAATGGGGGATATTATATAGGGATTATTGGATATTGGTAGGGATTTAGGTATAATATCAATTGATAACTCAAACTCTCAGTCAAAATGAATACTATGAACCTCTTTTGGGAATAAATCATTATATCACCTTATATGGTCAGATCTTTGAGAGTGGTCCCTGATTTATTTCAATAATTTGTGAAAGACATACATTATTATAAGGAAACAATATACCTACATTTAAATATTATTACAAAGTAGATTCATCCTCCTCTATAAAATTGAAAAAAATGAGGGATAATTGAGCATAAAGAAAGTGATTTTCTTCTCCCAGAAGTTTATGTAGAATCTATAAATAAATATAAAGTACATTCCCAGTATAACATTGTATTCCACTAATGTGATTATGATAAGGTTAATTTGGAGATTAATCTCCCAATGTTTCACTGGGAAGGAGTTATAGACTTGAGATGCAACAATTACACCATTTTATGTTTTTATTGATAATTCAACCTCCATGTTTTTTTGTTGTGTTTGAATATTTCTACTAAACATTCGTGATATGAATTAATTAATAGAACTAAAATCAAATAATATTTTCACTATTCTTATTTAAATAACTATCATACCTGTCACCCCATCATTGTCATGATCCACCTCTATAGTAGTAATAGTATAATAATTTCATTGATCTCTTATCCCTAGAGGTCATTGTTGTTCTCTATCATTAACAACATTTGGATTAGTGTATTGGTTTTCAAAGTATCAATATTCATTATAGTTGAAACATTGAACCAAAGTCTGGGGATTGGTAATGAAATTCCTTTCCACCATTCTATTAGTTTTTTTATTTGTCTTGATTATACATTCACTGGATTTATATCCCTCCTTTCCACACAAAAATCATTTTCTAGTCCCCGTGAGGTTGTTTCTAGGATGATGTTTCCCACACTTTTGACATGTGGGATGTTGGATCCTCATTCCACCAAGACATTTATCTAGTAATCCCCTAGGATTAAACTCAATTGTTCACTTATTATCTTTAATCACCTACGATTATTGAGAATCACCAATCTTTATCTCCACTTTGAGGATACATCAGAAAACATCCCCATATCTTTAAAAGTCCCAAATTTTCAAATAAATTCGTAGAATAAACATTATCCTACTAAATAAGTGGTTTATTTAACTTTTTAATTCAATGAAAAAAACAGATCTTTATTATGAAAGCCTTGTGAATTTCACCTCATAATACCTAATATAGTTATCCCCCGTTTTCATTTGTTAAAATAACTCCCAATAAATAAGATAAAGATTGTTTGGGAAATATTTATTGATAAATATCCTCTTAAATTAATCCCCTGCCATTACTGCTTTATATTACTTAGTCTTAAAATTCATGATCAACATCCACTAATTATTGGATTCTCCATCAAGGTGAAAAATGGCCTATTTTACCTTATCGTTATCAGAGTATTAAAGGATAGATGATATATTTTTAGTTGAGTTAATCCATTTTTACAGAATCATGTTATCAAAAGATATACTAAAATTTAGTGGTATCTGTAACATAAATCGTTCAATCACAACATGATCCTTCTTTTGATAAGGATGGGGTTCAATTTTATTCAAGTTATTATTCATAACTTGAGTTAGTTGTGAGAGTACTTTCATGATGATCTCAACTCCCTCTCCCATCATGTTTTTAATTTCAATATCATAACCATCATATTTTCCATTTTATAATTTTTTGGAATAATTACTACTATTTTTAACCATTTTCAAGAATAAATTAAAGTTAGGAATTTGAATGTTCCAACTAATGTACATGTAAAATGGAAAATATGATCATAAAATGAATAACCTATAAATGAAATGTGTATTCTATATAATGAATTTATAAGAATGAAAATAGGTTTTCCAAGTTCAATATTTTATTAAGTTATCGTACATAATATTATATTAAAATCCTTCATAATTGTTTGTAGAAATCATAAGAATTATCCAAAACATATCCCCCATGAGTTGCAATGTGAGTGTGCAATCTCAGGCCCACTCATCAGGCTCCAAATTAATATGGAGTTGAAACTCAACCAGTATTTTTCAAGCAGATTAATTAAATGTGCATTTGTAACATAGTAACATACACTATCTAGTATCTAGATATGGATGAAATTTTTTGGGAAACTACATACTCTATAATTTACTAAAACTTTAGTATCATTCAATAAAAATTATCAATTGGGTTTTCTCTAATTAGTCATAATTTCCAAAAAAAACTATAACTTTATCCAAATCCAGTAGTAGAATCACAATACATAAACACGCTTTATTTCATGATGTTTAACACAGTTTTCCAATAAATACAATCCAAGGGTCGAGAGGTCTGAAGTCTTTAAGAGATTAGACACATAAATACATCAACGAATACATAAATTAAATTATCTTATAGTGAATTTCACTCCAATAATTTTTCTAAAAAAACATAGGTTACCTTCCGGAAATAGATAATGGAAAATGGTGAGCTAGAAATCCCAATAAGAGAATAATCATATTTGTACATGATGATGAGAAAACACTTATATGATAGGTTATATTACAAGATTTCATAAATAAAATAATCATAATTATAGAAACATGGTGTAAGTAAATTATATCATAATATCATGGATTCAATAATATGTGGAAACAATATAAAATATGAAAATATGAGCATAAGTCAATGCTCACTACCAATACAATATAACAAAATGTGACAATAAATTTTCCTATGTGCTATACATGGTATCTAATGAGATGAAAACATTAACCAATGATCTATAAGGTTATATTATTATGGGCTCACCCATCATATAATAATATGTATTTGCATATGTGTTCCACATGAGAAAAATAAACCATACATAAATCATAATCATGATCAAACCCATGAGAAACAAGTGGGTTTTATAATCTTATCTCAATGAACAGCCAAAGGATATATCATAATCTTTCCCAAAATAAGAACAAATTAAATTATTTTTTATGTTCATATTTTATGTAATAAAATATCATGAACATATAGTTCCAATGTAGTGAAATTCACGTGATGGATTGTAGAAGTAAGAATATAAATGATCCACATAGGTAAACTTTTATGAAATGAGTAAAGGATATTTAAAAAAATGAATGTTCAAATCATTTTATATTAAAATTAATTAAATTAGTATGATTTCAAAAAAAAAATAATGAGGGTTTTTATAATATATTTATTAAAAACATTAGGGTTTGTACTTGGAATGAAAAAAGAAATATGGAAGTTCCCTTCAATTATGTCTACTTAAAAGAGGGGACAATGAAGGTAACATAAAAATTTATAACCTTTGTAAGGAATAGAAAATTAAATTATATATATTTAAAAAAACATATATAGAAAAATAAAATAAGTACATGGGAATAATATTTAGGAAAATGGACAAAAATAAAGAAAACATGTCACTCGAAAGTAACGAGGTAGTTTAGGATATCCTTTAACTCGAGTCCTAATTTCCTATGCACACAAGAATAACTTCTACAAATATAAAATATAGTTTATTAAAAAACATAATAATAAAAAATTTTATCTATATAAAATTTTCTAATTTTTATTTATTATCAGGTTTTACTTATTTATTAAATAATTTTCTCTTATGGTGGTTACTAGAGGTGGTTTGATCAATTTCTGTCAAACTTCCACAATATATTGACCATGGTAAAAGATTTTTTTAAAAATGATTAATAATTTTCAATTTTTTTATATTTTTATTTATTTTATTATTAAATTATAAAAAAATTATACATTTTCTTATATTTTCAAAAAATTGACTCAAATTCAGAAAGGTTCCTTGATATGTTCATTAAAAGTAGTTAAATATACTATGACTATTTTTTGTAAATATCACTTGGAGAATTTCTAATATTATTATTACATAATATTTATAGTATCATAACTATCATTTTTAAAACTTAAATATATTTTAATATTCATCTATGTTAGGTGGAAAGGAAAATAATAGAACATATCGTTCATTGAGCTTGTATTATGCACGTACGCATGACGACGTATTCATTTATTGAAGGATTCTATAGGAAGCTATAAAAGGGATATTTAATTATAATAAAAACATTTAATCAGGTTAATAATACTTATTTTATAATAATTTCATGTATATAAAATATTTTATAGAGTATAAGAAGAAATGTATTAAGATAGATCAGTGGAGAACATTACCTCTCCCTTTAGATGTTCTCCCTTAGGTAACACTATAGGGCTCAATAGCTAGAAGTTTTGGGAAGAAAATGTATTATAGGATGTTATTATAGGGATTAGGAGATACTAGGGTAGATTTTGGATCAATTTAATTCTATATAATGAGTGTATTAATGGGGATGAGGTGAGCTCCTTTAATATAATAGGTAAACGGCATTTTTTAAAATAAAACGTCTTAATATAAAATAACACATGAATCACATGTAATTTGGATACATAGTAGAAAATAATGGAGTTGGGGAAGGGATAATGCTGATAATCTCTATAATATTCACTTTTACACATGTTTTAAGCATGTTTTTCAGTATTTTACTCATTGATTTATTACATGTACCATTTTAGATTTTATCATGGTAACTAGTTTTTACATAGGTAATTTCTTTTGTATACTTAAAAAATGGAAGTTATTATATAATGTTTACCTATTAATATAAAATAGTAAATAAATTTCATTTTATTTTGTTTATAAAAGTGATAAAATTTAATTTTCATGTAATAAGTGTATATCGCATTAAAAACAGTTTTTAGGACAAATACATTTTTAAGCATAAAATTAAGTTTAAGTTAAAATTAAGATTTTATTTTTTTAAACTAAAAAATTACTATTAGAATAAAAAATAATAGTTATGCGGATTTAAAAATAATACAAAACCAAAACCTACCTTGTGAAAACATAATTAAAAAAACGACTAAGAAAATTTTCTATTATGATAAAATAATGATAAATTTTCTAAATGTTAGGCATAGATTTACTAAATTAAAAATATTATTATTTTACAAAATAAATATATTTTGGTCTTGAATTTTTTTTGTAAGATTTTAAATTATACTTACTTCATGATAAATCCTCTAACATAATAATATTTGTAAAAACCGTATTTTTTACGATTTACCTAAATAATTATTTTAAAAAATCCCTAAATTCATATAATGAAAATTTTGATAGGACGATTCCAAAAATGAATTAAATATTATTATATTAGATTTATATGAGTGATAAAAATTAATTTTAAGTTCAATTGTAAAAAAACACTACAAAACATTTTATAGAAAATATATATTTAAAAGCATGAAATGGATTTATTATTATTATACCATAAGATAGTTTCTTATTATAATGGTCCTAATACTATCCTTATGTTCATATTATGTCCGGGTAAAGTAATAAATTAATTATAACATATTACTATTTTTTACCATCTATATTAACTAATATAATATACATATATACTCAGAAGGGAAATATCACTACATAATTTATTATTTGTTACATTATTTCTTTAGAAATATTGTTCTACTGTTTATATTTTTTGTTTCTTCCACTTTATTTATTTCATATAATTTTGATATAATTAAAATCTAATATTGAGGGAACTTTCTCCCCAAGGTATCATTTAGTCCCTTTTCCCTAGTCCACAGCCTCTTGCATATAGGGTCGTGAGCATGGAGTCACGTACCACTTTGGCCTGAGTCGGGTGATTAGAGTTAGGGATTTATAAATATTATTTCAATAGAAGAAAGTATAATGCTTGAGTTTATATTGAATTTGTTAATCATGAAATTATTTAGTTGATTTTTTTATATAATATTATTATTATTATTTATAAGAACAAGATGTTTATAAACTATATAAAGTACCAAATGACATTAAATTTGAAATTAAAGATTTATAAAATGATTAACAAAATAGTCATTGGAACTATAAAGAATATAGAAACTAATTTTTTGTATATGTATCAATGTGATTATGATGATAACATGTCAAATGGTGTCTATTTGATAATCTCAAACTTGTAAATATTCATTTGGGACCAAAATTTACATTTTCCCAATCCAAAATTCCAAACAATAAGTTGGATGTGGACTTTATGAATAGAATGAAGTATGATAATGTAGTAGGTAGTATTCTTTATGTCATGATTCTCTATAGACTAGACGTTTAATTTGTTCTTTACACTTTAATAAGGCTTATGGGAAACCTCATTAGCATGAATTGAGATGAATCATAAGGTATGTTTCTATGTCTCCTAAATAGGGAATTTGTTTTATAAATAATAGAAGTTATGATAATAATATTGCAGGATTTATTGATTATGACTTTTTACTAATATTCATAGTCTAAATTTTATTACATGTAATGTCTTTATTTCTTAAGGTTTTCCTATTTATTTTATATGTAATATACAATATATTGTTTCTTTATCCACCACTAAGGAAGAATACATTACTTTAACTGTATCCATTATATAATCTTTTTGGTTAAAAGGTTTGATAAATGAACTATCTTTATCTTTCAATGATATAGAAGTGTATGGTAAAAGTCATTCATCTACACATATCTAAAAATAATATTTTCCATGATATATCAAAGAGAATATATATTATTTTATATTTGGTTATGGATGTTATTACGATAGAGACAGTGTGTTTGAACAATATCTACACATCATATAATGCAGCCAATAGTTTGACTAAGGCCCTTATATTATCAAATTTTACACATTATTTAGGTTTGATAAATATAGTCCCAATACAATAACATAGATCCTAAGAAAACCATTTGGTATAATAATTTTTATTATAATGGTGGATAATTTTTTAATATGGCTGGAATATTATTTTAGTTTTCAGTTGAAATTTCTTATTGGTTTTCATTTTAAATAATATAATTTTTCATGTTTTTATATGGTTGCCTATTCTACCACTTTATATATTCCATGAAATTTTTGATTGATTATTTCTCTTTGAAATATTATCAATATTTTTATTTTACATATGAATTTTTCAATATCTCAATGTGGGATTTCATGGTCCATTTGTTTTTTGGATCCTATGAATCCCTATGTTCCCCAAAGTGATTATTCAGGTATGTTTTCTCTATCTCTCATGTTGCATTATATCTAAATTTATTCATTGATACCAATTTATTTATTCCACATGATCATGAGTTACTAAGTGGCCATCTCCTCAAACTGCCTACTTTATCCATGTCATCCATGCATCACACATCTTATTATTTTTCTTGTATGCTTATAAATTAGCCTAATGTGATGATGTCTTGTCACTTTAATTTTTTAGTAAATGGTTCATTTACCATCCCTGAGATAGAAACCTAATGATTTGATTCCTACTAAGATATCGATAGATAAAGAGAGAGACTTATGTAGGAGAGGATAGAGATATAAGGCTTGTATTGTTGCTCTATTTAATGAAGATGCACTGATTATTGCTTTTAGTACTTGTGTTTCATCCTGATGGATATTGGTGTAGCATTTGATCTTTAATATGGGATGGATATTACACATTATGGGGTCCTAGGCTTTACTTTTACTATTAAATCCACTACCAAGTCTTCATACATGAGAGACCTATAACTATAAGTGGCTTCTAAAGTGACACGAGGTAAACATGATATAAATAATATATTAATCTAATGATTTAAATAAGACATCTCACAAACAGTATCTCAACTCAATGACCTAACGGTTCAGTATCTTGGATATCAGCCACATAAGTATCATATTTTACAACACTTATGAGAATTTATAAAAATAGATCCCCTCTAGACCATTTCAATACAAATCACATGATATAATCATCTTCATACAATTGGTAATAGAAACATTAAAAAAATTAAGCTTAGACACTCGGTAAGGGAAAAAAATTCATAATGTGTCATATCATAAACATAAATAAAAACATTAGGAAGAGATAAATATCTTAATAAATAATTATAAGAACACAAATAATAGTCATAAAACATGATACAAAAATATAAGATCATAAATATATTGTTAATTAAGTTTAAAAAAGTATGTCTTAGATCAAAATACATATTAATAATTATTAAACATTGGAACATGATATAATTTTCTAAAATACTTTGAAAAAAAGGTGTAATCATGAAAACTTGGTTTTTCATGAAAATGAAATGTATCATGAAACTTTGGAATAACTTGATAAAAATTTGGAAATGTGGAACAACCATAATCATTGGAAACCCATTGTTATCAAACCCATTATACCCAAACATATGTGAACGAACTCATTTTTCTCTTCCAGAAAATGTAAGAAAATCCATCATTCTCATGCCTATATGAACAAACTCCTTATGTACATATCTCACTATATTATGATTTATAAACATAAAGAAATTAATTATAGGTAAATATATCACCCCACACAACATCATCTATACATGTGTGGGCCACTTAAAATCAATCGTATACATATCTTAATGAACCCATGGAAAAATAAGGAGTTTCTTAAAATTTCCAAAAACATTATATAACATAAAATAAAAATATCATAGTATGTCAAAAATATAATTTTACCAAAGTAATAATATAGTAATAAAATATAAATTATTATCAAAACATCACTTCAATAATCCTTATAAGAAAAATATAATTTAAAATACAAAAGTTTTCACAAAACCATTAAAATGTTATTGTAAAAAGATGAAGTGAAAATTGTTTTCAATCAAATTGAGGTGGGAAAGATAAGACTTTTGAAACACATATTAAAAAGAGTTTAAAATTAAATATCATTTAAATTATGTAAAGGCTATCCAAAACATGTATATTATTGGGTAAATCATTTTATTTTGAAAAGATATAAATCTCTTTTCGTTAATATTGTGGAATATCATTGTTTGAAAACCCAAATCATAAAAAGTGTATGAAACTTTAATTTTAAAAATAGGTAAATAGAATTCTGAAAATAATAGAAAATAATACATATTATTTTTCCCAAAAATATTCAATAACATTAGGGGGAATGAAAATTTGGACAGGAATAAAAATATTCACTGGTAAGAATTGGAGTTATTCTTACCAAAGTTAAAAATTTATTTTGGAAAAACATTATCAAAGAATTGGATGTTGATGATGAGAAGTAAGTTCACCAGAGAAAAAAGAGGCTTCACATAAAATAGGGGATAGGTAAGATCGAATAAAACATGAAAATTTGATTCATATAAAAACTACTATGACCCGATGAATAGTAAATTTTGTCGGTCGAACACTTACATAATTGGTAGCGAAAGAACCAAATGATATTTAGTATAAGATCATGAAATGGAAATTAAAATATCATTAAATTATATATATTGTAATTATTTGAAAGAAATTTGGTAGTGAATACACCATATAAAATAAGTTATGGCACACAATATTAAGCATGCCCCATGGAGTTGAAAATGAGACAAAGTAACCCTTACATTTAATATTGATGTACATAAAATTTATTTAACCTCCTGTATAAAAAAAATAAAATTATAAATATCTAATTTCATTGACATATTAAAACCTAAAAATAATTATATTTTTCATTTATAACCATTGTAAATATATGTATTTTTTAGTTTTTATTTTTTTCGCACATCAGGTGTTTATAGTTTTGACTGTTTGAACTAGTTTCATAAGAGTGGTGTCGATATTAATTTTTATCCAAAATTTTATAATTAAAGTTTCATTGAAGTTACTATATTATATTAATTATAGTGATTTATTAGGTTTCAACTTCCATTGATGACTTTTTAATTCTTAATCCTTGAAGATGATATTGATGATAAGTATACTTCAATGATTTTCTTAAACAATGAAAGTTTATTTTTCTAAATTATTGGGTTTAATAGTGATATAAACATTCCAAAAAAAAAGAAATTATTTTAATATTTATATAATATTATAAAATTAATTATATTCTTGTTTTCATTGATGATAATATTTTTGCTGCTGTTCAAGTAGGTGGTCAAACCGAACTAAACATGAACATAACATGATTAATTGATGATTATTAGGTGATTTAGTTATAGTATCATTATAAAAAAATGATCATATTTAGTGTTTATTAGTGTGATATATTGAAATTTATAGGAATTAATACAATCAGTAATGGATATGAAAATATTACAAAATTTAAGTAATGTGTATTTTTCTTCTGCCTTGCTTTTTTGAGGTGATTAATATTATAAATACTATTTATTATTTATATTATTAATATTTTATAAAACATATATTACTAAAATCATGTTCATATCATAAAAGAATATTTATACTTTAAAAACATTCTCATGACTACCCATGTAAAGCGGTGATTAAATGAAAAACAGAAATCGATTATTCCATAGAGGTAGTAGTCCACACATACAACTGGTTAATGATTTCTTTTTTTATAGAATTGGGAAAAGGAGTAATATTTTTTATCATTTTATAATATAATATATTTAATAAATACAAAAATCATAAATTAAATTACCTATTGGGAATATAATTTTAAGGTCGTGGTGCAAAATTAAACATGTTGCCTCTTGGAGACGTTAGTCTACACAACACACGATTCACATTTACATTTTTATTAATGTAAAGGGGAGGGTGGTTAATTCTTGTAACATAATTTTAATAACATATGAGTACAGTAATGATATTGATTTCATAATTATAATTGGGTGAAAATAAATTTGAGGAGGAAGAAAAACACATTAAGAAACAAGAAATAGGGAGAAGAGGTTAGAAATATAAACCTTACTACTTGAATTATCTCCATTATGAAAGGTACAAAATATTTAAGGGATGGTATTTCTATAAGACCAGAACCTACTTAAGGTGTATAAGAGTGTTAATAAGATATTCGGGAATATTTTGGGCTAAAATTAATGGGATTTTGTGTTATGGTAATCTAGGAGAGGATAACTCCTTTTAGTAGTAAAAAGTGATGTATTTTTTGTAAACACCAATACCTTTTCAGTAATGGGAAGTCACACTCAAGGAAAAAGGATCAAAAATTGAGAAATAATGGATATATAATTTCAAGACACATCTCAAACACTCAATGAAAAACATGATTTTAAAATGTTATTCTAATTACCTCTTAGATTACTCATTTCTACCATTTCAGTTTTCATGAGTGTAACTAGTTTTTACCTTGGTAATTTATCCTTTATTACCAAAAATAAAATAGTGCTTATTATATAATCTTAACCTAATGATTCTATAATTTAATTACATTTTTTTAATTTTTAAGAGTGATAAAAATTAATTTTAAAATAAAAAATTTTAATTTACTAAAAACAATTTTTTTAAAAAAAATAAATTCACTTCTAAAATGTGAAATACTATTTTACAAATGAAAAAAAATTATATAGTCAATTATAAAATACATATTGGGTTTTAGAAAAATTATTCAAAAATTTTCATTTTATACTGCTAATTATTTCATAAAATTCATATTATTTTTTTAAAAAAGTGTTTTCTACTATTCCCCTAATAATAAAGTTTTTTAGAAAAGTCTAAAAAATCATATTAAGAAAAACAATTCTATGATAAATACATAATTATTTTTTTTTAAATTCTCATCCTAAGTTTTATAAGTTTTATTTTTTTTTAAACCTAAAATATAGGGAAACATTATTGTTTTAGAAAAATTAATTTTAGTGTATTAACAATTCATTTTCTAATAAATTACTCATTTATATAATTTTAATATATATTTTAATTATTCAATTAAAATGAACTTAGTTCCATGAAATATAATTCTAATTTTTAAAAAATCCATTTTCATGGATAAAGTGAATTTAAAAAAATGAATTTTCAAAAATTATAGAAATTCATGATGTATCTATACAAAAAAAATATTTTTTTACTTTTCTATATTATCCTAATTTATACTTACATAACCCCTCCATCTAATCCCTATGCTTTTTATGATATCTGGTTACTCTTTTGTGTGGTAGTTAAATTAGTATGGTTCTTGTAGAAATACACATGATCTTGAACTTCTCTCTTATATGATTCTACTTGAAACCAAAATTGCATGAGTTTGGATTAGTATTGGTAAAGGGAAACCCCTAGTGAAGATACCTTCCTTCTTAGTTCAAACAAATAGGATCCATATGGAAGAATTCAACTAACAAATTCCATTTCTTATAAATTTATTTTTTTTCATATGGTTACTTCAATTTATATCAACAGATTTAGTGGTCGTATTTAATATCCAAAATACATCAAGGATTTTTATTTTAGTGATTAATTTAATGTGAAAAAAATATATTATTTATTTAAGGATAATTTATAGTGAAATATTGGGTTGTTACAACTTCCAAGTTACATTATTTTTTCAATATAAATTTTGTGATGTATCCTTTTATGCTCTGTGTATGTATCAGGCATATATCCATGAAGATAAGTCGCTAACTCCACATGATGCGTTTGGGGACCACTACCTAATTTAGCTGGGGCATGTTTCCTCATATATCTTCCCTAGTCCTTACTTATTTTTGAGTATCTTGTGTCTATTATTTTCTTTTCCCTTAATAATATCTTTGTATTGGTTTTATCACCATTCACATAGAATCAAAATGAATATAATAAATTAAAATGCATGTGTCCCCTTTTCATTTCTACTCTCCATTTTTAAATTCACTTATATTAATCTTTATCATCGAATATGAATTTTATTTTCATAATAATTCTTTTTTTCAAAAAAATGGTAAACATCACTATAAATAAGTGGATTCTTGTTATTAACTAAGGATATCCATGACTACACATCCCCTAACAAAATCCATCAAATAAACTTTCATACACAAAAATTCAATGTATGAAAAATATATTATTTTTTCCTATGAAACCAATATACATATATAATATGTGATATCTTTCAATAATTTTATCATGAATTTTTTTTCATACCCATATTTTCTAGGTATTTATTTAAGAACATTTTATTAAAAACAATCATATATAAGGCATCATTTATAATAATTATATGGTAACAAAAAAATATAAATTTTCATTAATTAAAAGACCACTATAAATATATGTTAGTAATTTAATATATTTTTTATATTTTTTATAACTTGCATATATAAAAATACCTTTAATATTTTTTTAGTTTAATATTAATTTATTAAAAATACTTATATAATTACATGCTATTAGTTTTAAATTTTTATAAACTTATGTCAATTTAAATGTCATTATAAACTACCTTTAGTTTCAATAATTCTACAAAACAGTTTACCGATTATAAGCATACATTATTTTAAATAATTCTACAAATATATGTTATTAATTATTAACATCATTTACTATAAATATATCTATAAATACATGTTATTATACCCTTAAATAACTATTTTAAAATTCATTATGTTTTAAAAAGAGATTATAAATTTTCTTTAGTTTAATTACCTTAATAAATATATGTCATTAATTTATTTTGTTTTTTATTTTTAATTATAGAACACAAATTCCATTATTTATAATAATTTTTTCAATATTTTTTTTTAAAAAATAATGTTTCAGACTCTATAATATGATATATAACATGTGTTTTTTTCAAAAAACTATGATTTTTTATTTCAATTATGTTTTATAAAAATAATATTTTATATTACATTTATGTTTTGTTTTTATATTATACCACATTTTATTTAAAGAAAATTATGATAATACATATTCAAAAAATGAAAACAATTGTTTTTTATAAATAAAAAAACCTATATTATATCATTCCTTTTTTTAAACTTTTTCAAAAAAACTTGTCTCGTTTAGTTATTCTTTTGGATATATATTACAGTTAATATTCTTCCCTTTTATTTTCATTTTAAATTTTCTTATCTTGAACTATAATTATAAATTAAAATTTTTAATATAACAAAATTATTGTTTTCATAACAATAAATAATTATTTTATTTTATTTTATTTTATAGTTAAATGTTCAAAAATTGATATCATTACATTTTTTAAAGAATTTAACTATATTGAAATCATTAAATTTATTAATATTTAAATTTTATAAATTTATATGGTTGTTTTATTTCCCTTCTACAAATTCCTAAATAAATCACTGATCTTTATCAAAAAATTCAAAAGGTGGTGATAATAGGAACTATTTATGAGTGTTAAAAAAGTTCCTAAAATGTATCATTTAGTTTAATTTTTTGGGATGAAAAATGGTAAACTTTAATTATTTGCGGTAAAAATAATAATAGACCAATTAGGATTGAGGAGGATCTCTAGTGATTATTCAATACTTATTTTTGAAGATAATTGTTTCAAAACATAGCATCTGTAGTTCCATGTTTTACTATAATAACTAGTAATTCATTAAATGATATACACATCAAAGGTTTTACACATGATGTTATCCAACACCAGGATTCCATTGTGGTCATTTTTGTCTCTAAAGTTGTCAAATATGTTAAAGTGTGCCTTTTTCTTGTGATTTGGTTAAATTTTCAGACAGAACAAATTTTATGGGTGTCTATGAACAAGTTACTCCATTATTAAGTGAAATAAGAAAATATTTTTTCATGAAAGGGAGTAATCATCAGATGAAATACATCAATTGTTTTTTATTTAATTTTTTTAATGACTCTCTGAAATGGTATAACATCATGGTTGATTTTTAAGAGGTATAAACATTATTTAGAGAGGTAGAAATGGAAGGATTTCTTATAGAGGATTTATTTATTCTTATAAAGGCTACTGAGGCAAGTATAGACATTATTTGATGTTACTAATGTTTAAAATAGATGTTTGTATTATGCATGTCAAATCTATGGTTGTATTTGTTTTCTATCTAAGACTACTTACCTTTAGTTAAACTTTCTGTAAAAGTTCCAGATCTCTAATTTGAAGATGTTTTAGTGAAATTTTCACCGAAATACCATGACAGTTCCACTGAAACTTCCAATGATAGTTCCACTAAAATTGCTCTAAAATTTACATTGTGACTTTTAATAGAAGTATAATTTATGAAAATTAAAATTATTGCTACAAATTAATAAATAATACTGGTAGATAACTGAGGGATTTTAACTAAAGTTATTATGTATACTAATGTAAACGAAAGTTCTATTGAAACATTCACTCAATGTTTTGGTGGAATTCCATAAAAAGATCCACTAAAACTTCCAGTGAAATGATGCTATGATAATAACATTTAATATTACTGAATAATATTATTGAAAATTTGAAAACAAATAATTAATAATTAATGGTTTAAAAATAATAAATATATAATGAATAAGAATTTATTTTAATAATTATTAATTTATTATTAATTAATAATAGATAATTAAAATTAAACATTATTAATCAATAATTGATAATTGATAGATAATATTTCTTAATTAATAATAATTATTTCCAAATTATAATTAATGATAATTTTAATTATTAATATATACTAATAAATGACACTAGTAGATAATAGATGGATTATAACTAAAGAAAACATATAGTTAATAGCTTCATAGTGGTTGTTAAAGGTTTAGTTGAAATTTCAGGGAAACAGTCGGTATAGGTTCCAGGGAAACTTTCACTTGAAGTTTTAGTGGAGCTTCAGATTTTTAAATTTTTTCTAACTTGATGTTTCTATGTTTTATGTTCTAGTGATTTTGATATTGCATAACATATTAAAATATGGGTAGGGATATTCTTTAAAACACTTCAAGATGCATTATGTTTTTATATTACATGTGCATGACAAAATGGGTCCCGCGTAGCCAATAGTAATAAAATAAAATGGGAAAAGACAAATCAGTTTTCAAATCATGACTTAATACATGTATCAATTAATTTCATATAAAGTTTTAAAAACATGATAATATGGTGAAATTTTCTCATGTTAAGACACATACGGGCTACCTTACTTGAATGGGGGTTTCATTATTGTATTGTGGTAAATATGCATGGGACCTATTTTTTTGATGAGAAAAATATTACCTTAAACAATACTAAATTGACTCATATGATGAGGTCACCCTGAAAATAGCATAATCATAAGCAGTTGAGATTCATGTGAATGATTTATCATATATTACAATAAATGATTCATTCTCATCAAAGAATATTGTTGAAAAAGGAAATGATAATATTGGGTACACGCATATGGATTTATTGAATTTTGTATGGTTGAAACAGAAAATGGAATTGGTTCATGGGGATTCATGTTTCAAGTTAGAGAAATTGAAAATACAATGTGAGGGAAATCCATCATTTTTTTATTTTACTGGGAAAATTGTAAATATTTTCTAGGTAGATCCAAATATAATGAAAAATTATGATTTATTTAGAGATTTAGTTTTATTTAGCACCACATTCATTAATAAAAAAGAGTTCAAGATTTTTATTGACCTTTTGGATTCAATCATAATCATTAGAATTTTTTTGGGAATCCTTATTATATGATAGAACTGTGAATTCCTTTTGTGGATTGTTTCAAAAAATAGAGGTGAATCACATGAAGCTACCACAAACATTATTTATGAACCAAGATAAAATGATGGAAAATCCATTCCTATAGTTTTACCCATACACTTATACTACCTTTTTATGTGTCATTTGATGGAAAATAGAATTAAAAATTTAAGAAATTAGATGAAATATGGATATAGTTTGCTAACTATAATTCATAATTGTATGTTTTCGTACCATGATGCACAATAGTGTAATTAGGAGTGGGATTATATAATATTAGAATATGAGGATGGGAAATCATAGTGGTTAGATGATATATTCATATTATGAGATAAGTGGGAACGTTGATTTTTGAAAGATATTTTAACCTTGGTTATTCATATCAATCGATTAAGTAAATGTTTTAATGGTATACTTAAAGATTATGTTCATCATAGATTTAGAGTTGTAAATTTCAAGTAGTTTCAATTGTTGTTTGTAAAAAATGAATATCGAGAAACAAAGTATGAATTTTATATGCAAGAGAAGTTTCCTAATAATTGTTACCCTTATCATGAATTGATGTGTCACGTTGGTGACAGGTATACACCTTAGATATTTGATTTATTTCATCATGAATATCAAATTATTAGTGCATTTGTTTTTTAAATCATGTAACTATATTAGAGTTATTTTTAGTTATTTCATTGTAATGGTATAATATAAAGAACATTATTTTTGTTTCATATGATGATTCCAATGTACTTTTTCAATGCTCTTGTTAAAATTTGAGTCGATTGGTAATCATTATTGAAATTTTATAAAAAAATTAAATGACTTGATGCAAGATAAATACCTAAAGAATATATTTTTAGGAGGTGTACAGGAAGGGGAAGAATTATTTTAATTTTTTAAGGATATTGTATTTATAGAAATATATATAGAAATATAGTTATGAAATTTTTTTAAAAATAACTCTTATATATGGGAATAAATTTGATACCAGTTAATTGGTGACAAAAGAAGAATATGACATTTCATTTTCCAGTTTTAGTTATTTTACAAAATAGTTGAGTATTATAAATAAACAAATAGATATATTTTTCATTCGTGAAACTTATACGACCTTTATAAGAAATACTACATTCAAAATAAAACAAAATAGGAAATGGGGTGAAAAATGAAAAATATTTTTAGCAACTAAATACTGAAAGAGAAAAGAATTGAATAAAAATAAGAAAAAATTTAGTGCTATGATAATGGTATTTTTTCATTTTATGAAGTATTACTTTTATAATATAAGTATTTTTATAATACATTGGTTTCTAAATTATTTTTTCTTCGAATATAGGTGATAAAAAATTAAGAAAAATTTTATTTTTTATTTAAAACTATAGAAACACATTAAAATGTAATTTTATTATCACCAGCAGCCACTTATATAAGTTATGTAATTATTTTTTTTCTCTATTTCAGTAAGACTAATAAACCCATTTGTAACTTCTAATTTTGAGGTAGACTATTACAGAATGGGAAGATAGGTAAAGTAGTGCATGTATAGGATCATATTTGATTTATTTTTTTATTTGTGATTCCTCTAAACCATTTACAAACTATTTTTAATTCTTCTGGATTCGAGAAAAAATTTAAAGATGATATTCATGTATTTAAACTCATGTAGTTGAGAGAATTAATAAATATGTGTTCATGCATATATAGCGAATGTGACATATTCTTTCATGGAATAAATTTTTCAATTTCTCTTCTTCAATAAATTCATTTCAAAATTAGAATAATTTATTATGATATTTATATCGATGAAGAGCTCATTGCATGGGACTGACTAGCTTAATACACCTATTATGCTTGATATTTATTATGGTCAATCAATATATCATATGGTTATTTATCCTAAAATACATCTAGTTAACCTATTTTTAATCACATGGTGACTCAGTACTCTTCTTCTTCTGTATATAGAATAGTGTACACACTCCACCTTTATTCTACTCTATCTATAAGAACTACTATAACAGTATTATGTAGTGTTCACCTATAAATAGAATGTTAATTACAACATCTTATTTGATATTTCCATTTCTTCAAAATATTTAAATTCTATAATATAATAATCTCAATATCATGTTCTTCATTCTTCCAACTTCCATACATTTTCTAAAAATCATATTTATAAAATCATTACATTTCAAGGATCGTAATAATAAATGTCATTAACTTTATATATTATTTAAATTACCCTTATAAAGCATTAATGATGTATCAGTAACTATTACATACGTACTATTTCACCCTTAAGTTTCTCTAGAATCGAGATTTTACCTTTCTATATTCAATGAAAGAGTTGTAGGAATTTTAAGAAACATTAAGGATTTCCTCTAGGTAAAATTTATTTTTGTAGTGAAAATTTTACATTACATTTCTATAACATAAAATTTACCTTAAATATATGTATTAACTTTATATAGATTATAGATATTTAATGTAACCTTTATGTGAGCAATACAAATTTCTAGTTACCTTCACACATCATCTGGAATTATGGATTTACCTTGACATGACACTGGATCAGCTACAAGACCCTTATGCAGCAGTACCCCTTACCTATACATAGCCAGCATGAAAATGGATTTGTCTTTACATAGGAATTTAAAATTATCCTTTACCTTTATATAGAAGCTGGTAATTTCAGATCACTTCTAAAAAAATAAAGATTTACTCCAACCACTTCAAAAATAATTCCAATCAACTTTAAATCACTTTATAAATAATCAAAATAATTCTAAATCAATTCCATAAAATTTCATAACCATTCATCACATGAAAAAAAGATGGATATATACAAATAACTTCATCAAAGATATTGAAATTATTACATTATAAAACCCCTGTAGAACTAAAAGCTTCAAAAAAATGTTTCCCTTTAATATAAATATATCTCTAATTCTTCTAAGCTACATTACTTTTATTCAATATTGGATCTTCCAACCAAACATCTGTAGTAATTCAACCGCACTTATTGTTCAATATGGTTACATAGGTCATAATTAACACTCCAAATTCATTTATAACCATTTAAAACAAATAAATATAAAACAAATTGGGCTCAAAATATACAACTAGATAATTTTAAAACTATTGACTAAAATTATTTCAAATATATTTAAAAATATACCATATGATTAAAAACCAAGATGTGTGAATGTTTTATTAGTATTGAAAAAATATGATGGTATTTTCCATTACACTTTTATCAAACACCCCACACCCATGGACCATTATATTTGTTTGTTCATGTGGATTTTTGTAGCATTAAAAACATTATATACCTCCTTCTTTGATAATATGACCAACTGTTATTGGGGTAATATTGGAAGTAGTTCACCATATAAATTCTTAGTACATATACTTCTTTATGAATTATGTACTTATTATATATTTAATCTATTTTCATATTATCCAAAAGTTACAAAAATAATATTTCATAGTATATGATTGTGTTAGCTTATTAAGGGGTATTTTCTATAATAAACATGGGCTCTGTATTATTAAAGTAATGAGTGTTTTATTTATTAAATATTTCTTCACTAAATAATTATGAATCTCTCTATTTATGAATCATATGTTTCAAGAACATAGATTGTAGTGTTATCCTATTTTTTTCAATATGATTTTAAGGCTCTGTTTGATAGAAATTCATTAAAAATATTACAAAATGGAGTATCTGGTAAATTAATTTTATGATCCGCTTTTAAATTTACTTAACTTTTTTGTAAACGTAAGTATAAAATTGTCATATTTGATAAAAAATGTACAACTAAAAATTAAATGTGTAAAATTTTATTAGAAATTCATGAAACTTCTTATAATAGGTGAACTCAAAGTTATAGTGTAAGTTCTATGGGAATGTTGTAACACTCCGAGATTTTGAGAAATATTTTTTTTAATTAATTTATCTTTTCAACATTTTTAATTTCATGTGACACTGGAAATAGTTATATATATTTATATATATTAAAACAATAATTAAAACATTTATTTTACATAAAATAACAAATTGTATTGAGCTACATGCAATAACAACTTGTCTTGCACTCCAAGTAACACTGACTTGGCATACGATGCAGGATACATTGAGTTTCTATGAAAATTATTTTTAAATATACATAATAAATTAAAAAATATAATTATAACATAAAAATTAAATATATTTATAGGAATATTAATAAATACTTTCCAATTATTTTTTATTTTTTTTTATTTCAATAATACATATTGATAATGAAAGATGGCATTTTTGGTAAATTCGTTTTATGTTAAAAATACGGTTTTCTAGAATGGACCAATTTTTTATAATAAAATTAATTTTAGAAACATTTCGAAAGTTAATTTGATAAAATAAAATTTATTTTTTAATTCAGAATGTAGAAATTATCCTAGGGTAATTTTTTTTTATTTTTATGAGAAATTTTATTTTTTGACGAATATTTAAAAATGTTGCTTTTTAGTTAAAATTTTCCTTTTTGTATAATTAATCATTAATGATAAATGATAATGTAAATAATTTTTATAGTCACATTCGATAAATATTAATTATATTTTTAAAATTTAATACATTATAATAAATTTTACTTTTAAACTGAATATAAAATCTTAACAAACTTTTGAACTTTTTCTTACTGTAAAACCCTGTTATTTCATCCCTTCTGCGGGATTAACACTAATCTTAATTTTTTCTCTTCTCTTATTTGAATTTTAAAAATATTAAATACACCATTTTATTTCATAAAATATTTAGATTCAAAAATACAATGTTAATTTTTGACCAAAATGATCAGTAAAAGTGATTAAAATTAGTCACGGTAGTTAAGGCCAAATTAAGCTTAATAAGGGACTAAACCTTAAAATTAAGGGCCCAAATGACCTATAAACATGTAAAAACCCATTTTATTCCCATATTTAGTCCATAAACCTTAAATTGTTGATATTTTTTGTTTTTTGTTACTTTTTGTATGTAATAACATGTGCACATGTAACTTGTTTCAAAATAATCCAAGTGAGTCATTTTCCTTCCCTATAAAAGGCCACCAACTCTACCCATTACTCACACTTATAAATACTTTTAATTTCATCCAAGATCTTCCCATGTAGAATTAAAACTATCCTTCTTACTAACTTGAATCCTACCTATGGGTAGAAAGTTTCTCAACGAATCCTTTTGTCACAAACCAAAAGGAGTTACCCGATTTAGAGGTAACGCCTTCTCTCAAGGTCCTTCCATTTTTTCCCTTCTTCACCCCCTCCACTCTCGTTATTACATTATTGAGTGATAAAACTAGTATCCTACACATTTGAGTATGTATTTATTAAATTATTATGATCTTCCCTTATACATACCTCCATATAATAGATGTTGAACATACTATTTATGTGTACATCGATCTACTGCCTCACAAAATAATCATTATTCATTTCTCCTTTACCACAAACATGGTCGAAGTTATTATAGACACTATATTTATATATGTAATATATTATATTTAATATGTATTTATTCTTATTTATTCCTTTTACAACACACATCAATTTACTTTTCATTTGGTTAATACGATAATCTTAATTGAGGAAGTATGGACTAGCACTCCTTAAAGCGATGTGATTCATTCTCACACCACATGGAAGGTATTAAGGATGGTTTTAATGAAATTATTTGATATATATGATATATTAATTATACTGTAATAATTATATATATATATATATATACATCATTTACATACTTTCTTTCAATACGACAATAAATATGGAAACAGTGTTCATGCGTACGTACGGATTACCGCCTCTATGAATGGTGTATTCTATTTTTTACTCCGATATTATATGGATTATTATAGTATAAATTTAATGTATATACCTTATTTTTATATCATGTTTTACATTTTTGAATAATGATATAAGTATAAGGACCAAATATGTAACAAATTAAGACACATGCGAAGAACAAAGTAAATTTTATCTAAAGATAAAATTTAACATAGGATCATTAAAAAGGGGTAATATAAATTCATAATTAAACAATATATGGTATTAGGTATAGTAATATTATTCTATAAAATATTTATAATAAACTTATATTTATTATACAGGAATCGTGTACGAGTATTGAGAGAGTGAAGAGACAAGGTAAGGGGATTTCATCTCACTATTAATTTTTGTGAGATACAAGTTATGTTCACCATTATTTCCTTTTATAAAGTGTATGTACTTACTGTGACTGTATTATATGTATATTATAATTACATTTATGGTTATTCAAATGCCCATTTTATTATGATTCATTCAGGGGTTTAAGATTTAAAATTTAAAAAATCGGTAAAAATGTTTTGTCTCAATTTTCCTTCTTTGAGACTCATGTTTTGTTGTGCACCTAAAAACTTTTTAATGGTGCAGAACATCCATTTTAAATTAAATATCATGAATCTCAATATTTTTATGATATTATATGCTTCATTTAATTTCCAATCCTTACATGGATATCATGATCCCAATATACCAAGTTATAAGAGATTATTGAGACAATCTCATTGCTTTTTAAGATTATTTATGTTTATGCTTACTTTGATGAAATAAAATGATCCATATTCCAAGAATATTCATGAGTTTCCTTATACTCTATTATTTCATGATATACTCATGTATTGTTACCATTTTATACTCTTTCATACATAAGATAGTTAAGAAATTTTTTTTAAGAAAGCATGTATAAGGCCCCAGCCTTAAACCTTACTTAATCTTGATTTATCACAAGATTACACATTGAGGATCTTTTCAGGTTTAGAGTTTTAGAGAATTAGATCATAAAACTTGCATTACATTCCACATTTAAACAATGTGGTTACAATAAAAGGTAGTATTCTTCATTCCCATCAATGGAAAAATATTTAAAATAAAACATGGATTCTTTCTTGACACTTCCTTGACACTATCATCATATCATGTACCTTTCCCTTGACCTGTGAAAATCATTTCAAAAAAAAATTGGGATGAGCACAAAAAGCTCAGTATGGGTTATAAAAAAAACATGGAAAGGAAACATGAGTTCATATATACATAATAATGAAATCATACTTTACCCATAAAACATAGTCACTTTAACATACCTCATAAAATCATGAATAAATCATAGAAATCATAAGACATAAAGGTAACTTGAGGCATTCATAACATTCTTACGTGGGGAGTAACCCGCTTGGTTACGTTTGGAATACCCATCACAGTATATTCCCTAAAATCTCCTCATAGAAACCTTAATGTTTCACTCCTTCGCATTACCCAATGCATTGGAGAGCTATATCGGGCTCACCCGCCCTTAGTTTATCACGGAACCACCGATCTTCATAATAATGCCCAAGAACCATAACATAATCGTATCACATAAAACATGCATAAAGGAAACATAACATTTCCACATTTCAATCACAAGATATCAATACAACACAAAAAACATTGTGAAAACAATTTTCAATACCAAAATAAAAGAAAAGTAAAACATGGTATTTATTTTTCTTTTAAAAAGAAGGTATGGCTTGTAGAGGAAGCCGAAACTCAAATAACGGTCACGAAGGCAGAGAAGTCGTTGTCGCCGCATACGTACGACAAAAATATTCCCTTTTTTCGTTTAGTAAACGCTTTGTATAAAAAATATTCCTTTTGAATAAACATAAAAGTCAAAGGGGTTTATACACCGTATAAAAGAAAGTTGTGTATAAAATAAAATATGCCTCAATGAAAGGAGATTGAGACGAAGTCCCATACCTCGTATCCGACTTGACCCGACCGTTCTTTAATCTCCAGAATAATAAACTTGAGTTAATATCTACTTTCTTAAGAACCTTTTTCAAGTTCATTATTCCTTTTATACCATGTTATGAACATCATGTAATCATTTAAGTAAATAATGTTCATTTTGTCGGTATTTGGTTCTTAAGTCAAAAATAGACTTATTACACTTACATGTTGTTAATTCGGTCAAAGGTTCGTTATATCCAAAATTATATTAATGATTTGGATAACATATATATATATTCATTATATACATGTATTTATAATATTACATCACATTTAGAGGTAAGAAATGAAATGCACCGTTCATGGAGACGGTAATCTGTACGTACGCATGAACGCTACTTCCATTTCTATTTCGTATTTTCTAGAATGGAATCATAATGATATAAGAGTATATTATAATTCCAGTATAATAACATATATAATATCATTAACTTTATCCTTTACACATCCCACATATGGTATTAACGAATCAACTCACTTTCAGGGGGCGGTAGTCCGCACTTCCTAAAATGAAGATATCGTGTTTACCCATAATGGTAACCATAAAGGTATGCCCAAAATGAAAAAAACATAAGCTTAAGGAAAAAATAAACATATTATATATCATATATAAAAATAGTGACATCATAATGGCCACCTTTGAAGGTGTTAAATGAGTATTGAACAATCATCGTTTCAGGAGGCAGAATTTCGCCATCCACGGAAACCGTATGTTCTTTAACCATTTGATGTAGTTGTGTGAGCGTGTAGCTCAAATAAATATTATAACAACATCCTAGTATATTGAAGATACTGGTGTTGTTACAAAAGAAGTAAATAAAAAGAGTTCAGGGGGTTGGAGAAGCAAAATAAAACAAATGAACATGAGAGAATGAATTACCTTTAAAAGTGTAACTCCTTTTGATTTGAGCCTAATGGCTTCCTTTGAAAGGATTCTGCCCAAAGGGAATCCTATAGGATGAGGAGAGGGATGTGGAGAGAGTAAATGGGAAGGTGTTGGCCTAGCCAAAGGCTTGAAGAGTGTGTGAAATGAGGTAGAGGTGGGGGCCTTTTGTAAGAGGAGAGGAGGGGCACTTTTGGAAAGTAAAGATAAGTTACTTTATTTTAAAAAGATTTTCGGATTAAAAAGGTCCCACATTTCTATAATTCGAGTATAAGGTGATAAGGCTTCGAAATCCACTCATCCAATTGGTTTTGGACAAGTGTAGGTTTTAGATGTTTCATTATCTTTCCATTTTATTTAAATCGTTAAATAATGAGGTCATCGCTGCATCATCATGATGTCATAAATAATTTAATTTATTTGAAGTCTAAAAATTATAAAAAAAATTACTATGATGTAGGAAATCTGTTTAGCTTTCCAATGAATATTTATAATCAAAAATCTGACTTGTATAACCCCATGTAAAAATTGTTTTAGTAAAACATCTCTTGTTTGTGTCATTTTTACTTTAACATTTAATAAAAAGTTATTTATGTCATTTCCAAACCAAAGTGTCTCCATGGGGTCCCCAAGTTGACCCATGTCTTTTCTTGGTCGGCCATGACACAAAAAATAAGTTTGGGACATGTGTCTAGGTCATTTCATATTATTAAAGCATTATTTATACCTTAAACTACCCTAATTACCACTAATCGCGATTAAAAACTCAATAAGTTACTATTCACCAAAAAATTATTTTAATCCCATTGAACCACATTTTACTTCTTAATGACAACTATGTATGTCGGATTTTTGAAATTCAAAACACAATGATGGCAAAATTTCATTTAAACGGAAAATCAGTTTTTATAAGTACCACTTAGTGGTTTCACTATTCATCAAAAATTGTTGTTTTTCAGAAAATTACCAAAAATTCACCCTAAGCTATATTTGATATTCCGAATTCAAAAATGAAGTCTATTTTACAAAATTCAAAACATATAAGTCACATTAATTAATTTAATAATTAATTCCCGTTGTCAGAGTAAATAACGTGTTTTTATAAAATAATAAGTATCAAGTGATTGACACCAGTTTAAGTCTAATTTCAAAGTGAAATTTATTCCAATGACCACCATTGGATTAAATGGTAAAAATATATTTTAATTTAACTTCAAAACCAATTCAAAAGATAATCTAATCATATAAATAAATTAGATTAAAAAGCATTTTTGATGTAAAATGCAGTATTTTTCACTATTCATTAAAAAATGAACATTGTCAGAAAAATACCAAAAATTCACACAAAGTAAATTTTGATGTCCCAATCACAACGATTAAGTTTATTTTGAAAAACATAGTTTATAAATTTGTCAAAAGATATATTTAAAAAGGGTTTTCCATCATAAGGCAGTAAAACAATCTTTTAAGAATATTAGTGTATTCCATGCATAAGATTGTATTTATTTTCATTTTAAGCCTCTAAAACACTATTTTAATCATTAATAGACATAGATAAAAATATCTATTATTCATTACTTACTTGGGATGTTACATCCTTCCCCCCTTTAGAAAATTGCGTCCCTGCAATTTATTTATTTATCGAATAAATGGGGGTACTTATCCCTCATTGCATTTTTAGATTCCCATGTTGCCTCTTCAATCATGTGGTTTTTCCACAAAACCTTTACCTTCTTAATCACCTTATTCCGTAACACTTGCTCCCTGTGGTCAAGAATCTGGACCGGTTGTTCCTCATAAGATAGGTTCTCTTCCAGCTGAACTACCTCTGGACTCAAAACATGAGATGGATCTGGTATATACTTTCTCAACATCGAAACGTGAAAAACATTGTGTACCTGAGATAAACTCAGAGATAAAGCCACTCGGTATGCAACTTATCCAACTCTCTCCAGAATTTTGTATGGTCCAATGAACCTTGGACTCAACTTTCCTTTCTTACCAAATCTCATCACACTTTTCCAAGGAGAAACCTTGAGAAAAACATGATCACCAACCTCGAAAGATAGATCCTTCCTCCGGTTATCTGCATAACTCTTCTTCCTGCTCTGAGCTGTTCTCATGTGTTTCTGAATCAGCTGAACTTTTTCTTCCATCTCTTCTACCAATTCTGGTCCCATCAACTTCCTTTCACCCACTTCATCCTAGAAAGTTTGAGTTTGACACCGCTTCCCATATAATGCCTGAAATGGTGCCATCTGTATACTGGAATGAAAACTGTTATTATATGAAAATTCAACCAAAGAAAGATGTTGGTCCAAACATCCCTGATAATCCATAGAACAAGCTCGTAGCATATCCTCCAATGTCTGAATTGTTCATTATGACTGCCCATCTGATTGAGGATAAAAAGCTGTACTAAAATTTAATTCAGTACCCAACGACTTCTGAAGGCCTTTCCAAAAGTTAGAAGTAAACCTGGGATCACGATCCGATACAATGGAGAGAGGAACTCCATGTAACCTGACTATCTCTTTAATATACAAACGGGAAAGCTGATCTAGGGAAAAAGTATCTCGTATAGCAAGGAAATGAGCAGATTTGGTCAAGCGATCAACAATAACCTAGATTGCATTATTACCTCGAGATGTCTTCGGTAATCCCACAACAAAGTCCATGGATATATTCTCTCATTTCCACTCTGGCACTGGTAAAGGTTGAAGCATCCCTTTCGGTAACTGCCGCTCTGCTTTAACCTGCTGACAAGTCAAACACTTCACAGTAAAATCCGCAATATCTCTTTTCATTCCATCCCACCAGTAATACTCCTGCAGATCTCTATACTTCTTAGTACTGCCCGGATGAACTGAAAACGGAGAACTATGAGCTTCACATAACAACTCTCTCTTCAACTGTGAATAACAAGGCACACACAATCTCTTCCCAAATCTCAAAACACAATCATTATCAATGTTGAATTCAGGAAACTTACCTTTCTGAACCAGCTCTACCTTTTTCTGCAACTCACTGTCTTGCTTCTGTGCTTGCTTGATTCTATCTGATAGAGAAGATCTCACTGATACCTGAAACAAAATAGAAGGACTTCCTGCACCAACAACTTCTATGCCAAAGTTCATCAAATCTTTAACCAAAGTATCACATTCCAAACGCAACATTGTTAATGAAGCATTACATTTTCGACTCAAAGCATCAGCCACTTTATTTTCTTTTCTCGGATGGTAATGAATTGTACAATCATAATCCTTGATTAATTCTAGCCATCTCCTCTGTCTCATGTTTAACTCTTTCTGAGTGAATATATACTTTAAACTTTTGTGATCGGTATATATTTCACACTTTACTCCATACAAATGATGCCTCCAAATTTTTAAAGCAAAAACAACAACAGCTAATTCCAAATCATGTGTAGGGTAATTTACCTCATGAGTTTTCAACTGTCGTGAAGCATAAGCAATTACCTGATCATTCTGCATTAGGACGCAACCAAGTACTTTCAATGAAGCATCACTGTATATAACAAACTCACCATTCCTGGAAGGTAGTGCCAAAACTGGAGCATTCACCAATCTTCTTTTCAATTCCTGAAAACAATCATCACATTCTTTTGTCCAGATAAACTTAACACCCTTCCGAGTTAGCTTATTCATTGGACTAGATAACCGTGAAAAATTTCTAACAAACCTTCGGTAATAGCCCGCCAAACCAAGGAAGCTACGAATCTCGGTTACATTTGTGGGTCTTGGCCATTCTTCCACAACTTTTGTTTTTGCAGGATCAACAGTTATTCCATCTTTAGAAACAATGTGACCAAGGAAAGAAATTTGTTGCAACCAAAACTCACACTTACTGAATTTCCCATACAGTTTATTTTCTTTTAAGGTCTGCAACATAACCCTTAAATGTCTTTCATGCTCCTCTTTAATTTTATAAAACACCAAAATATCATCAATGAAAACCACCAAAAACTTATCCAAGAACTCATTGAAAATTCTATTCATTAAGTCCATGAATACAACAGGTGCATTGGTTAGCCCAAAAGGCATTACTACAAATTCATAATGGCCATATCTCTTACGGAACGCGGTCTTCGGAATATTTGCCTCCTTTACCTTCAGCTGATGGTACCCCGATCTCAGGTCAATCTTTGAAAAAAAATGAGCTCCCTGGAGCTGATCAAACAAATCATCGATATGAGGCAAAGGATATTTTTTCTTAACAGTGATATTATTCAAGGCTCTATAATCAATGCAAAGCCTCATAGAACCATCTTTCTTTTTAACAAATAAAACAGGAGCACCCCATGGTGATGTGCTAGGTCGAATGAAACCTTTCTCTAATAAATCTTGCAATTGCTCCTTCAACTCTAAAAGTTCAACTTGTGCCATTCAATAAGGGGGTTTTGAAATTGGATTAGCATCAGGAACTAAGTCAACAGTAAACTCAACTTCCCGATCTGGTATTATTCCAGGCAACTCATCAGGAAAAACATCAGGATACTCATTTACCACTGGCACATCATTAATCTGAACAGTTCCTTTATTTTCAACGACGTGTGCAAGGTAACATTCATTTCCATCTTTTACAAGTTTCTCGGCCTCTTGATATGTTATCAAAAGTAAGGGTTCATTCTTGTAAACAAACTGAAAGTATTTCTGAAAAGAAACTTCTTTATCTCTACAGTCAATCTTAGCATGGTAAATAGAGAGCCAATCCATACCCAGGATAACATCAAACTCTAGTAGAGGTAGAACAATAAGGTTTGCAAGTAGGTTCTTTCCACAGATAAGGATAGGAAGATTCTTATAAATTCTTTTTGCCTCAACATTTCCCCCAGGTGTTTTTACCAAAAGTTCAGGAGTCATTTCTTGAGATGGTATTCCCATTTTACTAGAGAAGGTTTCAGAGATGAAAGAATGTGTAGACCCCGAATCAAACAACACACTGGCATAATCTGAAAAAACAAACAAAGTACCTAATACAACTACATTTGATGGCCCGACATCTGCTGAAGTAGTTGCAAAGGATTTCACCACCCCTTTCTGCTTGTATTCTAACTGCTTCGCATCACTCAAGCTCTTTGTCGGACACTCATTTGCATAGTGACCCATCTCATTGCACTTATAACATTTCACTAACTGTAAATCAAATTTGTTCTTACCTTCACCTTGATCCTTTTCAGTGCAATCACGAGCCTTATGTCCCATCTTACCACATCGGTAGCACTTTCCATAATTCAGAAGACATTCCCCAGCATGCCTTTTTTCACATTTATCACAAACTGGAAACTTAGTTCTCTTACCATCAGACTTTTTTGAAGGATTCTTACTTTTCTCCTGCCACCTCGGTCTCTTCTTTTGCTGGTTGTTATAGAACACTTGGTCATCGGCAAACTCCATTTCCACCTTCTCAACACATCGAACAAGATTTTCATAACTTTTAAACTCACGAGAAGCTAATGCCCTTCGATATTTTGTCTTTAATCCTGAGTAAAAACGATTGATTTTACTATCAAGGTCTCGGATAAATTTGGGAGCATACCTTGCCAATCGAGTGAACCTTTCTTCATAGGCAGCCACTAAGTCTTCCTCTTGCCTCAATTCCAAGAATTGCTTTTCCATCCTAAGTCGAACATCCTTAGGAAAATACTTCTCAAGAAACATACCTTTGAATTCATCCCAGTCAAGAGCATCAATCTCATCGGCGTCCATGATATTTTTAACCATAGACCACCACTGATCTGCTTCACCCTCCAAACGGTAAATAGCAAGACTAACCTTTTGATTTTCTGAACACCCTATGAAATCAAAAATCTTCTCCAGTGCTTTAATCCACCCTTCACCTAGCACAGGGTTAGATGATCCTCTGAATGATGGTGGATGTTGCCTCATGAAATGTTCCACCACTGACATGTTCCTCTGTGGTTGATCTGGTTGATCTCGTGCATGGATACCACCACCATTTATCGCTTGAGTCAACTGCGCCATTACTACAACAAACTGTTCAGTTCCAATTCCGACCATTTCTGGATGCTGATTCGGAAGGTTATTTCCTTCTGTATGCCTTCCTAGTACTGCTTCCCTGTTTCCTCTGCGGAAAACCATTCTGAACAAACATGTCTTAGATGAAGCAACATGGTAATCTTCAAATGCTATATCATTTCAAAAAAATATATTTTGGATAATCATTTAATAAAATTCTAACTCCTAAAGTTATCTAAACTGACCTTTGATACCAACTATAAGGCCCCAGCCTTAAACCTTACTTAATCTTGAGTAATCACAAGATTACACATTGAGGATCTTTTTAGGTTTAGAGTTTTAGAGAATTAGATCATAAAACTTGCATTACATTCCACATTTAAACAAAGTGGTTACAATAAAAGGTAGTATTCTTCATTCCCCTCAATGGAAACATATTTAAAATAAAACATGGATTCTTTCTTGACACTTCCTTGACACTATCATCATATCATGTACCTTTCCCTTGACCTGTGAAAATCATTTCAAAAAAAAACTTGGGATGAGCATAAAAAGCTCAGTATGGGTTATAAAAAAAACATGGAAAGGAAACATGAGTTCATATATACATAAGAATGAAATCATAATTTACCCATAAAACATAGGCACTTTAACATACCTCATAAAATCATGAATAAATCATAGAAATCATAAGACATAAAGGTAACTTGAGGCATTCATAACATTCTTACGTAGGGAGTAACCCTCTTGGTTACGTTTGGAATACCCATCGTAGTATATTCCCTAAAATCTCTTCGGAGAAACCTTAATGTTTCACTCCTTCGGGTTACCCAATGCATTGGAGATCTATATCGGGCTCACCCGCCCTTAGTTTATCACAGAACCACCCGTCTTCATAATAATGCCCAAGAACCATAACATAATCGTATCACATAAAACATGCATAAAGGAAACATAACATTTCCACATTTCAATCACAAGATATCAATACAACACAAAAAACATTTTGAAAACCATTTTCAATACCAAAATAAAAGAAAAGTAAAACATGGTATTTATTTTTCTTTTAAAAAGAAGGTATGGCTTGTAGAGGAAGCCGAAACTCAAATAACGGTCACGACGGTGGAGAATTCATTGTCGCCGCATATGTACGACAAAAACATTACCTTTTTTCGTTTAGTAAACGCTTCATATAAAAAAGATTCCTTTTGAATAGACGTAAAAGTCAAAGGGGTTTATACACCGTATAAAAGAAAGTTGTGTATAAAATAAAATATGCCTCAATGAAAGGAGATTGAGACGAAGTCCCATACCTCGTATCCGACTTGACCCGACCGTTCTTTAATCTCCTGAATAATAAACTTGAGTTAATATCTACTTGCTTAAGAACCTTTTTCAAGTTCATTATTCCTTTTATACCATGTTATGAACATCATGTAATCATTTAAGTTAATAATGTTCATTTTGTCGGTATTTGGTTCTTAAGTCAAAAATAGACTTCTTACACTTACATGTTGTTAATTCAGTCAAAGGTTAGTTATATCAAAAATGATATTAATGATTTGGATAACATATTTATATTCATTATATACATGTATTTATAATATTACATCACATTTAGAGGTAAGAAATGAAATGCACCGTTCATGGAGACGGTAATCCGTACGTACGCATGAACGCTACTTCCATTTCTATTTCGTATTTTCTGGAATGGAATCATAATGATATAAGAGTATATTATAATTCCAGTATAATAACATATATAATATCATTAACTTTATCCTTTACACGTCCCACATATCGTATTAACGAATCAAATCACTTTCAGGGGGCGGTAGTCCGCACGTCCTAAAATGAAGATATCATGTTTACCCATAATGGTAACCATAAAGGTATGCCCAAAATGAAAAACACATAAGCTTAAGGAAACCATAAACATATTATATATCATATATAAAAATAGTGACATCATAATGGCCACCTTTGAAGGTGTTAAATGAGTATTGAACAATCATCGTTTCGGGAGGCAGAATTTTTCCATCCACGGAAACCGTATGTTCTTTAACCATTTGATGTAGTTGTGTGAGAGTGTAGCTCAAATAAATATTATAAAAACATCCTATTATATTTAATATACTGTTGTTGTTACAAAATAAGTAAATAAAAAGAGTTTAGGGGGGTGGAGAAGCAAAATAAAACAAATGAACATGAGAGAATGAATTACCTTTAAAAGTGTAACTTCTTTTGATTTGAGCCTAAAGGATTCCTTTGAAAGTATTCTTCCCAAAGGTAATCCTCTAGGATGAGGAGAGGGATGTGGAGAGAGTAAATTGGCAGGGTTTGGCCGAGCAAAAGTCTTGAAGAGTGTGTGAAATGAGGTAGATGTGGGGGCCTTTTATAAGAGGAGAGGAGGGGCACTTTTGGAAAGTAAAGATAAGTTACTTTATTTTAAAAAGATTTTCGGATTCAAAAGGTCCCACATTTCTATAATTCTAGGATAAGGTGATAAGGCTTCGAAATCCACTCATCCAATTGGTTTTGTCCAAGTGTAGGTTTTAGATCTTTCATTATCTTTCCATTTTATTTAAATCGTTAAATAATGAGGTCATCGTTGTATCATCATGATGTCATAAATAATTTAATATATTTAAAGTCTAAAAATTATTTAAAAAATACTATGATGTATAAAATCTTTTTAGCTTTCCAATGAATATTTATAATCAAAAATCTGACCTGTATAACCCAATGTAACAATTTTCTTAGTAAAACATCTCTTGTTTGTGTCATTTTTACTTTAACATTTAATAAAAAGTTATTTATGTCATTTCCCAACCAAAGTGTCTCCATGGAGTCCCCAAGTTGACCCATGGATTTTCCTGTTCGGCCATGACACAACCAATAAGGTTGGGACATGTGTCTAGGTCATTTCATATTATTAAAGCATTATTTATACCTTAAACTACCCTAATTACCACTAATCGCGATTAAAAACTTAATAAGTTACTATTCACCAAAAAAAATATTTTAATCCCATTGAACCACATTTTACTTCTTAATGAAAACCATGTATGTCGGATTTTTGAAATTCAAAACACAATGATGGCAAAATTTCATTTAAACGGAAAATCAGTTTTTATAAGTACCACTTAGTGGTTTCACTATTCATCAAAAATTGAAGTTTTTTAGAAAATTACCAAAAATTCACCCTAAGATATATTTGATATTCCAAATTCAAAAATGAAGTCTATTTTACAAAATTCAAAACATATAAGTCACATTAATTAATTTAATAATTAATTCCCGCTGTCAGAGCAAATAGCGTGTTTTTATAAAACAATAAGTATCAAAAGACTGACACCAGTTTAAGTCTAATTTCAAAGTGAAATTGATTCCAATGACCACCATTGGATTAAATGGTAAAAATATATTCTAATTTAACTTCAAAACCAATTCAAAAGATAATCTAATCATATAAATAAATTAGATTAAAAATCATTTTTGATGTAAAATGCAGTATTTTTCACTATTCATTAAAAAATGAACATTGTCAGAAAAATACCAAAAATTCACACAAAGTAAATTTTGATGTCCCAATCACAACGAATAAGTTTATTTTGACAAACATAGTTTATAAATTTTTCAAAAGATAGATTTAAAAAGGGTTTTCCATCATAAGGCAGTAAAACAATCTTTTAAGAATATTAGTGTATTCCATGCATAAGATTGTATTTATTTTCATTTTAAGCCTCTAAAACACTATCTTAATCATTAATAGACATAGATAAAAATATATATTATTCATTACTTACATGGGATGTTATAGCCTGACTTTACCCTCTCTTCGATCTGAAATCTATGTTCTCTAAAAATGGTTTCCAACAATATTATACCATTCCAATATAATATGTAAAATAAAATTTTACCATTTTTGTATTTTACCAATCCCTTAAAGGGAATATTCTTTTTAATTTATGAACCATACACTTTTATATACTTTTTACGATGTAAAAGGAATGTTCATTTGACCCCATACGACATGTATGGATTTACCCTACATCATTTATTTGAAGCTTAATTTTCATTTCTAAAAAGGTAAATCCTTAAGAAAATGTATTTAAAAGTAAGTTTCAAGGAAATTTTTTATCAAATTGGTTTTAAACATAATTTATATGTTTTTATTGAAAATTATTTTCATAATTTTTTCAAGTCCTATTTACAAGTTTTCAATGTACTTTCAAAGAAATAGTTTTCAAAATGTTTTCAATACTCTTTTATAAGTTTTAACGAAAAATTATTTTCAAATCATTTTCAATAATTCATTATATTTTTTCAAATTATTTTCAAATAAATTTTTTTCAAAACATTTTCAATATTTATTTAAATGTTTTCAAGTGCTTTCAAAGAAAAATGTTTTTAGAATGTTTTAAATCTTATTTTAAAATTTTTCAGGGAAAAAGGTTTTCCAAAATATCTCATGAATTCTTTATATTTTTTCATGGTATTTTATAAGAAAATTATTTTAAAATGGGTTTATATATTAAAAATCCTTTTTCAAATAAGAAAGGATATTTTCCTTAATAAATTTTTTTAGAGGATATTTAAAAATTATTTTCCCTCTAATATGAAATTTGTTGATGTTACTCATACCCAATAGTAAATTATCTAAAGGTTCCATTCATATCCTTTCTATTAATGAGTTATTATTAATGTCCTGGTCTTTATGAAACTCATTTATCCTTCATGGTTTATACATATATGAAATTAGTTTCTCTATTACAAGTTATGATTTTGATGAAATTATTATGATACATGTAACTCTTTCCACATGTAATGTTATGTTTACATGTTTAAGATACCCATTTAATTTCATGGGTTATGACATGTTTTATAGAACATGTAGGTATGATTTTATTATGACCTGTGTGGGACCTATATCTCCCTCTAATGCATTGGGTAAAGATTTATATCACCTGAGATAGACAGGGATATATTGAGGGTTCACTCTGTTCTATATTACAGGGATGAAATAAGGGTTTACTCAGTTTAGTAATATAAGGCTGCAATCAGGGTTTACTCGATTTAGTAATACAGAGCTGGAACAAGGGTTTACTCATTTTAGTAATATAGGGATAGAATTAGGGTTTAATCGGTCCAGTCATACCTGGATGGAATGAGGGTTTTCCTGGTTCAGTAATACAAGTCTAGAGGTGGGTTTACTTGGTTTAGTAATATAGTGTTGGAATGAAGAATAACTTAGTTCAGAAATACAGGGCTAGAATGGGGGTTCACCCAATTCAGTAAAGGACATTTCCCCCTAAGATTTTCTTGGAAGTGATGCCTTGCTACTTTTGAAATCATATTATATGCTTATATATTTTCCACAATTTCATGTTTTATTCCTCTGTTATTCTTTTATGGACTATGATTTCTATTTCATTGTGATTCGTGTATTCTGAACTGCCAATATTTATTCCAAGAGATCCGTTATGATCTTTGATATATTTGGTGTGATCTTCTATTTTCCCGATCACATACGCATACCCTTCTGATTAAGTTTATTCTTATATGTCTCCCTTATTTACCCTTACTGATCATTGGAGCTTACCCCTTTTATGTTTCCTTTCCCCCGAGTTATGATGATATGTACTATGTTTGATATATTTTAGAAGGATTAAAATCAATAAGAACCTAGTGGGAGATGATGTAGCTCAAATATATACCAGTGTTTATGTTTCTCTTTTTCTAAAGGCACTATACCAACTATGGTATTTGGAAATCTATTTTTATAATGTTTAAGTATTCTGAAAAAGTTATATAATGTTAATTTTTTGAAAAGAGATGGTCTCTGTAAAATTTCTTAGAGTTATAAATATCTAATTTAGGTGGATTTACAATGGAACTTTCTAAAATAGAAGAACTAAAAGTTCTAGGGGAAATGATGGTGGGGCTTCCATAGAAATATATTATCAGTAAAAAATCTATTATTGATGAATCATAGTACAAAGTAATGTATAAAAAACTAGATCAATTTGAATGTGTCAATACTTAGGACCTTGTAAATATATAACATGAAAAAAATGTTCTTAGAATACTTGGTATTAAAGAGAAAAATTTATGAACACAAAAAATTGTCAAAGAATGAGGATCAACTTGTATATAGAGGGAATAAATAATTAAATATAAGAAACATGGCCTATAGAAAAAATAAATAAGATCAGAAATAGACATGATGGTTAAAAATAATTATTTTATCATTATAATAAAGAAAATAAAGAGAAATTTATATGGATTTTGTGATCATTATATAACTGTCAGAAATATAGTCATTTCAAATGATGATTATGTAATCATTGGGTGTAACTATTTCTTAAATGGATAAAAATATCTATCACTATGTAACTTTTAATTGAAATTTTAGTGAAAGTTTTAGGTAATATTTTAGTGTAACTTTTAGTGAAACTTATAGTGAAAATTTAAAAGGGAACATTCATTGGAACTTCCATTCAAACGTACATTGGAATTTATAGTGAAACTTTCAATGATTTTTCTAGTTGAAATATCAATGAAACCTATAGTGGAACATTCGTTGAGTAAAATATTTGAAAATGATGTTTTTAAACTCTAATATATATATATATATATATATATATATGGTTCCATTAATATGATAATATAAAGTTATTATATTAAATTATAACATAATAATCACATATATTATAATTTAAACATGTATATATTTTATTATTTGACCCACAATATGATTGTTTTCATAAAATATAAAAAATCATTAAAAATTTAGATATAGTGATATCAAATTTGATACAAATTTTATTAAAATGAACCAGCAACTAAAAAATTATAATTATTAAATGAAAATAATATGGATTTTGTGGAAAACATTTTTGTGCAAAAACATATTAAATAACTATTTAAATAAAATTTGTATTGTGCCACAACCTAAACAAGAATGTTTTATTACTTTTTATAAATATATATACGAAAATACATTTATAAATATTTTTAATTTTTTAAGGGTTACATATTATAGATATATTAATCTTAAAGAAATTACATTAGTATCTTACTGTTAGATACCAAAAAATAAATTACTATTACAGATGATACATTGATTTATAATTCAAAAATTTTATATTTGATAAAAAATAATTAAATATAAGAAATAAAAAAACATAATGGATTATAAAATCGTATTCTCATGGCGGTAGATATATTTTTAACCATTTAAAAAATAGTTAGACCTACCGATTACCTAATTTTCATTTCAAATGATTGTATTTTCAACGGTTATATAAAGAAATCATGTCCTATATATGTTTCTATTTTCTTGTTATAACCATGAAAGAATTATTTTTAAATAATATGTCTATATCAGTGGAACTTTTAGTGAAATGTTCAATAGAACATTCAATGGTAATTTTAGTGTAACTATTAGTGTAATTTCTAGTGAAACTGTTAGTTTCACTTTAGACATGTTCTAATGTGGAAACAACCAAGAAATTTTCCCTCTCAATCTAGTAGAAACTACAGCACAGTGTGATTAGCATTTGTTGGTGGGGTCTCCATTGACGTTCATTTCAATAAAAACTTCCTATAATAGAAGAAATTAATGGTTTAGTATAAGTTATATGGGAACATGATATACATTCATTGAAATTTCATATAAATTTTTTTATGAATATACTCTAGGAATGTTTGTTTATAGATTTCAATAGAATTTTAATGGCCATTGATAATGATGGTAAAAATTTTAGTTGTAATTGTAATGAAACCTTCATTAAAAATAAATAATGTGTATTATGATACTATCAATGCCAATTTTCTACAATTATATTGGGCCTCATGGTAAAAACGTATTAGTTACCTAATGTAACATTGACTAGTGCCATTTTAAAAATATAAAGTGTGACGAACCATCCTGGGTACCCTAGTAACCCGATAACCAAGATGGCTCTAACATATCCTAAAGGGTGTTCCCAATCCCCATGAGTTAGTGAATAACACCTGGAATCATACAATATGAAAGTTGGAAAATATTTTCCACAAATATCACAGAAACAAGATAATTAAGTCAGTATGAATACAAATGAAACTCTATAGGTAGAAGTGTACGGGAAATCAAATAGGTAAACAAACCCAAAGTAATATATAAAAGTACCAAAAACTGAAATAACAACCTAGGACCATGTGGAATCAACTCTCCAATACCAAATATCAATAGCTATAACCACCTCCGAGTGGTTATTTTCCCCTACTCGAACCTGGAAAGAGATAATCTGCAAACACCCAAAGGCATAGCGAGGGTGTGAGATAAAATCCCAGTAGGGAATCACTAATTATTCCATAACAGATCCTGTATTTAATTAGCCAAATAAATATACTTCAATTTTCAATAAATAGATTTGGCATTTCAAAAGAATAATTAAAAAAATCATGCTTATATTTCAAATGATGTAAAATACCATAAAACAATGCTTCACATTTCAATTGATGGAATATTTCTAAAAAAATGAATTAATAAAACATTTATATACAATAGTTTTTATAAATTATCAAGTCATGTAAAATAGTTTAGAGTAGTGGAATATATTCATTTAAAATTCAAACAAGTGAGCAACATGATTATATTCCAAAAAGGTATGATAGTTTAATGCAATAGGAAATCCCTCACCCACAAATTGACTCAAAAATATGTGTATACACATGCCCCTTTGACACTGGTCAAAAGGACCTCATCATTATCCTATCAAGGATGTGATGTTCTGAATTTAAGTTTTGGAATGGTGTAGATCATAGAGTGATATCCCAATAAATCATTAACTATATAATGTTTGAATGTGATCTAGAACAAAAAAATGATGGGAAATTCATTTTAAGATTGCTTAAAATACAATTCATTCCATTCTCAATTTCAAATATTCCAAATTTACATTTAAAAACTAAAATTATATTTTAATAAAAAACATATCTTTTTCAAAGAAAAAACCCAAAGGATTCCACAAAAACCATTTTAATATATTTTTATCAAATATAAATTTGAAATCAATTCCATAAAATAAATTTCACAAATTTGAATTCAACAATTTAAATACCACAATTTTCAATCAACCCAATTTCACAATTTAAATTAAATAATTTAAATTTCATTAATTTCAATAAATTTTACAAACACATCATAATTAAATGGAATTGGGTTTTTCCCCAATTTCATGCCAAAAATAATATTTCACAAATCAAATCCCCCAATTCAGTGGAATTGGGTTTTTAATAAGAAAAATTGAAATAAATTTCAAACAATTATATTCAAATCAAACAATTGAAATTAAATCAAGCAATTTAGGGTTTATTAAATTGGCTAATCAAAATGGAACCACATACCTCGGAAATGCAAGATTTCAAAACGCCAAACCCTTATCGAGATTCTCCATTAAATAATGATGAAAACAAAATATTATAACCACACCAAGATCCAATATCTAAAACAAAGCTTACTAGATCAGAAAATAAATAAGGAGATCTATGAAATCCTAGGGTGGAGAGAATAGAGAGTGTGAGAAAGATAGGGAAAAGAAAACTAATCTGGAGATGATGGAATATCATTATACAAGAATAGATCCACTTCAAGGAGGGTTTAGAGGGCCAAAATTCTTCTCTTGGGAGATTCTATGGAAGAAGAAAACATTAGGGGTTAGGTTTAGTCCATCATGATCCTAAAACAAGGGTTTTAGGTGTTTTGAAATTAATATTTTTTGATTAAAAATATGGTATGCACAATTAATTAGGAAAGGTCACATGATTAGAAAAAACTGCATGCCCAAGCTATGCTCTTCTTTTAAATGGGTTTCATAATTTCTTCAAGTTGGGCACACTATTTTCCAAACCCTACGCCAAGTGTGAAAAACTTAACTACCTCGATTTTCAAGGTTTTCTCCAACTGAAGGAACCATTTCAGAAAACAGTGTACCGACGATGCACAACCCAAGAACTCTCAAATATACAAAATTTTTAACCCAAAACAACCTCAAGAGAAACCCAACCAAAGCATGTTTAAAATAGAGTTTTAGGAATACATGAAAAATTTAACATAATGTTACAAACTCCCCAATATATAAACTTTTATATCCCCAAAAATCCTATTCAGAAACTTCCATGCCAAAAATATGAGGCCACTACTCTCTCATCAGTTCCTCCCTATCCTCCATCTCACGATTATCATAATTACACTATCATACCACTTGAAAAAAGGATATATTCCTTACAAGAAGTAACTTGATTTTAGAATCAAATATACTGGTTGGAAATTTTTTCATGGATAAATTTGTTTCATCCTAAAGATAACTCCATCTCAGAACATGAGATAGATCAGTAATATACTTTTTTAACTGAGATACATCGAACATGTTATCTATATAAATCAACTATGGTGGAAGTGATAACTTATAATCCACTTTCCCCACCTATTAAATAACCTCAAAAGGACCCACAAAACATTGAGAAATCTTCCCTTTCTTCCCAAGGTGTCGATGACCCAATCGAGGTGAAAATTTCAAGAATACCTGGATACCAACTGAGAATTCCAAGGGTGTACGGCGACAATCAACATAAGACTTATACCCACTCTGTGTTGTCAACATTATTTGATGAATCAACTAAATTTTTTCTATCGTATCTTGAACCAATTTTGGTCCAAACAAAGAATTATCACCAATCTCGGACCAACACAATAGAGATCTATAATGTCATCCATATAAGGCCTCGAGAAGAGCCATTCTAATCGTAGACAGGTAACTATTGTTATAAAAAAACTAAATCAGCCCCAATTGATCATCCCAAGCCCCAATAAAGTCAAGGATGTATGCAAAGATCATATCCTCAAGAATTTTTATTACTCTTTTTGTCTGTCCATCTGACATTGGATGGTATGTCGTACTCAAATGGAATAGAGATCCTAGTACCTCTTGAAGGCCTATCCAAAAACATGACATGAACCGAGGTACTCTTTTGAATGGTTTTAGGTATTCCACCCAATGAATATGGTGGATATTCAAATATTTTTACAAGAAGATATAAATCAAGCATTTATGTTAAGAAAACACGGTAAACATTTCTCCATAAAGGTAATGCCACCAACACTTAAGTGTGTGCATCACATTTGTGAGTTCAAGGTCATGGGTTGGATAATTATTCTCATTTGGCCTATGTTGAAGAGATATATAGGAAATAAATTATCACCTTACATAAAAACATATCCCATACCTAAACCTAATGCATCACAAGAGAAAACATATCCCTACCTTGCCTCTAGAAGAGTTAACACCAGTGTAGTTGTTAAAAGTTGTTTCATCTCAAAAAAAAAGAACACTAAAATTTTTCATCCCAACTGAACTTAACTCCCTTATACATAAGAGTGGTCATCATAGAATCCTCCATTGATAATTACATTACAAATCAGTGATAATAACCAGCTAATACCATCAATATATAAATCTCGAATACATTTTGTGGTTTCTCCCATTTCATAACAGCCTTCACCTTCTCATCATCAACTGATATATCCTATTCAAACACCATGTGTCCTAATAACTTCGCTTCTAAGATCTAGAAATCACATTTCAAAAGCTTGGCACAAAGTCTGTGATTTTTAAACAATTCCAGACTTGATTAAGATAATGCATATGATACTCCTTGTACAAATATTAAATGATGATATCATCCACAAAGACTCCCATGATGGTATCAATATACCCTTGGAAAATACAATTCATCAAAGCCATAAAGACTATAGGAGCATTGGTTAGACCAAATGGCATGAAAAGGGAATCAAAATGGTTATACCTACTTCAAAAAGAAATTTTGTGAATTTCAAATTAATTTATCCTCAATTGATAGTAGTTATACTGAAGATCAATCTTCGACAACCATTTCTCCCCATTTAACTGATCAAATAGATCATCAATCAATGGAAATGGTTAACTATTCTTTATTGTAACTCCATTATGTTTTTTATAATCAACACAATGGTGAAGTGAACCATCAGCCTTCTTAAAAATGAGAGCAGGGGTCGTACAAGGTGACACACTCAGGCATATAAAACCTTTCTTTATAATATCATCCAACTAATTTTTCCACTCCGTAGTTTTTTCTAGTTCCATGCAGTAAGAGGGAATAGACACTGGTTGAGTACAAGGCACTAAGTATATAGAAAACTCTACCTCTCATACTGATGAAAATCTAGAAAATTATGAAGGGAACACATTGGGAAACTCAACAAAAACAAGAGGGAGGTCACCACTCAAATATTCTCACTCTAGAGAAAAAATAACATAGATATCACTTTCCCCAACTCTTCATAAGAAAAGCTATCTTTACTTGACCTCAAGTCCCATTTTCCTTGAAATATACAGCAAACCTGAATGGATGCAGTAAATGAGACCCATTAAAGATAAAAATCAATCTAGAATTTATTGGCAATGATCCAATCCATCCTGAATATGACTTCAAGTGGTTTCATTTCAAGAACCAAAAAAATCTAAGAAATTGAAGCATTTGATAGAGAGAAAAAACAAGGAGGACTATAGAGACCCTACACTCCCTTAATACTAAGGGGTTTAGTAGTATCCAACACATAAGATAAAAAATTGCTAAGAATATTTATCATATTAACAATGCGGATTGAAATAAAAGAATGAGATTTACCAATATCAAATAAAGTAGTCACTAATGATGATGTTATAGTAGTAGTACCTCTAATGATCGTTGGACCCGTATCTTCTTCCTTTGGACACTCTTCCACTACATGAAGAAGCATCATTCCTGATGGTTGTGGTTAGAACCCCTTTTCTTATATAGAATCTGATTTCATCTCATTTTTAATAGGTGTTGAGGATCCTGTGACACTGTAGGGAGTGGAATAAATATTTAAAAACTTCGGCAAGTGACCTGAGCATCAGTAAAAACTGCATACCGTGGGTGCCTCAGTGCAGACCCTCTTTGAATGTCCTAGATTTCCAAACTTGTAACAAATAGAAGGGCCTCTTCTAGGAAATCCATTAGTTCTAGAATGAACCCATGGTCAAGAACAACCATGAGAATCATCACACTTCCTCTTTATCTTAAAAGAATTCATGCTGCCACTGGGAGAAAAAGGAACTCCCAAAAATGGTGACATGCCAGTTAGGTCTATTATGACCATCGGTGCTCTATCTATCACCGTAGCATAAGAAGGAAGATTCCTCAAGAAAACCTAAGAATGGATATCTGGTCGAAGTCCCAGCTCTAGCTGTTGAGATTTAATCTTCTCGTTAGATATTATCTCAGGTTAAAATAACTGAATCTCAACAAAACAGTCTTCATATTTGGTCATGGTCGTTTCAGCCTACTCGAGTTTGAAAAACATAGTGTCATTGGCCAAAATAACCGACTCTTGATAGAATTGGTTAGTTAAAATAACCTTTAATTCTTTCCAATCTAACCCCCCATGCTTATTAGATATCACCATTGTGTCCCACTATCTCCGGCTTGGTCCTTCCAACTCAAAGGTGGCACACTTCACCTTTATTTTTTTGGGTGTCTCCAAGTACCCAAAAAAATTCCCCATACTAATCAATCATACCTCATCCTCTTGAGGAGAATTTGAGCCCTTGAGTGTTAGCAGCTTCTAGAGAATGAAATATTTATAAATAATCTAGAGAATGTACCTCTGAGGTTCCATAGCTAGAGAATAAACAGGAACTGTGTGTGGTCTATGTCCCAGTGCTTGGATAGTATGCACGAACACCTCAATAGAATGAAACTAACAAAATGATTCTCTCACTAAGGTTCATCAGCAGCTTCCTCTTGGTTATAAATCACCCATCTTCTTATAGTCATGATGCTACAAAACATCCACAAATAACATTGAAGAAATTATATTTAACACTCCAATAGAGAAACAAAGGAAATCAATCTCAATAGATAGAACAAAAAAGATTTGGATTTCAATCTATAAAAATCAAAAGAAGGGAAAACACTGAAACCAATCCTCAAGACATCTTTCCCAAACCACCCCTAGTGAAGTAAGGTTCATTGTGATGAGATACGACTAGGAACTCAATCGCAACAACCCCCTAAGTCTTGAAATATTATACAACTGTATACTAACTTCAATATAAAGCTCAACCTGGACCTTTGATATCACTTTCTCACGAACCAGCTCGGGTGCCCTGGTAACCCGATAACCGAGCCAGTACTGACATGGCCCGAAGGGTGTTCCTGATTCCCATGAGTTAGTTATTATCACCTAGAATCATAAAATATTAAAATGGGAACAAATTTTCCATAAACATCACAGAATCAAGATAATCAAGTCAGTATGAATACAAAAGAAACTACATAGGGAAAAGTGTACCAGAAGTCAAACAGGTAAACAAACTTGAATTACTATAGAAAATCACAAAAAACAGAAAGAACATCCCATGTCCCAGTGGATTAAACTCTCCCAGACCAAATATCAATAGCTAGAACCACCTCCAAGTGGTCTTTTTCTACTATTCAAACTGGGAAGGAGATAATTTACAAACACCTGAAGGCACATGTATCGTGTGAGATAAAATCACAATAAGGTTTCACAAAATATTCCATAAGATATGACACATTTAATTATCCAAATAAATATATTTCAATTTTAAATTAACAATTTTTTCATTTTAAAATCATATTAAAACAAAACTTCCTTACATTTCAAATGATGGAAAATACTTTAGACAAATGACATTTCAATTGATGGAATATTTATAAACAAATTTCTTAATAAAAAATTTTCTATAAAATAGTTTATATAAATTCACAAGGCATGTAAAATAGTTTACAACAATGCAGTATATTCACTTCAAATAGAAACAAGTGAGCATCATTTTCATATTCCTATGAGGTATGATAGTTCCAGGATATGAAAAATCCCTCACACTCAAAGTTTCCTGGAAAATGTGTATACACACACCCCTTTGAAATTAGTCAAAATTAATTCATCGCCATCCTACAGGGATGTAACATGCTACATTTATATTTTTGAATGTTGGATATTGTAGAGTGTTATCCCAATAACTCACTAACTACCAAAGGATGCATGTTCTCTAGAATAAAAACAATGATGGGAAATTAATTTTAAGACATATTAATATAAAATTCATCCCATTATCAATTTCAAATATACAAATTTTCCATTTAAAAAATAGTATTTTAATCAAAAACATGCATTTTTTCAAGATAAAACCCAAAGGTTACCATCAAAACCATTTTAAGATATTTTTATCAAATAAAACTTTGAAATCAATTCAGTAAAATAAATTTCACAAATTTAATTTCAAAAATTTAAATTCCATAATTATCCATCTAACCAATTGCATAATTTAAATTTACCATTTTAAATTTCATCAATTTCCATTAATTTCCCAAACACACCCTAATTTAATGGAATTGGGGATTTTTTTCTCAATTTCATACCAAAAATAAAACTCTATAAATAAAATCCTCCAATTCAATGAAATTGGATTTTTAATCAAAAAAATTGAAAGTAATTTAAAACAATTAGATTCAAATAAAATTATTAAAATTAAATCAAGCAATTTATGGTTCATTAAATTGGAAAACCAAAACCGAACCACCTACCTCGGAAATGAAAGATCTCAAAATTCTAAAACCTAATCGGTATTCACCAACAAAGCATGATGAAAATGGAATCTAGGAATCACACCTAGATCCAAGATCTAAAAAAAGGTAACGATATTTTCCAATCAACATAGTGATCTATGAAACCTTGGGGAGGAGAGAAGAGAGGGTGGGAGAAAGAGAACATGAATAGAAAACTAACTGGGAGAGGATCAAACATCATTCCCCAAGATTTGATCCACGTGATTAAGGGTGTAGAGGGGCCAAAATTCTATCTTGGGAAATCCTCTAGAAGAATAAAATGCTAATGGTCAGGTTTGGTCCATCGGATACTAAAAACAAGGGTTTCATGTGTTTTAAAATTCATTTTTCAGATTAAAAATATTATACAGACAGTTAGTTGGGAAAAAGCCACATTATTAGACTAAATTGTGTTCCCTAGTCATTCACCGCTTTTAAATAGGTTGTATGATTTCTCCTAGGTGGGTATATGGTTTTAAAAATCATACACCAATCATGAAAAAATTCACTTCCTCAATTTTAATGGTTTTCTATAGTAGGGTGCACAATTTGGGAAAATCGTGTGTCAACTGTGCACTACCCAAGAACTCTAAAATATTCCAGTTTTTTCACCCTAAAACTATAAATGAAACCCAACCAAATAAAATTTAAAATAATGGTTTAGAAAAACCTAAAAATAGTAACATGATGTTAAAATCTCCTTAAAATAGAAAAAATTTCACCTATAAAGCCTATTCAAAATATTCCACATAAACAAATGAGGCCACTTTTATCTCATTAGTGCCTCTCTATCCCATAACCCATGATTATTAGAACTATGCTACCATAAAACTTGAACCAAAGGAATCTTAATTACATGAAGCACCTTGGTTTCATAATCTTCTATCCTGAATAGATGTTTAGTCACAGATAAATTAGTTCCAACCTTAACATCACTCCATCTTTGAACATGAGATTGATCAGATTGATACATTCATAGCTGAGATAGATGGAACATGTTATGTATCGACATCAGCTATGGTGGAAGTGATTAAAAATAAGACAATTTACCCACCATTTCAACAACCTCAAAAGGTCCCACAAAATAAGGATTAACTTCCTTTGCTTCCTGAGTCGTCGATGACCTAACCGAGGTGAAACTTTCAAGAATACCTGGTCACCAACTAAGAATTCCAAAGATATATGGTGATGATTTTCATTAGACTTATACCTAAAATGTGATGTCAACATTATTTGATGAGTCAACAAAATCATTTTGGTTATCTCTTAAACCAATCTTGTTCTAACCAAGGAATTCTCACCAATCTTCGATAAACAAAATGGAGATCTACAAGGTCAGTTATACAAGGACTCAAAAGGATCCATTCTCATCATGAAATGGAAACTATAATTATAATAAAACTCAACCATCCCCAAGTGATCATCCATAGACCCACCTAATCCAAGGATACAGGCACAGAGTATGTCCTCAAGAATCTGTATAGTTCTTTTTTATCTTGCCATCTAACTGCGGATGGAATGTCATACTCAAATAGACCTGATATCCTAGTTCCTCTTGAAGGATTCTCCAAAAAATAAGATGTGATCCAAGGATCTATATTATAAACTATAGAAGATGGAACTCCATGAAAATAAATAATCTCTTTTACATAGATATTTCCCAAATCCTCAACCTTGGTTGTGCCATGAATGGGTATAATTTTTTTCAACTTAGTCAACCTATGATTATTTTTTTGGTGAAACAGTCAGAGACTGAGATAAATTTTATTAAAAAATGAAAGGAGAACTACATGAGTCTGAAATAAGGTATTTATTTAAAATCTTTATCATAAACAGAAATAAAATCAACAGGAAAGACGTCCTTCCAAGTTATGTCCTGCTTGATTCTTTTGTTAGCAAGACCATCTGCAACCATGTTCTCTTCACGAAAGGCATGTGTGGCAATGTAGTTAATCCGCATAAGTGAATCAAGGTTGTTTATCCAGCGGGTGGTCAAAGGCCAGGAATGATGCACCACACCCTCCCAAATGGCATGAACTATAGTGTTTGAATAACTTTCAATCCAAATATTATTCCAACCCTTTTTATTAGCAAAGTTGATGGCATGTATCACCCCCATCATTTATTCCTTAGTCATCCTATCAATCAAAACCCATATCACATTATTATTTATCTAGGTACACAAAAACCCTACCACAAATTTTATAGAGATATCATCTCACTTCCAAGTCTGTACTGGTAGTGGCTGAAGAAAACCAGAAGGTTTTTGGGGCTTTGCCTTAACTTGTTAGAGAGTGTAACTGTGAGAGAAAAATTCAGAAATTCAATAACCCATACTGGGCCACCAAAACTATTGTTGTATGTCATAGAACAAATTTTTGGTTACTAAGGGCATAGACAACTAGGAATTATGGAAATACTTCATCACAACATTCCCTATAGTTAAAGGCACAACAAGGAGATTTATATAGCATAGAATTATTTTGGTGGAGAATGAACATTCTGGCACGGTCTACCCTCCAAAAAGAGAGTCATTAATGCTATAGAACTCATCATCAATCTAATGATCCTAAATAATCATCTCAAGAAGAGCCGATAAAAACTGAACACTATCCAAGGAAACATGGGCCCCTAATTCTTGAACTCCAATATGAAACTACGAAAACACAACCATCATGTTCCACTCTTCTGATGATTCTTTCACTATTTGGGTCATAATTTTCCTACTCAATGCATCTACAATGACATTTCATTTTCCGGTTGTATAGGTGATGTCGAAATCAAAAGACTGCAGGTATCCCACCCAATTCATCTTATAGAGTTTCAAATATTTTTAGGAGAAGATACAACTCACGATCTTGGGGTTAGAAAACATGGTGAACCCGTATCCATAAAGTTAATGTCTCCAACTTTAAAGTGCATGCATCACACCTGAAAGTTCAAGTTCAAGAGTTGGATAATTCTTCTCGTGTTACCTAAGATGAAGAGATCCAGAGGAAATGACATGATCACCTTACATAAAAACGTAGCCCAATATTGTGCTGGATGAATCAAAGAGGACCACATATCCCTACTCAGCCTCTAGAAGAGTAAACACAAGTGAAATAGTCAAAAGAAATTTTAGGAAAACCAAATAAAACTAACATTTTTCATTTTAATCGAAATTCACTCCCTTTCAAGTTAGAGTGGAAATTGGAGAATCAAACATTGAAAATTCCATTACAAACCAGCAATAATAACTAGCTAATCCCAAGAATCTATGAATCGTGAAAGAATTTTGGGGTTTATCCCATGTCATAAAAGCCTTTACATTCTTAGGATAAAATGATATACCCTATTCAGACATCATCTATCCTATGAACATCACTTCTAGGATCCAAAAAATCACATTCCAAAATCTTGGCATAAATTCTGTGATTTCTCAACAATTCTAGAACTGATATCAAATGAATCACAAGATCCTCCTCACTCAAAGAATAAATGAGGATGTCGTCCACAAATACTACCATGAAGGTATCAAGATACTTAGGGAAAATCATGTTCATAAAATCCATAAATATTGAAGGAGCATTGGTTAGACCAAATGGAATAACAAGGTACTCAAAATGGTTATAACTACTCTGAAAGACAGTTTTCTGAATTTTAGATTCTTTTATCCTCAACTAATGGTAGTCAGACTAAAGATCAATCATAGATAACCACTTCCCCCATTTCAAATAACCAAATAGATCATAAATCCATATAAATAAATATTCTTTCTTTATCATAATTTGTTTATGTTTTCAAAAATCAACACAAAGGCATAGTGAACCATCATCCTTCTTAAAAAATAGAATAGTAGCTCCCCAAGGTGACACACTCAAGAATATAAATCATTTCTATAGAGGATCTTCCAATGGAGCCTTTAACTCCTTCATTACAATTGGTGTCATGTGGTAAGAGGGAATAGACACTAGTTGAGTATCAGGCACTAAGTCAATAGAAAACTCCAACTCTCTCACTGGTGGAAAACCAGAAAAGTCAGAAGGGAACACATTGAAAAAATCGATGACAACCAGATGGAGGTCACTAATCAATGATTTTCGTTCTAGATCAAAAAAACACAGATACCACTTTCCCCAACTTTGGATAGGAAGTTTTATCTCTACTCAACCTCGGGTCGCATTCTCCATGAATGATACGAAAAACCCCATAGGGTGAAGTAAAGGAAACCCATAAAAGATAAAAAAACAATCTAGGATTTATTAGAAATGAGCCAATCCATCTCAAATATGATGTTGAGAAATTTCATGTCAATAACTAGAAAACTCCCAGCAAGATCAGCATCTAATAGAGAGAAAACACAAAAATGACTACGGAGACCCTACTCTCTCTTCGTACCAAAGGGTGTAGTATTATCCATCACATAAGACAAAATATCTCTAAGAAGATTTAGAATATTATCGAAGGGGATTGAAATAAATGAATGAGATGAACTAGTTTCAAATAAATCTGTCACTAATGATGAAGCTATAGTAATGGTACCTCTCATGAGCGTTGGACCCATATATGATAACTATGGTGACTCCACTACTCTGGGAACAAGATACATTTTAGATGTTTTTGACGCTTCTTTCCATCACATAGTCTAACTAAATGAAAAGGGAAATACCTTAACACAAATTGATTCATCCTTTGAAGAAATATCAAAAATTGGCAAAGGCATGAACAAGGACTTGCTTTAGCATGGGCCGCGCAAGTTTTAAGAGGGTAGCACAGGGTACCTACGTGCCACATATTGGGAGCACAGGTGACTTGCGTGCCATATTTGATTTTTTTCCCAAGGTCTTCAGTAGCCTGTAAATACCCCTTGTGGGCCCCCCATTTCGGGGACAGAAAAATCCAGAATCTCAGATTTGAGCTCTCGGTGCTCCAGTCTCTTCTCAAAGCATGATGAACACTTATAAGTTAATTTCTTACCTAGAACGGAAGATCTAAAGAGGGGGAACAAGGCCTAAGTGTTTAAATTCATCAATACCTATGTGCCTAAGTGTCTAACCCTTCAAGGAATTGAAGACACTTGTGCGCCGCCTTATCCCTTCAACAGAACTTGCGCATCACTCATTTAAAAGTCTTTAGGGATAATACTAAGGGCTTTACCATGCCTCTCCCAAGTATTACCCTATGGTTTGACCATCACGCAAGTACACCTGTGTTTCATAGGTATACCTGTGCGAATAGGACCTGCGTGCCCAAACAAGACTTGTGTGCCCAAACATGACTTGCGCGCCTACCTTCTTTTGGGTGCCCCTCCTATCCATTCATCTACTTTATTCAAATCCACCTCTCCTCTTCAAGATTTAGCCTTCAGAATCTTCTTCAAAGCCATTTATGGGATGATTCCTTGGTTGGATTCCTTATCTGAAAGGAATTTTATGGAACATCTCTCAAAACCTAGTGATTTACATATCTTCATGTCGCTAAGGTGAGAGATTTCATTCATTAATCCTCATCCTTTAAAGATTATAAGATCTTCAACCTGGGCCTCCTTTTCATGAGTAATCCCCAGTCATAATTTCCTAACCTGGGCCCCCTTTTCAGGAGTAAGTCTCAGTCCAAGTTCCCTACTTTGGTAATGCTCCTTAGGAGTAAGCCCCATGTTCCCAAATATGGGCATCCTCCATAGTAGTAAGCCCCAAATCCCAAATTACCTTAACCAGGGCCTCCTTCTCAAGAGTAAGCCCCAGTTCCCAAGTCCCCTTAACCTGGGCCTCCTTCTCAGGAATAATCCCCAGTCATAATTTATCTTAACCAATCTTAACTTCTTTTTATTTGGTCTTTCTTCTCAGGAATAAAACTTGATCACAATTTTCCTCCTAATTTGGGCATCTTCCTCATGAGTAAGCCCCAAGTTAGAGCCTCCAAATCTCCATAAAGCACATATACCTTTATTGAGCTTGTTCTAGGGCTTCTTCTCTAAAGTAAGTCTTAATCTTTATCTATTTGAGCAATCATACATACATAAGCCCCATATCATTCCTTGTGACCACATCTTTCCTGGCACAAATTGTCAGGCTTACAGATACCTCTTGTTTCTCACACCAAGCATGAATCAAATGAGCTTACAGTGTAAAAGTAACCATGACACATCTCTTTGGGCTGTTAATCATATGTAAGCCCCGCAGTACCAAACCGAAACACGTGGACTTTGATCTCTACCTCAAAAGTATAGTACGTAGGAAACCTTTCTGAGGTTCAAGCCCATCACCCATTAATTCTCATCTTTCCCATATGATGTTAAACTATATCTTAATTCTGGAACTACGTGGGTTCTGATTCCTTTTCTAACAAGGATACATAGGTATCCCATCTGCGGGTATGATCCCATCTCTAAAATACTCCATGTACTTCTGAATGACAATAAACTTCAAGTTCCCCCACTGAGTGGCTTTAAAACCATTATGGTTATCATAATGACCAAGAGATATTTATATAATGTGTTAAAGGATACCATTGAATAATAATCTCTAAAAAATATTGATTATTCTCTATCGATGAAGAACCTAAAATACATATAAAAGATTCTCTAAATCTCATACATATTAATCATTTATTGTTAGATCTTAAGGAAAGATCATTTTTATACTTGGTAGTGTAATAAGGATTCACGAACATAACATAAATCTATAAAGGGAGTCCCGGAGTAGACAACAATTCCCCCCCCAAAAATGTGTGATGAGTACGAACTACCATCCTCTTGACCAATGAAAATTCTTAAGCCTCATTGGTCCACATCTAATGAGCACCCACCTTTGTAAAGTAGGTCCAAATGGATATAGAATCATTGTATGTTTCCAGTTCTATGAACAAATCCGTTAGAAACCGATTGGAGTGTCTGAACCTTAAAAATCAAGTCCATCCCCATTTCCAGAGGAAACAAAAAATGGTGAACCCGATGTGAATCCTTAACCATGTTAAAATGATGTTTTACATATTTGTTAGGCCCCTATTTAAACTCAATGAGAGGGCCAACAAAACAATAAATAACTTATGTGCTCATCCAAAAGATGTAGTGGAGAAACTTATCTTGATTATGTATGTTACATCAAACAGGCACTCTATTCCAAGACGTTTACGTTACAGAAATGGATTCTCTTTTGTTTTCACCTGTGAATGCCTCTGTTGTGAATACCTCTGATGCTACTCTTGCTGGATCGTCGTCCGTTATGAGGATGACATCACCAACTCAGCGTCTTCAATGCTGGGTATCAAATGAACGGGTTAAGGAATAACATTAACATGGTACCATTCTAACTCTGGAGGCCACTCGACAAGCCCTCCAAGTCAATAATTCACCCTGGTTGTCTGGACAACGACGACCAGCGATTAAGAAGCAGGTGGTGCTAACCACCGTCTCCAACTATTTCAGGTCGTTATCCCTGGAATGAAACAACCAGTCCCTCCCATATTATGAGGAGGTGAATGAGAAGGTCACCCAAGGCCTTAATTCAAGGAGACAAGAGTCCTTCCTGAGGGCTCCCACCCATAATTGCCGCCAGACTTGTGTGGCAGTGCGCCTTCAACATGATGATGGTGTCGTCTTCAGGCGTTCGGCTCAGGTTCCTCGAACCCAAACAGGCAAGACAAACCACCAGAGGCGACGATCGGTCAACAGTGATAAGGTTCTTATCTATGCCATTTCCGGAGAAGTCCACCAACCTAAGTTGGTGGAAAGAAACGAGTGGGCACACACACCCGTCCATTCTAATCCCGTTGTCCAGCAAACTCTTCTGGAAGAAACACACTAATCATTCCAGGAAATTCCAGCGGAGTATTATAGGCAGGCATATACACCTGTTTATAACTCATCATCTAGTCAGCAGGCTTGTCTGACTACAACCAAAGATGGTCGCCAATCTGATATGGTGGAAACTGATAAACAGGAACACACACCTATTTACAATCAACAATTATGTCAGCAGTCTTGTCTGCCAGTATGGAAGGAAAATCATCAACCATACTTGACGAAGAATACATAGCAGGCACATACACCTGTCAATGTTCATCAGGCTAACTAAAAGTCTCATTTGGTAGTACTTGGAGAAGTCAGTCGGAATGCCCTGACGACAAATTTGGAGTAGACACAACTCTCTTCCCCCACACATAAGTACTGTTAGAACTCACTGACTATAAAATTAGGATAGGAGCAGGAACACACACCTACCCCAAGAACAGAATGGACGTATATTCCTGTTCCAGTAGCTGAAGTCACCAAGCACATTCTGACGATGGTGAAAGAGCAGAAGAAAATCCCTGCTCATATTCTGGATGCCTTCCAGGATATTATAACAGCTTCATCAGTATCACAGGGAAAGAAATTCAAATCAATCCCTACCAGTAGAGTGACACATCAATAGTTCACTCCAGAACAGACACACACCTCTGTTACAGTCCAATACGATTGTGGGGCATACTCCCCCATGTCATACAGATAACCAAATCAGGAACATACACCAGATTTGAGTGGAGATAATCATCCTAACCTGACTATTTCTCCTGAGCAGGCACATACACCTACCCATAATAACCACTTTCATCAACAAGTGGTTCACAAAGTGAGTAATAAGGCATCTAAGAAAAAGACCCATCCAGCATAGTCAAGAAATCAAGAGCCAATCTGTAATAAGGACTTGCTCGATGATGGAGTTCTTGATGCACTCAGACAATTATCTGTTACAACTCAAGATTATACTCTCTCCTTTCCCATTAGTGGGGACATTAATTCAGAAGGTCTTAATCAGATACTGCCTCATGAAGGCTTGTTTCATGATAGTTCAGTCAATCTCAAAGTATCATCTTCAGATGATAGCCATAAGAATATTCTGTGTGGCCAGAAGACCAAGGAGAAAAATGTTTCATCTTTTGCTATAACCCACCATGGTGGTCCCCCCCATGATGATTAATTTATCTACAAAATTCCTCTCCAGATTAGTAATTCTCATTGCCTATAAAATGATCCAATTAACAATGTAGTGATGAGAAATCCCTCTTATCTTGAGGAACTTGCAAATGTCAAGATAGTCATTTCTGATGATTTACCGCTAGCAGGTGAAATACGTTCTCAATCAGAAGATAACCCGGGGTGTAGGTCATTCTCCGAACCACCCCTGGGTCATTCATCTTATAATTTGATAATTAAATTCTCTACCAATATTTTTGAATCTGATTAAGAAACAAGGAATAACCATATCTGGTCTAATCAGGTAGAAGAATCATCATCGAATGATAAAGAAGAAATGATGAATATGAGGAAACAACTGACGAAAGGTGAAGTACCAGTCATGTTTTGGCCTTTGGTTGACTCTCAGTATGACATTCCAGAGATGTTGACGAAAGATCTTATTCACGATATTCGTCTTAACATGTGGAAAACTATTTTTCAATTGAAAAATAAATATTACCTTATGATGAATATGAAAATCATGTCAAGATAATAGAAGGGTTACAATGCCAAATGGACTTGGCATCTCTCTCAGTTTCTCGATATCTAAAGGCTAAAAAGCCGCAGAGATCCCTTCAACGTTCATGCCTTGACGCACTAAGAAGGTTGTGCCAGTTAATTGACAATGCCCCATCTGGTATTCATATCAAGGGATGGGGTGTTCATGGAGAACTGCATTTTACTGTACTCTCCAGTCAACAAATCCCGCCGAAAGTGGTCTCATTCAATGTTATTGCCCACGGCCGGCCACAGCCAATTGGTTTTGTTTGTAATCAAAGGCTTGCTCAAGAACAGTCCTCAACTTGTTCATCCCAGAATCATGAATACAGAGAACAAGTTGTTGAATTACTCTTGCATTAGGCCAATGAGAATATCAAACAGGCTTGTCATTTAGAGTGTTCACATCAAGTGGAAGAAGTGTCAGAAATCATCCAACGGTCATTTGAACCTGGTGATTTGAGTGGATGTAGGTTGATGCATCCAGCCAATTTCCGAACTAATGTCCACAAGATCAGAAGAACTTTTAAGAAAGTATCAGATGTAGCAGCTCAAGAGCCACCCCAGCTTGCCAGACTGGGGACCCTTTTAGCTCAACCATCAGAATCAACAAATAGGATTCGAGGAGATGAGAAGAAATAGTAGGAACAACCCCAGTCCACCGGACTGGGGACTTTTTCAAATCCTCAATCTCTTCTTCATAGAAAGTCAGTATTCTCTCGATTAGGGAATAATCCCCAAGAGGAAGGAAGAGCCTAATTATCAGGAGATTCCCTCCAAATTATGGTTCATCAAGAAGTTCCTGAGGGATCAAATGAACATAAGGAAGTGTCTCATCAGGTACATGGAAAAATACAATATCGCAGAAATGCCGATAGAAGAGATGCAATGCGTTATGCATCAATAAATGTCATCAATGTCGTTGTTGCTGATCCTCCATAACATGAGGCTCATTCAGAAGGATCAGATGAGGAAGTTCCTACTAAAGAGGTTGTGCACATAGAGGAAAATGAAGAAGGTGTGCATACCCGGAATCAAAGGCTTACCCAGAATTTAGGTATTCCTTCCAATAACCAACTCCCCCCTCTTAGAAAGGTGCCGAAAAATGGGAAAGGGAAGAATCAGGTTACATAAAATTCCTCTGTAGAAGTCCAAACACTCTCACTAGAGAAAAGATTCGCACAACAAGAGGCAGAAATGAAGGAATAAAGGAGGTTGAATGCATAACTAATTCAAAGTAATATTCCTCCTAAGCATGTTGGAGTCAGCCATCAAGGGAATTTGTTGCGGCTACTGAGATGGATCAAGAATATCCTACTTTTCCAGTACACCCTCACAAGTCTAATCCTATAGGTTATATGCAACAAAAACTGGCAATACTACCATCAGTGGAAGTCCTGGTCGCCACACCTATCCAAACTCCAGTTATTTCACCTACACAGGTCCAAGCTCAACCGGATGTTTCTCAAAAATTAATAACTACCATTGAGACATTGATAGCTCAGTTGGAAGCTATGGAAGGAAAGTGTGCACCGCTTCAACCATAAAAGAGAGCTTACCCTGAATGGTTTGATGGAATTCCTCCCCCATAAAATTTTTCAAATACCACATTCCCAATCTTTTACGGTTCAGGAGACCCAGAGCAACACTTAACACATTTTGTTTTTCGTTGCGATCCTATGATGGGAACCCCTCAAAAACAATAAGTATTTAAGATCAGGTGTTTTTTACAGTCATTACAAGGGCCTGCTTTTGTCTGGTATACAAGCTTGCAATCCCGGTCAATTACCGGGTGGGAGGATCTTCATCAATTATTCCTTCTTCAATTCAGCTCAACTTTGCCAAAGACAGCAGTTTTTTATCTTACAAATTGTATGCAAAAGTAGAATGAAATGGTTTCATATTTCATTGCTCACTAGAAGGGATTAACATATTCCCTGAGCTTATCACCCCCTCAAGAAGAGTTGTTTCCAATCTGTGTGGCAAATTTTCATGATGAATTACGCACACCATTGATCCCTGTGAAATACACAGGTGGGTTTCGAGACATTACTTCGATCACTCAGAAGATTGAAGACTCTCTTACAAAGACTAAGGATAAAACTCATGTAATTCCCTCATCTTTAGAAAGGATAATGGGTAAAGTAGAGACTGCTACAGTTACGCTTAAACAATCACCTGTACCTACTTCTACATCAAAACCTTCATCTTATCGAAGGGATCCACCTCCGGAGCATCAAAAACATAGGTCATTTCGTTAAGATGATCAAAGAGATCAAAGACGAGAACAATTTTAGGATCTAAAGAGCAAAGTTTATTCTTTTCGAAATGAACAATTTCCGGGTTACTTCATTTCGGCTATGGAAAATAATTCGGTTCAGTTGAAAAGTCCCAAAAGGCCTAAAAAGGAAGGAGATGAAGACTGTCCCAACTATTTCCCATTTCATCAGTTGTTGGGGAATCCCATTCAAGAGTTTTTTTTCTTCAAATACCTCCTTCAAAAGATGGTGGACTCGAGAAAAGTCAAATTGAAAGGTTCTTTAGCTCGGGTAGCATGTGTTACTGCTGCAAATCCAGAGGAAGAAAGCGAGTGGCAAGAAGTCAAAAACAAAAATGCACAGAAATTTGATGATTGGATGGTCAGAAAAACGATCAACCGAACTCATTCCATTTTGTGAACGCAATTGAAGAAACCAATTGTGTCTTATGCTATGAATGCCACAAAAATCCTTCTTCATCAGAGGAAAAATCCTCTAAGAAATGGCATAATTCAAAGAAAGAGAAACAATCAGAAGATGATGATATTGTGTCAAATCCCAAGTTTTCTTTGACTCTGGAAGATTTTATGCCATCTACTTCAAAGCCATGGGCACCACCCCGCCAAACAGCACAGCCTAAATGGGCTAATCAGGAGGAATCTTCATCAGATGAAGAGTTGATCTTTGGTTCTGTTAATATGATTCCTTTAACAGATCATTATGCCAGTCACAGCTTCGGTCTTGATGATCCTAAGTTCCCTATATCAAACAGAGGAAATAGAGGGAGTTATAGAGGTCTGGGATACAGAGGAAAATGTAGATATCCCAGGAACCACTATTCCAATTCTACCCCTACTAGAACTGTGTATGCAGCAGAAACTCGTGGTAGAGCCCTTTAGAGGGCTCAACAAGAATAAGAAAATTCTTCCACGCAAGGCAGATTCAATCCTGGTACAGTTATTCTGGAGGATCGGTTAGAGGTTCCACCTTCTTCCTATCAGCAAGTAAATAGGTCTATTCGGTCTAATCTTCCAAATCCAGGAGTATTTCCAACTCCTACCCCAGTACAACATGCATCTACTTCCAAAGAATCAACTTCTAAGGCACCTACGAAACCACATGTTCCTGTTGGGAAACGCAGACCTTTGGATCAAAAATATGATTTCTTGAAGCATTTGGCCCAAGTACCGTCCATGTTATCGATTCTTGATGCCTTGAATCTATCCAAGGATCTTCGGGAGGCACTCATTGAGGCTTTGTCAAGTCCTCGGGAGTTCGAAACTGAAATTCTTGTGGCTAAAGTCTTCTATGTAGAGAATAATCTTGCAGAATTCCATGAAATGATATCTTTTACAGATGAAGATGAAGATGATGTTGTGCATGGATACATTAGACCTTTGTATTTATCTGGAAAGGTCAATGGTGTAGACATCCGAAGAGCTTTCATTGATAATGGTTCAGGATTCAACCTCATCCCCATTCGTACACTTCATCGATCGGGCCTCACAGAATCTGATTTATCTCCTTCTAATTTGATGTTACAAGGATAAGATAAAAATGAACAAGAACCACTGGGCAAGATTACACACAGAACTCAGTTTGGAGACCCTGTATCCAATTCAGATTTCATGGTTGTTGATCACGATACAGCCTTCAATGTTTTTCTTGGAAGACATTGGCTACATCAACATGCAGCTATCCCTTCATCATACCATAGATGTATCAAATATTGTTTTGATGGTCAAATTGGGACATTGTATGGTGATAAATCCCCCTTAAAAACATGTGAATCTCAATAAATTGAGGTGGAATTCTATCAAATGAAGGGTAAAGAGAAATCCACAATAAGGGAGGTTACCAAGTTTAATGCTCCATATGGTTTGGAAAAGATTCCAGTAAACCCATTCACACATGTGAGTACAGATTATGTGTTGCATATCAGTCAAATTGAATGGATAGACCCGAATCCAAATACTCTTATGGAAACTTCCATAATGTCAATTATGTAAATCAATCTAGACAGCATGGGAGAAAGTGGTGATTCACCAAGCAATGATGAAATCTCAAATGGAGATGTATTCATTTCATCCACTAAAATCCAGCAAGTCTATACTTTGCAAACTAGGACAGAAGAAGTAATAGAAATTTCAGAGGTGAACGATGATATCGATTCTCAATCCATCATATCCTCTATATTACCCAAGGAAGATCCTTCATCGTCAATAGGGTCAGAAATGGAATCCTCTTCTTCAAGATGTTCAAATTTTAACATCTCTCCTGATCATAAAAATTCAGCTTCATCATCTACTATGAAAGTAGAAACAGAAGAAGAGGAAGATCTCAGGAATGCTCCTCCAGTATTTGAAGAGGGTATCTCTACCACTGTGGATGAACTCAGAGAAATAAATCTGGGTAAAAAAGAAGATCCACACCCCACTTTAATTAGTGTGTCCATGACTCTTGAAGAGCAAGATATGTATGTTGCATTTTTAAAGCAAAATTGAAATATATTTGCTTGGAACTATACAGAAATGGTAGGGCTTGATCCCAATGCTGCTACTCATCGTTTGGGTTTTCCCGAAGAACATCGAGTATTTAAGCAAGCCGCAAGAAGAACACACCCAGCATATGCTTCCAAAATTGAAGTTGAAGTGGATAAGCTTATCAAAGCTAACTTCATTAGAGAAGTTCAATATCCCAAGTGGTTAGATAATATTTTCCCTGTGAAAAAGAAGAATGGACAAATTAGAGTTTTCATTGATTTCAGTGATCTTAATCGACATTATCCTAAGGATGATTTTCCAGTTCCGATCACAGAACACTTAATTGATGCAACAGCTGGCTATGAATCACTTTCCTTAATGGATGGATATTCTGGATATAATCAAATCCAAATGGCACCAGAAGATGAAGAATATACATCCTTCAGAGCCCCTCAGGGTGTGTTTTTCTATTGGGTAATGCCCTTTGGCCTGAAGAATGCAGGTGCAACATATCAACGTTCGATACACCGTATCTTCAAACACTTTTTAGGGAAATTTGTTGAATGTTATGTGGAAGATTTGGTGGTTAAATACAAACAACGTTCTAATCACTCGGCTAATTTGGAAGGCATATTCCGCAAACTTCGACAACATAATTTGAAGATGAACCCATTGAAATGTGCTTTTGGGGTAACCTCAGGAAAATTTCTCAGCTTTGTTGTATGCCATCGTGGTATCAAAGTCTATTCGGAGAAGACAAAGTCAATCCTTGGTATATCACCTCCTCAGAATTTGAAATTATTGAGAGGACTTCAAGGACACTTAGCCTATATTTGGCATTTCATCACCAATCTGGCAGGAAAAAGTTTACCCTTCACCAAATTGATGAAGAAGGGAGTCACTTACCAGTGGACAGAAAAATGTCAAGAGGAATTTGATATTATCAAGAAATATCTCTTGAGTCCACCGGTATTAATGCCACCTATTTAAGGAAGACCACTTATCCTCTATGTTATAGCTTTAGAGCAATTATTGGGTGTCTTCCTTGCCCAGAAGAATGATGCTGGGAATGAGCCTTTATTATCTCAGTCTGACTATGTTTCAAGTAGAAACCCGGTATTAAAGTATTTAAAAGTGATTCCTAGCATTAATATTTGTAGTTCGGAAGTTAAGACACTACCTGCAACATCATGAGGTCCAATTGGTATCTCTAAATAACCCGCTCAAATTCATCATTAGTCATCCAATGCTTACAGGGTGTCTGGAAAGGTGGGCAGTTATTTTGCAGCAATTTGATATCCAATATGTGTCTCAAAAGGCAATAAAGGGTCAAGATCTGGCTGATTTCCTTTTTGAAAATCCTTTAGTGGAAGATACATCTTTAGATGCTGAACATCCTGTTGAGTAAGTCTTTTCTAATCAAGATAATCTTCAAATATGGGAAATGTACTTTGATGGTGCATCTAGAAGTCCAATGGGGAAGAAAATGGAAAATCCTAAATTCAACAAAGTTGGATTAGGAATTGTACTTATTTCCCCAGAAAAGGTAGTGCTACCTTATTCCTTCTCATTGTTGGGAGGCGGTACAAATAATGAAGCAGAATATCAATCTCTCATCGCAGGATTAGAGTTGGCGCTTCAAGCACAAGTGAATCACTTAAAATTGAAAGGTGATTCAGACCTGGTAATCAAACAATTCAATGGGGATTCTACCATCAGAAATGAAGATTTAATCCATTTGTATGATTACGTCAGAGAGTTAATGGTGGAATTTCCTTCAGAACCGACATTTTCTTATGTCCCGCGATCACAAAATGCTCAATCTGATGCACTGGCTAATATAGCCACAGCTTTGGTAGATCCAAATCAGGATGAGACAATCATCAGTATTGCCCACCATCGTACAATTTCACCTTATGTTCAATCCAGAACAAAGGAAATCAATGAAATTAGTCCCATTCTTAAACCATATGGTCATATTATAGGATGGATCACATCTATCAGGGAATACCTTCAAAATGGAACAATTCCACCTGATAGAGCTAGTAAAGAACAAATCTGGCGATGTGTGGTAAATTTTACTCTTTATGATAGACCAGATCACCTAGAGAAAATTATCTACAAAATATTTTTTGATGGAATTCTCTTCAGATGCATTGACGGTGAAGAGACAATGGCTATCATGAAATAATTGCATGCAGGAGTCTTTGGTGCCCACCAGTCTGGACATAGACTATCTGATCAAATTGGAAGGCTTGGATACTTTTGTCCTTCAATGATACAAGATTGTGTTGATTTCACAAAGAAGTTTCATTCATGCCAAGTACATTCCAACTTCATTCATTAACCCCCAGAGTTTCTTCATACAGCTAAATACTCGTGGCCATTTTCCACATGGGGAATGGATGTAGTAGGACCTTATCCTTCAGCTACATCCAAGCAGTTTAAGTACATTCTTACTGCTACTGACTTCTCTTCCAAATATGTAGAGGCAATACCTCTCAAATAAGTTAGTTCTAAAGGCATTGTAAGCTTCATCAAGTCTAACATCATTACCATATTTGGTTTCCCTCATACCATATTGACGGACAATGGCACCAACTTCTGTTCATCCGAGGTAAGGAAGTTGTATCAAGAATACAACATCAAATCCAACCATTCCTCTCGGTATCATGCAGTGGCCAATGGAAAAATAGAATCTTTCAACAAGACTCTTTCAAACATACTGCAAAAGATGGTGGATAAAGATAATAAATCATGGACTGATAAACTCTTTCATGCTTTATGGGCTTATTGGACCACCACCCACATTGCAACGCGGTCAACTCCATATTAATTGGTATATGGAACAGAATTAGTCTTGCCCATTGAAGTTCAATTAACCTCACTCAGAGTAGCCATTTGTGATCAGCCATCTACAGATGAAAAATCACAAAATCTATTGGATGAATTGGAACGATTAGATGAGAAATGATTGTGCACCTGGCACCACTTGGAAGTCTATCAAAATCGAACAGCACGAGCTTTCAACAAAAATGTTCATCTTCATTCATTCATTCAAGGAGAATTGGTATTGGTTCTCAGAACTCCAATGATACCAGGAAAGAAACCTCCCAAGCTTGAGCCAAAGAGGGAATGACCTTACTCAATACATAAAGTCTACTCCAATGGAGCTTATTCTTTAATCTCAATGGATAGAGAACTCATCAATACTCCAACCAATTCCAGATTTCAGAAGAAGTATTTTGTATAATACAAATACATCTCACGGTATATGCATATGACCTTAAACTATTAGCACTTATCATCCAACATGAAGTTAAAAACTGTGAAAAATCCCTAATACATCCAACATGACCTTAAATTATGTCCTCTTTTGTCCTTAATGCATGATATTAAACTGCACAGTCCCCCTTTCGTCCAACATGAATTTAAACTGTATTGTCCCCATCGTCTTAGCTACAGGACGCTAAACTGTACAACACCCTTATTATCCAGCATGACGCAAAATTGTGTTCACATCCAACATGACGTTAAATTGTGTCCCTATATTTTTCCTACATGATGTTAAACTATACTGCTCATTCCTCCTACATGACATAAAACTGAATAAAGTCCCTTAATACGTCTTACATGACGTTAAACTGTATTGTGTCCCTTCTACATGACACTAAACTGTGCAGCACCAATAGTCCTCACTACAAGACTTTAAACTGCATAGTCCCTTAATATGTCCTACATGACATTAAACTATGCATCGTTAAGGTTGTTGCTACCTCTTATTTCTCACACCGAGTATGACTCATGTGATCTTAGAGTAAACTGCAACCATAACACCCTATCTGGGCCGCTAACCATGTGTAAGTCCCGACACCATTTTTTAGGTCGTTTTCCTCAAGAACAACTTCATCACCAATTCATTCTTTAATTGAACTATGCAGACTTTGATCCTTGCCTTCTAGGCTGGGTACGTAGGCAACCTCTTGAGGTTCAATCCCAAAACCAATCTATTCACATCAATTCACCTCCATCTCATATGATGTTGATCTGTGAAGCAGCCCCCAGAACCAATATTTTTTACATTGGTTCACCATCATCCTTGCTATATGACATTAAACTATTCGCACTTTTTGTCCTGTATGAAAATACACTAGAACATTCTTTAACCCCCTCACCTATTAGGGAATCATTATTTACATTTATCTCCAATCATGTTTTATTCCAAATACTATGTGCATACATGGAAATGCCTGAACTTTTTATCTTGGGTCAAACCATCATTGCACTGAAGTCCCCTTTCACCCTTCACTTGTACGAACCAAATCTGTACAAAGGGTATTTCAAGAACTACGTGCGGCTTGATTCCCATCCTTATGGTATACTTAGTAACATTCGATCATCCCTCGAATCCAGCCCCAAGTCTTTGGGCCTAACCCCAAATTTCACTTTCAGTCCCTTGGCTGAAAAGTCCCCATGTGAAAACATGAATGTGGTATGAAAAAACTGGTCTTCATTCACATCAGGTTTATAAAAAACACACTGGGTATTCCTTATAATGGTCTGATCTCTATGACCCTAAACTAAGATCTCCTACACTCTCGTCCCCCATGACGTTAAACTGTATTTCAAAAACTACATTTGGCTTGATTCCCATCCTTATGGGATACGTAGTGAATTCCAGCACCTCAATTCAGGACCCACCCACAACATGATTATGATTAGCATTGGTCTGTGTATCTCCTTCATGTATTGGACAATATTCATTTTCATTTTTCATAATCCTAACCTTAAATACTTCAAGTTATCCATAACCCTTTTCTTGACTTTTGGTCACAAAATGTCTGATACACAAGAGTTCTTTTTCCTGACTATGCAGCATGTGCCCTTAGGCTTCCTTGCATAAACATTCTACATAACGGACCTGTCAGCCAAAAGATGCTATTATTTGACAATTAATCCAATTCCCTTAGGTTTCCCTACATAATTCAACACCCTAACATGTTTTTCAAATAGTGGTAATTTCATTCTTGGGAGGAAAACCTCTTTTGTCCTTATTTGTCTTAAAAACAATATGTAGGGATCCGTAAAAATATCCATCCTTAAAATATTTGTCTCATACTCTTTTTCATGATCTTAAAGTATTCAAGTCTGTGGTTTATATTTCCCTTCCCTACGTTTGGTTCAAACCTTCGCAGGAGTAAAATTCATCCAATTCTTTGATAATCATGATTTGAAATATCATCTCAATATTCAAGTACCTATTTACATACACTAGACTCTGTGATTTGGAAAATTTGAATCTCCATAAACTTTCACTGGATTTTCAGCAATAAAAAAGTAAAATTTCTGAGAGTTATTTTTCCTGACTATGCAGCACCTGCCTTTAGGCGGCCTTGCATAAGTAGTCTACATAACTGACCTGTCAGCCAAAAGATTCTATTATTTGACTATGCATCCAATGCTCTTAAGAGGACTTGCATAACTCAACCCCCTAACGGGTTTATTAAATAGTGGTAACATCATTCTTGGGAAATAATTCTTCTAATTCCTTTTAGCCGTTTTTCGTATCATTCCTCAGATTCAAAATTTTTTAAGTCATAGTTTACATGTTTTCCCCCATACTTGAGTGTGGTAATATTTTTTCAGATAAATTATCAAGGAATTGAGTCAATTTTAATCCATTCGGTCAAAGATATTTCGACCATAAACATTATCCTTTTTATGTCTGATTTTCATGACTTTAAATTGATCACAAAATACAAGGGAACTCTGAACAAAAGTCAAGTCCTAGCTCACTAAACATATACTTTGTATGATTTAGGTAATATTGAGAAATTAAAAAGATTCAAAGTTTGTAGGGTTATTTTTATAATCCTGGAAAAAATAAAACTATGCTTACTAGTCCCATTGTCTTAGGTAAAAATTTAATGTAGGAAGCAAAATAATTTAAGCACAAATGATTGAAGATGAAAATATTCTTCATTGATGCACAAAATTTAGAAGGACATTTACAGACTGGAGTATCTTCTCTTTTTCAGGAATTACAAGAGACTTTCAACATAACTCTTCATTTGATTTATGGCATTCCTAGATTCATCATCAACCACCTAGAATTCATTCATTAAACTGGATACAATAAGAGACGATGTGATACCATCTCTTCTTGGAACAATTGCAAAAGGATGTTCTTGAGTGCGGTTTGAGAAAAAATTTCTGCTGATCAAACAATGACTCTGTTTCTTTCCAAGAGACTTGGAAGATGGATACATGGATTTGAGAATGGATCATTGAAAGTAAAGAGACATTTTGAAGAGAGTACTCTTTCTAGATATTGTTTCTAATGTCATGATAGTCTTCTCTCTATCAACCGGCAGCGGAAAAAATATCAGCCCATGGTTTTCCATTTTCATGTCTATAAGTAAATGGCATGGAGTAAAATTTTGAAAATTCACACCATTGTTGTTGCTCTTAATGCATAGAATAACCGAAATAGAGGGATAACAGTGTGGTTTCATCTCAGACATATATTTCTTTGCATCTGGAATGTTGACGTCTTGCAGATGACCATGCCCATACAGAGGAAAGTAGATGCTCTCTGGAACGTTAAGATGATACTTCCTCAAGTACTTGGACAAATCTGGGAGAGTGTTGTTGCAGAAAATATAGTAATCAGGGCCAAAAACATTCATCATGTCATCAATCCGCTTGCTAGCAAGTTCATCAGCTATTCCAATTCTACTAGGAGCCATTGAATCTGCACAAAGTTCGAATAATTAACTCTTAAGTGAGTTTATTTTTCATAAAATTTGTGAAGGAAAGTGAAAAAATGGATAAGGCATTAAGGCGCGCAAGTCCAATTTTGGCACGCAAGTGTAACTATGTCGCGCAGGTTTTTGGCGTGCAGGTATCACCATAATGTTCAAAATACCTCTGTAGCAGCACAACACAAACAGAAGCAATGAAAACGCGGAAAATTGGTATACTTGTGCGACGAGAGCAACCTGCGCGGTGAGAGAGAAGTTCCTTGAAACCTTGGTGCTTTGTGCAAGAATGACTGCATATTTATAGGCAAGTTCGCACCCCTGCGCGCCAAAGCATGCATGGCTCGCACCTACACGACTCCATCTGCACGCTCAACACCTACGCGCCGCAATTCCTTGGTTTTTCTTATTTACCTCAGAGTCACATCCTCCTTTATTTCGGATCCAACTCTGAGGGGGGGCTTTTGTTAACGCTCCTTTTCGTCATAGATTCTAAACTAATGAAAAGGGAAATGCCTTAACACAAAGTGATTCAGCCTTTGAAGAAATATCAAAAATTGAAAAAGGCATGAACAAGGACTTGTTTCAGTATGGGTCGTGCAAGTTCTAAGAGGGCCGCGCAAGGTACCTGCGTGCCACATATTGGGCACATAGGTGACTTGCACGCCCTATTTTATTTTCTCCCGAGGTCTTCAGTAGCCTATAAACACCCCTTGTGGGGCCCCCCATTTCAGGGATGAAAAATCTAGAAACTCATATTTGAGCTCTCGGCGCCCTAGTCTCTTCTCAAATCCTTAAGAACACTTCTAAGGAAATTTCTTACCTAGAACGGAAGAACTAAAGAGGAGAAACAATGCATAAGTGTTGAAATTCATCAACACCTGCGTGCCTAAGTGTCTAACCCTTCAAGGAATTGGAGACACTTGCGCGCCGCCTTATCCCTTTAACAGAACTTGTGTTTCACTCATTTAAAAGTCTTTAGGGATAATACTAAGGGCTTGAGCCAAGCCTCGCCCAAGTATTACCCTATGGGTTGACCGTCGCACAAGTACACCTGTGTCGCGTAGGTATATCTGCGCCACCAGGACCTGCATGCCCAAACTGGACTTGCGCACCCAAATAGGACCTACGATCCTACCTTCTTTTGGGTACCCCTCCTGTCCATTCATCTCTTTTCCTGAAATCCACATCTCCTCTTCAGTATTTAGCCTTCAGAATCCTCTTCAAATCCATTTATGGCATGATTCCTTTGTTGGATTCCTTATCTGAAAAGAATTCTGTGGAACATCTCTCAAAACCTAGTGATTTACATATCTTTATGTCACTAAGTTGATAGATTTCATTCATTTAACCTCATACTTTAAGATGAGAAGATCGTTAATTTGGGAATCCTCCTTAGGAGTAATCCCCAAGTCCCCTATTCATGGGCATACTCCTCAAGAGTAAGCCCCAAGTTCCCAGATATGGGCATCCTCTTCAGGAGTAAGCCCCAGTATTCAATTTCCCTTAATTTTGGGCCTCCTTCTCAGGAGTAAGTCCCAGTCATAATTCCTTAACCTGGGCCTCCTTTTCAAGAGTAATATCCAGTCATAATTCTCTAACCTAGGCCTCCTTTTTAGGAGTAAGTCCCAGTCCAAGTTCCCTTATTTGGGCATCCTCCTAAGGAGTAAGCCCCAAATCCCAAATTCCCTTAACCTGAGCATCCTTCTTATGAGTAATCCCTAGTTCTCAAGTCCCCTTAACTTGGGCCTCCTTCTCAGGAATAATCCCCAATCATAATTTCTCTTAACCAATCTTAACTTCTTCTGATTTGGGCTTCCTTCTCAGGAATAAAACCCAATCACAAGTCCCCTCCTAATTTGGGCATCCTCCTCAAGAGTAAGCCCCAAGTTAGAGTATCCAAATCTCCAAAAAGCACATGTTTCTTTTTAGACCTTGTTCACGGGCTTCTTCTCTATAGTAAGTCCTGATCATTATCTATTTGGGAAAGCAAACATACATAAGCCCCATATCATTCCTTGTGACCACATCTTTCGTGGCACAAATTGTCAGGTTTTCTGATACCTCTTGTTTCTCATACCGAGCATGAATCACATGATCATAGAGTGTAAAAGTAACCACAACACATATCTTTGGTCCGTTAATCATATGTAATCCCCACAATCACAAACCGAACTACGTGGACTTTTATCTCTTCCTTAAAAGTAGAGTATGTAGGAAGCCTTTCTGAGGTTCAAGCCCATCACCCATTAATTATCATCCGTCCCATATGAAGTTAAAATAAATCCTAATTACTGAACTACGTGGGTTCTGATTCCTTTTATAACAAGGATACATAGGTAGCCCATCTGCGGGTATGATCCCAACTCTGAAATACTCCATGTTCTTTTGAATGACAATAAACATCAAGTTCCCTACTAAGTGGCTTTAAAACCAGTATGGTTATCATAATGACCAAGAGATATTTATATGATGTGTTGAAGGATACCATTGACTAATAATCTCTAACAAATATAGATGATTCTCTATCGATGAAGAACCTCAAATACATATAAAATATTCTCTAAATCTCATACATATTAATTATTGATTGTCAGATCTTAAGGAAAGCTCATTTTCATACTTAGTAGTGTAATAAGGATTCATGAACAATACTTAAATCTATAAAGAGAGTCCCAGAGTAGACAATAATTCCCCCCAAAAAAGTGTGATGAGTTTGACCTCCCACCCTCTCGATCAATCCAAATTCTTAAGCCTCATTGGTCCACAACTAATGAGCACCTACCTTTGGAAAGTAGGTCCAAATGGATATAGAATCATTGGAAAATAATCATTTCCATGTTTCATAATCCTAACCTTTAATAATACAATATCTCCATAACCCTTTTCTTGACTTTTGGTCACAAAATGTCTGATACCCGAGAGTTCTTTTGCCTGACTATGCAGCACGTGCCGTTAGGCGGCCTTGCATAAATAGTCAACATAACAGAACTGTCAGCCAAAAGATGCTATTATTTGACTATGCATCCAATTCCCTTAGGTGGCACTGTAACGACCCAAAGTTTCATTAATGGAAAATCCCTCTTGATCCCGTTAAATGTTTCTTTATGAAAAATGTTTTTATAAGATGTCAACTTCTTTAAGTTTTACGTTAAGATTTGTGACCGTTACTTTTATAGCCGTTGAACAGTGATCATCTGGGTAGTTTAAATATAAGTCTTTAACGAACCAATTTTCTACTCAGACAAAGGAAGCGATGGCCTCATCCAGTAGAATTGCCCCTTACGAAGCCCATTTGTCGGAGCTCGGAAAGGAGGTGGCGTCTTTGGGCTTTGCCCTTGACCAAGCCCAAGCTGAGCTTCATCAAGTCAATCTCGAACGTGATCATCTACGGGAAAAATGGAAGTTTATAGAGATTACCACTCGATCGATGTTATCCGAGCAACCCCAAGAGTCTGTCACCATCGCACACCTTACCCTTAGGTCTTATGCGGCTATTTTAAGGGGTTATGTAACAAATAAGTAGCACCATGTTCATGTACATTATTTTTTGTATATAATAATAAATATAATTTCTAGTCATTTTTGATGCATTGTAATTAGTTTTTAAAGTACAAATGATGTTTTTAGTTATTATTTAATTAAGAATTATATTTTATTAAATTAAAGGATTTTTGAATTAAATAATATTTTAATAAAATATTATTATTAATATTAAATTAATTTTTATTAAATATAAATGATCTTATAATTTTATGAATGCAATTAAAATTTTTATTAAGGTTTGAAAGCCATTTCTGTCAAAACCCGTGAATTTTTTTTATAAATGTAGGTTTTTATTTTAAAAGTGAAAATTCACATATTTAGAAAATTATTTAGATAAAATAAATATTATTTTTGGAATCAGGACGTCGAAATTATCCAACGGTGAATTATTCATAATTTTCTGAGACAGTCAAATTTTTGGGTAAAAAATAAATACCATTTAAATATATAATGTGTTTTATGACATCATAATGACCCAATGGTGATGTAATAAAATACCATAATCCTTATGTTCGGCCAATATGTGTTTTATCATTAAAATAATGAGGTTTTGGGTTTGTTTGACTCACTTTTCAAAGCATTAATGGAGCCCTCAAGACTTATTCAACACTTTGCCTTTTTAAATTAATTTCCATGGGAGTGTGACTCACCTCCACATAAGCAACCCTAATTTTTTAATAAGTTCGGACCTTGGCCTTGTAAAATATTGTTTTCTTCTTCCCTTTTCCAGAAACCATGGGCAAATACCATGGGATGGTTTGTGGTTTGGATTATTTTAATATAAGGGGTCCCAAACCTAAATAATAAAGAATTCTCTCACCTTTCCTATATAAACCCACCCAAGCTCCCACTTCCTCCTCACCCAAAGCCCTTGAAGTTCATCCAAACTCTGCCCTACTCTCTCTAGAATCCTCTCAAGGTGCCCCAAGCTCCCAAGAATCCTCTCACAAGCCTCTCTCTAGCCTTTGGAAGCACACTTCCATGTAAGGGTTTTTTCTTCCTTTCTCATTTTTGTCAATTTTCTTTAAGTTGTATTGCCCTTTTAATTTCATTTATGAATGTTGGGGTATGGTTTCGCACCTCTCCCATACTGCCATCTTATTGTTTGAATGATGGTAGACCCCTTTCTCTCTCATTAAATGCCTCCCATGTACACCCGTTACTATGCCGAAATTCCGAAAGGAACCTTTTTCTCCTCTTCTATATTCAAGCAATACTTTTGTATCATGAATCTAAATTCCTTTTCAATTGTTGGGACATGTATATATATGACCTTCTTACTGTCCATTACATGTAAATATGATGAGGAACCCCTTTCTCTCTCATCATCCTTTTTTATGAATTCTTATGTCACGTCGTTACGCTGCCGAAATCACACCGATTTTCTAAGCCAATATCATTGTGTAGTGAATACCATGCCCATTTATCCATCAAGGGTATTCACCTTTATGCACGTTTAGTTATTGATTGTAAAGTTTCATGTATGAATTCTACATTCCTTTATCGTGGAATAAATGATTATGTTTTATGAATCCATGTTTTATGATCCATGTGGCACACTTATGCATGAAATGAAATGTTTAAGAAGGGTGCGCCCTTTATAGCGCTCCAATGCATTGGGTAAAGTATAGTATCATGATACGTCATGTGCAATGAGTGTTTACTCATGCTAATTCAAGTGCAACGAGGGTTTACTCATGCTTCAAGTGCAATGAGGGTTTACTCATGCTCCATGTGCAATGAGCCTTGGCTCATGCTAATTCAATGTTAAGTGTTGTTGCCACATTTCCATGTTATGATTACCATGCTTTATCATGCCTTTATGTTCATGTCTCTCTTATGCTCTATTGATATAACTATTGCCTAACATGTATTGTACTCCTCATGTTATTCATTGTGCACTCCCTTACTGGGCTTTATAGCTCACCCTTTTCTTATGCATGTCCTCAGGTTATCCCATGCAATGCTAAGTACGAAGGAATGTAGTGGTCATGTAAAGGAAGTTTTCAATAAGGATGTTGTATTTCAAGTTTAAAGTTTTTATGTAATGATCCTAAGCCCCAAAGACACTAAACCTCTCGATCTCCTTTGTTGTATCAAGTGAAGTTTTATGTAATAAAGCATGTTTAAGTTGTGATAAAAAGCAGGGTTGTCATAGTTGGTATCAGAGGATAGGTTTAGTTATTTTTGGGATTAGGAAACCCTAGTAAAGCCTTAGATACAAGACTAAGCATAATAAAAACATCCCTAAGTTTTGGTAAATACTAAGTAAGTGTTTTATCAAACAAATACATCCCTGTCTGGATACGAGCAGGTAGAGGCGGCTCTGGCACAGATGTATCCTAGGGGTAAAACCCGAAAACACCGCTTTGAGCTAGACTCGAACGGGAACTGGTGCACGACAATGGGCCTTGCTGCACTCTTGGTTACGACACTCCCGGGGGATATGTTTTGATAAATTCACAATCTTAGTATGAACCCTTATTAAGGGAAAAATGCCCCTAAGAATATATGTTAGAAGGAAGATCATGAAAAGCCTGGATTGAATCCTATAGACTCATGAGTTAAAGAGATTAAAGTTTATTTATAAGTCATCAACTTTTGTCTTTGGATTACCCTTTATGTGTTACCCCTAACTTTCCTTTTATTCCAGCCAATGGCCGGTAATAGGAGAACTCGGGCTAACAACCGTTGTGAAGATCAGTGTGATGATTGTACTAATGAGATGCCCAATCCGATGGGAGCGGGAATCGCGAACTTTGTCACGCTTCTCTCTCAGCTAACTCAAGTTTTGAATAGAAACACTGGTCAAGAGGAACGTTCAACCCCCCCTAAGAAAGAACAAGTCGCTATTGAAAGCTTCATGAGACAAAGGCCTCCTACTTTTAGTGGATCATCCGATCCCATGATTGCTGAACAATGGATCAACTCCATTGAAAAGATATTCTCTATCCTCCAATGCTCTGAAAAAGAGAAGGTTCTCTTGGCGGCTTATCGTATGGAGGGTGAAGCTGATCAATGGTGGACGTTGATCAAAAATACGAAGCCTGAGGAGGAGATCGAGGCTTTGGAATGGAAGGTATTCCGGAAGATGTTTTTCGATAAATATTTTCCACGCACCCTCCATCTTAAGATGGAAAGGGACTTCCTTTCCCTCAAGCAGAAAGATGAGGAATCTGTGGGAGCGTACGAGGCAAACTTCACAAGGCTTGCACGATACGCTTCCAGCTTTGTCGTTACCCCCGAATGCAAGGTTGACCGCTTCTTTGGTGGGCTGAAGCCCAGCTTGCGGAAAGCTTTAGCGATCCGTGACTTCGACAGCTATGAGGAAATTGTCCGATGTGCCCTCAAGGTTGAAATGGAGATCGTAGAATCACAGGGGTGTCATGGGGACAAGAAGCGGAAGGTAGACTTCAATGCTGGTGGTTCGATGGATAAATCCAACGGCGCTAAGAAATTCCAGCACCCCACTTGCCAAAAGTGTGGAAAGAAGCACCCTGGAAATTGCCTTAGGGGGACAAGAAAATGCTTCAAGTGTGGAAGAGAAGGGCACCTAGCTGTTAACTGTCAGCAAGAAGGACCCGCGGCTGCGACGGAGGGGAGGAACACTCCGTTCGAACCTCAACGCGTTGTTCAATGCTTCAAATGCAAAGAACCGGGTCATTTTGTGAATCAGTGCCCTAATCCAAGGGTTATCGGAGGCAATCAACAACCTCCAAGACAGCAAGGAAGAGCTTTTGCCATCACTTCTGCCGAAGTGAACCCCGACAACGAAGTGGTGATAGGTACGCTAGTTATTCATTCAAGAATAGCGAACGTACTTTTTAATTCAGGTTCTACGCATTCTTTTATATCTCAAAAGTTTAGTAGAATAATCCCTGCACCACCACAAATCATGGAAGTAAAGATGTCGGTGAGTACGGAAAATGGGGCAATCATTGCATCCCATGAGTATAAATCCTCCCCTGTTATAATCTGTGGATTGAATTTCCCGGAGAACCTCGTCATACTCCCTTTGGTGGAATTTGATGCAATTCTTGGCATGGATTGGCTTTCCTTATATAGAGCCAACATAAATTGTCGGGAGAGGGAAATCACACTCCATATGGAGAATCGACCCCCGATTCTTTACAAGTGTCAGGAGGAAGATGAATCTCCTTTAGCTCCATCATCTCAAGCATGGATATTACTGCCTTATGAGCATGCATATCTGGCTCAGATGATTGAGTCCAAGGAAGAAACCATCCTTGAAGAAATGCCTATTGTGAGGGAATTCGCTGAAGTTTTTCCCGAGGAACTTCCTGGTCTTCCTCCAAGAAGAGATGTTGAGTTCTCAATTGAACTTATACCTGGGGCGCTACCAATATCCATGACTCCATATAGGATGGTTGTGGTTGAGCTTGAAGAACTGAAGAAACAACTACATGAGAATCTGGATAAAGGGTTTATACGCCCAAGTGCATCACCATGGGGTGCACCAGTCCTCTTCGTCAAGAAGAAGGATGGGTCAATGCGGCTTTGCATCGATTATCGTGAACTTAACAAAATCACGATAAAGAACAAGTATCCTCTCCCAAGAATCGATGACATGTTTGATCAGCTGCGTGGAGCACAATACTTCTCCAAGGTCGACTTGCGGTCGGTATATTATCAAGTAAGGGTGAAGAAGAAAGATATCCCCAAGACTGCTTTTCGTACAAGGTACAGGCACTATGAATTCATAGTAATGCCTTTTGGACTCACCAATGCTCCAGCAATATTCATGGACTTGATGAATAGAGTCTTTAGAGATTACCTAGATAAATTTGTGGTAGTCTTTATAGATGATATTCTAATATACTCCAAAACCAAGGAGGACCATGAGGAGCATTTAAGAACTGTACTGGAGACATTGCGCAAGGAGAAGCTCTATGCCAAGTACAGCAAGTGTGAGTTCTGGTTGAAGGAGGTCTCATTCTTGGGCCATATCATCACAAGCAATGGGATATCTGTGGACCCCTCCAAAACAGATGCAATTGAGGGATGGCCGAGGCCAACATCGGTAACTGATATCCGTAGCTTCTTGGGGTTAGCTGGATATTATCGACGATTTGTGAGAAACTTCTCACGATTGTCCAACCCTCTTACCAAGCTAACTCGAAAGGGAGTAAAGTTTTCTTGGAGTGATGAATGCGAAGAAAGCTTCAAGGAGTTTAAAAGGAGGCTTATCACTGCACCTGTGCTCACTTTACCCACAAGTGGGGAGCTTTTTGTGGTATTCAGTGATACTTCGAAGAAGGGCTTAGGATGTGTGCTGATGCAGAATGATAAAGTGATATCCTATGCCTCAAGGCAGTTGAAAATCCATGAGCGAAACTATCCAACGCATGATCTGGAGTTGGCGGCGGTGATCTTCGCCTTGAAAATCTGGGGGCATTATCTCTATGGGGAGAAATGTGAGATATATACTGACCACAAGAGTCTTAAATATATATTCACACAGAAAGAGCTTAATATGCGCCAGAGAAGATGGATAGAGCTCATCAAGGATTATGACTGTTCAATACATTACCACCCTGGGAAGGCGAACAAGGTGGCGGATGCCCTAAGTAGAAAGGATCCAGCAATTCTATCAATGATGAGAATTGAGAAGGATCCAATCTTCTTAGACTTGATGAAGATGGACGTGGGAATCATAAAGAAGGGAACATCATCAATCCTTTCACAAATGATTGCTCAACCATATCTTTTGGAAAGGTTAAAGGATGCTCAAAAGGATGATGCGAGAATCCAAGAAAAAGTGGAAGCTATCAAAAAGGGAAAATCCTCAGAGTTTAATGTTAATGAAGAAGGAATTGTGCGGTTTGGGAAAAGACTATGTGTCCCATCAAGTTCGGAGCTGAAGAAGGAACTTTTGGATGATGCACATAGTTCAAATTTCTCTATTCACCCAGGGAGCACAAATATGTATCGAGATCTCCGAGAAAACTTTTGGTGGGATAATATGAAGAAGGAGATCGCCGAATATACATCAAAGTGCCTGGTGTGTCAGCAAGTGAAGGCAGAGAGGCAGAAGTCTAAGGGGATGATGCAACCATTGCCCATACCTGAATGGAAATGGGAGAACATCACCATGGACTTCGTCACTGGACTTCCAAGGACATCCAAAGGCAACAATGCAATCTGGGTTGTTGTGGATCGTCTTACAAAGACTGCACACTTCATTGCTATTCGAGAGGATTTCTCTTTGGATCAACTGGCACGGATATACATCAGGGAAGTGGTACGGTTGCATGGAGTACCACTATCTATTGTGTCGGACCGAGATCCAAGATTTACCTCTAAGTTTTGGAAGAGTCTTCAACATGCTCTGAATACTGAACTGAACTTCAGTACGGCCTATCATCCTCAAACTGATGGCCAATCCGAGCGGACTATCCAAACACTTGAGGATATGTTGAGAGCGTGCTCAATGGACTTTAAAGAAGGATGGGATCAACATCTTCCTCTTGTTGAGTTCTCTTATAATAATAGTTTCCACTCGAGCATCCAAATGGCACCATATGAAGCCCTATATGGGAAAAGGTGCAGAACACCGGCATGTTGGGATGAGGTCGGTGAACGTAAGCTGCTTGGACCAGAAATGGTCGAAGAAATGGTAGAGAAGGTGAAAACCATTCAGCAGCATATCAAGGCAGCCCAAAGTCGACAGAAGAGTTATGCAGATAATCGTCAACGAGACCTTGAGTTTAAAGTCGGAGACATGGTGTTTTTACGCATATCTCCGTGGAAGAAGGTCATGAGGTTTGGAAAGAAAGGGAAGTTAAGTCCAAGGTACATCGGCCCCTTCGAGATTCTTGATCGTGTTGGGGCTGTGGCCTATCGACTAGCACTTCCACCTACTATGGCCAAGGTGCATGATGTCTTCCATGTATCCCTCTTAAGGAAGTACATACCAGACCCTTCACATGTACTCTCTTCTGAGGTGGTACAATTAGAAGACGATCTTTCTTATGAGGAGCAACCAGTGAAGATCTTAGATCGTAGAGAAAAAGTTCTACGAAATAAGACAATGCCTCTCGTCAAGGTGTTGTGGAGAAACCACAAGTTTGAAGAAGCAACTTGGGAGTCGGAGGATATGATGAAGCTAAGTTACCCACATTTGTTTTAGTGTGGGAAAAGGAAAATTTCGAGGGCGAAATTTCTTAAGGGGGGAATGTTGTAACGACCCAAAGTTTCATTAATGGAAAATCCCTCTTGATCCAGTTAAATGTTTCTTTATGAAAAATGTTTTTATAAGATGTCAACTTCTTTAAGTTTTACGTTAAGATTTGTGACCGTTACTTTTATAGTCGTTGAACAGTGATCATCTGGGTAGTTTAAATATAAGTCTTTAACGAACCAATTTTCTACTCAGACAAAGGAAGTGATGGCCTCATCCAGTAGAATTGCCCCTTACGAAGCCCATTTGTCGGAGCTCGGAAAGGAGGTGGCGTCTTTGGGCTTTGCCCTTGACCAAGTCCAAGCTGAGCTTCATCAAGTCAAGCTCGAACGTGATCGTCTACGGGAAAAATGGAAGTTGATAGAGATTACCACTCGAGCGATGTTATCCGAGCAACCCCAAGAGTCTGTCACCATCGCACACCTTACCCTTAGGTCTTATGCGGCTATTTTAAGGGGTTATGTAACAAATAAGTAGCACCATTTTCATGTACATTATTTTTTGTATATAATAATAAATATAATTTCTAGTCATTTTTGATGCATTGTAATTAGTTTTTAAAGTACAAATGATGTTTTTAGTTATTATTTAATTAAGAATTATATTTTATTAAATTAAAGGATTTTTGAATTAAATAATATTTTAATAAAATATTATTATTAATATTAAATTAATTTTTATTAAATATAAATGATCTTATAATTTTATGAATGCAATTAAAATTTTTATTAAGGTTTGAAAGCCATTTCTGTCAAAACCCGTGAATTTTTTTATAAATGTCGGTTTTTATTTTAAAAGTGAAAATTCACATATTTAGAAAATTATTTAGATAAAATAAATATTATTTTTGGAATCAGGACGTCGAAATTATCCAACGGTGAATTTTTCATAATTTTCTGAGACAGTCAAATTTTTGGGTAAAAAATAAATACCATTTAAATATATAATGTGTTTTATGACATCATAATGACCCAATGGTGATGTAATAAAATACCATAATCCTTATGTTCGGCCAATATGTGTTTTATCATTAAAATAATGAGGTTTTGGGTTTGTTTGACTCACTTTTCAAAGCATTAATGGAGCCCTCAAGACTTATTCAACACTTTGCCTTTTTAAATTAATTTCCATGGGAGTGTGACTCACCTCCACATAAGCAACCCTAATTTTTTAATAAGTTCGGACCTTGGCCTTGTAAAATATTGTTTTCCTCTTCCCTTTTCCAGAAACCATGGGCAAATACCATGGGATGGTTTGTGGTTTGGATTATTTTAATATAAGGGGTCCCAAACCTAAATAATAAAGAATTCTCTCACCTTTCCTATATAAACCCACCCAAGCTCCCACTTCCTCCTCACCCAAAGCCCTTGAAGTTCATCAAAACTCTGCCCTACTCTCTCTAGAATCCTCTCAAGGTGCCCCAAGCTCCCAAGAAGCCTCTCACAATCCTCTCTCTAGCCTTTGGAAGCACACTTCCATGTAAGGGTTTTTTCTTCCTTTCTCATTTTTGTCAATTTTCTTTAAGTTGTATTGCCCTTTTAATTTCATTTATGAATGTTGGGGTATGGTTTTGCACCTCTCCCATACTGCCATCTTATTGTTTGAATGATGGGATACCCCTTTCTCTCTCATTAAATGCCTCCCATGTACACCCGTTACTATGCCGAAATTCCGAAAGGAACCTTTTTCTCCTCTTCTATATTCAAGCAATACTTTTGTATCATGAATCTAAATTCCTTTTCAATTGTTGGGACATGTATATATATGACCTTCTTACTGTCCATTACATGTAAATATGATGAGGAACCCCTTTCTCTCTCATCATCCTTTTTTATGAATTCTTATGTCACGCCGTTACGCTGCCGAAATCACACCGATTTTCTAAGCCAATATCATTGTGTAGTGAATACCATGCCCATTTCTCCATCAAGGGTATTCACCTTTATGCATGTTTACTTATTGATTGTAAAGTTTCATGTATGAATTCCACATTCCTTTATCGTGGAATAAATGATTATGTTTTATGAATCCATGTTTTATGATCCATGTGGCACACTTATGCATGAAATGAAATGTTTAAGAAGGGTGCGCCCTTTATAGCGCTCCAATGCATTGGGTAAAGTATAGTATCATGATACGTCATGTGCAATGAGTGTTTACTCATGCTAATTCAAGTGCAACGAGGGTTTACTCGTGCTTCAAGTGCAATGAGGGTTTACTCATGCTCCATGTGCAATGAGCCTTGGCTCATGCTAATTCAATGTTAAGTGTTGTTGCCACATTTCCATGTTATGATTACCATGCTTTATCATGCCTTTATGTTCATGTCTCTCTTATGCTCTATTGATATTACTATTTCCTAACATGTATTGTACTCCTCATGTTATTCATTGTGCACTCCCTTACTGGGCTTTATAGCTCACCCTTTTCTTATGCATGTCCTCAGGTTATCCCATGCAATGCTAAGTACGAAGGAATGTAGTGGTCATGTAAAGGAAGTTTTCAATAAGGATGTTGTATTTCAAGTTTAAAGTTTTTATGTAATGATCCTAAGCCCCAAAGACACTAAACCTCTCGATCTCCTTTGTTGTATCAAGTGAAGTTTTATGTAATAAAGCATGTTTAAGTTGTGATAAAAAGCAGGGTTGTCATAGGCACTGCATAATTCAACCCCCTAAAGGGTTTTTTAAATAGTGGTAACTCCATTCTTGGGAGGAAAACATAATTTTTTCTTAGTTGTCTTAATAAAAATATGTAGGTATCCTCAAAAATATCCATCCTTAACATATTTGTCTCATACACTTTTTCATGATCTGAAAGTATTCAAGTCTATGGTTTATATTTCCCTTCCCTATGTTTGGGTAAAACCTTCATAGGAGTAACATTCATCCAATTTTTTGATTATCTTTATTGGAAATATCATCTCAATATTCAAGTACCAATTTCCATAAAGCAGACTCTGTGCTTTGGAAAATTTGAATCTCTATAAACATTCACTGGCTTTTTAGCAATAGAAAAGTAAAATTTCTGAGAGTTCTTTTGCCTGGCTATGCAGCACATTCCCTTAGGCGGCCTTGCATAAGTAGTCTACATAACGGACCTATCAACCAAAAGATGATATTATTTGACTATGCATCCAATGCCCTTAAGAGTTCCTGAATAATTCAACCCCCTAACGGGTTTGTTAAATAGTGGTAACTTCATTCTTGGGAAATACTTCTTCTAATTCCTTTTAGCACTTTTTTGTATCATTCCACAGATTCAAAGTTTCTCAAGTCATAGTTTACATGTTTTCCCCCATACTTGAGTGTGGTAATATTTTTTCAGATAAATTATCATGGAATTGAGTCAATTTTAATCCACTTGTTCAAAGCTATTTCGACCTTAAACATTATCCTTTTTATATCTGATGTGCATGAATTTAAACTGCTCACAGAAGACAAGGGAACTCTGAAAAAAAGTCAAGCCCCAGCTCACTAAACATATACTTTGTATGATTTAGGTAATATTGAGCAATTAAAAAGATTCAAAGTTTGTAGAGTTATTTTTATAATCCTAGAAAAAATCAAACTATTATTACTAGGCCCATTGGATTAGGTAAAAAATTAAATTAGGAAGCAAAAGAATGTATGCACAAATGATTGAAGATGAAAGTATTCTTCATTGATGCACAAAAGTTAGAAGGACATCCACATACTGGAGTCTCTTCTCTTTTTTAGGAATTAAATGAGACTTTCAACACAACTATTAATTTGATTTACAGAATTCCTAGATTCATCAGCAACCACCTAGAATTCATTCATTAAACTGGATACAATAAGAGACGCAGTGATACCAGCTCTTCTTGGAACAATTGTAAAAGGATGTTCTTGAGTGCGTTTTGAGAAAAAATATTCTACTGATCAAACGGTGACTCTGTTTCTGTCTAAGAGACTTGCAAGATGGATACATGGATTTGAGAATGGATCATTGGAAGTAAACAGCCATTTTGAAGAGATTAATCTTTTCAGATAGTGTTTCTAATGTCATGATAGTCTTCTCTCCATCAACCGGCAGTGGAAAACATATCATCCCATGGTTTTCCATTTTCATGTCTGCAAGGAAATGGCATGAAGGGAAAATTTGAATGTTCGCATCATTGTTGTTTCTATTAATGCACATCATAAGAAAAAAATAGAGGAGTAGCAGTGTGGCTGTATCTCGGGCATATAGTTCTTTACATCTGGAATGTTGACTTCTTGTAGATGACCATGGTCATACAGAGGCAAGTAGATGCTCTGTGGAATGTTAAGATGATACTTCTTCAAGTACTTGGCCAAATCTGGGAGAGTGTTGTCGCAGATCTCATAGTAATCATGGAAAACAACATTCATCATGTCATCAATCTGCTTGCAATCCAGTTCATCAGTCGTTCCAATTCTTCTAGGAGCCATTAAATCTGCACAAAGGTCAAATAATTAACTCTTAAGTGAGTTTATTTTTCATAAAATTTGTAAAGAAAAGTGAAAAAATGCCTAAGTAATTAAGGCACACAAGTCCAATTTTGGCATGCAAGTGTAACTGTGTCACACAGGTTTTTGGCACACTGGTATCACCGCGCAGGTCAAAATACCTTTGCTGCAACGCGACACGAACAGAAGCAATGAAAATGCGGAAAATTAGTATACTTGCATGATGAGAGTAACCTGCACGGCGAGAGCGAAGTGCTTTGAAACCTGGGTTCTGGGCGCAAAATGACCACATATTTATAGGCAAGGTCGCACCCCTGCACACCGAAGCCTGTGAGGATCGTACCTGTGCGACTCCATCTGCACTCTCAACACCTGTGCTCCGCAATTCCTTGGTTTTTCTTCTTTACCTCAGAGTCACATCCTCCTTTCTTTCGGATCCAACTTTGAGGGGGTACTTTTGTTGATTATCCTTTCCATCATAGAGTCTAACCGAATGAAAAGGGAAATACCTTAACTAAAAGTGATTCATCCTTTGAAGAAATATCAATAATTGACAAAGGCATGAAAAAGTACATTCATCAGCATGGGTTGCGCAAGTTCCAAGAGGGTCGCATGGGGTACCTACGTGCCACATATTGGGTGCGCAGGTGACTTGTGCACCCTATTTGATTTTCGTCTAAGGTATTCAGTAGCCTATAAATACCCCTTGTGGGCCCTCCATTTCGGGGACATAAAAATTCAGAAACTCAGATTTGAGCCCTCGGCACCCTATTCTCTTCTCAAAGCCTTATGAACACTTATAAGGTAATGTTTTACCTAGAATGGAAGATCTAAAGAGGGGGAACAATGCCTAAGTGTTGAAATTAATCAACACATGGGCACCTAAGTGTCTGACCCTTCAGGGAATTGAATACACTTGCGCGACACCTTATCCCTTCAACAGAACTTCCACATCACTCATTTAAAAGTCTTTAGGGATGATACTAAGGGCATTAGCCAAGCCTCGCCCAAGTATTACCCTATGGGTTGACCGTCGCACACGTACACCTGTGTCGCGCAGGTATACCTACGTGATTAGGACCTGCGTGCCCAAACAGGACTTGCACACCCTAACAGGACCTGCGCGCCTACCTTCTTTTGGGTGCCCCTCCTGTCCATTCATCTCTTTTCTTAAAATCCACCTCTCCTCTTCAAGATTTAGCCTTCAAAATCCTCTTCAAATCCGTTTATGGAATGATTCCTTGGTTGGGTCCTTATCTAAAATGGATTCTGTGAAACATCTCTCAAATCCTATTGATTTACATATCTTCATGTCGCTAAGGTGAGAGATTTCATTCATTAAACTGCATCCTTTAAAGATGATAAGATCTTGAACCTGGGCATCCTTTTCAAGAGTAAGCCCCATTCATAATTTCCTAACCTAGGACTCCTTTTCAGGAGTAAGTCCCAGTCCAAGATCCCTAATTTGGGAATCCTCCTTAGGAGTAAGCCCCAAGTTCCAAAATATGGGAATCCTCCTTAGGAGTAAGACCCAAATCCCAAATTCCCTTAATCTGGGCCTCCTTCTTAGGAGTAAGCCCCAGTTCTCAAGTCCCCTTAACCTGGGCCTCCTTATCAGGAATAAGCCCCAGTTGTAATTTCTCTTAACCAATCTTAACTTCTTTTGATTTGGGCTTCCTTCTCAGGAATAAAACCCAATCAAAATTCCCCTCCTAATTTGGGCATCCTCCTCAGGAGTAAGCCCCAAGTTAGAGTATCCAAATCTCTATAAAGAACATATACCTTTATGGACCTTGTTACCGAGATTCTTCTCTAAAGTAAGTCCTGATCATTATCTATTTGGGCAATCATACGTACATAAGCCCCATATCATTCCTTGTGACTGCATCTTTCGTGGCACAAATTGTCAGGTTTACCGATACCTCTTGTTTCTCACACCGAGCATGACTCTCAAGTGATCTTAGAGTGTAAAAGTAACCATGACACATCTCTTTGGTCCATTAATCATACTTAATCCCCACAATACCAAACTTAACTACATGGACTTTGATCTCTACCTTAAAAGTAGAGTATGTAGGAATCCTTTCTGATGTTCAATCCCATCACCCATTAATTCTCATCCATCCCAAATGAGGATAAACTATATCTTAATTCCCTAACTACGTGGGTTATGATTCCTTTTCTAACAAGGATACGTAGGTAGCCTATCTGTGGGTATGATCCCATCTCTAAAATACTTCATGTCCTTCTGAATGACAATAAACTTCAAGTTCCCCACTGAGTGGCTTCAAAACCAGTATGGTTATCATAATGACCAAGAGATCTTTATATAATGTGTTGAAGGATACCATGGACAAAGAATCTCTAACAAATATAGATGATTCTCTATCAATGAATAACCTCAAATACATATAAAATATTCTCTAAATCTCATACATATTAATCATTGATTGTCAGATCATAAGGAAAGCTCATTTTCATACTTGGTATTGTAATAAGGATTCATGAACATAACTTAAATCTATAAAGAGAGTCCCGGAGTAGACAATAATTCCCCTCAAAAAGGTGTGATGAGTCTGACCTCCCATCCTATCAACCAATGCAAATTCTTAATCCCCATTGGTCCACAACTAATGAGCACCTACCTTTGGAAAGTAGTTCCAAATGGATATAGAATCATTGGATGTTTCTGGTTCTACGAACAAACCCATTAGAAACCGATTGGAATGTTTGAACCTTAATCAAACAAGGTCATCCCCATTTTCAGAGGAAACAGATGCCTAGGGTTATAACCTCTTTTTCCATGAAGCATCTGGTTTCATCACCTTTTTAATAGGTGTTGAGGCTCTCATTACACTACTTTGAGTATAATAAACATAGAAAAACTTCTTCAAGTGACCTTTGCATTATGATAAATGAATACCTTGGCTTCCTCAATGCAGACCATATTTGAATGACCTAGCTTTCCACACTTGTAACAAATAAAAGAGCCTTTACTAGGCACTTTAGTAGGTCTAGAATGACCTTGATTTCAAGAACCACAATGAGAATCATCATGCATCCTCTTTCCCATTGAGGAATTAACAATTCCACTAGGACAAAAATGAACTCCCAACAACCATGACTTTATAGATATGTGAATTATGCCCATCAGCACTCTATCCATCACATTAGAAAAAGAAATAACCTTCAGTAAGAAAACCTAAGAATGAATATTTAGTAAAGTTCCTAACTTGAACCATAAAGTCTTAATCTTCTTATTCGATACTATCTTAGGTAAAAACTACACAAGTTCAGTAAAATGGTTTTCATATTCTTTTATGTTCTTATCAACTTGTTCAAGTTTTAAAAACTTAGTGTCCTTGGCTAACAACATCAACTCTGGATAGAATAGGTCGATGAAAATAACCTAGAATTATTTCCACTAAAATCCCGCATGCTTCTTCTATGTCACTATTGTGTCCTACCATCTCTTTCTCAGTCCTTCTAGCACAAAGGTGGCATATTTCACCTTGATTTTTTTGGGTGTCTCTAAGAACCTAAACAAACCATCCATCTTTCTTAACCATTCCTCAACCTCTTGAGGATAATTTGGACCCTTGAGTTTTTTGGGATTCTAGAGAATAAACTCTTGAGAACTAATCTAAAGAACATACCTATGAGTTTCTATATATGGATCCTAAACATGAACTAGTGGTTGTGACTATCTGAGATCTTGGATAGTACACATGATCAACTCAACTAGACATAGATCCAAAAGAGGATTCACTCGATGTGGTTCATGAGAAGATTCTTCATAGATTTGATTCACACATCTTCATAGAGGTATGATTCTATACAACATCAGAAAACAACATTGGATACATCATATTTAACACTCAAACAGAGAAATAAGGAAAATAAATCCCAACATATAGAACAAAAATAAGGATTTAAATCTATAAAAATCAAAATTAGGGAAAATACTCGAACTAATCCTCAAGTTTTCTTTACCAAACCACCCCTAGTGACTTAAGTTTCATTACAGTGAGATTTTTCTTGGCACTTATTCGTAACTACCACCTAATTCCTGATAGATTTCATAAATACATGATAACTCCAAGACAAAATCTCAACTTGGACCTCTAATACCACTTTGTCACAAACCAACCCAGGTACTACGATAACCAAATAACCTAGCCGGATTTGAAAAGTCCCAAAGTTCATTCCTAGTCCCCACAGGTTGGTGACTAGCACGTGGAATCATATAATATAAAATTTGAAATGAATTTTCCACAAACATCACAGTAGAAATGTAAAAAAGTGAATATTAATTCAAAAGAAATTTTATAAGGGGAGGTGTACCAAAATTCAAATAGTTAAACATACCCAAAGTATTATAAAATGAAAGAACAAAACATGTCTTAGTGGTCTCAACTCTCCAAGACCAAAAATCGCCAGCTAGAACCTCCTCTAAGTGGTGTTTTGCCCATGCCTGAACTTGGAAGAAGATAATCTATAAACACTCAAAGACACAGGTAGGGTGTGATATAAAAGCCCAGTAGGATCTCACCAATAATTCCATCATATATTCCACATTTAATAAACCAAAAAAAGGTTTGAGTTTTAAATTAACAAATTTGGAATTTTAAAAGCATACTTAAACAAATAATTCATGCATTTCAAATGATGGAAAATACATCAAACAAATGCTTCACATTTCAATTGATGGATTATTTCTAACCAATGGATTAATAAAAACATTTTATATAAATCTGTTTATATAAAGTCACAAGAAATGTAAATTAGTTTACAATAATGTAATATATTCATTTCAAATTCAAACAAGTGAGAAACATGGTCATATACAAATAAGGTATGATATTTCCAAGATACTGTAAATCTCTCACACTCAAAGTGACTTGGAAATATGTGTATATATATGCCCCTTTGACACTAGTCAAAAGGACTTCATCACCATCATATCATGGATTTTACAAGCTACATTTATGTTTTGTAATGTTATAGATAGTAGAGTGATATCCAAATAACTCACTAACTACCAAAGGCTCGCATGTGCTCTAGAACAAAAACAATAAGGGAAAATTTATTTTAAGACTACTTAAAATAAAATTCACCCATTCTCCATTTCAAATATTCCAATTTTCCTTTTAAAGACCAAAATGGGATTTTAATTAAAAACATGTCTTTTCCAAGATAAAACCCCAAGGTTTCCATAAAAACCATTTTATGTCATTTTTATCAAATACAACTTTCAACTCAATTCCATAAAATAAATTTCACAAAATTTAAATTCAAAAATTTTCATTCCACAATTTTATATCAAATAAATTTCACAACTTAAATTCAACAATTTAAATTTTTTAAATTTCCATAAATTTCACAAACACACCCCAATTCAATTGGATTGGGGGTTTTCCCCAATTTCATGCCCAAAATCCAATTTCACAAATCAAGTACCCCAATTCAATGGAATTGGGTTTTTAATTAAACATTTTAATTAAATTCCAAACAATTAGATTCAAATTAAATAATTGAAATTAAATCAATTAATTTATGGTTAATTAAATTTTTCAATCAAAACAGAACCACCTACCTCAGAAACGCAAATTCCAAACCCTATTTGGGATTCACCAATAAATAATGATGATAATAGAACCCTAGAATCACATTTAGATCCAAGATCTGAAAAAAGGGTACTAGAACTACCAATCAATAAGGAGATCTATTAAACCCTGGGGAGGAGAGAAGGGAGAGCGGGGGAAAGTGAACAAGAAGATAAAACTAATTGGGAGAGGATTGAATGTTGTTCTCCAAGATTTTATCCACTTCCGAGAGTGATTAGAGGGGCCAAAATCCTCTCTTGGGAGCTCATCTAGAAAATAAAAAAAATTAAGGGTCATGTTTGGTCCATCGGGAACTTAAAATAAGTGTTTTGGGGGTTTTCAAATTTATTCTTCAAATTAAAAAACCCATATATATGATTATTTGTGCAGGACCGCATGGTAAGACCAACTATTCACCTTGGTCATTAATCCCTTTTAAATGGGTTACACAGTATCTCTTAAGTGGGAACACAGTTTTCCAAACCGTTCACTAACTATGAAAACCTCACTACCTTGGTTTGCGCTAGCAAGGTGCATAGTTTGGGAAAACCATGCACCAACCATGCATAGCTTCAAAACTCTAAAAACTTCAAATGTTTTCTCCTAAAACAACCCTAAATGAAACCTAACCAAATAACATTTAATATACGGTTTAGGAATACCTATAAATAGTAATATGTTGTTACATAAAGTGTTTATTTTGAAATCCTACAAAAATCGGATGTATCAAATGAATAGTCACTCAAATCACCACCAAAGAAATTTGCAATCTTTCTTTTTGTGTATCAAGAGAAAAGGAGAATTTTATCCAAATATTTAAACAATCGGAATACCCCTAATGTATAATCTAGTGGTTCAAAATTAACATATCCATGTGTTAGAATCCAAAGGTTTTGATGGAATATTTTGTAAAATCATAACTAGGGAAAATTTTATTCTAAGGTTTTTCATACCTCAATGGACTTTCTACATGACATCAAAAATCAGCAACTAGGGTGGGTGATCTCACTGTTCCTTTGGTGAATGCTAGGATTCTCAGGAACGTGAAAGAGGATGCTTCATCTTCTTCAAGAAGAATAATATATCTATAATGTGCTAATAGAAGAAATTTTTCTTCTCTCAAGGATTGGGTTTCATATCATATTATCAAGATGGGAACTAATTATCATGTCCTTGAAAATTAGGAATTGATTATTGATATGATTAATATATATGAATTTTATTTTATTTATATGGTTTTATTTCATCAGAATCAATGCTATAGAAGGTTGATGATCTATGTCATCGACTCATGAAAATTTGGGTCTTCAATTACTGTAAATTCATCCCTATTGGGAATGGGTATTTTTATATTTTTCTTCAATATGAGTAACTAAAAAGGTGAGGATGAAGGATTGGACTTGTATCTCTCCAGATAGGTACCCTATGCATTTAAGACCTAAATAATTAATTTAATCTATTTAATGTTTTTAATACTTAGGAACAAGTTTGGGTTTGAGTTTTTTGAATGAATTATATCCTATTCCGCCTGAGGATCATGTATGATACCACATATATAATTTTGGATTCCCAATAATATGGATAAGGCTGCTGAAGAGGATTGTTTTGAATATTTCTCGAGGATCCATGTTGAGGTGGTCCTCTATTATAACTTGGTAAAAAAGTGGTTCTTTCCACTAAATACGATGATATTGATTTGAATATTATATATAATAATCTTATTTACTTTCATAGCGGATTCTAGATAAGTTAAAATTTGAAAGAGAAGTTCCATAGAGATATAAAATACTCCCTATATTCCATTAAAGTTAATAATGTTGATAAATGTATATAAAGGAAAGGGGTATTTAAGCCTGTGATTCATAATTTTTCAAAGGTTTTTTTAAAGGAATAACTAGGATTTGTTTCATAGGACCTTTGGAATGGTTTTTTGATTGATCATAGAATGACTCCCAAGGTAACCAAAATTGGTTATACTGGAACAATTGTTTCTTGAAAATGTAGTTCATGTAAAGTATTCTAGTTAGATTCTTTATAGTAAATAGTTGGGCATGATGGTACTAGAATTATAGATCGTTTCAAGAGGATGTTTCTTATAATGATGTTAATAAAAATCTAGGAAACTAGGGGAACTCTAATGTTATCTCTAAGTAGGAAAGTTAGATTAGGAGAATTAAGGACAACGTAGTAGTTTTTTGTCATAATTAAGGATTATCTAATCATTTAAGTCTAAATTGTTTTTATGGGTAGGCTTACTAGTTGGATAAACAAGGGAAGTTGAATTTTTCTATAACATGAGGTCATGTTATAGGTATTATACAAAGTAAAATTGATTTTATCCAATATTTGAGGGATGACATTGGATATCAGGTATAGAGAAAGGATCTAATTGATGGACAAGGTGATAAAACCTTCTCTATGGCGTAGGAGGTCTACGGTTCACCAAATATAGTTTTATTAGAGATACAGATTCAGGTCTTGTCACCATGGTAGGTTCAGCTATAGGAGCTAGAGTAAGAGATTGGGTTGGGATTTAGACTAGCATATTTAGGGAGATATCATCCTATGTATATGTCTTTCTAAGATTGAATTTATCAATAAAAAAACTAGGGTGGATTTTTTTATTACACTATAAGTATAAGTGATCTTACTTATGATTAAATGTGGGTGGGTGGTGTGAGGGTGGTTGATAAACCTTTTTTGGATGTGAAACTTCAATATGTAACTGATTGTGAAGTTGTTATTATATATAAAGAAATTCATCCTATCATGGATGTTCAGTTGCATCTGGTAAATGATTTTCATCATACTATTCAAGAGGTTATGTATGACTCAAGAATTATTAGTAAATGGGGAGACAAGATTGACCCTATTGAAGAAAGATTAGGTGGATATTCTCATAGCTGTATAAATTATTATAAGGATATTACATAAAAAGTAAATAAAAAGCATTATGAATGTTTTTTAGCTACTCTAAAGAAAAAGTCTCGACCCGGGAGGGATGATTGTAATTTATCTCTCCCCATGAGCACTAAATCTACCACTATTTAAAAAGGGATTAAGGATCAGCCTAATATGTTCTCTTACCTATGTAATGTCACTAGTGCATAAAACGTTTTTATCATCACCATTTATTACGTCGGTTATAAATAACCGACGTTAAAATCTTTGATACGAGGTTTTTTACGTCGGTTATAAAATAACTGACGTAAAAAATACATAGAGTAAAAAAAATTTCGTCGGTTATTTTAATAAACGACGTAAAAAACGTCGTATCTTTGAATTTGTTATGTCGGTTATAAAATAACCGACGTAAAAAAGGTGGCATCTGAGGCCTTCATGACGTCGGTTATTTGATAACCGACGTAACAACCTAACCCGTAGAATTTTTAATGTCGGTTATATTATAACCGAAGTAAAAAAACCAACACCCAACAGTTTTTACGTCGGTTATTTTATAATCAATGTAAAAACTATGGTTTTGTATGTGTTTTTTACGTCGGTTATCGAATAACCAACTTAAAAAACCAACACGTGGCTTTTTTCGGTCGGTTATAAAATAACCGACGTAAAAAATGCGGTATCTGATACATTTATAATGTCATTTATTATAATAACCGACATTATAAATGTAATAAAAATAGTTTATAACGCCGGTTATTAAATAACCGATGATATAAAACATTTAAAAAAGTAACACACCCTGTGGATTGTCATTTATGATTTTTCGATCGACAGACTGGCGACTCGTCTCTCTCGCGCGGAAAACCCTAATTGACTCTTCGATCTCGTTTCATTAAACTCTTTTTTCCATCATCTTTTATCATCTTTACTCTCCTCGGATCTATCATATCCACTCGCAACACTCAGGTAAGCCTCCCATGACTTTATTTCATTCTCTTTTTTTCAGATAGTCTATATTTACGTTTTGCAATTTTTTGTTTAAACTAGGTAAGATTCTTCAATTTCAAACCCTCCTACCTCTTTTTTCCATCATCATTATATTTATTATCACCATATCTATTATATTGACTTGCAATATTCACTTAAGCCTCACCTACTTCTATTTCGTTTGTTTTTGTTTCGCGGATGCCCGACATTTATGGTAAATTTTCTTTTCATTGACAACTAATGATCTCATTCACTTATATTACTGCAATTTATATGTAAATAACTGTGATACACCCATTCAATGTACCAGTGTAATTTATTTTATAAGTATATATGGTTTTTCATGGTGGAATGTTTTATTTGGATCCTTGGTTGTTTCTATTTTGAGTATCACTTTTTGTTGTTCCATAATCTAATTACGTCACATATTTCCGTGGACTATTATAAGTCTTTGTATACTATTAAAACCCGATTCATTGCGCAATAGAGCATTTCAGACTAGTAGGAGATACAGTTCAGGGTTCTCATTTTGAATAATGGCATGATACAAAAGGTAGTAGCTTGAGGCTACAATCCCTAGATATTCCAAAACTAGTAGCTTGAGGTTAAAATCTCAGGGTTCTAGGGCGTTGTCAAGAGGGTTGGTGGCTTTCCAGGGGGTTGGGGTTGTCTAGAGGGTTGGGGGCTGTCCAGGGTGTCCATGGAGGTGGGGGCAGTCCAGGGGTGTGGGGGGGTGTCCAAGGGGGTGGGGGTGTCGAAGGGGGTGGGGGCTGTCCAAGGGGGTGGGTGGGGGTTGTCCAAGGGGGTGGGGCCTGTCCAAAGGGTTTGGGGGGTTTTCCAGGGGTGGGGGATATCCAGAGGGTTGGGGGTGTCTAGGGGGTGTCCAATGGGGGTAGGGGGTGGGGATGGTGTCCAGGAGGGGTGGGGGTGCTGTCTAGAGGGGTGGGGGTTGTCTAGGGGGTGGGGGGTTGTCCAGAGGGGTGGGGGGTTGTCCAAGGGGTGGTGGTTTCCAGGGGTGTCCAAGGGGGTGGGGTGGTGTTTAGAGGGTTCGGGGGGCCGTCCAGAGGGTTGGGGGTGTCCAGGGTGTCCATGGAGGTGAGGGGGGGGGGTAGTCCAGGGGTGTGGGGGGGGGGGGTCCAAGGGGGTGGGGGTGTCGAAGGGGGTGGGGGATGTCCAAGGGGGTGGATGGGTGGGGGCTGTCCAAGGGGGTGGGGCCTGTCTAAAGGGTTTGTGGGGTTGTTCGGGGGTGGGGGATGTCCAGAGGGTTGGGGGTGTCCAGGGGGTGTCCAAGAGTGTAGGGGTGGGGGTGGTGTCCAGGAGGGGTGGAGGGTGCTGTCTAGAGGGGTGGGGGATGTCCAGGGGTGGGGGCTGTCCAGAGGGTTGGGGGGGCTGTCCAGAGGGTTGGGGGTGTCTAGGGGTGTCCAAGGGGGTAGGGGGTGGGGGTGGTCTTCAGGAGGGGTGGGGTGTTGTCTAGAGGGGTGGGGGTGCTGTCTAGAGGGGTGGGGGTGCTGTCTAGAGGGGTGGGGGCTGTCTGGGGGGGTGGAGGGCTGTCGAGAGGGGTGGGGACTTTCCAAGGGGGTGGTGGTGTCCAGGGGGTGGGGGTGGTGTTCAGAGGGTTCGTTGGGCTGTCCAGAGGGTTGGGGGTGTCCAGGGTTTCCATGGAGGTGGGGGGCAGTCCAGGGGTGTTGGGGGGGGGGTCCAAGGGGGTGGGGGCTGTCCAAGGGGGTGGGGGCCTCTCTATAGGGTTTGGGGTTGTTCGGGGGGGGGGGGTTGTTCAGAGGGTTGGGTTGTGTCTAGGGGGTTTTCCAAGGGGGCAGGAGGTGGGTGGTGGTGTCCAGGAGGGGTGGGGTGTCTAGGAGGGGTGGGGGCTGTCCAAGGCTGTGGTGGTGTCCAGGGGGTGTCCAAGGGGGTGGGGGTACTGTCCAAGGGGGTGGTGGTGTCTAGGGGGTGTCCAAGGGGGTGGGGAATAAGTATTAGTTGGGATTGACTATTGCATCGTGGTTTATGAGATTATGACATGATGATTGTATTGTTTCATGGATATTAGTGTTGCAATATTATTCTATTTGGTTATATATGTTTTGACCAGTCATCGACTATGAGAAAATTATGGGTTATGGGGGAGAACATGTCGTGGTTTTCAAATATGCGTAGTTATCGTGACCCCATTGTGTCATGATGATTGGATTTACATTTTGATTTTCACCATCTGGGTTTTTATTTTAAATTTGATTCTCAGGTTTACTCCATTTTATCCAATTTCCTATCAGCCATTGGAGGCCCCATGGTTTTCTTTGATTAAACATAATTTAAAACTGTTATATCTAACTATATTTTATATTTAAAATCATATTCAAGAATATTTTTTTAAATATTCATAGATTTGTTTTATATTTCAAAATTGTTTTACATTAAAATTATGATTTTTTTCATATAAACATATATTTTTCTTATCTTAAAAAGATGTATAATTTTGATATTTGTTATAGGTAATAATGAGTCGAAGTTGGATTATGGCACATCGAATGAGCAATGAACATGAGGAAGGTGTTGATACATTTTTGGAATTTGCTAAACGAAATGTTCCAAGTAGTGAAATTTTTTTCCATGCCTGGAATGTTTGAATATGAAGAAGTTGAAAAGTAGAGAGATAAAAGATCATATGATTTGTCATGGTTTTAATCTGAGTTACAACCCTTGGATTTGGCATGGTGAAACTGGACGGAATGTCACTGATGATGATGATTCGCAAGATAGTAACTCTGATGGAATTGATGAAATGATTCGCAATATTACAGCAGAACAAATTGAGATAGAACAGACAGTTGTGTGTCTATATGGTGAAGCTAAAAAACCATTATATCCTGGTTGTAAAGATTTTACGGTTTTGTCTGCGGTGTTAAGATTGATTAACCTGAAGGTGAAACATGGATGGAGTGATAGAAGTTTTACAGATCTGCTACAATTGATGAAAGACATTCTTCCAAAAGATAACGATCTTCCAGATTCACATTATAAGGACAAGAAAATATTATGCCAGATGGGATTAGGATACAAGAAAATACATGCCTGTCCGAATGACTGTATTATATATAGGAAGGAATACGAATTTCTGTCTTAGTGTCCTAAATGTGGGCCATCATGGAATAAGGTGAAAGAAAAATCACATGCTGGTGTAGGGATTACAAAGATCCCTTCAAAGGTATTTTGGTATCTTCCAATAATTCAACGTTTCAAACGTTTATTTTCTAATTCACATGATGAAAAAAGGTTAAGATGGCATGCTGATGAGCGGTTATGTGATGGAAAAATACGTCATCCAGCTTATTTTCCACAATTAGAGAAAATTGATGAGCAGTATTCTACATTTGGAAATGAAATTATAAATCTCATACTAGGGTTGTGCACAGATGGAATGAATTCATACCAAACCCTCAGTAGCACACATAGTTCATGGCCTGTTTTATTGGTAATTTAAAACCTCTCTCCTGAAGTTTGTATGAAGTGCAAATATGTCATGTTGAGTATAATGATCTCTGGTCTAAAGCAACCCGGCAATGATATTGATGTTTACTTGTCACTGTTGATTGATGATTTGAAACTTTTATGGGATAATGGTATTAGGGTGTATGATTCTTATAAAATTGAATATTTTCAACTGCATGCAGTTCTTTTGTTCACTATAAATGACTTCCCATCATATGGAAATTTGTCCGGATACAGTGTTAAAGGGCATAAAGCATGTCCAATTTACGAACAACAAATGTTGTATCGTCAATTGCATCATGGGAGGAAAACAATGTACATGGGTCATCAAATGTTTTTTCCTATGGATCACCTGTATAGAAGAATAAAAAATCTATTCAATGGCTTACAAGAATTTGATATTTCTCCAAAACCTTTATCCCCTGATCTGTATTTTGAGAGAGTGAAAAACCTTGATGTGACATTGGGAAAGACACAGAAATCTGGTAATGACAGACATATTTGGAATAAAAGGTCAATATTGTTTGAGCTACCATATTGGAGATATCATGAAGTCAAAAATAATATTGATATCATGCACGTGGAGAAGAATATTTGTGATTGTTTTATGGAACATTGTTAGATATTAAAGGAAAGACAAAAGATGGGTTGAATGAAAGATTAGACTTACTATCAATGGGAATACTTTTGGAGTTAGCTCTCAATCTTAAAGGAAGATGAACATTTCTTTCCCCAGCTTGTCATACATTATCGAAGAGGGAGAAAATTAGCTTTTGTCAGTTTCTTCATGATATCAAAGTGCCTCAAGGTTATTCTTCAAATGTAAAAAATTTTTTCTCATTGAAGGACTTGAAGTTGATAGGTATGAAATCACATGATTGTCACATCATGATGCAACAAATTCTACCAGTTTCATTGCATTGAATATTGCCCATCCGTTTCAGAAAGACTATAATGAAGTTGTGTTATTTTTTCAATTAAATTTGTAATAAGGCGATTGATGTGAATGCTTTGAACATTTTGAAAAAGGATGCAATTTTTATACTTTTTCAATTGAAAATGTATTTTCCTCCAACTTTTTTTGATATAATGGTGCATTTAATGATTTATCTGGTTCAAGAAATATTGCTTTGTGGACCTGTATATCTTCATTGGATGTATCCTTTTGAAAGGTATATAAAAATATTGAAGGGGTGTGTTAAGAATCCATATTGACCGGAAGCCTCCATTATTGAAAAGTATATTTTGAGGAGGTTGCAGAGTTTTGTATGAGCTACTTGGCTGTGGTGCAGCACGCAGGTTTGCCTCCATCTCACCATGAACGAGTTAATAATGAGGGAAAGTGGATTCATGGCTTTAAAGTCAAATAATTGTCATCTGAACAGATGAAGAATTTAGAATCATACATCTTGAATAATATAGCTTATGCTCAACCATATATCACATTGCATATTAATGAGTTGAAACAATGTCATCCAAAGAAGAAAGAAATGTGGATTTTGAATGAGCACAACAAAAGATTTTTGTCATGGTTTAAAAAGACCTTGCTTGGTAGATCAGATGTATCTGAGAATTTGAAATGGAAAGTGGGTGGTCCATGTTTAAATGTGATAACATGGTCCGGTTATGACATTAATGGCTATACATTTCATAAGAAAGCTTAGGACAACAGAAGTGTAGTTCAGAATAGTGGTGTATTGGTGTTTGCAGAAGCAATGCATTTTTCAAGTGCTAATGACAAATACCCAATTTATGCATCAAGTTCATACTTTGTAGGGATTGAAGACATATGGGAGGTCGATTACTTTAAAATTAAAGTTTCTGTTTTTAACTGTAAATGGTTTATCCTTAAAAAAAAGTGCCAGACACGATGAATTTGGAATGACACTTGTTAATCTGAATAGATTGGAAGACACAGCTGATTCTTTTATAATGGAAACACATGCAAAACAAATTTTCTATGTAGTAGAACAATCGAAGATGTGGTGGGTTGATGTTTTAAAAGGGAAAAAACAATATGTTGGTGAGGATGAACTTGATGAAGATTTTGATTTATGTGAGATCCCTACTTCCATGGAAAGATTAACAGAACACAATGATGATCATGTTGAAGACATGGTTTGTGCCATAAGGAACGATCACGATGAACGAATTTGGGAAAACAATACATTTGTACATTCCTAAAATTACAGGTAACATATGTTTATTTCTTGTTTACATTTATTTTTTTCATAAAATGTTAGATATTGTAAGTTTTTTCTTTATTAAAACATGTATTAAAACAAAATGAGTATAAGTTTTTGTTTGTTTTAAGTTTGATTAGTTTAGTTTATCATGTTTACCATTACATGAATTATATTTCTATTATTTTTGTTCAGTGACAATTACTTTACCAAGTTTACCAGGTTTAATAGGTTTACCATGTTTACCATCTTGACCATCTTTACCATCTTTACCATTGTTTAACATGCTTACCATATTAATAATTCTTACTATTACGTAACTTAGTACAATTTTCTATTTTTTGATTACAGTAGTATTAAAATATTTGAATTTGTATATTTGTGAACTAATGTTTGTATTTTTGATTTGAAGGATAATGACAGATCATTCAGTTGATCAACCACATGATTCTGGAGATGATCATATTGGTCATACCTCTGGGGAGGAACATTCACATGATCCTCTTGATGTTCCCCAATCTTCCTCATGTGCTCCTATTACGACAAAGAGTTCAAGAGTTGGTAAACGTGGGTGCACACGTTTACCAAAATTAGCACTTGACCGTACGCCGGATTAGAGGATACTCGTTGAGTTTGATGCTGATGATATTACTAGAGGTCCAAATGCAAAATATTTGAAGATTTTTGTATCAACTCAGGTAAGAGAAAAGTAAGCATTTTGTATGATTATTAGAGAAGTGTGGATAAAGCGATAATCTCTCAGTTGTGTAAGACAATTTTGGTAAGATATTTTTCTATTGTTTGACTATTCTTTAAATGTTTCTAGTATATATAATATATTTAACCTCTTCTTTATCAGAAGACATTTGATATTCCTAACACTGGAGGAGTCAGGAAGAAATGTTTATTGATGGCTACCGGGAAATGGAGGGATTTCAAATCAACCCTCTCATTTGATTTCATCTTTGTTCATAGGAGTGATAACAATCCATGTCGTATATATCCTTTTATAGATGACAAAACATGGAGACAGTTTGTTGAAAGTAGAAGAAAAGAGTCATTTTTGGTAAGGGAAATGTAAATTTTATAAGCTTTCATATATATATGATCTTATTGTTATTTTTATAATGATTTCTTATTCTTAATTTATAGAAAACAATGAAATCTCATCAGGAGATCCAATCTAAAAATGTATACCCTCATAGTTTATCTTGGGGAGGGTATGCATTTTTTGGAAGAAAAAATGATGGAGGAAAAATATCAAAAACTAAGAGTTGTGTCTTCAATCTCTGGAGAGGTGTCCCCTCCATCCCCTCCATCTAGACATGAAAAATGGAAGAGATATCAGATAGGAAAAAAGGGAAATATCTTTCAGAAGAATTGAGAATCATAGCTGAGAGGATTGTAAGATATCTATTTTATTATTTAATTTAACTATTTTCTTCATATAATTTCAATCATTACAGAAATTTTCAATTAATTAATACAGGACTCTCTTGAGGAGTAGAGCTCACAGGGGGCATTTACAGCTACTGGGAGGAAAGATATTTTATCTGTAGCATTGGGAAAGCCCGAACATCCTGGTAGTGTAAGAGGATATCTGGCAGGTGTATCGGTAAGAAAAGTGTTTCCACGTTCTTCAAGTTATAATTTTGAGGGTGTTTATAAAAAAATAGAATCCTTGGAGGATGAAGTTAATAATATTAATGCGATGATGGAGGAAAATATTAGAGCATCGGTACAGTTAATGTTTGCAGACTTGAAAATACAATTTCAGACTGCAACTCCCACTCCTCCACCTCCCCCTGAAGACCCCATTATTTATCCTCCACCTCCGCCAGTAGCTCCCACTCACCCACCTCAACCTTGGGACCCCATTTTTTATCCTACTCCTCCGCCACAGCTTCCTACTTATTGCGAGTTGTATGTTGATGATCCTCAACATCATATAGTTGCATATGGGTTGGTATATTGTATAGGAGATATAGTTCATCATCAACAATTAGAGGTAGAGAATCAGAGGGTCACTGTACAGGAAATTATAGATATATAATCTTTAGTACCATTACCTACAGATGAGGTGATGACAGTTGGACATAGTATCAGCCATTTTTTAATTTGGCCATCCAGACTTCTTCGACACATTACCATAGAGGTATGAATGTTATATCTTTTATTTTATTTTTTTATTAAAGTTGTTTTATCATTTGAAAACTAATATATTTTTCTATTTATTTTTACAATAATACTTCAAAGGTAAAGAAATACTATATAGACAACAACAAAGACAAATGGTTATGACATCAGATACAGATTCTATTAGTCTTGACAGATTGTCAAGATATTCAAATTTGTTGGTGGTTCATTATGAGTTTCAAATGGAATATCATGTTTTTGGACATGAAATAACTATGGGGATTATGAAAACTGATATCATGGTGCTTGTTACTAGAGATAAGTTGGGAATCAACGTGGTGACAATTTTTTCCATGTAAGTCTTAACACCTTTTCTCTGCGTTATATTTATTAAAAATGTATACTTATGTCTATTTTGTATTGGGTATCTTTATAAAATTTGTGAGACGAATGAGGTGACAGATGTATATGGATTCATGGACCCGTAATTGATTTCCCCTGAAGCATGTGCATTGGATGAGGAACAAAGAATGCTTTATATTGCTGAAAGACTTGAACAGAATATTGTCACACAATGTTGGATGATGCCTTTTGTGATAGGTATGAAACAGATCTCTCTCAATGAGTTCATTATCTTTTAACATAAAAAACCAATAACCTTAAATTTTCTTTTATCAGTGATCATTGGATGTTAGGGGTTTTTTTCCCAGGAGAGAAAACACTTTATTGGATATGCTCTGTCCATAATGATGTGTGGGAAAGTTTTAAGAATATATTGAAAAATTAAGTTTCAATTTCTCAATAGTTTTATATATTATAATGAATTATAAATTTACCCCATTCGTATTATTTTCTAACATGGGATGGGTCTAATTTCGAAAAAACACAAAGAAAGGGAGTGCAAAGATCAAATATGTAAATGCGAAGGTAAATATCCATTTATAATTTGAACTTTTTGATTTATTACATAAAAATAATATATTGAATTTACACTCATTCAAACAGAATTTTCATGAACAACAAGGCGTCATCGAATGAAGATATTATATGTTAAGATTTATGTATGAAATAATAACAAATGGGACAGTTGTGAACTTTGACCTGGTAAGATTTCCTTTTAAACTTTTCCATAATATTTCAATTTGATTTATTCAGTATACACGTTAACTACTTTCCTTTTCATTTTTAGCTATTTGATGACCCTCAACCCTATACTGCTCAAGACATCAAACACTTACAAGTGGAGTGGTCAAATTATTTTACAGGTTTGATTGAATTTTAGTTGTTTGTAGTGTAAAATATAATTTTGAATATTGTCGTTGTAATTGTGTATTTGGAAGTCATTTAGGTTGGATTTAGTTTTTTTTGAATTTGACAATGTATGTTTTGAATGTTATGTATGTGAATGTTTAATTTTTCTCAACTTCTTGTTTTCGTCTACTTATGATGGTTTTTCTGGTATGGATTATGGTCTGGGGGGGAGGGGTTCCAAGGGAGTGGGGGTGTTCAGTGGGGTGGGAAGGTGTCCAGGTGTATGGGAGGGTTTTTAGGTGGGGTGGGGGGTCATGGGTGTCCATGAGAGTGGGGGGGTAGTCCAGGGGGGTGAGAGCGTTTCTAGGAGGGTGGAAGGGTTATCCAGGGGACTGGGAGGCTGTCTAGGGGGTTTCCAGGGGTGTGGGGGTGTCCTATGGGGTGAGGGGGGTTTCCAAGGGTGAGGCAGGGTTGTCCAGTGGGATGGGGGGGGGGGTCCAGAGTGTCCATGGGGATGGGGGGCAGTCCAGGGGGGTGGGAGAGGAGGCCCCACCATCCCTCAGGGGGATGAACGCCGCTGGAAGGTATTCATCACTCCCACATGTGAAACATTTTTGAGAGATCAAGCTTCACATGTGGGAGTGATGAGTACCATACAGCGGCGTGCCCCCTGAGCGGTGTCTAGGAGGGTTTCCAAGAGGGTGGGGGTGTCCAGGAGGGTGGGGGTTGTCTAGGGGGTGGGGTGTCCAAGGGTGTGGTGGGGGCAGTCCAGTGGGGTGAGGGGGTTCTGGTCTGTTTTTGGTATCGTTTTGGTCTTTTTCAGGGGTGTGGGAGGGATGTCCAAGGGTGTGGGAGGGTTGTCCAGGGGGTGGGGGTATACAGGAGGGTGGGGGTTGTCCAGGGGTGTGTGGGGCTGTCCAGGGGGTGGTGGGGATGTCCAGGGGTGTGGGGGGATGTCTAGGGAGTCGGGGTAGTTTAGGGGTGTGGGGTGTCTAGGGGTGTGGTGGGGGCTATCTAGTGGGGTGAGGGTGGTTGTCCAGGGGGTGGTGGGGCAGTCCAGGAGGGTGGGGGTTGTCCAAGGTTATTGGGAGGTTGTCCAGGGTGTGGGGGAAGTCCAGGGGTGTGGGGGTGTCCAGGGGTGTGGAGGGCTATCTAGGGGGTGATGGGGAAGTCCATGGGTGGGGGTGTCCAGGGGGTGGGGGTTGTCCAAGGGTGTTGGGGGTTGTCCAGGGGGTGGGGGAAGTCCAGGGGTGTGGGGGTCCATGGGTGTGGTGGGGTGTCCAGGGGTGTGGTGGGGGCTGTCCAGTGGGTTGAGGGGGTTCTGGTCTGTTTTTGGTAACTTTTTGATCTGTTTTAGGGGTGTGGGAGGGTTGTCCAGGGGTGTGGGAGTGTTGTCCAGGGGTGTGGGAGTGTTGTCCAGGGGTTGGGGGGTATACAGAAGGGTGGGGGATGTCCAGGGGTGGTGGTGATGTCCAGGGGTGTGGGGGTGTCCAGGGGTGTGGTGGGGGCAGTCTAGTGGGGTGAGGGGTTCTGGTTTGTTTTTGGTATCTTTTCGGTCCGTTTCAAGGGTGTGGGAGGGCTTTCCAGGGGTGTGGGAGTGCTCTCCAGAGGTTGGGGGTATATATGAGGGTGGGAGTTGTCCAGGGGTGTTTAGGGCTATTCGGGGGGTTGGGGGCTGTCCAGGGGTGTGGTGGGGGCTGTCCAGTGGGGTGAGGGGGTGGGAGGGCTGTCCAGGGGTGTGGGAGTGTCGTCCAGGGTGTGGGGGTATACATGAGGGTGGGGGGTTGTCCTGGGGTGTTTGGGGCTGTCTAGGGGGTCGGGGGAAGTCCAGGGGTGTGGTGGGGACTGTCCAGTGGGGTGAGGGGTACTGTTCAGGGGGTGGTGGGGGTTTTCCAGTGGGGTAAGTTTGAAATGTTATCAATGTAATTGCTTAATTTTTCTTTGGTTCTTGTTTTGGTCTACTTCTGTTTTTGTGGTATAAATTCTTGATTTGGTTTCTGGTTGTTTTTGGGGAGAGAAGAGGACTACATTCCATTTAAAAAAAATTGGTCTTCCAGGTCGATTATTTTATAACTGACGTGATAAAGGAATGGGGAAGGGTTTATCATGTCGGTTCTTTGAATAACCAACGTGATAAACACCTTTGGAATGGTTTATCACATTAGTTATTCTATAACCGACATGATAAACCATTTCCCCGGGGGTTTATCACGTCGGTTATTAAATAACTGACGTGATAAAAATCCCTCGCACTGTTTTATCACATCGATTATATAATAACCGACGTGATAAACTCCCCCCCCCCCCCCACGGTTTATCATGTCGGTTATGTAATAACCAACGTGATAAAGGCCCGGGAAATTATTTATCACGTCATTTATTATATAACTGATGTGATAAACACCCCCTCACTAGTTTATCATGTCGTTTATATAATAACCGAAGTGATAAACCCTCCCCCCTAGTTTTTGCAAGTCAGTTAATTAATAATCGACGTGATAAACACCGCTATGTTATGTTTTTTACGTCGGTTTTTAAATAACCGACGTAAAAAAATATTTATAACATCATCCGTATTAACATCGACTAAAAACCAACGTAAAAAATGAAAAATAACAGATGTAAAAAATGTTTTCTGCACTAGTGTGTCCAGTTTTTGTGATTGGGATGAATAATAATAAAATGAGAAGCTCTATTATGATTACAAATGATGAATTAAGCGTTCTCACTAACTGGTTACTATTTTTTGTTTGTATAGGCCTTCTTTTTTGGTTTCCTTTCTCATTTCTAATAACCATATTTTGTGATGGATTATAGTCGGCATGTAAATAAACATCCCATTTGCTCTATTCCTATTTATTTTTAATAAGATGGACTAGATCTTGGGTCTGTAGGTTTCATTATTGACCTATCTTGATAAAATGTGGCCTTTATTATTATTTTTAGCATTGATAAGGGTTTTCCATTATCAGTGTTTTTTAGCAATGAAAAAGGATACCATTGATAATATATATATATATATATATATATATATATATATTGTATAGCAATAACTATATATATATAAATTATATATATTTATCAATTTAATGTACATATTTTTACTTATGTTTGTGTTTGTGTTTAAATATATTTATAAATATAAATGAAATTATATATCTATATTATAAAATATATATAAATAGTTTTACATATTAAATTTTTATTTATATAGATAAATCATATTATAATAAATCCCCTATGGGGCGGCCCAGTACCAAGGTTCAGGGCCTCAGTCCAAATGGTCAAAGTTTGATTCCCACTATTTATGGATTGCCATTATAATTTCACGCTCATTGATTTACGCACTTCAACAGTTTTTGGCATGGTAGGGAGGCATTTTTTTATTCAATTCAACTTTAAGACAAGTGATGAGAACCATGCCTATTTAACAGCTTTAGTGTGTGTGTGTGTGTTTGAGTGTGTGTGTGTGTGTATAATCATCAATTTTATTAACATAATTTTACAAAAAAAATATTATTAAAGTTATATTAAGAAATAACTATATTTTTATAATTTAATTTTATGCATTGGAAAAATGTATATGTAAATATAATATATTATAAATGTATTTAATTAACTTCTAAATATATATATATATATAATCATATATGTATTTAAGTATAATGACATTAAACATTCTTATATATATTATGTAATAAGAAAAACCTTTGAGACTTGTGATAAGGCTATTTCTTGATAAAGTAATGGTTGGGAGTTCAAATCCTACCTAGCTCAAATTAATTAGGAATTTAAATTTTTTGGAGTGGCTCACATTTCATGAGGTGTGTGGTTTTCCCAAACATTCCCTTGGGGTGGTGATTATGCATATAAATATTTTAAAATTTTATGAGTTTCATTATCATTGAAAAAAATATCAATAATAAATGATATTTTTTATAGGAACTAAAAAACTGTTTATAATAAACTTTTACCCAGCCATACTAAGGATGACTCAAAAAAATCTGAACACAATTAATGTAATATCATAATCCTTAAAATTTATATCAATAATGGTATCCTACATCCACTTCCCCACTAATCTCATTACCCTCATACCCTAATGAAAAGTGGTTGAGTGCTCTCATTCCTTCCGTCTCCTCATTAACATATTTATGAACTTCATATCATAACAAAAAACAACTACCACAAGCACATATCATAATCATATAATACGTTTTTATTGATATACATCATGAAGGAAAAACCATGTACTCTCCTCCATATGAATATCACACCCACATATCCACCTCATAGCATCATCATCATACACCAAAACTCTTAGGCCCAACAACCAATATTATATTTGAATAAGAGAGAATGGAAGGGTGATTATCTATCCATATATATCACCTAAATCCTAGATGTTGGGGGAAAGTCCAAATTCCAAAGATCTATATGGGTTTTGTCCAAGTTACCCAACTTGGGTGTTAGTGCATAATAAATAACATAAAAATATAATGAGAAAATATATAACACAAAAACCCATCATATGGGTCCAATAACTAAGAAACACTAAAATAAACACATCCATCAATATAATCACCACCTCACAGTAACAACTATCAGCTACATCTTCTAGATAAAACACAGGCCAAGAACACTATTACCTTGAAACAACCACAAAACTACCATGATATTAAATTTAATAAATCACTACCTTTTTTACATTAATTTATCATTAAACACATTTAAAATTAATTTAAAATTTTAATTACAATAATAAAGTATTTAAATAACACTTCCTCTTTTCACATAATTTTTATTCTAATTACTGCATATTAATTAATAGCTTCATTTGAATATTTAAACATTTCTTCAAAACCGTTCTAATTTACATTCAACACTTCACTTACTTGATATAAACCATTTCCATTTTAACTTTTCAATTCATTCCATCATTAATCATTATTTCCACATCTTAGTGAAACGATCACATGGTAACTACAATGACCTGAATACACCATCTCATTAATAACCATGCTAATAGCCCACAACATCATCTCTTCCACTTCCAAAATAACAACCACACTACCACTTCATCTGTATCAAATAACCACTACAAAAAAACATACCATCCTTCTTTACTTCATCACATCAGGCCGAATATACTAATACCACAATAATATAATCATTTCAACATGTCAATATGAACAAGATAAATCACTATATAAGAAAACAATATGCATCAAATTCTAATTATTATATCATACCTGTAAAATTAAAAATTAACAATAAATTAAATAATTTTCCACCTCCCTATTACTTTTCAAAATTGAAATATAAGGTTGGTGGTATGGATTAAAAACAAAATGAAAAGACACAAGCACCCTAATGGACCAATGTTTTACATCATCCGCTCGACAGAAGTAAGTCCCAACATGGCCTATTTTTAATATCCTTTGTAATAGCATATATCCTCATTGAATTTTTTTCCATATAGGACCCAACCATTGAAACAAAAAATATATGTTATAATATATCAACAAAAAAACCTAATCACAATAATACACTACTATAACGATTAATCGACCAATGAATCCATAATATTAAAGAAGAATATAAATCCATGATTCTTCCATTACCATTTATTTTATACATGTCTTATTTATTTTCATCATTAAGATAATTCATACTCTCCACCTAATTAAAAAAACATGATAGCTCTGCATCGATGCAAAAATACAAAAAAAATGTGAATTATCTACCTCTTTAAAGGATTAAAAACCCGCAGAACGATAATGATAAGAAAATATTGATCAAACACTACCAAAATCACAAGAACTCTCAATATATCCAATAAAAATTATCCCTCATTATGAATATGATAAAACTACAAAAAAAACTAAACTAAACCAACTATTAAAACCTCATTATAATGACCCAAACCACTAAGCCCCCCTTGGGTAGGATGTAAGTTAAGTGTGACACCCAAATCCCTAAGTCCAATAGGCCAAGGTCTTATTACTAGAACTGAGTATGTATATCACACAATATGAAATCCCTAAGTCTATATAAACCTATAATATACACATATATAAATTTTTTAGGTGTGGTGGAAGTTCTTGTGGGAAAGTTTCAAAATCATCTTTTTTTATAATATATGAATAATCTAAGATGTACATGATGAAGAAAATAAAGACAAATAGAATCAAAAAAGAAGATTAATTTATAGAAATTCCATAACTAATAAGAGATGATATTTTCACATATAATTTATAATTATTATATTTAAATAGAGAAATACCTTGGATTGAATTTATTTTCTCATTATCAATTACGAGATAAAGCTCTCTTACCATATTGTCATTGAGTTAGAGAAATAAAAAATATATTCACACAAATAGTGATTCAAATGTGTTCCATGATCTCTAATCATCAGCATCAAATCCTCTATGTGCAAGCATGGATGGTTTTAGAAAATTAATTGATCATTCTTTATCACAGAAGTGTCCTTCAAGATGAGAAAGAATCATTTTGGTATATGAGGAGCATTGTTATGCGTTCTTAAGAGAGTTTTAGAGGAAGATATCTCTAGGGATTGAGAGAGTCCACTCTATAACTTTTTGTGTATAATTATTAGAAAATTGATAGTTTTTTTAAGTAAAATTTCATAATTGTGTTTAAATAGTGATTAGAAAATAATAATTTCATAATGTACCTAATTATTTTCTTAATCCACAACAACCCCATGCGAAAAGAATAAAAGAACTATTATTATTTACTTGACATGCACTAAACTCATGGATAAAATAAATATTATTTCCTAAAATAAATAATTTAAAATTTATTAAAATACTATTTAGTATGACATTTCTCATTGAACCATTAAAATCAGTTCACCAATCCTCCTCAATAGTTATCGTACATTGCATAATTACTATTTATTTAATTAAATTAATATCATTGTATTATTCACCAATAAATAAATAAAAATTATATTCAATAAATTAGTGTTTATTAAGAATTCACATAACTAAATTAGTATTTATTAAACCATAAGAATAATATAGAATAAACAAATATTGTATATTTAAGTAATTTAATAAATAATTAACTAGTGAATAAAAATTTATTAAATAGTCAACCCAAAAATATTCTCTCAAATAACTAGTGAATAAATAGTTGGTATCAAAATAACCGGAATAATTATTAAACCCCATAAAGAATAATAGTTATCCAATGTGTAAAATTAATTTAGAATTTAACCGAGGTTCTGAATACACTTAGTGTATGACCATCTGGGTCCCTTTCTTGGTGGAATTTGTCTATATTGACTAATTCCAACGTTAGCATCTAACAACACACAATGGATCCCATAGAGAGAGAAGATAATATTTTAACAACATATAACCTCTTATAAACATACTTAACTCCAAATTCATTTTTTAAATTTATAAAAATCCACTTTTAGGTTTAGTGGTAACCTCAAAATCAACAATATAAAACACTCAACATGAACAAATCGCAGTATCTGATATTCAAAATATAAAAATAAAAAAAGTTTTAATTACTATACATGATGGGGTGGGGAGAGAACTCTCTGCAGAGAGAACTCTATGCACTTAGCTTCTCCTACCCTCTAGGTTTTCAGAGCCCTTTCTTAGATTCTCCACTTTGTTTTCATCCTCTCACTCATCTCCTTGCTTCTCCCCTTCGTTCTCAGCCTCATCTACTTCTTTGGTGCCCACTACTTTGGGCTTTATCTAATGGTCTTTCTATTCCCATGAAGGTATGTGTTTTGGATTCCATCTGTCATCATACCCCACTCTAGCCTCATGTTTCTCCATTCCTCTCCTGGTTAAAGATGGGGTGCTGTTAGCATCAAGACATTGGGATTTATGGTCTGGTGGAAAGTGGGTTTCGGATGCTACCGGAGTCGGTCTTCTAATTCACTCTGTTTCTTTACCATATTCCCAAACTATCTCAAACTCAGGGTTCCATCACTCCTCTCCAATTTAGATTTTTGGTGATGGTTACACAGATGTTTTGGGCCTCACGTTTTGGTGGTCTTGATGTTTCCTTTTAGGGTTCATCCCTGGATTTAATTAGGGTTTCAACCCTGGTTCTGTTTCTTCTTCTTTTTCCTCTTTACTATTGGTGTTTTTGTTATCATTGGCAGTTTTTATTTTGGTTTGGTCATTTCTAGCATGAAGATGAGTCAGTGGAGATAGTGGGTGTTGTTGATGTGTTTCAGTGTTCCATTGGGATGTTTGATCGGTGACACTGGTGGCTATTTTTCTGGATCTGGAGGTGATTTTTGATGAAGTCAATGACAATGGTTTTGAACATATGAGGATAGAAATGATGGTGTTGGAAGTAAGAGACAGTAGTGATGGCATTGGGAGTTTAATTATTGTCGTGTGGAATTGGTTCCATGTTTCGGCTCTAATGATGATGTGGTGGAATCAACAGTTATGGTTTTGAGAAGCGATATGATGAAGGTAACTGGATGGAATTGATGGTGATGGGGCACATCTCGGGGTAGGTGTGTAACATGTGCCTGATGCAAGTAGCGAGGAATCTCTAGGATCCAGGCATGAATCGTTTTTTTGAAATTTGAATTTTGAATGCCTGCTTCTGGGATGCTTTGTACCTGGTGATTGGGTGTGTGAGGTAATAATTTTTATGGATCATGATGTATGCTGTAATTTGGTTATATTTTTATCATTGAAGTGATAGAAACCAAAACCGCTATAAGAAACAACTCCATGTGAAGATTCTGAGCAAGAAAGACTCCCCAAACATAAAATTTTGGATTTAGATCAATGAGTGGGTACGGCTATTGCCATCGGTACCAGGCCTATGAAATCCTGCAGGGGATAGATAGCTGAGCATCCATATGAAGGTGGAGGCTTGATATAATGATGTAGATGATAGGTTAGGTAGTTCCATGTAGCACTGATCTGGGATTACTTTGTTTTTGTTTTTATTTGGATGTTTTTTTAGGGTTTACACTTAATCCTTTAAAAGGTTTACTGGAAAATACCAAAAAAATGGATTGGATAAAAATCAAAAGAGGATAGGTGTGGTGGGGTTTAGTGAGAAAATATTGACCTCATTAAGAAAGGTCCCCAATCCCAGTGTCCCTGAGAACCTACCCCATCCCATTTCTAACGTTAACATCGACCCCCACGCTCCCTTTATATAGAAATCATGGCCAGTCGGTACACTCTAAAATTGACAAACTCAATAGAGATCAAGAACAACTAAAACACCATGGAACTTGAAAAAACAATAACCAAACAACATAACACCAAAAATTATGTCCTTGTCAGTATCATCATTAAATCTTACCACCACTGAAAATAGACACCACTAATGTTGTTGGTTGTCATCAGAACAAATAACAACTCCATTATCGTCAACCCCATCATCATTGGAACCACCATAACATTGAATTAAAACATGTACAACATTGAAAAGAGAACAAATTCCAACATCAGAACACATAATACACTATTTCAAAACCATCACAAGAACTAGGAGGGAACCGTCGATGGGATTACAAAGGATGGAAATAGAGATAAAACCATACATCAATGAAATTACTTCAAATGAAATTAACTCACAACCCTGAGAATTGTATTTGAAATAAACAAGATAGAGGACTGGCACCTAAATCCTGAACTTCAAGTTAATAAAAACCAGAGGGCCCTAAAATCGGGTGATGCGATGAGAAAAAAACCACCCATTAAAAAAAATTGAGAGAAGGAAACTAAAAAATGAGATGATTATGGAAAAGAAGGGGTGAATAAAGATGTAGAATTTTTTAACTGAACCAACAAATAAGTTTCACACATATGAGAAAAAATAGGAATAGGATTTTCTTAAAATTGATAAGAAGAATCTAGAAAACCCTAGGGGCCGAGAGGATATCCTAGTGAGTGGGGAGTCATTCATCCCCCTCCTATGAACATACATTATATAATACAATATCCTTCTCTTTATATCTCTAATCAAGTAGTTTTCATGCTGATGTCTTCGACCTATGTTCTCAATATGTCATTCATTGGTTCCATGGAAATCAATATGCCAATATAAAAAAATGGACATAGAAATAATAATGTAGTTACATTTCGATCAAAGGGATTGGGAAATAAACTTACACTAAATTGGGAAGGGAAAAATCATTTCTCATTTTATTCATTAATCCAATTTTACTCATGATACACCTGATATATCCTACCTCTTTACGATAATATGTCATTATGATTTCAATAAATACATCAATGTACATTCCTCATAATATGTATTAATGATAATAATAAATTCTAAGGACCATTACACACATTCATGGAAAGGAATATCCAACTAAAATTATAAATGTGTGTTTCCTTGAGAAGGTGTCTTAATGTTTTATGAGTATCCACCCTTGATAAAAAGTATCATTTATATCCCATAAAATGATATCATCTACAAATAGAATATATATTCAAAAATTATTTCATGGAACTTTTAAGTTATCCTTATAGTGGGTAACTTATATGACCTTTTAGTACTATAATTATCCTCATGGATCTATTACATATTATATCATCTAGTATAACAATCATGATTTTATGAGAACATTATTAGTATTTTATAAAAATGAATATAAGTAATCATAAAGTATAGAGACATTTTTTATAGGGAACAAACTCCAATAGGCTCCCATGTGCACTAGGTCCAACTACTAACAACCTTCAGTCCACTATATATTGCATGATATTCATGCTTCTATTGAAAAAAGTCTTTATTTAAAGATTCCATAATGTTTTCATTCCTAAAAACTCTACTCACTGTGACCACACCCCACTAAGAAAAATCTATCAAGAGGTGATACATCTGAAGTACGTGCTAAATAATTTAATGTGAATATGGTTCCTTTATGAGTGCAACCATGATAGTATTATCATGATACAATGTGATATAATCTTTTCTAATTGGCACTACATAGATCTCTTAAAAGACTTTGTGTATAAAAATTGAATCTTTTATAGCATCGGAAGCCACAATGTACTAAAATTCCACTATATAATTGAAAAAAATATAGCTTCTTTGGACTCTTCCATCTGATAAATCCTCCATTAATATTGAATACATATCCTAAAAGTGTCATAATATCATTCTAATCTATTCAGAAACTGGAATGAGTATATCCATGGATGACTAATTCCTAATCTCCTTCAAATTCCAAGAACATATCCTTAGTGCACATAAGATACATAAAGATATCCTTAAAACATACTAATGTGGTTCTCTTAGACTATCTTAATATTAACCTATCATGATGAATGCATAGGAAACAACAATCCTAGTATATAACATGATATAAATTATTGATCCTATTAAAGATGTTCACTTGTGCATCTTGAGCATTAAATTTATCCATGTAAAACATTCTCCCACTATCATTCTTCAGGATGTGCTCACTTTCAAGAAAAATGGTTTCTATTGTGATGGTTACCTTCTTATTTAAGGTGTTATATAGATATTATCTCCTTGTTTCTTTGGGATACCCTATAAAGATACACTTCATGCCCCAGGGTGCTAGTTTATTACCTAATATGGCCTTAAAAAATTCTTCACAACCCCATTCCTCAGTATGTGACAACACAGATATCATTATATACATTAATTCATATGTAATTATATTTTCTACCTTATTTGGTACTTGATTTAGAATTTTTGATGTGGTGTGTACTTCATATCCCCAAAAGGATAAGGGAATTTATGCAAGGCCCATCAATGAACTCACCATTCCCAAAAAGGTATGGTTCTTCCTTTCACTTACATCATTCCACTATTGTGTACAAGGTGGGGTGAGTTGATATAAAATCTCATACTCCCATAGGAAGTAAATAAACTATTTGTTATTGTATTCACAACCTTGATTAGATAAAATATTATTTATATTCTTACCATGTTGATACCCTACTTCATTATCCAACTCTTTCAATTTCTCAAAGGATTAATAAGTATATCTCATCAAGTAGACATAACCATATTTACTCAAGTCATCAGTAAAAGTAATGAGGTAAGAATATAAACATCTAAATTTAACTAGAAAAGTTCCACACACATCATTTTTTACCAAATCTATTAGAACAATATCCCCTTTTCATTTTACACCAAATGGTTATTTGGTGATTTTTCTATGAAAATAATAGTTACATATGTCAAGTGGTTTAATATAAAAATATTTTAAGTAGTAATCTTGTTATATATTTTCCAAAAGCTTATTATTTACATGTCTAATATATTTATGTCACAACTGGGAGTGATATGAGTCATGTAAAATTATTTCATTATTAATTTCTGGTACTTGCTTATCATAATGTAATACATAAATACCATTATTTATATTTTTTGTGAGGGACCAAATGTTATTGTTGTAAAAGTAAAATTCAATATTCCCAAACATTAAAATAAACCCATCCATTCCAAGTAAAAAATATATATATGATTTTCTTCATAACACAAGGCATATAATTATAGTTCTTTAAAAGCAAGACTATCCTAGAATGTTTGGAAAGATTTTTGTATTTAAGGGTTAGAACATCAAGCCCCATACCATTGGAATATTTTAAATCCACCCCTTATATGGAAATATTTTAAAATATACTTGGTTCCAATATTTTAATACATATATGAGAACTATAAGATATATATAATACCCAATGTATATATATCAAAATAATTCACTTGATAATGAGCACACTTGAAGCTTCCCTTGCTTCTTTAATTGGGTGTAGTTCTTCTTCCTGTAGCCCAACTTGCCACATGAAAAAAAATACTATTCTATTTTCTTTTGGTTGTCTATATATTTTCCTATTCTTGGAAGGATGGTTCTCAGGTGACATACACTTTGAGATGGTATTGGGAGCCTTTAACTAATTATTCATTTTATTCATCATAAGGACCATTTTATATTTCATGAATCATTTCTGTGTCAACTTAGAAAATAAAATTTAATATTTTTAAGAGAGACTTGTCTATATTACTTATATTATAATTAATAATGAAAATAGATAATCTCATAAATGATTAGGGTAAAATGATATTTTTGTGCATATCATCTAGGATCGAAAATCCTACTAAGAACATAATGTATATAATTAGTTTGACTACAAGTGGTGCAGCTTGTGCTAACTCTCTATACTTACATGTGAATGGTGCATTAGAGATCTCATATATCTATTTTCTCAACATCTATTGATAAATATAGTAAAGCTGAGACATTATGTTATATGAATTCATATCCTTATGTTACTTTAGAATCTCTTTGAACATAGTTGATAACATGAAATATTGTATATATATATAATCATCAAAATGTTTTATATAGAGAGGAAATTCTTCCTCACTGATATATTTTCAAGGTTCTTTCAAAATGAAATATATAATTTCCATTCATGGGATAGTATAATGTCCAAGCGCCTATGAAATTCCTAGAAATTGTGGTAGTGAGAAGGTTTTAATTATCTAGAATGTATCACTGTGATATAATCAAAGCTATGTGTTTTTCCTTTTTTATAATAAATTAGAGTATAATTATAGTAATTTATCTAAATTACTAAATTGGATAATAATTATTAAATTTATTAACCTTCCACTATTTTAACAAAACCCAATATCCATCACCATTATATTCATAATTTTTTTTTCATGTATATTCTAGTGGTAAGGATCCATATATCCCTTTCCATAACCTAGAATGAGGTCTGATAAGACATTTGAAGTTATTTAGGTCATCATTAAATTCCAAATTAAATAACATGTAGCTCCTTGATCCATTTAGTAGACTCCCCAATCATTAAATCCCATATGTTAATTTCATCAACACTTTTCCTACTTGTTACACTATGTCTCATGGAGTAAATACACCATTAAACTAGGTTAATTCAACCCAAAAATCAAGATAGAAATTACCCAATAATAAAAAGGACCCCAACAGAGGTTGGTCAAACACATTGAACTATGGTTAAATTCCTACGCATATAATGGAAATCTATAAAAACATAATATTTTTTTATTAGAGGAATTTTTATATTTATGTGTAAATAATCCATATTATCTTATTACATACTTGTTAATATTAAGTGAATTTTAAATAACTGATTAACCATGCCTTGATAAAAATTTCACATAATATAGTTTCATTTTAGTTCCAAATTTTATAATTGTTAATTAATTTATTTAATGATAAAGAATATAAAAATACTTATCAATGAAATAAAAAGAAATAAAATAAATAATGTGGAATGACCTTGAGATTTTATAATATTTGGTTTATCTGGAAGATGATAAACCAACCCTTGACCCTAGGGAATAAAATCCACAAATATTTCATGGTTTGAGTTATAGAATTCCGCTTATGCTTTTGTGTACCACCTATATTAGTTTTTTCCTTGAATCTGAACTTGAACTACCACTCCCCAACTGGGAGCTCTATCCATTACAAAATATATACTCACACATAGGTAAAGGTAAACAATGGATGGGTTAATGGGTTCTCAAAAAACAACCTATAGGAACAAAATCCTTTTCATAATGATAGGAGATAAATGACACACAGGTTATTATTTAATTTAATAATTTATTATAAAAACTCATATAATAATAAATTAAATAAAACAATAACATAAACAAGTCATTCTAAAATCATGGTATTCCACATAATTCATATAATTAGAAAATTTACACTATTTAGTATTCACTTAAACTCATTATTTACTATTAAGATAAATATACTTTAATTAATTAAATTAATTAATTAATTAACTAACTAATTCATTTTATCTTAATTTATATCTATAGAATATTCGAGATACCCATCACATGATACATCATGGAAAATAAATAGCTTCACTAGTAATTAAAGATAATTACATGGAATTAATTGGGTATTTATTAATTCTAAAAACCAAGTTATATAGTAAAAAAAAATAGTGTCTGACCATGTAATTCGATATTTAATGTTGAAATTAATTATTCTTCATGTAATTAATTTTTTTCATTACTAGGTAAATACTTAGGAAGTACTAACAATCTATACATAGTGTTTTTCAGTAATCATGTACCTGGGATAAACACCTAAGGACTCATCGTGTATCTTAGTTCGGATACATGGTGTATAATAATGAGATACATGTTTTTTGTTCTTCTTTCCATATGTTTATGGAACCAACCTACCAAATCGATGTCTTATCAAGACATAGAGAGAATGAGTCACATAATGTATACACCTTCTACACATCATGTACTCAATATTTTTACAACTTCTGATCTCAGGAATCATGGGATATGTATTTGATAACTTTTTTGGCATGAATTTCACCACCAAAACATTTGGACTAAATTGCATGTACACAAGATACGTGTTTGGTGGTTTGACAAACTATGTGTTTTGTTAAACCAATCGATACAAGGTAAATTTAATTAATTTAATACAAAAAAATATGTCATTAATTTCTCGGTGTGTCAGTATCCTGTGACACATATAGGTGTGATAAACCTAAGTACATAGCATGAATTTTTCAATTATATTTCATGAAATTGTGTCTACTTTCCAGAACCTATGACACCTCTCTAAGGGAATCTCCAATCATTCTTCATGTGTTCTTTTCCAGTTTAAGATCAAATGAAACTTAAAAAATTATATTAATATATAAAAAATATGTTAATTAAAATATAAATTAAAGATTAAATAAACTAAAAGTGAAACAGTAACAAAAAAAATTACATAATTTATCAATTAATAGTAAATAATTATAAATTGGCATGTACCCACTCTTACACAATGTGAAGGTTCCAGGGGAAGTAGAAGCACATATTGAGTAGTTTCCAACTTGAAATTTTTTATAATCTATGGACAATATGAGATGTACATGATGAAGAATTTCAAGATCAATAGAAATAAATTTAAGATTAATTGATAAAAATTTTGAAAACCAAAATAGAGGATCTTATTATTTATAATTTAAAATTAATGTATTAAAATAAATAGATACCTTGGATTAAATTTCGTTCTTCATTATCAATGATAGAATAAAAACAATCTTGTTATATCATCATTATATTAGATGGATCAATGGTAGATTCCCTCTAGTGGTGATACACTGTGTTATGTGAACCTCCAATCATCATCATATAATCCTTCAAGTGGTAGCATGTATGGTTCTAAAGCTTTAGGCGATCAATATTGATTGAATCAGAATCATTTTAAGATTTTAAGTAATCATTCTGGTGGAGTAGGAGAATTGTTATGTGTTCTTAATAGTGTTCTAGATGAAGAGGTCCCTTGGGATTGATAGAATCTTCTCTAGAACTCATTGTCCATAATAATTAAAAAATTCATAGGATTTTAGAAAATATCATAATCAGGTTTTCATAGAGTTAGGTCATGAAAATAATAATTTCATAAGGACCCTATTTATTTTTTTAATATTTGGTGAAACCCATGTATAAATATTAATAAATTTATTATTATTTACTAGAAATTCTCTAAAATTATGGATAAAAATTTATTATTTACTTTATTAAATAATTTAAAATTTATTCAAATAATGTTTACTTTGAAATTTCGTGTTGGGAGATTAAACTTAGTCCTCCAATACTCCTCAATATTTAGTGAACCTTAAATAATTAATCTTTATTAAATTAAATAAATATCATTACATTATCCACTAATAAATTAATAAATATTATATTCACTAAATTAGTTGATAAATATTTATTAAATATACATGTAACAAAAAAAATTTAACTTGAAAATAAACTAGAATAACATAATATTATATATTCATGTAATTAAATAAATAATTACTTGGTGAATAAATATTTATTAAATTTTTAACTCACATATACTCACTTAAACAACTGGTGACTAAATATTTATGATTAATCAAACATGAATAATTATTAAACTACATATGGGAATAATATTTATCCAGTATCATGATTTCATATAGAATTTAACTGAGGTTTTGAATAGACTTAGTATGTAACCCTATATTCCCCTTTCTCAATGGCATTAGGCTACACCATCTAAATTTCATGGTTAGCATCTCTAAAAATTTAAAGGCTGTCATAGAGAAGGAAGTTAATGTTGCAATGACATACAACCTCATGTGAAAATACACTTTTTAATATAATCTATTTATCTCGATATCTATAATAAATAAGGTTGTATGTTGGTGTCCTCAACCTATGTTCTCAACATCTCATTTTTGATTTTCTCAAAATGAATATACCAAAAAAATTCAATGGTCATGGACTTAATAGGAAATTTCAGTTTCCATTAAAAGGATTGAGATATCAACTTCCACAAAACTAGGATGGGAAAAATCATTTAACGTATTATTCATTAATGCAATATTATTCATGAAACACCCATATTATCTATCACAACACATCCCAAAAGGGCCCATGACATGACTCCCCAAGCCCACCTCCAATAGGCTAGCAATGGCGACTAGCACCAAGTAGGAATATCACTAACATGGGAGGCCTTGCCATAATGTACCTACACATATGAAAACATATTCAAGCACATATAAAAATGAAATGAAAAACCATATATAAACCATGAATTCATAAAACTAAATACCGTAAACAAATTACGAAAAAAAACTATAAATTAAATAGGGCCAAATACAATCTCCCCACAAAGAGTCTAAAAATGTGTCCAACTTGATAGTAAATATGGGGAATACTGTCAATATAACTGTAATAACACACCACAGCATGTTAGACTCACTAAACACCACTTATTTTTGGTCCCTCTAGGACTCTACCAATAGGTCGATCATCTACAAAATGCATGAAATGTGTGGGAAAAGCCAATGTAAGGGTGAGTAAAGAAATACATAGTAGGACACCCCAAAACCACAAAGAATATAGAAAAAGAATAACAGTCATCTCCACACATGTATATATCTATAAAATATATAACAAGAATATCTATATATACTCCACAAAGACACAAGTCTCAAAGTAAATTAACAATTGTAATTCTACCCTAGGATTCCTTCATAAAGGTTCAACATAGAACTCATCTGGTAGAACACACTCCATGAGTTAGATAACACTGATGATGTCTATCTGAGAGGTCTTTCTCATCAGGTCTCATCATAGGAAGGATATGCCATATGTATGAAGAGATACAATAAAAAATGAGGATCACTCCTGAGGACAAAAGGTATACCAACAACTCATCCAAGAATAACCTATTAATAGATGATCGGTGTCCTTGTACTTTCGATGATGATGATACCAATAACTCTACCTAGGGTAATAAGGTGATAGAGGATCTCACACTGGGACTCACAGAAGTTTTCCAACAACTTTATTCAAGAATTCATGTGGAAGGGATCTCCAACCTATTTGTAGGATGTTATTCCATACTAACACTCAAGTAATAGATATAGGGAACTCACCCTAATTAAACTTGTCTAAGATACATATGGAAAGGGATCAAAGGCAATTATAGAAGAGTACATGGTGTGTACTAGTAGTACATGGTGTGTCCCTTCAGCCCTGGGTCGTACCCATGTAAACGGACCTTGCATGTGTCCCTGTACAATTATACAGTGTTCCCATGCCTATGTACTTATCCTTGTGTCCAAGTACATAGCTCTTCCAATGTAAATTTGGACTATCCATGTCTGTGTGGGAGTACATGAAGTTTATAAGACCGTGTACCCTTAGACATGTCCACGTACCCTCTGAGTTACAAACCAATCTAACTAGAAAAGGGTCACATTTCATGTGATCCTTAACTTCATCCTAAAACCCTATCCACCACTATGAGGGTCCCACACAACATGTGTTCCTAAGATACATGTCATGCATATCGGGATTTATCCATAATTTTTTTTCCTCCTCCTATTTATTCTTTTTCTCCTCCAACACCAAATTCGTCCATAAATTGCACTAGAGATGGTTGATCTGGTCCAGCCAACCCTTACATTCTTTGTTCAATGGAATTCAACCATCTATTTATCACGGAAAACACCTCTGTTCATCATCCATGGTCACACAATAAAGAATACGTAATTAATTATCCCAAATCCATATGATCTTTTACCACTTCTATCCTCACAAAATCTCTATGACATATCGATCTCAAATCTATGATATTGAATCACTGGGCCAAGAAACGAGTGTGAAACATTTTATTCCTCAGTGTTCATCAAACCACGATCCAAATAAATCATCCACAATGACTAAAGAAATGGGGAAGAAAATCACAATCACAATCATGATGAATGAACCTTTTACTGGTTCTGTATTGGCCTTGATTCATTTACATTATAATGATGAATGAAGATATAAACAATTAATCTCAAAGTATTTTCCCGCAATCTGAGATAAAACTAACCCACACTTGTAACACACATAATCTTTGAATCAATTCCCTAGTTGATTGATTCTAATTTTTCATAGGAATCATTAAATAGGGATAAATCCAAATGAAATAAACATCCTACCATAATTAAGAGGGATTTATGAAAAAATAATGAAGTTGCATCATTGTCATTGGTGAGATCCTCTGATTATGTTTCACATCGATTGTTTATCTAAGATCGGTTTTTCATTCACCCACAGAATATCCTCCAAATCTCTTTCCAGCTATTTTCTAATGGATCCAAGGTTATGCTGCTGACCCAGAGAATTTGGAATAATTTTATAATTATACAGTAGATTAAGCTGATGCATCAATGAATAAAATAATTTAATTTAATTTAATTCTTTTATTCATTTTTCACTCGCAATGAATTTTTCATAAACAACTCGTGATGAAAAGGTTTAAGTCATAATTAAGGTAAAACCTTCATTTTGAACTCCACAGTTCCCTAGATATTTTGATTTTCGCTTCTATTTAGAATTTATTCCACTATTTCATGAAAACTACATGTGTGTTCTATTTAATATATTTAATATATTTCAAACATTTATTCTGGGCACACTAAGCCTTAGAATCACATTTCGCCTCAACGCCTAATCTCAAAAATAATAAATAAAATATCCAAAAATAATACATGGTAAATATGATTCTCTATACTCTCCCCAACTTGGGACTTTACATCCTAAAAATCCAAAATAAGTGGCTACATAAAAAGATGTGGGTACTGAGCATGAATCTAAGCCTCCCACTGCCATGTGATCTCCAGAAGATTCCTATGATTCCACCGAACATGAACTAAAGGAATCACTCACCCACGTTGTATCCTCTCCAAATGATCCTTGATATTTATGGGGTGGTCAATAAACATATCTCCATCCTTGATTCCCATCTTTCCCCAGTCGATAACATGCAACAGATTGTGGTCATACCTCATTAGCTGTGATACATAGAAGGTTTCGTGTTCTCAGTATACCTTCAAAGGTAAATCTAAGTGGTATTACACCTCACCAACCCTATATAGTATTTAGAAAGGGCCAATAAAACTTATTGATAACATGTTGCTGCATTTAAATCTCTTTAATCCATGTTGATTTGAAACTAGTAGGAACACATAGTCTCCCTCCTAAAACTCAAAAGGCCTTCTTCATCAGACATCATAAGACTTCTGATGGCTCAGTGTAGTCCTCATCCATTCCTAGATGATTTGAACCTTCTTATAAGTGGCTCAAGCCAACTCTGGGACCATAAGTGCTAACTCTCCTAGATCGTTTCAACAAAGTGGTGACCTACAAGGTCACCCATAAAATGCCTCAAATGGTTCTATAAAAATGTTGGAATGGTAGTTGTTGTTTTATGAAAACTCTACCAATTTTAGATGATCCTACTAAATATAGTCAAATTCTGACATGTAATCTCGCAACATGTCCTCGGAACCTGAATGGTCTGGTTGGTATTTCTCTCATTCGGGGGGTGAAAAGTCATGATCAAATGAAACTAAGTCCCAAAATCCTCATGTAATCCCTTCCATAACCAAGACTTGAAGCGAGCATCATGGTCAAAAATGGTCATCGAGGGAAATCCATGGAATAAGACTATCTCATACATGTAGAGGAATCCCAAGCACTCTACTGAACCCTGCTCTCAGATAGCTAGGAAGTGGGATGACTTGGTGAGTCGGTCTACAATCACCCATATGGAATTGTGTCACTTGGAAGTACATGGTAACCCCTTCAAAAGTATATGTATATCTCATCACACATACACTCTTTCACCTCAAGGGGTTGATCTAAACCTGTTGGAAGTTGGTTCCCTGCCTTGACCTGCTAAAAAGTAAAGCATCGAGAGAAAACTCTGCAACTCCATTCTTCATCCCTGTTCACCAAAATTGACATCTAACGTCCTGATACATCTTTTCCACACCTAGACGTACCAAAAAATGTAATGTATGAAACTATATTAGAAACCCCTCCTATAACATCATTGTTACCACCATGTATCCTCTAAAAAAACAAAATGACCCGCATCATCACAAAATCCATCTGGAGCATGTCTAGTGGATATCTAATTATGTAGGGTCACACAATTAGCATCCCCAATATATACCTCACTAAATCAGCATAAAATTATAGGGTAAAATCCAGTGATAGGATGTAAGATTCTCCATATCCATCCACAAAGGACAACTTCAACAAGGACAATATCTCCAACACCTCACTCATCAACTATGAACAAGATATCCTAATAAGAGCATCTGCTACTGTAACATCCCAGGTAAATAAAGAAAATTAGACTTTCATATTTATTAATATTTTTGAATTAAATATTAATTTAACTTTAAAGGGCATTATATGTTTGATGGCATACCCGAAACGCAACAATGGTTTTCTCCGAAATCTTAGGTTGCACACAAGGCTGAGTCATACTAAGAAAAATAATAATAATATAATATTATTATTTTAAATGGTAGTTAACACCTTGACATTGCATTGGCGGGAATGAACGGAACTAACCATATTATAATTAAACATGTTTGTTAAATGTTTCTACATTTATCCAACAAAATTTTGAGGCATAAAATGAAAATGAATCCAATTATAAGCATAAATACACTAATATTTTTTAAAGGTAGTGTTACCACCTTTTGATGGTGAACCAATTTTAAATTTAGTTTTTTTCACTTTTATATATTCCGTTTGAAAAAATAAACTTATTATTTAGAAGTGAGATATCAGAATTTACTTTGGGTAAATTTTTTTTATTTTTGTAACAAAGTTCATTTTTTAATGAATAGTGAAAAATACAACATTTTAAGTCAAATATATATTTTCATCTGATTTATTTATATGGTTAGATTATCTTTTTAATTGGTTTTAAAGTGGAATTATATTAATTTTTTACCATTTAATCCAATTTTTTCATTGTAAGTAATTTCACTTTTTAATTGGACATAAACACATGTCAATATTTTAGTAGTTTTTACTTCTTAAAAACACTCTTTTTGGTTTTGACAACGGGAATTAATATTAAATTAATTTCTACAACTTTTGGGTTTTTAATTTGGAAAAATGGATTCCATATTTGGAATCATGAGGTCCAAATTGTGTGAATAAGTAACTTTTATTTTTATAACTTATGAATAGTAACTTCAGTAAATATTTTATTTACCATGTTTAAATGGTAAACCTGGTAAATAAGGGTAAAAAATAATATTATAATAATATTAAATTCCCCTAACACATGTCATAATCCTATTTTATGAGATATATCTAAATATGGACATCCTTGGGTTTATTTTACAACCCTATGGAGCCACTTGTGTGTGAAAATGACATTTAATTAATTTTAATTTAAAGTTGGGGAAAATATAACCTAAACATGTTTCTTTTGGTAAAACATTTTTTATATGTGGTTATATGAGTTATATTTTCAACTATAAATATTCATGATAAATCTAAAATATATTTCCTAAATAATTTTATTTTATTTATAATTTTTAGATATTAAATAAATAAATTTAATTATGACACAATGATGATGCAGTGATTGCTTCATTAATAAAGGATTAAAATAAATGATATTATAAATGTTAAAATAAATGTAATTTTGTTATTTGATGTCATCTTCTAATTTTAGGGATGATATCTACAGGTTATATTTGTATTAATATGGGTAAGCAATGACCTTATATCCAGTTAAATGTTTTTTCTACTTCTTTAAGGGGTAAAATATTACTTTATGATAAATTATTCGTGGTTTACATGTCATCTTGAAAACAAATAGTTTTCTTTCTTTGTGAATCCCCTACATAGATTTTATTGATCATCTCATGTTTTTAAAAAAACTTTCACTGGACTTAATGGGGAATAAGGTCAAGGATGGGATCAAGGAAAATTCATGATGTTTAAAACATGGAACTAATCATGTTTCTTTTCATTAAAGAGTTTTTATTTTATGAAAAAAATGGATACTGAGTAGAAGTGTCTACATGTAATATTCAATTTGTTATGTATAATTTATGACCTAATTATATAATGTTCTAAACCTGAAAATATACTCAATGTGAATTATTAACTTAATTCAAGATTAGGTAATGTTTAAGGCTGGAGCCTTATAGTTGGTATCAAAGGTCGTTTTAGATAACATTAGGAGTTAGAATTTTGTTAATAGAATATTTATAAATTATTTTTACTTTATGGTAAGATTGAAATGATATATCATTTAAAGGTTACCATGTTGCTTCACCTAAGATATTTCTATGTTCAGAATGGTTTTCCACAGAGGAAACAGGGCAGCTATAATAGAACAACATCAAGATGAAAACAACCTTCCAAATCAACAACCTGAGATGGTCAGAATCAGAACTCAAAAGTTTTTTGTAGTGATGTAATATTTGAATCATGATATAAATGGTGGTGGTAACCATGCATGAGATCAGCCAGATCAACTGCATATAAAGATGTCAATAGTTGAGCATCTCATGAGTCAACATCCCCCATCATTCAAAGGATCATCTGACCCAATTCAAGATGAAGGGTGGATCAAAGCATTGGAAAATATTTTTTATGTCATGGGTTGTAAGAACAATCAAAAGGTTAGTATTACTATTTATAGTTTTAAAGGATAAGAATATTAGTGGTGTTTGATGGTTAAAAATATGAGGGACAGTGAGTAGATTGATGCTCTTTGTTGGTAATAATTCAAAGGTATATTTTTTGAGAAATATTTACCTAAGGCGGTTAAACATTGGATGGAAAAACAATACTTGGAATTGAGGTAGGAATATTAATCAGTGGCTAATTACAATGAAATTTTCACTTGACTTTCAAGGTATGCTCCAAATTTTATCTGAGATCTTGATAGTAAGATAAATTGATTTTACTCAGGACTGAAGTTGCAATATCAAAGATCATTAGCCTCTCATGAATTCAAAAGCTATGAGAAACTTGTTAGATGTGTCGAGGAGGTAGAAATGGATTTTTCTTATGATCATTTTTTCCAAGAGAGAAAGAAAAAGAAGAGGTATAGTTGGCAAGAAAAGGGAAAGAATTCATCAAAGAATCTTGGAGTTAAGAAAATTAAATTTCAATCTTAAGAGAAGTGTGGTAAAAAGCATCCTGGAGAATGTCTTTAAAAATATAGAAATTGCCTTTGGTGTGGTAAGAATAGTCATATTTCTCATAAATGTGTGGAATATGATCAAGAAAGTAATGAAAATCCATTAGTAAGATGTTTTAGTTGCAATGAGTTTGGGAATTATGCCAATGTGTGTCTAATACTACGGTTGATGTGGGAACAAAAAATGAAGTGGTATCAGGTACTTTTTTTTGTTATTATAGATTATACCAATGTTTTGTTTGACTCAAGATCTACACATTCTTTCATTTTTAAGAAATTTTTGGGTAAATTTGTAATTCTACCTCAAGAAATGAATCCATAACTTATGGTAAAAACACCTGGGGTTAATGTTGAGGCAAAAAGAAATTATAAGAATATTATTATCCTTATTTGTGGAAATAATTTACCTGAAAACCATGTTGTTTTTCCTCTAGTAGAGTTTGATCTTATTTTGGGAATGGATTGGCTTTCTGTTTACCATACTAAGATTGAATGTAGAGCTAAAGATGATTCTTTTCAGAAAGACTCTAAGTTTGTGTACAAGAATGAACCCTTATCTATGATAACATATCAGGAAGCTGAGAAACTAGTGGAAGATGTAAATCAATGTTACCTTATACATATTGGTGAAAACAAATGAATTGTTCAGATAAATGATGTGCCAATATTAAAAGTGTATCTTGATATTTTTTCTGATCAGTTGCCTAGTATTATACTTGATCGGGAAGTTGAGTTTACCATTGACTTAGTTCCTAATGCTAATCTGGTTTTAAAAACCCCCTTATCGAATGGCTCAAATTGAAATTTTAGAGTTAAAGAAACCATTACAGGAGTTGTTAGATAAAGGTTTCATTCAACCTAGAACATCACCGTGGGGTGATCTAGTATTGTTTGTTAAAATAAATAAGGTTCAATTTGACATTTAATTGATTATAGAGCCTTGAATAATAACACTATTAATAATATGTATCATTTTCCTCATATCAATGATTTGTTTGATCATCTCTAGTGAGCTTATTATTTTTTGAAGATTGACTTGATTTCGTAGTACCATCAGTTGAAAGTAAAGGAAGCAGACATTCCAAAGACTGTGTTTCATACTAGATATGGCCATTATGAATTTTTAGTTATGCCTTTTGGGTTAACTAATGCACTTACTGTATTCATGGATATTGTGAATAGAATTTACTATGAGTTCTTGGATAATTTTGTGGTTGTGTTTGTTGATGACATTTTGGTATATTATAAAGGTAAAGAGGAACATGAAATTCATTTAAGGGTTGTCTTGAAAACATTAAAAGAAAATAAATTGTATGGTAAATTTAGAAAGTATGAGTTTTGGTTACAAAACATTTCATTCATTGGTCACATTTTGTCAAAAAATGGAATAACTATTGATCCTACTAAAATAAAAGTTTTTGAATAATGTCCAAGACCTACAAATATAATTGAGATTCATTGTTTTCTTGTTTTGGTAGGATATTAGAGAAGTTTTGTTGAGAATATTTCATGGTTATCTGGCCCATTGACTAATTTAACTCGAAAAGGTGTAAAGTTTATCTGGACAAAAGAATGTGATCATTATTTTCATAAATTCAAAAAAAGACTGGTGAATGCTCCAGTTTTGGCATTACCTTCCAGATAAGGTGATTTTGTTATCTATAGTTCTTATTCATTGAAAGGACTTGGTTTTTTACTGATGAAAAATGATCAAGTAATTGCTTATGTTTCATGTTAGTTGAAACATCATGAGTTAAATTACCCTACACGTGATTTGGAATTAGTTTCTGCCATTTTTTCTTTAAAAATTTGGAGGCATCATCTGTATGGAGTAAAATGTGAAATATATGCTGGCCATAAAAATTTGAAGTATATATTCACTCAGAAATAATTGAACATGAGACAGAGGATATGGCTATAATTAATCAAGGATTATGATTTCATGATTCATTACCATCCAGGAAAAGAAAATAAATTGGATGATGCTTTGAGTCCAAAAAAAATGCTACATTAACCATATTACGTTTGGAACAAGATCCTTTGATTAAAAATTGTATGAAATTTGGAATAGAATTTTTTGGTGTAGAAAATTCCTCTGTTTTGTTTTAGGTGTCAGTGAAATCATCTCTCTCAGATAGAATTAAGCAAGCACAAAAGGAAGACAGTGAGTTGCAGAAAAAGGTAGAGTTTGTTCATAAGGGTAATTTTCCATAATTTAACATTGATAATGATTGATTTTTGAGATTTAGAAAGATATTATGTGTTCCTTGTGATTCATAGTTGAAGAAAGAGTTGTTATGTGAAGCTCATAGTTCTCTATTTTTAGTCCATCCCAACAGTACTAAGATGTACAGAGATCTTTGGGAGTATTACCAGTGGTATGGAATGAAAAGAGGTATTGTTGACTTTACTTTGAAGTGTTTGACTTGCAATAGATTAAGTAAGAGTGGAGGTTACTGAAAGGTATGCTTTAGCCTTTATTGGTGCCAGAGTGGAAATGGTAAAATATATTCATGGACTTCGTTATGGGATTTATGAAGACATCTCGTAATAATGCAATCTAGTTTATTGTTGATCGATTGACTAAATCTACTCATTTCCTTCCTATTCAAGATATTCTATCTCTAGATCAAATTTATCAGTTTTATGTTAAATATATAGTTAGGTTACATGGATTTTCCCTCTCTATTGTATCTGGCCATGATTTGAGGTTCACTTATTACTTTTGGAAAGGCCTTAAGAAGTCTTTGGGTACTAAATTAAATTTTAGTACAGCTTTTCATCCTCAATCAGATGGGTAATCAGAACAAACAATTAAAACTTTGGAAGATATACTACATGCTTCTTCAATGGATTACCATGGAAGTTGGTACAAACAACTTTCTTTGGTTGAGTTTTCTAATAATAATAGTTTTCATTCCAGTATACATATGTCTCCATTTGAGGCATTATATTGAAAGTGGTGTTGAACTCTAGATTTTTGAGATGATGTAGGTGAAAGAAATTTTATGGGACCATAATTTATGGAAAAGATGGAAGAAAAGGTTCAGTTAATTCAGAAGCGCGTGGGGACACCATATAGAAGGCAGAAAATTTATACAGTTACCAGAGGAAGGATCTTTCTTTGAGGTAGGGTATCATGTCTTTCTCAATGTTACTCTATAGAAAAGTGTGATGTGTTTTGGTAAGAAGGTAAAGTTGAGTTTGAGGTTCATTGAACCCTATGAAATCCTGGAGAAAGTTGGATAAATTTCCTATATAGTGGATTTACTTACAAGTTTATCCCAGGTACATAATTTTTTTCATGTTTAAATGTTAAGAAAGTATATGCCAAATCCATCTCATGTTTTGAATCCATAGGTAGTTCAGTTGGAAGAGAATCTTTCCTATAAGGAAAAACCGGTCTAGATTCTTGACCGAAGAGAGAAAGTGTTGTGGAATAAGGTAATTCATCAGGTAAATGTATTGTATAAAAACTATACAGTTGAAGAGGCAACATGGGAATCTTAAATCATATGAGGGATAAATACCCTAACTTATTTGATAATTGAATAAGATTTCGAAGACACAATTTCCAAAAGGGGGGAAGGATGTAATATCCTAGGTAAATAAAGAATATAACATTTTCATAATTATTAATATTTATGAATTAAATATTAATTTTACCTTAAAGGGGATGTTATGTTTGATGGTGTACCTGACACGTAATAATGGGTTTCTCGAAAATCTTATGTTGCACACACGGCTGAGTCATACTAAGAAAAATAATATTATTATTATTATATTATTATAAATGGTAGTTAAAGTTTATCCATTTTATTTGAGGGAATGAACAGAATTAAAAATATTATGATTAAATTTTTTTGTTAAAAGCTTTTATATTTATCCAATAAAATTAAGAGGCTTAAATTGAGAATGAATCCAATTTTAATCATAAATACTCTAATATTTTTAAAAGGTAGTTTTATTGATTTTTGATGGGGAACCCCTTTTAAATATAGTTTTTGTCAATTTTATATGTTCCATTTGACATAATAAACTTATTATTTCGAAATGGGACATCAAAATTTAATTTGGTTAAATTTTTTATATTTCTCTGATAAAGTTCGTTTTTTAATGAATAGTGAAAAATACTACATTTTAAGTCAAAACTGTCTTTTCATATGATTTATTTATATGGTTAGATTATATTTATAATTGTTTTTAAAGTATAGTTAGATTATTTTTTTACTATTTAATATAATGTTGGTCATTGTAAGTAATTTCACTTTCTAATTGCACATAAACACATGTCAATGTTTTGGTAGTTTTTACTTCTTAAAAACACACTTTTTGGTTTTGACAACATGAATTAATTTTAAATTATTTTCTGAAAATTCTGTGTTTTGAATTTGGAAAAATGGATTCCATATTTGTAATCTGGAGGCCCAAATTTTTTAAATAAGTAACTTTTATTTTTAGACATAATGAATAGTAACTTCAGTAAATATTTTATTTACCATGGTTAATGGGTAAATCTGGTAAATAAGGGTACAAAATAATATTATAATAATATTAAATTACCCTAACACATGTCCTAATCCTATTGGATGAGATATATCTGACTATGGGAATCTATGGGTCGATTGTTTGACCCCATGGAGCCACTTGTGTGTGAAAATGACATTAAATTACTTTAAATTTAAAGTTAAGGAAAATATAACTTAAACATGTATCTTTTGGTAAAAGTATTTTTATATGGGGTTATATAAGTATATTTTCTACTATAAATATTAATTAAAAATAAAAAAAGATTTCCTAAATCCTGGTATTTTATTTATAATAATTAGAGAATAAATAATAAATTAATTATGACACAATAATGATGCATTGATTGCTTCATTAATAAAGGATTCAAATAAATGATATTATAAATGTTAAAATAACTATAATTTGTTTATTTTGATTTCATTCATGAATTTTATGGATGATAGTTACATGTTATCTTTGTATTAATTAAGTTTTTTATAATCAATCAAGTTGTTTTGGATTTTTAAAAAGTCATGATATGAATAGTATCAAAATTGACATAATTCATAAAATATTTTATTAGATATTATAAAATTACGAAAAAAATCTAAGATTCGGAAAAATAGTTATCATAAATATAAAATTTTATTATTCACTCTTTAATTGGATATGTTTCATGTTTTGGTAACTATTTTTATTCTCAAAGTGTTAAATGCTTGATAAAACGAGAAGAATCAAAAATCGTTAAATAAAAAAGATAAGGATTAACAAATATCCAAAACCGATGTAATTATTATTGGATGATTTTATTTATTCTTATATTAATTTTATCTTCTAACTATATTAATTTTGACTCATTTATAATCGAAATAGAAATTATAAAAAAATAATACTTCAAGATATTCCTTAAGCGCCCCTCCTTCCTCTTATAAAAGGACACCACCTCTAACCCATTACACACACCTCTAAAGCCCCCTTGGTTCATCCAAAATTGTCCCAAATAAGCTCCCAACATCCCTTTATTTCTCATATAAGCCTCCCTTATTAATAAAGAAATTTGATAAGGCCTTTTAGCTTAAATCAAAAGGAGTTACCTGATTTGAGGTAACGTATTCTCTCAAGTTCCTTTCCATTATTTTTCCTTCTCCACTCCCTATGCTCTTATTATTATTTGTTTATATAACAACACAAATATATAAAATATAATAGTTTGTTTTAATGAGAATTATTCTAACTACACTTACACACCCCTCCGCCTAATGGGTATAGAACATACTGTTTCTGCGGATGACGAACTACTACCTCACAAAACAATGTTTGTTCAGTATTCTCCTACCACCTATCATAGTGGCCATTATGATGGAACTATAATTATATATGATATATATGATATTTTATTTTATCTCTATTCTTTTTTAATTCTCATTTAGAACATATCTTTATGCTTTTCATGTTTTATAAATATGAAAATTTCATTTGAGGAAGTGCAAACTACCGCCCCCTCAAAGTGATATGACTCATTCATTCCATACATGGAATGTATAAAGGATATATTTAATGAAATTATATATGTTATTATACTTAAATTATAATATACCTATGTATAATTTTGTTTTCATTCCTTTAAATATGAAAAATAAATGAAAGTAGTGTTCATGCGTACGTACAGCTTACCGTCTCCATGAACGGTGCATTTTATTTCATATATCGAAATGATATGGACTATTATAAATACATATATACAATATATATATGATATATATGATATATAAATCATTTATATCATTCTAGAAATAATTTAATTTTTACCACATGGAAAAATTGCAATTATAACAGGTTCATTTTTTACTCAAGTTCTGAACATCGACAAAAAGTCCGAAATGAAGTCAAATAATTAACTAATTGTTATATCAAGGTAATAAGTGATATAAAAGGAATAATAAATATAAAAAATGTTCTGTAGAAAGTATAAATTAACTTAAGTGTATGATTATTTAAGAACAAGTAACATACGAGACAAATCGGACTCGAGGTAAGGGACTTTGTCTCAATCTCCTTTCTTTGAGGCATATTTTGATTTATACACGATTTTCTTTCATATGGTGTATAAACCCCTTTAAATTTCAATTTCATTCAAATAGAATCTTTTTCTACGTATATTTTTAATAAACTAAAAAGTGAATGTTTATTTTTAACGTATGTGGTGACAACGATTTTTCTGCCACCCCAAGCATTTTTTGATATCTGACCTCCTTAACAAGTCGTGATGTTTTTAAATTGAAAATAAATACCATATACCCTTTTTAAATATTTTGGTATTGAAAATGGTTATTAAAGTGTATTTACTATTTCTATATCTTCAAATTACTTCTTGTGATTGAAAATGAAATTTTTATGATTGAAATGTTGATATTTTCAATCTTTTATGTGTGATGATTATATAATTATACTTGGGAATTTGACAGGTGGTTATGTGATAAACCAAATTACAGGTGGTTCCATGATAAACCATGTATGGGTGGTTATTTTATGACCTCCAATTCATTGGATATGGAAGTTGGTTGTATGGCTATTCCATTTTTAAGAATGATTTTTGGAAGTCGACTGTATGGTTATTCCATTTAAGTTTGATTATGTCCCAAGTATACCTTTAGTTTGGTATGCATTCTTTCTATGGGTTTTATGGTAATATTTTTGTTAGAAAGTAAGGGTATGAAATTATCTTATATTTATTGAAGTGTTTTTTCTACTTCTTTAAGGTGAAATTTTTTACATTATGATAAAGTATTCACGGTTTACATGTTTTTTTGAAAACTAACAGTTTTCCATCATTATGTATCCCTTACTGAGATTTTTATTCTCATTCCAAGTTTTTTGAAATTTTTTTCATGGGTCTTAAGGTTGAATAGGGTTGAGGATTTGGTTAAGTAAAATTCATTCCATTTAAAACTTGGAACTAAACATGTTTCTTTTCTTTAAAGAGTTTTTATTTTATAAAAAAATGGGTACTCTGTAGAAGTTTCTACATGTAATATTCAAGTTTTTACGTATAATTTATAACCTAATTCTATAAATCTTGAAACCTGAAAAGATCCTCAATGTGAATTATTAACTTAATTCATGATTATGTAATTTTTAAGTTTGGGGCCTTATAGCTACAACCTTCCCCTTCCCAGGAGTATAGACAATCTCGAAGTCATAATCCTGGTAGAACTATAGCCATTTACACTATCTCAAGGTGAAATCATTTTTATAAAATATATAATTGAGAATCTTCTGTTTAAAATAGACAATAAACAACTCTCACATTAGGTAGTGCTTCCATATCTTTCATGTGAATACAATCACTACTAACTTATGATTGTGGGTCATGTAGTTCGGCTCATGTGGTCTCAACTGACATAAACCATAGGAAATCACTGCTTGTCCCTATATCAAAACAAAACCAATCCTAGTTCCTAATGCGTCACATAACACCACATACTAAACACCCTCCTCTAGTATTCTCAATATGGGATAGATCGTCAATATTTGTCTCAACTACTAAAAATCCTTCTAGAGCCTTTCTATCCACAAGAAAAACTACCCATTTCAGTTCAAAGATACCATGGGAGATGATATCCTATAGAAATCATATATGAATATCTGATAGTATCCTACTAACCCAAGGAATCTCTAAACATCTATCACACTCTTGGGTGACTCCCAAGATAAATCTTCCTTGACCTTCACCAGGTCCACTACCACACCATCTACTGAGATAAAAAGTTCCAAAAAGTGGACATCCTGAATCTATAATTGGCACTTAGAGAGATTCCCATAAATATTATGCTCTTGGAGTATGTCTAGAACCATCCTAAAGTGCCTTGGGTTCTCATATTTGGATGTTGAGTACACAAGGATATTGTCAATGAAGAATACCATGAACTAGTCAAAGAAATGGTGAAAGATCTGGTTCATGACTCCCATGAACACTACTGGGGAATTTTTTACGCTAAGGGATTCACCAAGTAATCATAGTTGTTGTAGAGACATCCGAATGTAATATACCAAAAATCCTTATCTTGTACTCACAAATGGTGATAGCCTGACCTGACGTCAGCCTTCGAGAACCATCGTTCCCAATCATTTGATCAAAGAGGTCATTGATCATTGGTAGTGGTTACTTGTTATTCACAGTAGCCTGGTCTAAGCACTACTATTCCACACATAACCTCAATAACCTATATCTATTATTAGAAAACAAAATTAGGGCTACCCAAGGTAAAACATTGTGTCTAACAAATCCCTTCCTTTATAAGTCCTCCAACTATACCCTCATCTCGAGAATCTCTACAGGAACTGTAGACACCGAAATCCACCGAAGGTCTCAAAAAGGAATCCTTGGATAAAACAAAGGCATATTTCAACTCAAAAACTGATTTCAGGAAGATCCAAAAGGCTGCGCGGAAAACCAGAGTGGTGTATAGAAAACTAATTCCTTTCACAGAAAACCGCTTCTTAGCATGGAAAACGGTTGTGGCCGGAAGCGGTTTTTGTGCGCCGACATGGGAACTTCCACACCACCAACCATGTGTCCGTGTTTTTTGTGCAGGACGAAATCTTCATGCACCTAATACCCCTTATCACCTATAAATACAAGTGAATCCCCTTCTTCTAGAGGTCCCATGGAGATCGGTCGTTGCTCTAATGTGCATAACTCCGCATCTTCCGCGCATGTATGAAAAACTACCTTCTGGTGCTCAAAACAACACTTTTTTGTGAAAATGCACCAATACACCCAATTTTGCATGAAAGAAAAAATTTGTGTGCAACAGTGCCAATGCACCCAATTTTGCGCGCACTAGTGCTGCACCTGTCTAATTGTGCACACACCTCCCCTATTGCAAGCAATCCTTCCCTATTGATTTCCACCCTTCCCTATTCCGTGAAAACCTTCCCTATTGGTGGAAACCTTCCCTATTCATTGCAATCCATCCCTATAGTGTTGCAAACTTCTTGGGCCGGGATGTTGGAAATTTACATTGTGCCCTTATGTGCATCCACCTTCCACCTATGGAATATCATAATTTGAAATACTCCTCTACACCCCAAGGAAACACCTTGAGTTGACATATTCATCTTGGTCTATTTCCCGTGTTGTAAGTTGAGATTCTCATTATTAATTACCCAAGTACCTTTAGTCGAACCTTTCCTCAAGGAACACATCCATACCCAATCACCTGACTTCTATACCTGGTTGAACCAGAAAGGGCCTCTCTTGCGTAAGTCCCAACACTATCCATTTCTAGGCACCTTATGCCAAACAGTCCTATCTATATGACTATAAACAGTAGTACACCCTATGTGAGAAATATAGGATGCCACGTGCTCCAAATAATAGATGCAATATGATCCATGCATAAGATGTCAATAGTCCTCTATACATGACTATAAATTATAGTATGCCCTATCATTCAATAATATTATTCCTATTGTTCTAAATAAGAGATTCCTTATGTGCTAAGAATAAGATACCTCATGCCATGATTACAGTGGTATAATTTCATGAGAGTTGGAATCTTTTTTAGCATTCCACCACTCCATATCATGCTCAGTGTGTCCTTCATTTGGATCCTCATCCTCTTTCATGTATGAGGGAACCCCCTAACAGCCTGGTCCCATGCCACATCGGCTCAAATACCATTCTGGGCCAACACCCTGAAAGACTCTACAAGACACTTTGAGTCAGGTCTTGTGTTTTGAACACAGTCAAAATCCAACCCTTATTTTTTTGTCCTCATTTCAAGCTAATGTGATATGGATGTTGTGTTTCGAACAATGTCAAATAGTTATCCTCCCACTTCACACTGCCCTCACCTCGTTCCGACGGTCGGGCACATGATTCACACTTTTAATCTCCCTTTGTTCGGACTAATTCCAATTCCCTTGGTGTTATCCCACTTATGCACTAGTGCATAGGTGTAGGCCTCAATTGTATTCCTCAACCCACCAATGAGTTGGGGTACCCTCATGGCCAGACATGAGGAAGACATTATTAGAAGCTTCCATGCGTAAGCCCCATCCACCATTGTCGCTCCGTAATGGCACCTAGTTAGCTTCCACGTGTAAGCCCCAACCACCATTGTCGCTCTTTAGCGGCACCCGGGCAGCTTCCATGCGTAAGCCCCATCCACCATTGCTGCTCCTTAGCGGCATCTGGGCAGCTTCCATATGCAATACCCATACATTTTTGTCGCTCCTTAGTGGAACCCAGGCACACTAACGGCTATTTCTTCTTCACATAGCCACACTAACGTGGTCCCCTCAATGGATCACTCCAAAACACCCCATTCACGGCATTGTTGATGCCTTCCCTTCCCCAAGGGTGTACATGTATCAGTTATGTAAGTACTAGGGGTGTAGAGTGAACCCGCCACATCCGACCTGTAGGATGTTAAACTGTCAAGAACCATAATCCCCAACAAAAGACGCTAAACTATGGCCTCTCCCCATGCATCGTACATAGGGTACCCCATCTCATATATTATCTATGCCCGCTCATCTCCACGGGAGTGAGATCTTCCCCATATGGAATGAGATCCTCTTTGTTGGAGCAACACCTGTCTGTAGGGAAGGGAAACCACCTAAGTGCAAGCCCCTATCCTTTTTTGTAGTAGGAATCACTCTTTCTCCTCCTCTCTACATTGATTCCAAAGACCAGAGGATAGATGGGCATAAGGACCTTCATTCTACCCCCCTCTCCCTCTGAGATTTCTCGTCGTCAGGCCTCCATCTGGAGTAAGTCCCAATCTACATATCCCTGGGCTACTAACCACATGTAAGACCTTGTTTCCTCTTTTGGTTTCTAGCCACACGTAAGCCCATGTTTCCTCTTTGGGCTGCTAACCATGTGTAAGCCCCACTCCACTTCCGCAGATGCACCTTTCATGATGTGATTGTCAGGTCATTACTACCTCTTGTTTCTCACACCGAGCATGACTCACATTGGATTAGAGTAAGCACCGACCATGACATCCTCTTTGGGAATCCTGAGAGTGTAATCCCCTAACTCACCAAAACTACGTGGAATTTGATCCCTGCCTCCTAGGAATGGTACGTAGGAAGCCTCCCAAAGGTTCAATCCCAACACCTACCAGTCATGACCCCTTCACGTCGGTTCCCCAAACACCTCTGAACTACATGGACTTTGATCCTTTCCAAGGAAAGTTATGTAGGAAGCCTCCCTGAGGTTCAATCCCAATACCCATCAGCCCCGACCATTTCATGAAATTCCACCCACATCCTACACGATGTTAAACTCTACGCCCCTTTTCATCCCACAAGATATTAAATGGTACCCATTCTAACTACATGGGCTTTGATCCCTGTGTCCAAGGCAAGTTACATAGGAAGCCCACTGAGGTTCATCCCCCTTCAATGGTAATCTATTTTCAACACCTTCAGTGGTAATCCATTTTCAACACTATTCAGCGGTAATCCATTTTCAACCTCATTCAGTGGTAATTTGTTATCAATCCCAATTGACGGTAATCCGTCGGAACCTCAATCGACGGTAAGTTGTTGTGTATCCCAATTAACAATAAGTCATTCTATTACCCAATCGATGGTAATAAATTGTGTTCCCCAATCAATGGTAATCCATTTTCAACCCCAACCAGCAGTAAGATGTTGGAACCCCAATCGACGGTAAGCCGTTGGAATCCCAATCGATGGTAAGCTATTGGAATCTCAATCGACGGTTAGCCGTTGGAACCCCATAAATTGGTAAGCTGTTTTCAACCCCAACCAGCGGAAGCCATTGTGTTCTCCAATCAATGATAACCTGTTTTAGTACCTTTTTTTGTGACCCATATCTCTTTTCTTCCCCTGTGGCGCAGACCAAATCGGGATGCTAACCACACGTAAGCCTCAGTATATCATCGGGTCATTGTCCTTTGTGCACACCTCGAATCCATGCCCCAACTTGAACTATGTGTACTTTGATTCCCTGCCTTAGGGATATGTAGGAAGCCTCCCTATGGTTCAAGATGATCCCCCATATGTCATCCTAGTATTTCCCTCGACCCAATGTGTCCCAAGAAGATCATGCCCCAACCCAATGGTTCTATTTCCTTTAGGTCCCAACCACACGGGACGCCTCCTCAGGTTCCCCATCACCCTGCTGAACTACATGGACTGTGATTCCCTACCACGGGGATATGTACGAAGTCTCTTTGAGGATCAGGACCAACACCACTGTCACCCTCACATCGGCTCCATCTCACTCCCCATCCACTATCAACAATCCATTTTTGTTTTGATTATTACCTGGTCCACCACATCCCGGTGAGATCATGACATCCATATCTCACTACTCCTAGAAGTAATCGGGTAACTAACCCTGTGTTGGCTACAGTATCAGCATTCCGTCAAGGGGGTTGCACCCATCTGATCAACTCCCATCAATGTTATGATATGTCTGATCTGTCTCCTCTGGATGTTAAACTCACGTAATACCCAATGTTAAACATGGGAAGATGAGGAAAACCTTAGAGACATGCCTATAACCTAAAATCCCCCGAATTTGATGTGGGATGCCTTGGGATTCTGCGCCCTTGAGAAGCCCTATCATAAGGGGAAGAAACCCAGATGTGTTAGTGTTCCCGCATCCATACACGCCAGCGATGTCCAACGTGACTACTCCCCCAACCAAATATTGTTGCCCGGACTCGACCCCTTGGAATGTACTAACAGAAGCAGTGTAATTAATCGGCATCAATGAAGACATGGAACTGGGAAGAGTTTCACAAACAATGTATTAAGTATATGAGGGAGACCCAAAATAGGTAATTATCTCTGAGGAGGAATCCATGGAAGGAGGAACTGATATCCCATCATTCTATTTAGATCAAGAAGAAAACACCCCTGAATAAGTGATAGATGTCACCTGCCTTTGGAAAGCAAGAATGAAGGGAAACAAGTAGGGCATCCTCGCCTGAAATAGAAAGATGCACACTCCAAAAAAATCATTGTAAATAGGAACCATCTTATATGTTGGCATAGATATAAATGTCTTCACATGTTGTAGGTTAATGCATAAGTCTATCTCTCTATAAGAAGGTAGGCCTGGAACATCCTTATTAAAGATATCATCGTACTCCACCACCACTACAGGGAATTGGAAACTCATAACATCTACTGAACCAATGGTTATTCCAGTCAACTGGTGAGTAATCAACTGCACCCTTATGGCATCCCGCCATTTTCATTACATAAATTGTTCGCTGCATTATACAAAACTAAGGATCTTTAAGGATTAGTGTCTTGGAAACCAGGAACTTAATACATGATGATAGAAAACATTCTTCTTAAACACTTGAAAGGCTTCTCCATTGTTCATCCTAAATTCATTACAGCATCTCATAACCTGGGAGCATACATCAATGGAAAGGGTGAGCAGAAGGCCCAGTAAGGGAAACAAGATAAACATTTTACAATAGAACTTGAGATACATCAATAAAGTCATGATAAATAACTTTAAGGCATGAGAAAGAGATCATGAGAAAAATCATAATAAAAATAACTTGTTTCATAGATTGATGATGCAGCTACAACATTTAACTTAGACAATAATTTCTGTATCACCAAGTTCCATCCCTAAGGTGTCATTAAAAAACTACCAAGGTTATTCACCAAGGTATCGTTAAAATGGTCATCTCTAGAGATTAAGTCTTTACCTAATGCATTGGAGCGCTATCAGGGAGCACCCTTAATTTTTATTTTTTATCATGTGAGACACATATATCATCATCAATAATTTCATAAATAACCCATATAGCATAAAATAAATGGGTTTCATTTCATATTCATAACATTTTAAAAACTTCTTTAAAGACATGATCTTTATGTCACATTAAACCCACGGAAAAGGAAATCGGGTCTCATGTAAGTAAATCCCATAATTTTAAATAGAAAATTTTGATCTATATGTGAATACCCCTTTAAAATAAAGAGTTTTTAGTATTAACTTAATAAAATAAAATAATTTGATAAAAAGGGAGAGACATTTGAGATGAAAATTCGGCAGCATAACGGCTATGTTTCTGGGTTTTAGAAAACATTGAAAAGAGAGGGGAAATGGGTCACCCACTCATAAATGATCTATAAAATAGTATAGGGACATAATATAAAGGATATAAAAACTTGGTAATGAAATTTTAAGGACATACCATATGAAATGAAAAACATTAAAGGAAGACAAAAATAAGATTTCTCTTATGAAAAATTCGGCAGCCTAACGGCGTCACTAAAAACTTCAAAAAATGAATTGATGAGATTAAATACGGTCTCTAATCATGTGAAAATAAAATTAAAGTATGATGAATATAGATATCATACCCCAAAATGGAAAAAAATGAACTTGAAGGACTTTACATGAAAGTAGAACTTTGAAAATGGGAAGAGTTAAAGAATCCTTTACCTTAAAATGTAAGTCCTAAAACTAAAAGGTCGGGACCTTGGAGGCTTGAGGGAACCTTGGGAGGTCTCCTTGGGAGGTAATGAGACTAGAGCTTCGTTTAGGGAGAGTTGGGATTGAAAACTATAGGAGGAAAGGGTGGGTATTTATAGGGAAAGTGAGGTGATACTTTAATAATTTCAAGGGACACCTCACAAGTGGTTTTCTCAAAACAATGGGCTTACCCATGGTATTTCCCATGGTTTTAGGCCACATGGGACCCCTCATACAATATTTCATCCCCTTCGGTCCACCAAACCTCAAAAAAACTCATTACAGCATCATGATGCAGTCATGATATCATTAAACATACCGAAACCCTAATCTGTATTTTTACTATTCACTAAAAAAATTAACTATTTCAGAAAAATCCCAAAAATTCAACCAAACCCTTTTTCGACATGTAGAATCCAAAAATTAACTCCATTTTCTGAAAACAATTTTCTAAATATTTTAAATTTAATTATTAATTAAAATCATAATTTATTCAATAATTATAATTCAAAATCTATAACTCATTTTTTAACACCTTGAAATTTAGTCAACATTCCAATACCTTATAACCTTATGAAAATAAGATAATAATATGTCTTACTAATTATAATGGTCACATTAATATTCATATTAATATTTATATTACTATTCATATTACTATTCATAGTGGTAAAAATTACTATTCACCAAAAATTATTTTGATTTCAATGAACCACATTTTTCACCTTAATTAAAACCATGTCTGTCAGATTTTTGAAAATAAATTCACAAAAAAAGTTATTTAACAATTAAACATCTTTTTACTATTCATAAAAAACACTATTCATCAAGCACTATTCATCAAAAATGAAATTTTTTAGAAAAATTCCAAAAATTCAGCCAAGATTAATTTTGACATTTCCAATTCAAAAATGATGTTTATTTTTTCATAAAAACTCTCTATGTAAGGGAAATCTTTTAAATACCATTTTTAACTTCCAAAATCAATAAACTTATGTTTTATTAAGAAAATCTAGTTATAACACAGAAATGATAAAACAATAATTTTATTAATACTATGAGATTACATATTAGGGATTTGAAACATAATCCCTTAAAACACCCGCATATGACCTAAGGATAAGGTGTGTGATGGTTAAAGAATTTTGGGGAGGCTCGGATAACATTTCCCTAGTAGTAATCTCCACTAACTTGAACTTCTCCCGTAGGCAATTCTGTTCAAGCTTGACACACTGGAGTTCGGCTTGGGCTTAGTCCAAAGCGAATCCCAAAGATGCCACCTCCTTCCCAAGCTCTGATAAGTGGGATTCATATGGTTCGAGTCTACTAGATGAATTCATCGACTCTTCTTTCTACATTAACCATTAACATATCTATTAAATCGTTAAGATTAAATTAATATACTATTAAAAAAGTTTGGGTCGTTACATTTTTTCCCCCTTAATAAATTTCATCTCAGAAATTTTAAACCAAAGGCCTAGTCGAAAAGGTGAGGGTACTTTTGCTTCATTGTTTCCTCAGGATCCCACGACGCTTCTTCATAATTATGATTCTTCCACAACACTTTCACTAGGTGGGTAGTCTTGTTGCGTATAACCTTGTCTCTATGGTCAAAGATCTCCACTAGCTTCTCCTCATAAGAGAGGTCATGTTCCAGTTGTACCACCTCTCGGTTCAGTACATGCGAAGGTTATGGTATGTACTTCCTCAAGAGAGATACATGGAAGACATCGTGAACTTGAGCTAGGTTCAGGGGAGGTGCTATAAGATAGTCCATTGCTCCTATGCGATCAAGGATTTCATAGGGGCCAATGTACCTAGGGCGGAGCATCCCTTTCTTCCCAAACCGCATGACTCTCTTCCATGGAGAAATTCGAAGCAAGACTTTTTCACCAACACCAAACTTTAAGTCCCCTCGATGGTTGTCAGCATAGCTCTTCTACCGACTCTAAGAAGCCTTTATGTGTTGTTGGATGGCATGAACCTTTTATGTCATCTCTTGCACAAGATCATGCCCAAGAAGCATTCTCTCACCAGCTTCATCCCAACAATTATGAGTTCTACATCACTTTCCACATAGAGCTTCATAGGGTGCCATTTGAATAGTCGAATGGAAGCTGTTGTTGTATGAGATCTCAACTAATGGGAGGTGTTGATCTCATCCACCTTTAAATTCCATTGAGCATAATCTCAGCATGTCCTCAAGTGTATAAATAGTCCTTTCAGATTGGCAATCAGTTTGTAGATGATAGGTCGTACTAAAATTCAATTCAGTATTCAGAGTATGTTGAAGACTTCACCCGAATATTGATGTGAATCTTGGATCACAATCAGATACGATGGATAGTGGTACCCCATGCAGCCTTACCACTTTCTTTATGTATATCTTGGCAAGTTGATCCAGAGAGAAATCTTCTTGAAAAGAGATAAAATGGGATGTCTTGGTGTGACGGTCCACTATAACCCATATCGCATTGTTCCCTTTGGATGTTTTCAGGAGACTGGTGACAAATTCCATAGTGATATTATCCCACTTCCATGCTGGTATGGGTAGCGGTTGTAATACCCCCTTAGGAATTTTTCATTCTACCTTTACTTGTTGACACACCAGGCACCTTATAGTGTAATCAGCAATCTCCCTCTTCATTTTATCCCACCAATAATGATCACGAAGGTCTCTATACATTTTAGTGCTTCCTGGATGTATATAGAATGTAGATCTGTGAGATTCATCCATTAGTTCTTTCTTTATCTCCGAAATATATGGAACACATATTCTTGTACAAAATTTCAATACACCTTCTTAATCAATATTGAAATCAGGAAACTTCCCATCCTTCACAGCCTCAAACATCTCCTACAAAAAAATATATTCTTTTTTAGCCTTCTTGATCTTATCTAGTAACGAAGGTTGAGAAATCATTTGGGATAGGGTTGATGATGTCCCTTCCCTTACAATTCCCATGTCCAGTTTTACTAGATCCTTAATGAAGGGATCTCCTAAGATCCTCATTGTTTCCAAAACAACAGGGTCTTTCATGCTTAACACATCTGTGACTTTGTTTTCTCTTCCAGTGTGATAATGAATTGAACAATCATAGTCTTTAATAATCTCCAACCATATCCTTTGTCTCATGTTCAATTATTTCTTCTTGAAAATATACTTTAAACTTTGGTGGTCAGTGTATATATCACATTTCTCCCCATAACGATAGTGTCTCCTTATCTTTAGAGGAAAAACAACTACTTCCAGCTCTAGATCATGTGTAGGATAATTCTTCTCATGTTGCTTCAGCTGCCAAGATGCATAAGCAATGACCTTATCATTTTTCATGAGGACACACCCAAGACCTTTCAGAGATGCATCGCTAAAAATAACCAATCCTTCTCTAATAAAGGGTAGTGTTAACACAGGTGCAGTAACTAATATCTTCTTCATCTCTTGGAAACTTTCCTCGCATTCCTTTTTCCAGATGAACTTAACCCCTTTTCGAGTCAACTTGGTTAGTGGATTAGAAAGCTATGAAAAGTTTTCCACAAACCTCCTATAATATCCTACTAAACCAAGGAAACTATGAATCTTAGTTACTATTGTGGGTTGAGGCCACTCAACCATTGTCTTTGTAGGGTCAACTGAGATTCGTTCTTTGGTTACGATGTTCCCCAAGAAAGCCACTTGTTGTAACCAAAACTAACACTTGTGGAACTTTCCAAAGAGCCACTCCTTCCACAAAGTTTGAAAAATAACCCTTAGATAATCTTCATGCTCCTCACAACTTTTTGAATATATCAAAATATCATCAATAAAAACTGCCACAAAGTTATGATGGTATTCCTTAAAGACTCTATTCATCAAATCCATCAAAACAACAGGAGCATTAGTCAAGCCGAAGGGAATAATAGTAAACTCATAATGCCCAAATCTTGATCGGAAGTCAGTCTTTGGAATATCTTCCTTATTCACCCACAGTTGATGATAACCAGATCGAAGATCAATCTTGGAGAAGAATTGAGCCCCACAAAGTTGGTCAAATAAATCATTAATTTTTGGAAGATGGTATTTGTTCTTCACTTTGATCTCCTTCAGTTCTCTATAATCAATGCATATCCGCATTGATCCATCCTTATTCTTCACAAAGAGGACAAGTTATCCCCAAGGAGACACACTCGGTCGGATAAAACCCTTCTCCAATAAGTCTTGGAGTTATTTCTTTAACTTCTCTAGCTCCACATTTTCCATTCTATACGGGGAATTTGATATTGGTTGAGATCGATGTAGAGACCCGAAGCCTGACGTACATAGACTTTACATTACTTTTGCGGAATACTTAGTACATAACAAAAACACACACACACAAGGATCGTAATAGTTTAGTGTCTTTGGAAACTCGGAACGTAATCTTCTAATCGTGGTGAAAGATCTTCAATATCTCCCATAAAGATCTTCCCCTTTTTTTTTATCTAAAACCTTTCTTTATATCCTGGGGAAAAGAAAACATAAAAGGGTGAGCTCAAATGCTCAGTAAGGGTATACAAAAGAAATAAAAATCATATCATATCTTTTTGAAAATCATAACCTGCAAAAGAGAGCATAATATCTTAACATGGAACAAATCATAGAAGTGAAAATGAGATCCCCATAATCATAACATAAAACTTGAAACTTTGTGGCATGCACACATAATCATGGAAAATCATTTCTGGTTAGTCATGACTCATTGCCAAGACTATCTTAGTGGACAATGTCCCTTTCTGAACCGAGTTCACTCCTCGTTTCAGTCCTGTATCACTGAACCGAAATAACCTTCCGTTCCAGCCATGTCTATCTCATGAGATATAAAATCTTTACCCAATGCATTGGAGGGAGATATAGGTCCCACCCATCTTATAATGAATCCTTTCTTATGTGTGCCACATAATCATAAAACATACATCATCGCATAACACATGTAACAAAAATGGGATTCTTGAAACATCATGACATCATAAATCAATTCATATAAGATAAAGGAATTCATAAAAATAATTCCATCACAACATGATCAAATCAATGTAATAATAGGGATAAAAACAGGACCCTTTATTATCTTAGATGGAAAATAATTTTTATAAAACACTTTAACTCCATTCTTGAGGAAAATATCCTTTCTTCTAAAAAAACATTTTTCCTTTCATAACATGTCATACAACTTTAAAATAAAAGAAGTTGATTAAAAATAAACTTGAAAACTTGTAAAGGAAGCTTTTTGGAAACAATGTTTTAAAAATCCATTCATGCCGTACAAGTTAAAAAAACATTCTTCGTACTTTTGTCGGAAAAGTCAAAAAGTACCTCATACGAAAAACGACAAAAGATTCCTTTCATACATATTACTAAAAACTCACCGAAGGGTAAAAATGGATTTAAACAATTTTAGGTGGATGGAAATAATATTACATATTGATGAAACATGGATGTGGATGATAAAATACACCCCAGTAAATACTAAATTATAAACAATCTCGGATAAAAATGAGATTGTGATATTTCCCTTACCTTAGGTCCGAATTGCTTTGTACGTGTCCGAACCTCCTGTATAATGATTTACATAATGTTATTGACTTATTACAGAATCATATTCATTGTTATGATATCATATATGGTTCTCTTATGGCTTTATATTACCCGGTCTTTTGTAAATTCATGTTAAAGTAGCATTTTGGGTAAAATCGTCTTATTTGTCGTTCGTGTTTTTAACTTGTAATTATTAATATGATTACTTGGATCATGATTACTTATATCCAGAATGTAAAACATGATTTATATATAATATATATTCAGAATATGCATATATATATATTATATATTGATAATGGAATGAAATACACCGTTCATGGAGACGGTAGTCCGTACGTACGCATGAACGTTGTTTTCGTTTCCTTATTGAATTGAATGGAATTAAGTATATGGAATAAATATAAATATACATAAATCCAGTATCATTATTATGTCATATATTTCATTATTACTTATTATATATTCTTTATAATCATTCATGAATGGTTAATGTGGAGAATGAATCTCATCGCGTCGTGGAGACGGTAGTCCGTACGTACGCACGAGCGATGATATCATTTCCATAAATATTGAATTGAATTGGAGTGGATTATACAATATATCAGAATCAATATGATGTTGTAATAACTATGTATAGTTATTCTTTACACCATTATACCCATCCATGTAAGGTGGTGGTGGAAAATAGATTACACCACGGCGTGGAGACGGTATTCCGTACGTACGCACACGCGGTGATTTCTTTTTCCATAGGATGGATAGATGGTGAAATAGGGTTGTTTCATACTTATAATAACATATCAGTATATGAGTGATACTGATGTTATTACTTCATAATGAAACAACCTAAGAAGAAGAAGTGGAAGAAGAAATAAAGATGAAAGAATTGGTAACGGTAATTACCTCTTCTTTGAAGCGCCTCTTTGAGACCTCCTCTTAGGGTACTAAAATTGGTCTTTGAGGAAGACCAGAACCTCTAGGATGTTTCTAGGGAAGTGGAGAAGAGATTTTGGCAGGGTTTGGCCGAGCTTGAGAGCTCAAATTGGTGTGAGGAGGAGGGGGAGGAGGTGCCCTTTTATACGGGAGGAGAGGGGCACCTTTGGAATATCTCAAAATATTATTTTATATTAAAGTAAAAATCGGTTTATAATGGTTCCAAAGGGTCTTATTTCGAAGCTAAAGTGGGGATGGGTCGAAATCCTATCAACCAATAGCATTTAGACAAGTTTAGGTTATTATTTTAACCTTATCAATTAGATTTAACTCTAAGTTAAATAATTTAACTTTTACCGTGTCTTTTTGTTTTCTTTCACTATATGGTTAATACACTTACTATAACATGCCAAAAGAACCCCAAATTGTTTATTATTAATATATATATCCTTATCTATGTCATTTGGCCGAACCTTAGATTTTTAGGAATAAAATAACAATTAATAATATAATATTTGATTTAAAAACTATTTTGTGTCAATTTTGACACTATTTGATATATGATTTTTGTGAAAGTCATAACAGAATTATATGTTCGAACCAAGTTGATTAAATCAACACTAATATATCATAGTAACCTAGAAAATTAGTGTAATTCATAAAAAGTCTCAAATTACATTCATTTGAGTATTTATAACATCAATTATGTTAATATTTCCTTAAAAGGGTAATTACTGCATCATCGTTGTGTCATAAATAAATTAATTTATTTAAAGTCTAAAAATTATAAATAAAATATCATTATATAGGAAATAGTTTTAGCTTTCTAATGAATATTTATAGTCGAATTTATCTTATGTATAACCCCATATTAAAAATGTTTTAGTGAATAAACTTTGATTTTAACTCTTTTAACTCTTCTTGGAATTAAATAATAATAAATGTCCTAATCTAATCCAAGTGGGCCTAAATGATAATATTTTACACTTAAGGTTGTTTTTGGTCGAGATAAACTTGTCCAATAGAATTAGGACAAGTGTTAGGGTAATATTAATATCATTCTTACCCTTAATTACCCTATTTACTTTTAACCGCGGTAAAAATAGTAAAAAGTTAATATTCACCAAAAAATTATTTTTATCTCATTGAACCACATTTTACTTACTGATATCAACCGTGTCTGTCGGATTTTTGAAATTCCATTCACAGAAGCGGTAAAATTAAGTTTTATGAAAAATTCAGTTTTTTTTAACTACCACTTAGTAGTTTCACTATTCATCAAAAAATGAAGGTTTTCAGAAAAATGCCAAAATTTCATCCTAAGCTATATTTCATATTCCGAATTCAAAAATGAAGTCTATTTTACCAAATTCATAACATAGAAGTTGAATTAATTAATTTTATAATTAAATCCCGCTGTTAAGACAAATAGCGTGTTTTTAAGAAACAATTTCTATCAAAAGATTGATACTTGATTATGTCTGGTTTAAATGTGAAATTACAACCAATGACCAGCATTGAATTAAATTGTAAAAATATATTCTAAATATACTTTAAAACCACTCAAATTAATAATTTATCACTATTAATTATTTCGATTAAAAAAGTTGTTTTTAATTATAATTTAGTAATTTTTCACTATTCATCAGAATATGAAAGTTATCCGAAAAGTACCAAAATTTCACCTTAGGCTAAATTCGATACTCCGAATCCAAGAATGAAGTTCATTTTGAAAAATAAGATTTACAGAATTTTAAAAAGTGGTTATTACTATTCATAACGGCTAGTTTTAATAATATTTTAATAGCATATCGTTGTTTAGTGAAACTCGTTATTGCGTACTACACACGCTATCGAGGAAGGTCGCGATTGCGTGTATGCAAGGCAAGTCAAGGATGCGTGTTGTGCAAGATCCTTTTGGTGTAGCGTACAATACAAGACATTAGTGAAATAAAAAGAATATTTTTCATAAAATCTCGGGCTGTTACATTCTACCCCCCTTAAAATGAATTTCGCCCTCGAAATTCGTCAGGGTTATAAATGGTTTACTATTCGAAAGATTCTTTAATAGAATCCCACATCATAAAAAGGAATACAAAAACTTGGCTTTAAAAACTAAAGTATGAAATGTAACGATTACCCAAATAAACTAATCGCTGGGTTTCCACATAGGTAAAAATATGGATATGGAAGAGAAATCTAACCATCATATTCTGATGGAGAGTGGTAGAGAACATGGCTATGGAAAAGCCAGTAATCACAAATCCATAGATTTGTGATGACATAAGGTACCATCTGATTCATCAGGTATAAGATCACTAGGACAACATTTTTGGTTTTCAAGATCATTTCCCTAAAGTTGAAAATTTGAATTAGAATAAATACTTACTTTATTTTGGTACAATATCACTATTGTTCGTGCCTTTAAAAATTTCCACATCATCTCTTAAAGAAATGAAGTTGAATTTGTCATTCGCGATGTGTTAGCAGATCATGTGATAGAATGATGGGTCATTCCATCTGTCTCAAACAAAAGGTTAGAAAAGTTATCAAAAAATACATAAATCCATCTATAGTGAGATTAATCATATATGGTTCCTAAAATGAACTTATACATCACATATCATACTGCTTAATATAATAAAACTAGTTTCTACTAAACAGGGACTTCATGTAGGTCAGTGGTAGGCGATAAAGGCCAGTCGCACTTCGGTTGTGGGTTCGATTCCCACAGCCTTGTCCGAAGCGATGGGCTGTCGCCCGTCCTGCAGGTTGTCCTTTTTATAAAACTGTATTACTATAACATCCCATCAATAATATCGAAAAAAAACTTCTATCCTTAAACAATACATAATTCATTCCAATCATTAGGCTCATAATACTGCAGTCCATTCTCATAACATAGTGAAAACGATTACCAGAGATTTAATACCATCGTTGATCCCCATATATCATAAGATATATCTTGTTGGTCACATTCCAAACATTCAAAGGCCTTAATCTTGTACTCTCTTGGATACCCATTTAACCTTAGTGAAAACTTGAATGCAGTTAAAAGTTAACACTTTTCACATACCGAAATCCTCAAAATTCTATATACTCAAACCATGATATCACTTAGTCCTTATATCAATCATGAGCTCATGAATACTGTCAAACATTTCATTTTCCCCTTATCCCTTCATTATGCGCATATCATCTTCATTCCAAAAATATCTGAATAACCTTTCATGGATACTGGTAACATTAATCAGACAACAATGTAACAATCCTTACATGTCTCTTTATTCCATAGTACCATGAGATTACTTATACAACATTACACATGATAAACATGTAATCATTCCACTACATTCTTAAACCATTGACCAAGCTTCAACAATTCTTTCATCTCACATACCATTGGTAGTCTCTTCATCATCATCCACATAAATACTTCCCATATGACCACACTGATTCTCTTCATGAGTCTTTCCCTTAGGGCATTTGTTTTCATAATGCCCATACATTCCACATTTAAAACACTTAACCATTTTTGATGTTGTAGCAATACCATTATCCTCATCCCTGGTATTAACTGAACCTTTTCCTTTGCACTTACTGGCTTTGTGTCCTTCTTTTCCACACCCAAAGCATCTTCCAGTTCCTTTGAAACATTCTCCTTGATGCCTCTTCCCACATGATTTACATAGGGGAAATTGAACTTTCTTTCCTCTATGATCATCATGAAACTCCATCTTTCTCTTATTAGCCGAGTCAGGAAACTTACCAAATTTTACTTTATTGATCATATTATGAGATTTCTGATTCGGCATAATAATGATGTTTGGACTTCCAAATCCCATTTCATTATGAAGAATATCATTCCATTGTCCATCATATCCTCCATTATCGTGAATCATCTTGTTTCCAGCCATTTTCTAAAACCCAAAAGAATAGTGTGAGAGGAAAAAATCATAATAAAGGGGGAGTAACTTCAATATCTAACATCTTAGGTTTAATTCTATGATCGTTAGCGTAATTCTAGTACTATAACCTATACGCATACTTAACCTTAGAGACATCCCTAGACATACCTTAGAAATATCTCTAGGGATCTCACTAAAGTTCTCGCATCCTAGTTTCCAAAGGTTGACTAAACCTTTCCTCTGATACCAACTGTAGAGACCCGAAGCCTGACGTACATAGACTTTACATTACTTTTGCGGAATACTTTGTACATAACAAAAACACACACACACAAGGATCGTAATAGTTTAGTGTCTTTGGAAACTCAGAACGTAATCTTCTAATCGTGGTGAAAGATCTTCAATATCTCCCATAAAGATCTTCCCCTTTTTTTTACCTAAAACCTTTCTTTATATCCTGGGGAAAAGAAAACATAAAAGGGTGAGCTCAAATGCTCAGTAAGGGTATACAAAAGAAATAAAAATCATATCATATATTTTTGAAAATCATAACCTGCAAAAGAGAGCATAATATCTTAACATGGAACAAATCATAGAAGTGAAAATGAGATCCCCATAATCATAACATAAAACTTGAAACTTTGTGGCATGCACACATAATCATGGAAAATCATTTCTTGTTAGTCATGACTCATTGCCAAGACTATCTTAGTGGACAATGTCCCTTTCTGAACCGAGTTCACTCCTCGTTTCAGTCCTGTATCACGGAACCGAAATAACCTTCCGTTCCAGCCATGTCTATCTCATGAGATATAAAATCTTTACCCAATGCATTGGAGGGAGATATAGGTCCCACCCATCTTATAATGAATCCTTTCTTATGTGTACCACATAATCATAAAACATACATCATCGCATAACACATGTAACAAAAATGGGATTATTGAAACATCATGACATCATAAATCAATTCATATAAGATAAAGGAATTCATAAAAATAATTCCATCACAACATGATCAAATCAATGTAATAATAGGGATAAAAACAGGACCCTTTATTATCTTAGATGGAAAATAATTTTGATAAAACACTTGAACTCCATTCTTGAGGAAAATATCCTTTCTTCTAAAAAAACATTTTTCCTTTCATAACATGTCATACAACTTTAAAATAAAAGAAGTTGATTAAAAATAAACTTGAAAACTTGTAAAGGAAGCTTTTTGGAAACAATGTTTTAAAAATCCATTCATGCCGTACAAGTTAAAAAAAACATTTTTCGTACTTTTGTCGGAAAAGTCAAAAAGTACCTCATACGAAAAACGACAAAAGATTCCTTTCATACATATTACTAAAAACTCACCGAAGGGTAAAAATGGATTTAAAAAATTGTAGGTGGATGGAAATAATATTACATATTGATGAAACATGGATGTGGATGATAAAATACACCCCAGTAAATACTAAATTATAAACAATCTCGGATAAAAATGAGATTGTGATATTTCCCTTACCTTAGGTCCGAATTGCTTTGTACGTGTCCGAACCTCCTGTATAATGATTTACATAATGTTATTGACTTATTACAGAATCATATTAATTGTTATGATATCATATATGGTTCTCTTATGGCTTTATATTACCCGGTCTTTTGTAAATTCATGTTAAAGTAGCATTTTGGGTAAAATCGTCTTATTTGTCGTTCGTGTTTTTAACTTGTAATTATTAATATGATTACTTGGATCATGATTACTTATATCCAGAATGTAAAACATGATTTATATATAATATATATTCATAATATAAATATATATATATTATATATTGATAATGGAATGAAATACACCGTTCATGGAGACGGTAGTCCGTACGTACGCATGAACGTTGTTTTCGTTTCCTTATTGAATTGAATGGAATTAAGTAGATGGCATAAATATAAATATACATAAATCCAGTATCATTATTATGTCATATATTTCATTAGTACTTATTATATATGCTTTATAATCATTCATGAATGGTTAATGTGGAGAATGAATCTCATCGCGTCGTGGAGACGGTAGTCCGTACGTACGCACGAGCGATGATATCATTTCCATAAATATTGAATTGAATTGGAGTGGATTATACAATATATCAGAATCAATATGATGTTGTAATAACTATGTATAGTTATTCTTTACACCATTATACCCATCCATGTAAGGTGGTGGTGGAAAATAGATTACACCACGGCGTGGAGACGGTATTCCGTACGTACGCACGCGCGGTGATTTCTTTTTCCGTAGGATGGATAGATGGTGAAATAGGGTTGTTTCATACTTATAATAACATATCAGTATATGAGTGATACTGATGTTATTACTTCATAATGAAACAACCTAAGAAGAAGAAGTGGAAGAAGAAATAAAGATGAAAGAATTGGTAACGGTAATTACCTCTTCTTTGAAGCGCCTCTTTGAGACATCCTCTTAGGGTACTAAAATTGGTCTTTGAGGAAGACCAGAACCTCTAGGATGTTTCTAGGGAAGTGGAGAAGAGATTTTGGCAGGGGTTGGCCGAGCTTGAGAGCTCAAATTGGTGTGAGGAGGAGGGGGAGGAGGTGCCCTTTTATAAGGGAGGAGAGGGGCACCTTTGGAATATCTCAAAATATTATTTTATATTAAAGTAAAAATCGGTTTATAATGGTTCCAAAGGGTCTTATTTCGAAGCTAAAGTGGGGATGGGTAGAAATCCTATCAACCAATAGCATTTATACAAGTTTAGGTTATTATTTTAACCTTATCAATTAGATTTAACTCTAAGTTAAATAATTTAACTTTTACCGTGTCTTTTTGTTTTCTTTCACTATATGGTTAATACACTTACTATAACATGCCAAACGAACCCCAAATTGTTTATTATTAATATATATATCCTTATCTATGTCATTTGGCCGAACCTTAGATTTTTAGGAATAAAATAACAATTAATAATATAATATTTGATTTAAAAACTATTTTGTGTCAATTTTGACACTATTTGATATATGATTTTTGTGAAAGTCATAACAGAATTATATGTTCGAACCAAGTTGATTAAATCAACACTAATATATCATAGTAACCTAGAAAATTATTGGAATTCATAAAAAGTCTCAAATTACATTCATTTGAGTATTTATAACATCAATTATGTTAATATTTCCTTAAAAGGGTAACTACTGCATCATCGTTGTGTCATAAATAAATTAATTTATTTAAAGTCTAAAAATTATAAATAAAATATCATTATATAGGAAATATTTTTAGCTTTCTAATGAATATTTATAGTCGAATTTATCTTATGTATAACCCCATAGTAAAAATGTTTTAGTGAATAAACTTTGATTTTAACTCTTTTAACTCTTCTTGGAATTAAATAATAATAAATGTCCTAATCTAATCCAAGTGGGCCTAAATGATAATATTTTACACTTAAGGTTGTTTTTGGTCGAGATAAACTTGTCCAATAGAATTAGGACATGTGTTAGGGTAATATTAATATCATTCTTACCCTTAATTACCCTATTTACTTTTAACCGCGGTAAAAATAGTAAAAAGTTAATATTCACCAAAAAATTATTTTTATCTCATTGAACCACATTTTACTTACTGATATCAACCGTGTCTGTCGGATTTTTGAAATTCCATTCACAGAAGCGGTAAAATTAAGTTTTATGAAAAATTCAGTTTTTTTTAACTACCACTTAGTAGTTTCACTATTCATCAAAAAATGAAGGTTTTCAGAAAAATGCCAAAATTTCATCCTAAGCTATATTTCATATTCCGAATTCAAAAATGAAGTCTATTTTACCAAATTCATAACATAGAAGTTGAATTAATTAATTTTATAATTAAATCCCGCTGTTAAGACAAATAGCGTGTTTTTAAGAAACAATTTCTATCAAAAGATTGATACTTGATTATGTCTGGTTTAAATGTGAAATTACAACCAATGACCAGCATTGAATTAAATTGTAAAAATATATTCTAAATATACTTTAAAACCACTCAAATTAATAATTTATCACTATTAATTATTTCGATTAAAAAAGTTGTTTTTAATTATAATTTATTAATTTTTCACTATTCATCAGAATATGAAAGTTATCCGAAAAGTACCAAAATTTCACCTTAGGCTAAATTCGATACTCCGAATCCAAGAATGAAGTTCATTTTGAAAAATAAGATTTACAGAATTTTAAAAAGTGGTTATTACTATTCATAACAGCTAGTTTTAATAATATTTTAATAGCATATCGTTGTTTAGTGAAACTCGTTATTGCGTACTACACACGCTATCGAGGAAGGTCGCGATTGCGTGTATGCAAGGCAAGTCAAGGATGCGTGTTGTGCAAGCTCCTTTTGGTGTAGCGTACAATACAAGACATTAGTGAAATAAAAAGAATATTTTTCATAAAATCTCGGGCTGTTACAATCGAGGTACAAGTTCAATGGATAAATCTACCTCTCTTTTTGGGGGAGGTCCAGGTAACTCCTCAAAAAATACATCCATGTATTCCTGAACAATCGGAACATCTTTTATTTGTATACTCCCTTTTCCTTCTTCATCCTCACCAATTAACTTCATAAATAAGGCTATAGTAGGTTCCTCTAGACAAAGATCAGGTCGGGATATCTCTCCTTGGAAGATAATTTTAGGCCATTCATTCAAGACTACTGATATTTCCTTACTTCTGCATTTGATCTTAGCATTATACTTTGAGATCCAGTCCATCCCTAGTATAACGTCGAATTCCATCATGGGAATGACTACTAGATTTGCGATATGATTTTTCTCACTAAAGTAAACACTAGAGTCTCTAAACATTGTTTATGCATGGATAGTCCCACTTGGAGTCTTGACTGAAAACTCTACCTCTAGTAGTTCGGGTATTAATTCTATATTCTTTGTATACTTGGAGGAAATAAAGGAATGCGTAGAACCAGAATCAAAGAACTTTCTAGTTTTGAGAGGACAACAAGAGTACATGCTACCATATCATTTGGAGCTTCAACTTCAGTTGTTGTGATAGAAAAAGCCCAACCTTGCTCCCTTGGCCTTCTCTGAGGTTGGTGGTGATTCCCCTCTAATTCCCTTGGATTTGGACAGTGATTAGCAAAGTGACCAAGCTGTACACACTTGAAGCATTGGACTTTGGGTAGGGCCAGAACCATTTTCCTCTATCGTTAGTGTTGGGGAGTTGAGGCTTCACCTCACTATGACAATTCCGAGCAATATGGCCTTCTCTTCCACACTTGTAGCACTTTCCACTTCCGATCAAGCAGTGCCCCGAATGCTTCTTCCCACATTTATTGCATGTGGAAAGTTACATTTTCTTTCCACCTATTTCCAGATCAAAGCTTCTTCCTAGGCTTGGCTCGAGAGATCTCTTCTTATCATTAGATTTCTGAGACCATTGTATCTCACCAAACTCCAATTCAAATTTCATAGCACTTCAAACTATTTCTTCGTAGCTATCATAGTCCCTATTGGCTAGATTCTTCCGCAGATGAGGTCAGAGTCCACCAAAGAATCTATCAACCTTCTCATTAGGGTCCATGACAAATTTTGAGGTATAATGGGAAAGCCTTGTGAAGTTCATCTTGTAGATTCCAACAAGTTCATTCTGCTTCTGCTTCAGCTCAAGAAATTATTTCTCTATTCTTGTTCTCATGGAATGAGGGAAATACATATTGAAGAATATTCCCATGAACTCTTCCCACTCCATAGCTTCTATCTCTCCTCTTGTCTTTGTGTTTTTTATCAGTGACCACCACTTTTCAACTTCTCCTGCTAGGCAGTAAACAGTAAGGGTGACTTTTTCTTATTCCGAACAATGAAGTACAAAAAAGATCTTTTCAATGGATCTTATCCATTGTTCCGCAACCAATGGGTTAGTCGATCCACTGAAGGTTGGTGGTCATTGGTGCATAAAGGACTCAACAAAATGTTGTTACCTTCATGGTGATATCGTCCCCTTAGCTTGATTCAAGTTATTACTCATAACTTGAGTCTGTTGGTTCATCATTCGTATTAATGTTTCCATTCCGACTTCCATCGGAGGGCCGTCAGTGCATGGGCCATTGCGGTCACCATTTGTGTGGTTCCTCCTATTGCCCGCCATTTTCTAAAAGAAGAAATTATTAGTGAGAAAATTGTTTTATTTTCAAATATTTTAACTATAGAGGATTATATGTCTTATTTTCTCTATTATTCCATCATAATGATTCATAAATAGCTTGTGATTAACCAAACATATCCACCCAGGAGTATTGTAACCAAGAGTGTAGCAAGGCCCATTGTCGTGCACTAGTTCCCATTCGAGTCTAGCTCAAAGAGGTGTTTTCAGGTTTTACCCCTATGTACATTTGTGCCTGAGCTGCCTCTACCTGCTCGTATCCAGACAAGGATGTATTTGTTTGATAAACCACTAACTCTATACTCACCAAAATACCAGGATGTTTTCTTATATTTAATATTTTCATTAAAGGTCTTTGTAAAGTTTTCAAATCCAAATTTCCATAAATAACTAAAACTCCCTTTGATACCAACTATGGAATCCATCCTTTTTCAATACATAAAGTTTTCACTACATTATACAAAACCGAGGATCTTTAAGGTTTAGTGTCTTGGAAACCAGGAACTTAATACTTGATGACATAAAACATTCTTCTAAATCACATGAAAGGATTATTCATTGTTCATCATAAATTCATTACAGCATCCCATAACCTGGGAGCATACATCAAAGGAAAGGGTGAGCAGAAGGCCCAGTAAGGGAAATAAGAGAAACATTTTACATGTGAACTTGGGATACATCAATAAAGTCATGATAAATAACTTTAAGGCATGAGAAACAGATCATGAGGCATATCATAATAAAAATAATGTGTTTCATGACTTTAATATTTGGTTACGAAATTTAACTTAGAAAATCATTTCCGTATCACCGAGGTCCATCGCCAATGTGTCATTAAAAATTTACCAAGGTTATTTTCCAAGGTATCATTAAAATGGTCATCTCTAGAGATTAAGTCTTTACCCAATGCATTGGAGTGCTATCAGGGTGCACCCTTAATTTGTTTTTATTATCATGTGAGCCACATATATCATCATAAATTATTTCATAAATAACCCATATAGCATAAAAGAAATGGGTTTCATTTCATAGTCATAACATTTTAAAAACTACTTTAAAGACGTGATCTTTATGTCACTTTAAACCCATGGAAAAGAAAAGAGGGTCTCATGTAAGTAAATCCTAGAATTTAAAATAGAAAATTTTGATATATATGTGAATAAACCTATAGAATAAATATTTTTGAGTATTCACATAATAAAATAAAAGAATTTGAGAAAAAGAGAGAGACATTTTGAGACGAAAATTCGGCAGCATAACGGCTATGTTGCAGGGTTTTAGAAAACATTGAAAAGAGAGGGGACATGGGTCACCCACTCATAAATGATCCATAAAATAGTATAGGTAAATAATATAAAGTATATAAGAATGTGTTAATGAAATTTTAAGGACATACCATATGAAATTAAAAACTTGAAAGGAAGAAAAAAATAATATTTGTCTTATGAAAAATTCGGCAGCCTAACGGCGTCACTTAAAACTCAAAAAAATGAATTGATGTGATTAAATTGGGTCTCTCATCATGTGAACATAAAATTAAAATATTATGAATATAGAGATTATACCCCAACATGGAAAAAAAGGAACTTGGAAGACTTGACATGAAAGTAGAACTTTGAAAATGGGAAGAGTGAAAGAATCCCTTACCTTAAAACATAAGTCCTAAAACTTGAAGGTCGGGACCTTAGAGGCTTGAGGGCACCTTGGGAGGTCTCCTTGGGAGGAAATGAGACAAGATATTCGTTGAGGGAGTGTTGGTATTGAAAACAATAGGAGTAAATGGTGGGTATTTATAGGGAAAGGGAGGTGATACTTTAATAATTTCAAGGGACACCTCACAAGTGGTTTTCTCAAAACCATGGGCTTGCCCATGGTAATTCCCTTGGTGTTAGGCCACATGGGACCCCTCACACAATAATTCATCCCCTTTGGTCGACCAACCCTCAAAAAAACTCTTTACATCATCATGATGCAGTCATGATATCATTAAACATACCGAAACCCTATTCTGTATTTTTACTATTCACTGAAAAATTAATTGTTTCAGAAAAATACAGAAAATTCACCCTAACCCTTTTTTGACATGTAGAATACAAAAATGCACTACATTTTTTGAAAAAAATTCTCGAAATATTTTTAATTTAATTATTAATTAAAATCATAATTTATTCAATAATTATAATTCAAAATCTATAACTCATTTTTTAACACCTTGAAATTTAGTCAACATTCCAATACCTTCTAACATTATGAAAATAAAATAATAATATGTTTTACTAATTATAATGGTCACATTAATATTCATATTAATATTCATATTACTATTCATATTACTATTCACATTACTATTCATAGGGGTAAAAATTACAATTCACCAAAAATTATTTTGATTTCAATGAACCACATTTCTCACCTTAATTACAACCATGTCTGTCAGATTTTTGAAAATCAATTCACAAAAAAAGATATTTAAAAATTAAACATCTTTTTACTATTCATAAAAAACACTATTCATCAAGCACTATTCATCAAAAATGAAACTTTTTAGAAAGCTTCCAAAAATTCAGCCAAGACTAATTTTGATATTTCCAATTCAAAAATGATGTTTATTTTTTCCATAAAAACTCTCTATGTAATGGAAATATTTTAAATACCATTTTTAACTTCCAAAATCAATAAACTTATATTTTATTAAGAAAAGCTAGTTATAACACAGAAATGATGAAACAATAATTTTATTAATACTATGAGATTACATATAAGGGCTTTGAAACATAATCCCTTAAAACACCCGCATATGACCTAAGGATAAGGTGTGCGATGGTTAAAGAATTTTGGAGTGGCTTAGATAACATTGCCCTAGTAGTAATCTCCACTAACTTGAACTTCTCTCGTATGCGATTCAGTTCAAGCTTGACACGCTGGAGTTTGGCTTGGGCTTGGTCCAAAGCGAAGCCCAAAGATGCCACCTCCTTCCCATGCTCTGATAAGTGGGCTTCATATGGTTCGAGTCTAATGGATTAAGCCATCAAATCTTCTTTCTACATTAACCATTAACATCTCTATTAAATCGTTAAGAGTAAATTAATATACTATCACTACTATAAATTTAAACTATAGCCACGGACCTATAGCCATGGTGTTATAGGTCTGTGGCTATAGACTGTTTATATCCACACTTTAATTAAACATCTGTGGCTAAACTTCTAAACATCGGCGTTTCTTTTTTTTCTTTGGATTTCGTCGGCCTCTCCTCTCCTCCTCCCCCAATCTGTGACGGTCGCTCCTCTCCTCCTCCCCCGATCCGCGACCCTACTCTCTAAACCGTCTACAGCTCTCACTACGGCGCCCTCCTCCCGACGCTCCCAATCAACGCAGTCTCTAACGCTATCATCGACCTATCTCACCATGACCCTCCACTTAGAACCATCTACCTCTCTCACGAACTCTCTCACGTTGTTCATGGTGTCCCTTCAGAAGCAGGAATCCACTGGCACTTCAGTTTTCAATTTATGTGTAATTTCTGAATCTCCCTCCTTCTATTTACCTCCCACTATAAACCTCTAAAGTTTTGACGATCGAATCATCCTCCTCCCACGGATGGTGTTCTTCTTTTTTTCCCATTATGGAATGATAATCACATGGTCCGGATGACTATGGAGAGTTGGGGGAATAATACAGAGTGGATTAGGTTTTTACTTCCAGTACAGTTGGGAATTTATGATCATCAATTCAATTTATTTAGTCATTGGTAGTTGCCTTTAGTTTTTGTTTGTTCAAAGAAATTTTATCTGCTTGGGCTGGGTTTATTTTTGGATTCGTGTGGTAGTAGACTCGATGGCTTGTTTGTAATTTCAACGCACCTCTGTCTTTTCCGTATTGATTCATTTCTTGTCAGGTGAAATTACTTGCTGGAAGTAGTTTGTTAATTTGTATTCTATTTTCCTTTTACATCTCATGCTTATTTCATTTATCACTTTCTTATCTTTTTTCCTGGAGAATCTACGCTTGCATGGTTCATTAAATGAAATCCCCATTTGTCTTGTGTTCCAAGTAATTGGGGATGCGGGGTTTTATTTACCCTCGTATGATGTTTTTCTATTTATTTTCATAAATGATACTTTTTGCATTGATAAGCTTGTTAGCATGTCTTCTGGTTCAAATTTGAAGGAGTTCAAAATTTTATGTATGTGTCTACTGATTATTTTCATTGAGTTAGCATGTGGTGTTTGCCTGATGAAAACTGAGGGGAGCTGCATCTATGTCTTTGTTAACTACATTGAAACCCTTTGATTCTATAGCTCTATACCGATCTGATTTGAACGTGCAATTGAAAAGTTATCATGGGAGAAACTAAAAACAATACCAATGTGAAGGTTTTTTGCATTGCTAATTATATTTTCAAACTTGGATCCATGTTCAGAAATGTTTCCCACTCACCAACCTGTCCTGTTTTGGTGTTCAGCAGCTCCAAAAGTGGTGGTCAGCTTGGAAGTGAACTCCTTAAAACATATTATTATGTTCTCAACAAGAACCCGATATTTATGGTTTTAACCCCTCAAATTTCACTTGTGTATTTTCTCCAATGGTTGGAATTTTTATGTTTATGGGATTTTAGGTGGTTTAAAATATCATATGATGGATGAAAAACTAGATACATTTGTGTTATTCAAATCAGGTGAGTTCGGGTGTTAGGGTGGAATTTGGAGTATGATGGCTAGGTATTGGGTATGGTTTGGATTTGTATTTTGGGGGTTTGGGTTGGTGGTAATCCCTCAAGTTGATGGATCTTGTTGGAGTTTTTCTTGATGTTTTTATGTAAAACTCTCGATATAGGTAATTTTGGTGATTTCTGGGTGATTTGATTGTGTATTTTTATTAGGAAGTTTCTTGTTAGATCAGTTAAGGGGGTGGAGGGTTTCTTATTATCAAGGGTGAATGTGCGGGGTTTTTTTTGTTATGCTTGGTGTGTAGGATAGTAACCCTTATATTATTATGATAAACCTTAGGGTTTGTTGTTTTGGAAATGATATTTTGTTATGAAGTAACTATTAAAGATAGTTTCATGATTTTGTGGTAATAGTGCATGCTTAGGATTGTGGCGCGATGGGTTTCTAATTAGTAATGTTGTTATTAAGAGATGATGTTGAGTCAAAATTCATCAAAAAATCATCTCATTAGGATGGCATTGTGTTCTCATGGGAAATATGCTCAAGTGGTTGTTTCCCTCATATTATGTTTCAACTACTTTGATCCATTGACCAAGGACTTTGAAAAGGAAGAGCAATGGTTTTCTAAGTTATCCATGAGTTCTAGGAGTAACAGTATCTAATTTTCAGTAGTGACATAGGATCTTAGGATGTATAGAATATGTTGAAGAAATTTTATTTCCTATTTGAAATGATTGGAACTCTAGAGGATATATGGGTGAAACTAGAAGTTTCTAAATTCAAAGGATATGAATCAGAATGGATAAATACATTTGATCATAAAATAAGGAATGAGGAGGTTTTATGGATCGAGTTTCATTCCCTATTCTATGAGAGGCTATGGAAGATTTACAGAATAAGAGCTTGTTTTAGGGATTTATGGAGCTATATCATTATGGGAATCAGTAATGGAGTATACAACTAAATTTTAAAGTTTCTTCATTTCATGCCATCCATCAAATGAAATTTATTCATAAAGGAATTCTCGTTTTTAAATGGTCTTATGTACTCATTATGGGCATGAGTAGCTTCCTTTTATCTTGACACCTACTAGGAGATATTCAAGAAAGATTGAGCTATCTATGCAGATACATCCATTGCATAGGAAGGTGCATGGAGAAGGATGGAAACTGGGTAGGAATGAATATTGGTTGGTGAGCCTCAGTAGGGTGACAGAGTAAATTAAATGAGTAATATCTCATCTCAATATTAGAAAAAATAAATGAACCCTGGTCTATTTCTCATGTATCAAGAATGTGTGTGCATTCCCTTAGTATTGGGATGAGAAAAATAGGTTTCATGTATGTGTCGAGATGTGGGTTTCTATATTATTTTGTTGGGATAAGCCATCCTTGGTGAAGTGACTTTTAGTACCATACTTAATGAGGTATTCCTAAAGTTATTATTTTTTTTCTATAATTTGGATTTCTCTATCTAATATCTTTTAATGTATTATTTTTTGTTGGATATAATGTGTGTTTGAAAGATGATTGATTTTAAATGAAGAAATTTTGTTTAGATTATTGGGCTAGGATCTTCTGTAGTGATCATAATTTGATATGAGGCACTAGACATGTGTATGTAGGATTGATGATGGTATTGATAATACTATAGTGGGGAGATTCATACTTGTCCTTTTTGAGTGAAATCCATATCAAGGGATGGTGATCATTATCAAGGTTGTGAAATGTATGAACTTAGATAGTAAATGGATGAATTTAGTGTCTGGAGATGGATGTTGGATGAACCATATTTGGTTCCAAGACCACACCAAAATTAATGATTTACCTATAGTGGTTGGTATAGTCAGTGTGTTTAGTTAATTATGTGGATTTTATATTGGTAAATATGCTATTTATATATTTTGTATTTCTAAGATGCCATTCATATCAATGTGTTGGGTTAAGTATCAATATTTGATATTGTAGTGGGCTAGTGCTTGACAATTCTAGTGTGGAGTTTTAAAGGGAGCCTAAAAAGGGTACTCTAAAGGCTGTTGAAAGTGTGTGTGGAAGGGAAACCAAGTAGTCCAAATTGTTAAGAATTTATGACATAGATTCCATAACAATAATAATTGTTGAAAGATAAAAGGAAAGAACCAATTATCGCATGTTCGAAAATAGTTTCTACAAAGAAGTAATATACAATCAAGAATAAGTAAGATCATGCACCAAAAGATTGTCTAATCATATTAGCAATCTGGTTTGAAAAATCCAAGAGGATTGAGTAAGAATAAAACAAGGAAAATTCTCTACTTTATAAAATTGATAGACCTATATAAACTAAGAATAAAGGTGAATTCCAGAAGAAGAACATGCTAAAAAATGAGGTTTCAATCTAGAAAATTAAGAAGGATATAGGCATGAAGAGTTTTAGGTATTTTATACATTCAAGGAATGGATTTTCTAGGTTAAGAATAATGACTAATCCCTATTTCTCGCTTTTAAGTGATGATGGAGGTTTACTTTATTCTCATATTTTGGTGATTTTTTATTTTTGAATAGGCCATTGAAGGTGATGTTTGAAAAATAAAGAGCTTTATTAATGATCATGTTATTTAGTATTGGGATGTGCATATCAATTTGAATATTATTTTTTCATTGTTGGTTATGGATTCATGTATCATTTATCATGTACAGTTGACACACTGATCACATATATATAAGAAGTTGTTATATCTCATTTCTTTTCCCACTATTTTCTTATAGGTGGTTTCTTATGATAATACTAGTTCTATCCACCACCATCAAAGACAATGAGTTCAAGATTTGGGTAAGGTTTATTTTGTTTTTATTCTTTGGCCCAATTTTAATTAGGGCTTTTTTTATTTTTGGGTTCCTTATATTTTTGTTGTGTTTTTTTTTTATTTCGTTGAAGTGGATTCGAGTCGCTGTTGACGAAGGCTTACATGTGTATGCATAGGTAGGAATATGCATATATAAGTTCCCCCTTTATATATATTCACTGATGGGAGTATGAATATATATATTGGGGCTAGGTGTGCTTATATATAGATATGAAAAATGTGTACACGTGTAAGTGTAAAGGGGTATATGCAAGTATAAACACATATCTAAGGACCCCCTTGTGCATATTTGTCCATGAAAATATGTACATAGGGGCTAGGTGTCCTTATATATATATTAAGTTTCATATGCGTGCACGCGGAAAAAAGGAAGATTCGAGTTGTCGTCGTCAAAAGAAAACGCGCCTTGAGGTTGAGGTAGGGTCCCTCTCCTAGCCTATTTAACTCAAGAATGTTTTAAATTGCATTTAGTTTCCTTCTTAATTCTGCATGTTTATATTAAATTGCAATTCTTGAATAAGTGTTAGTTAAGATAATTGTTTCGTTTGATAAATAATTTATGGTTTTGTAATAAAACCCCTCCAACGGAGGTGCGTTGTCTACGAAAACTCACAATGGTATACCTTTCTTAACATTATTGCATTGATGTGTTCCTTATACTTGATTTCATTTTTAGTCATAAAGCACACATCGTACTTGACCCTTTTTATATCCCTTTATGGGGTTTCCCTCTTTTTATTAAAACAGTTGTTTGAACCAAGACACTATTTAAGTGTTGTTAGACTTTTAAGATCAGTCCCATGTTGTGTGACCATGTCACATGGCATGTGATATTTAAATCCAACCAAAATCCCAGTTCCACAGCTCAAGGGTCCCTCAGTACCAGTAATGTCAGATTACATGTTATGTAACCTGTGATTTTCCTGATCCCATGGGGTATTCCTACACATTTCTAGATCTCCAAACCTCACCGAATTAGGTATATCAGGGGACATCCAATCCTCTAGTCATCACAGGTTAGCATTCATTTATTTAAATCTTCTGTGGAAACATCCTCTTATGCCATCCATATCATTCTATTTGAAACTAAGTGGAACAAATACTCCAATTCCATTCTAATCCACCTCCAAAATCCATGATAAAAATGACATAAATTGCCCTTATGGAAAACAAGGTCAAGGAAGGCACTTATTACCCAGTGGAAAACCACCAACCGACCAATGGCCACAAGTTTTTTGGTTCCAACCATCAACCATCCAATAGTTATCCTAGAGCCAAACCTCCTCCACTATCACTATTAATATGTTCATGGTGCTTTATAATAGCTAACTAGTGGCCCCATCTACTTCTTTTTAGGAACACCACATACTTCTTCCCCTCTTTACTAAATCCATCCACCAGAAACATAAAATTTCAATTAACCCAAAAAAGAAATCCATATTCATTACAAACTATCCACTATACGACTTCTCATCCATGAGAAACATTACTAAGCATCACTGGTGACTTGAGGTTTCAGGGGTTTGGAGCTACCTTCGGGCCTACTCCTTCCCTTCATAGTTTCCCATCCTTCACCTTATCTATTATTCGGTACCCTGAAGTCTCATTTACTTCTATGTATTTTTTCCTGGGGTTCTACATACATCAATTTTGAAATCACTTCTTTCAAGATCGATCACTAGTATTCAGGTTAACCAGAATGTTTCAGTATTTTTCAACTGTTTTCCAGCAGTCGAACATTATTCCCTCAAATTTTGTAATTCTTTACTTCCCTAATAGAAGAATTGATCCACCATAGGTATACTGAAATAAGTTCTCATTGATTCTTTCTCAGGTTGCATGAAGTGGTGGATCTGGATTTGTCTTTGTCCAAATATTAGTTTTCTTTCAACTGTTAACCATGTTTCCTCAACCAGTGGAACCTAATTGTTCACTCCAGGAGAGACTCTCGGTTTTCATCCCAATGGATTTATATTATCATATTACCTATGCCATTTTAAAATCCTTTTTTTCTTACTATTTGCAGCAACATTCTTGGAAATATTTTAGGTCGATCAGAAGATGCTTAAAGGGAAACATCCCATTCATTATTTTTTGTTTGTATAGATTCACCTGTCTAAGAAACATCTAGACTTTATTTGGTTCTCTGCTGAAAAACAGTTCGAAGTTAAACAACACATTGTCTAGGAAACAGAGGCAATTCCATAGTGAACTGTTAGAGTCTCGGTCCAAAGGTATATTCAAGGCTTAATATAGCACTCATCTTGATGGGGAACATGTGTTTTATGCTTCTCTAGATAGTGAGTCACTAGATACCAAGAGTCCTTTGAAATAATAATACATTCAAGGATATAAATGTTTAGTATCATAGGAAAATTAGGTTCATAAAACACTTGTACATAATACAAAAACAATATTTAGCAACTGGGAATGGATGGAGGGGGGCAGGGTGGGCTATGCAGGCTAGGGGCTGGTTGGAGGGGGGCAGGGTGGAGGGGGGAAGGGGGTAGGGGGCAGGGTGGAGGGGGGTAGGGGGCAGGGGGGAGGGTGGAGGGGACAGGGGGCAGGGGGTGGGGGTGAAGGGGGTGATGTGCAGGCTAGGGGGCTGGGTGGAGGGGGCATGGGGCAGAGGGCAGGGTGTAGGGTGGAGGGGTGCAGGGGGCAGGGTGGGGGGCAGGGGGCAGGGGGCAGGGGGAGGGTGGAGGGGGGCAGCGGGCAGCGGGTAGGGTGTAGGGTAGAGGGGTACAGGGGGAAGGTTAGAGGGGGCAGGGGGCAGGGTCAGGGGGCAGGGGAAGGTTGGAGTGGGGCAGGGGGGCAGGTTGGAGGGGGGCAGGGGGCAGGGGGCAGGGGCAGGGGAGCAGGGGGGTAGGTTGGAGGGGGGCAGGGGGCAGAGGGGCAGGGGGCAGGGGGCAGGTTGCAGGGGTCATGGGGCAGGGGGGCAGGGGGCAGGGGGCAGGGGGAGGGTGGAGGGGTTTAGCTGTGGACAGGTTCACAACATCCCATGTTCCAGGTTTGAAACCTAAAAATTCTTTTCCCTTTTCTTTTCTTTTATTCCGTTTAGTTATTTTACTATTTAATAACATTTTTCTTGTGTTTTCTAGGCACGAAAAAAGCAGGACAGCACCTCATTCACCTATTGAAGATCGAATCATACTGTTGTTGGAAGCATAAACAAACATCCAGGTTCATGTTTCTACTTTGTTTTCAATGTTTTTAATGTTTTCCACCTTCCTCTTTAAATTGTATGTGAGACGTTTCCCATTTAATTTGAAGGTTTCTGTAAAATACATTTAATGTGTGAAGGTGCGTATACCTAGTGGGGGAGCAACAACTTTTAGTTATAAATCTCCAACATGCCGCGGTCACGCCACGGTAATGCCGTGATTTGGCCCTGCTCCGGCCACATCCAACCCACACCAGCCCCCTTCCACCTTCATTTCAGACCGCTGCCACCAACATTCCAGCCCGCAACAGCCCCCATGCCACCTTTGAATCAGCCCGCACCATCCCCCCGACACTTGCAACCAGCCCCCTTCCACCAGTATTCCAGCCTCCTCCCACTCCCTTCGCTCTTGGCCGGAAGATGCTGCCCCAGAGATGTCGATGGACCAGGCCAACACACAGCGGTCACACTGCGGTCACAACGCGGTCACCCCGCGGTCACGCCGCGGTCACACCGCGGTCATTCCATGGTCACGCCATGATTTGGCCCTACTCTGGCCACATCCAGCCCACACCATCTCCCTTCCACCTTCATTTCAGCCCACTGCCACTAGCATTCCAGCCTGCAACAGCCCCCCATGCCACCTTCGAATCATCCCGCACCATCTCCCCAACACCTGCAACCAGCCCCCTTCCACCAGCATTCCAGCCTCCTTCCGCTCCCTTCGCTCCTGGCCGGAAGATGTTTCCCTGCGGATGTCACTGGACCGTGACAACACGCCACGGTCACGCCGCGGTCACGCCGTGGTCATTCCATGGTCACAGCGTGTTAATGCCATGATTTAGCCCTGCTCCAGCCACATCCAATACACACCATCCCCCTTCCACCTTCATTTCAGCCCACTGCCACCATCATTCTAGCCCGCAGCAGCCCCCCTGCCACCTTTGAATCAGCCCGCACTATCCCCCCAGCACTTGCAACCAGCCCCCTTCCACCAGCATTCTAGCCTCCTCCCTCTCCCTTCGCTCCTGGTCGGAAGATGTTTCCCCACGAATGTTGTTGGACTGGGCCAATACGCCGCGGTCATGCCGCGGTTACGCCGCGGTCACGCCGCGGTCACGCCGCGGTCACGCCGCGGTCACGCTGCAGTCATATCACGGTCACTTCGTGGTCACGCCATAGTCACGCCGCATTTATGCTGTGATTTGGCCCTGATCCAGCCACATCCGGTCCACACCAGCCCACTTCCACCTTCATTTCAGCCTGCGACAGCCCCCCAGAATCAAGATGGTAGACTCACAATAATTCCTGGGTAACAAGATTCTTAGGATGAATTGGTTTTGGTACTGAAGGTTGAGTATATTTTTATTCAGCTTTAGATTTATGAGTCTCTTAAGGTTATTTTTGTAACCATCTCACTAGAGGGTCTGAGTTATAAGTGGTGGAAGTATATTATTCAGACTAATCCAGACAAAGAATATTCTTGGAAAAGTTTCAAGGAATTGTTCATTTAGCATTATTTCATAATGAACTGAAGGTACTGATGGCTATATAATTTTCTAAATGATCTAGCATCTGGCATCGGTACTCCTCTTAAGATTGATCAGCACACTATCAGTGGAGATCTTGGTATTTATGCTAGAGTGCTAATTGAGGTCAATATGGAAATACCTCCTCCAACATGCATATCCCTGGATTCATATGAGCATCAAATGGAGATCAAATATGAGTTTGAGAATATTCCTCCCTTTTGTGAGCAATGCAAGATGGTCGGGCATGCTATTAAAAACTGTCGAGTGGTTAATAAAATGGTAAAGTCAGTTTCTAACACAACTTCTTAGAAGGAAATTTCCAAAGGAAAAAAGACTAATCAGATGAGTTATATGAAATAGGATGTTTTCGATCCTCTGAAATGAGTTGTGATTTGTTATCCTCTGAAATAGGATGTTTTCGATCCTCTGAAATGAGCTGTGGATAACAAATATGTTCCCATGAGTTCTTCATGGGCAGCTCTAGCAGAGGAGAAGGAGCAGAAGAATTAAAATGCATTAAATATCTATACACCTGAAATTAACATGCAGTGTGAACCTAAATCCTGCTTCTTGGAAATCTCATCAGATGTTGTTTCTACTGTTATTTATATTTAACCTGAGGAGTTTAAGCTTGTAAAGACCCGTAAAATTCAAGGGAATTTTTTTTTTCTTAATTTTCTTTGGAATTTTACAAGAGCGCGGTTTCAGACGGCACCTGATTCCGAGGGCCGGAGTGCCCGGAATCATTTTCCGAAGTTTGGCTCAGGTACGTTCAGTGAACGAACGAGCGGGATTTTCTAACTTTTGATCCAGTGCTCGGAATTGAAATCAGAGGGCACCGATGAACTCGCAACGCCGATATTTGCTTAAAGAGACCTTTTCGGAAGTTGCGTTGGTTGCGGGTTGAAAGTTAGTTTTTGGGTTTTAGGTTTAAGTTAAATAAAATTTTGTGAAGAACAAAATTTATTTTAACTTGTTAAATCCTACCAAAGGGAGTTGGAAGTGGGACCCACAACCACTTAACCTCCCTTGGGAGGATTAAGTGTGGTGGGGCCCACACGAACCCCTAAACCTTTCATTTTCTCCCAACTTCCTTAACGCCTCATTAAATGACATGAGTTATTTAATTTTGGAGTTAATCCTTTTGAATTTCAAACTTTTGAAATTCTAGTGTGTTGATGTGTAAATAAAATAAGATAGTGTCTTATTTTATTTTGGTTAATAGTTTGTCTTCTTGAGAGGTTGAGAGCTTTTTCTTCTTCTTCTTCAACTCCGACGAAGAACACGAAGAACGCTCAACATGACGAAGAACGCTCAAGTCCTGACGAAGAACGCCGCTCCGCTCTTTTTCATCTTCCGTGTCAACGAGTGGGAACGCCGCTTCCTCCTCAGATTCTCTTCGTTGACATAAGAAGTTTCGCCAACGACGTATCACATCGGACGCATCTCTTCGTCAACGGATTTGACGAACGACGACCGCGACGCCCGATCTCCGCGACGTTGTCTTCCGCGGACATTGGCAAATCCTCGAACGTATACCCAAGGTAGGGGTTGTTGTTTTATTCTTTAATTATTCCATTTCTTGATCGTGGATCTTGCATGTCTAACATGAGGCTTTTGAATGTTTAAGTTGAGTTATTATTTAATGTGAGGGGGCCGGACCGCATGAACACGGCCGAACCCCCTCCATCGTTCTTATTGTTCTATCTTGAGGGTGGAAGCAAAGTGGCGTGGTGCTGTCGCACCACGCGGATAGTAATTTGATTAAATTTCGCGGCGCCGTCGCGCCGCGCCATGGAAGAATCATAAAGAACGTGACGTCGTCGCGCCGCGTCGAAGGGAATCAAATGCGCGGCGAAGGGGCGCGGTGCCGTCGCACCGCGCCGGACGACAAACACCGCGGCCGGTTCCGGGCCGCGGCGGGATGAGGAGACCGCGGCCGGTTCCGGGCCGCGGCGGGATGAGAAGACCGGCGGCCGGGCCGCCGGCGTCGGAAGCCGAAGAGGGGACCGGATTTTCCGGTCCCGTTGGAGAAAACCGGCCGGCCAGCTGGCCGGCCAGATGCCAATAAACCGGGGGAATTAATCCCCCAGACAGCTCTTAAAACCCCCCTATTTAAGAGGGGGGCGGTTTCCTTGTGGGGGGGCAAAGCCCCCCGTTTCCTGCCAATCAAGCCCCCCACGTGGGGGGGGGGGGGGGGGCGGTTTTGCAAAAAGGGGCGCGGCTATATGCCGCGCCGTTTTCCAATCAGCGGGGGCTTTACCCCCCGCGTGCAGCCACCGTGCGGCGCCAGGCCGCCGCGGCCCCCGCACCGCCGTGCCGCCGCGTCGGGTCGGACCCGGGTCGGGCCGACCCGGTTCGGGTCGACCCGGGGGGGGTCGGGCCGGGTCGGCCCGGACCCGGACCCCCCCGTTTCGAATCTATTTCGGTCTTTTGGCCATAACTTGAGCCTCGGACCTCCGATTGACGAACCGTCTGCGGCAACGCGATCCTTGGATCGAGACGGTCGTTTTGGTATATCGCACTCAAGCTTTCGGATTACTTTGAGTTCGGCCGGGTCGGTTCGTTCACGAAACCAACCGGGCCTTCGGAGCGGAAACGCTCATATCTTGAGCTACGGACGTCCGATTGACGTGCCGTCAGCCGTGTTGTATTCCTCTTAGTGAGACGGATCTTTTGGCATACTCTGCCCAAGGTTTGGACGCAGGTGGAGTACGGTCGGGTTGATTTTGCCTTAAAAACCAACCGGGCCCCGGGGACGAAAATGCCAATAACTCTCAGACCGGGCGTCCGATCGACGCGCCGTCTGTTGCGTTGAGTTCCTGTTGACGATACGGAACTTTTGGATACATCAACTCTGGACTTTGTGACATTTGATGTATCAGCCTCTCGGCTCGTGGAGCGGACCCTCCGAACGATCTTGCTGTGTGCGGGAACCCTAGTGCTGGCTGCGACTGTTACTGTGACTACTACTGCTACTACTGCTACTGTGACTGCGACGACGACGGTACAGAGATCCTGTGTGGATTCGACGACGACGACTACAGCACTCAGCGATCCTACGTGGATCAGTGCAATAGGTCCTGTGTGGGCCCGATCCTTTGTGGATTCGACGACGACGACTTCAGCACTCAGCGATCCTACGTGGATCAGTGCTACAGGTCCTGTGTGGGCCCGATCCTGTGTGGGTTTGATCCTGTGTGGGTCCGCGCTCAGCGGTTCTGTGTGAGCCAGCGCCTACAGGTCCTGTGTGGGCCTGATCCTGTGTGGGTCTTTGCGGGGGTTAGTTACCTATCGATCCTTCGTGGGTCCGACGACTTAGATGGATCAGAGATCATCTTTATCGTCCTTTGGTTAGTTACCTATCGATCCTTCGTGGGTCCGACGACTTATATGGATCAGAGATCATCTTTATCGTCCTTTGGTTAGTTACCTATCGATCCTTCGTGGGTCCGACGACTTAGATGGATCAGGGATCATCTTTATCGTCTTTCAAAGAAGTATACCTGTGTGTGATCTGAATCTGTTGCTTTCCTATGTGGATTGTGTAGTGCAATCCTCTGTGGATTACGTTTTGCTTTCCTGTGTGGAATACGTTTACTTTCCTGTGTGGACTGAGTTGTACTTGGGCTCGGAGGTTGGAGCGTATTTGAAATTGATGACTTAGGTATATGTATGGGCATATACCTAAGCAGTGTTGGTTGTTACTTCGTGATTGTACCTTTCTTCGTGGTTTATCCTTTGTGGATTTGAGAGACCTTCAGTGGTCTCGGGGTCCCTACTGAGTAGCTTATACTCACCCCTGCACGGGCTTTGCCCGCACTACGTTGTGTTGGTTGCAGACGATGGACAGCGTTGACCTTAGCTGAGGCTTGCAGAGCGAGACGGTACCCAGAGGTGGACCACTGGGCGGGACGTGCTCGGAGCGGACGGCGGGACCCGTGGAGCAGAGGAGCTATCTGTACCCACCCTTCAGGTGGGATTTCCAGTGGACAGCTCGGTGTAGCGGCTTTTACTTTTAAGTTGTTGTTTTCCCTTTCGAGTTGTACTTCACTTTCAGATTGGGTTTGTATACTGGCCCATTTACTTTTCCGCACTTTCAGTTGTACTCTGCTTTTGTTTAGTGTTTACTTTCCGCTTGCTTACTCTGTGGTGTATGTTTTACTTTTCAAAGGCAATGCCTTCCCTTTTTACCGGGATTTACGCCTTAGTGCTAGTCACCAGCCCCTGGCCTATGGAAGGCGGGCTTAGGGTAGTCACGGCACGGACCCCGAGGGCGGGTCGTGACAAATTGGTATCAAAGGAGTTCAGTTCTACCGCGAACTCTGATCTTTTCTATGTGAAGCAATAATGTTTAGCGTATTGAGTGCGGTTATCAGTCCAGGGAGTCCAGTGTTGGTGCGGCGGCCGACGTATCCGTACACCAGGACCCTGACTTCTGATTTCCGACTTAATGCACGAAAACATTGATTGCGTGTGTGTTTCAAAGTTTTCTTTGTGATTTCTTTGTGTCAGCTCACCAGGTATACTGTTTGACCGTGGCGCACCTGTTTCCTATTCAGGATGGCCCCACGACGGCAGCCAGCTAGGGTTCCGAGAGTTGAGCGTGATGACAGTCCACCGAGTGACGAGGCCTCGGTGCAGGGCCCTTTGTCAGCAGTGGCACCGGCGGTAGCACTACCCGCCGAGCCCCCGATGCTTCCAGCTCCAGCCGCTAACGATGCACGTCGCCTCAGCGCATTGCATGAGTTTCAGCGCCAGTGACCACCCAGGTTTCGCAGGGAGACGGATCCCCAGGCAGCCGAGGACTGGCTGGAGGCCGTGGTATGAGTGTTTAGGCTAGTGAGGACACCAGCAGACCTCATGGTGATCCTCGCTGCGAGCCTACTACACGCAACAGCAGGACGATGGTGGAGCCTGATGCTCCAGGTGCACGATGAGGCATCTCTTCTTTGGACGGACTTTGAGAGCCTCTTCCGCTCGGAGTTCGTCCCAGCCACCCTTCATGCGGTGCGTATCCAGGAGCTTCTATAGGGTTTGCCGATCTCTCGCGCTACTCGGCCGACATGGTACGAGACCCATTCTTCTGGGCCCGGACCTTCGAGCAGGGTTTGAGACACGAGATCAGGGCATCGCTGATCTCCCTCAGCATACCGACTCAGACAGGAGTACTGGAGCGGGCCCTTCTGATCGAGAGCTTCCTTGCTGAGTCTACACCAGCACAGAGACCCACCGCAGGGCGGCACGTGGCATAGTCATCTACAGCAGGCAGTCGACAGATGACTCAGGGGTCCCGGAAGACCAGACCTACCGGTGGCCGACTGCACGACTCAGGCTCAGTTGTACGGGGAAGCTGGGGTGGAGTCAGAGCCAGGCGTGCCGAGAGTGGGCAGTGTTACTCCTGTGGCGGGATTGGACACATGGCTCGTGACTGTCCGACCCGCCATACTGATGATCAGCAGTTAAGTGAAGAACCACCTAGGCAGAGGCAGAGGATCAACCGTGGCGGTCTGCAGGGAGGAGGCGGACGAGGCAGAGGAGCTGGCCGAGCAGCAGGTGGTGGACGACGCTTTGAGGCTCTACCACCACCACCACTAGGAGGTCCACCCCGACCGCAGGGGAGAGCTCAGCTTCAGGCAGCCGAGGCCTTCGATCATGGAGCTCTGGGAGCCGATGGACAGGAGAAGAACTAGTGGATACATCCTTTGTACTTCTGGTTCCTTGTTTCTTTTGTGTAGCGTCTTGTATTATGAGCTGCAATAATAAAAGACGCATACCTTTGTGATATTTTCGTTCCTGTTCTCTTTCGTAATGTTACTAAGAGGTTCCAGTTTTGACTGTTGACTTGACCCTCACTTGTGAGACATCTACTAGAGAAGACCCAGTTACCACACACTGATGCCGACAGTGTGACTCAACCCTTGGAGGCGAGAGTAACGGTTGAATCTCTTAGTAGTAGCGTCGAGGCCTTACGACGTCATCCTTGGTATGGATTAGTATCATCCATGTTAGGATTGACTGTTTTAGGCAAAGAATGTGGTTCATCCAGGGGATGGGACCAGATTTCTCTTATCGGCAAAGAAGAAATCTTGCAGCTCTGGTGGGACCGGAGATGGTCCAGGCCACGACAGAGAAGGTCCAAGTCATCCAGGAGCGGATGAGGACAGCTCAGAGCCGGCAGAAGCCTTATGCTGACAGGAGGCGGAGGCCACTGGAGTTCGAGGATGGCGACCACGTCTTCTTGCGGGTCTCACCTCGACGTGGTATTCGGAGATTTGGCCGAGGCGGCAAGTTATCTTCGTGCTTCATCGGACCCTTCCAGGTCCTCAGCAGGGTTGGTGAGGTGGCTTATCGCCTGGCTCTACCACCTCAGTTGCACCGGTTGCACGACGTCTTCCACGTATCTCAGCTGAGGAGATACGTGCACGACCTGACGCACATCATTGACCATGGGGAGCTTGACGTTGACGATGGGGCGACTTTTACGGAGGTCCCGGTGGAGATAGAGGATCGACAGGAGCGGGTCCTGCGTGGGCGATCGGTTCCTCTTGTGCGAATCAAATGGCAGCACAGGAACCTCCAGGAAAGCACATGGGAGCGGGAGGCTCAGATGCGTGCTCAGTACCCTCAATTGTTTCCCTAGTTTTGATGTATCTTTACGGGGACGTAAAGCCCTGAGGTGGGAGTAATGTAAAGACCCGTAAAATTCAAGGGAATTTTTTTTTCTTAATTTTTTTTGTAATTTTACAAGAGCGCGGTTTCAGACGGCACCTGATTCCGAGGGCCGGAGTGCCCGGAATCATTTTCCGAAGTTTGGCTCGGGTACGTTCAGTGAACGAACGAGCGGGATTTTCTAACTTTTGATCCGGTGCTTGGAATTGAAATCCGAGGGCACCGATGAACTCGCAGCGCCGATATTTGCTTAAAGAGACCTTTTCGGAAGTTGTGTTGGTTGCGGGTTGAAAGTTAGTTTTTGGGTTTTAGGTTTAAGTTAAATAAAATTTTGTGAAGAACAAAATTTATTTTAACTTGTTAAATCCTACCAAAGGGAGTTGGAAGTGGGACCCACAACCACTTAACCTCCCTTGGGAGGATTAAGTGTGGTGGGGCCCACACGAACCCCTAAACCTTTCATCTTCTCCCAACTTCCTTAACGCCTCATTAAATGACATGAGTTATTTAATTTTGGAGTTAATCCTTTTGAATTTCAAACTTTTGAAATTCTAGTGTGTTGATGTGTAAATAAAATAAGATAGTGTCTTATTTTATTTTGGTTAATAGTTTGTCTTGTTGAGAGGTTGAGATCTTTTTCTTCTTCTTCTTCAACTCCGACGAAGAACACGAAGAACGCTCAACATGACGAAGAACGCTCAAGTCCCGACGAAGAACGCCGCTCCGCTCTTCTTCGTCTTCCGTGTCAACGAGTGGGAACGCCGCTTCCTCCTCGGATTCTCTTCGTCGACATAAGAAGTTTCGCCAACGACGTATCACATCGGACGCATCTCTTCGTCAACGGATTTGACGAACGACGACCGCGACGCCCGATCTCCGCGACGTTGTCTTCCGCGGACATTGGCAAATCCTCGAACGTATACCCAAGGTAGGGGTTGTTGTTTTATTCTTTAATTATTCCATTTCTTGATCGTGGATCTCGCATGTCTAACATGAGGCTTTTGAATGTTTAAGTTGAGTTATTATTTAACGTGAGGGGGCCGGACCGCATGAACACGTCCGAACCCCCTCCATCGTTCTTATTGTTCTATCTTGAGGGTGGAAGCAAAGTGGCGTGGTGCCGTCGCACCACACGGATAGTAATTTGATTAAATTTCGCGGCGCCGTCGCGCCACGCCATGGAAGAATCATAAAGAACGCGACGTCGTCGCGCCGCGTCGAAGGGAATCAAATGCGCGGCGAAGGGGCGCAGTGCCGTCGCACCGCGCCGGACGACAAACACCGCGGCCGGTTCCGGGCCGCGGCAGGACGAGGAGACCGCGGCCGGTTCCGGGCCGCGGCGGGATGAGAAGACCGGCGGCCGGGCCGCCGGCGTCGGAAGCCGAAGAGGGGACCGGATTTTCCGGTCCCGTTGGAGAAAACCGGCCGGCCAGCTGGCCGGCCGGATGCCAATAAACCGGGGGAATTAATCCCCCGACCAGCTCTTAAAACCCCCCTCTTTAAGAGGGGGCGGTTTCCTTGTGGGGGGCAAAGCCCCCCGTTTCCTGCCAATCAAGCCCCCCACGTGGGGGGGGGGGCGGTTTTGCAAAAAGGGGCGCGGCTATATGCCGCGCCGTTTTCCAATCAGCGGGGGATTTGCCCCCCGCGTGCAGCCACCGTGCGGCGCCAGGCCGCCGCGGCCCCCGCGCCGCCGGCCGGCCGGGCCGGGTCGGACCCGGTTCGGGTCGACCCGGTTCGGGCCGACCCAGGGGGGGGTCGGGCCGGGTCGGCCCGGACCCGGACCCCCCCGTTTCGAATCTATTTCGGTCTTTTGGCCATAACTTGAGCCTCAGACCTCCGATTGACGAACCGTCTGCGGCAACGCGATCCTTGGATCGAGATGGTAGTTTTGGTATATCGCACTCAAGGTTTCGGATTACTTTGAGTTCGGCCGGGTCGGTTCGTTCACGAAACCAATCGGGCCTTCGGAGCGGAAACGCTCATATCTTGAGCTACGGACGTCCGATTGACGTGCCGTCAGCCGTGTTGTATTCCTCTTAGTGAGACGGATCTTTTGGCATACTCTGCCCGAGGTTTGGACGCAGGTGGAGTACGATCGGGTTGGTTTTGCCTTAAAAACCAACCGGGCCCCGGGGACGAAAATGCCAATAACTCTCAGACCGGGCGTCCGATCGACGCGCCGTCTGTTGCGTTGAGTTCCTGTTGACGATACGGAACTTTTGGATACATCAACTCTGGACTTTGTGACAGTTGATGTATCAGCCTCTCGGCTCGTGGAGCGGACCCTCCGAACGAGCTTGCTGTGTGCGGGAACCCTAGTGCTGGCTGCGACTGTTACTGTGACTACTACTGCTACTACTGCTACTGTGACTGCGACGACGACGGTACAGAGATCCTGTGTGGATTCGACGACGACGACTACAGCACTCAGCGATCCTACGTGGATCAGTGCAATAGGTCATGTGTGGGCCCGATCCTTTGTGGATCCGACGACGACGACTTCAGCACTCAGCGATCCTACGTGGATCAGTGCTACAGGTCCTGTGTGGGCCCGATCCTATGTGGGTCTGATCCTGTGTGGGTCCGCGCTCAGCGGTTCTGTGTGAGCCACCGCCTACAGGTCCTGTGTGGGCCCGATCCTGTGTGGGTCTTTGCGGGGGTTAGTTACCTATCGATCCTTCATGGGTCCGACGACTTAGATGGATCAGAGATCATCTTTATCGTCCTTTGGTTAGTTACCTATCGATCCTTCGTGGGTCCGACGACTTAGATGGATCAGAGATCATCTTTATCGTCCTTTGGTTAGTTACCTATCGATCCTTCGTGGGTCCGACGACTTAGATGGATCAGGGATCATCTTTATCGTCTTTCGAAGAAGTATACCTGTGTGTGAGCTGAATCTGTTGCTTTCCTGTGTGGATTGTGTAGTGAAATCCTCTGTGTATTACGTTTGGCTTTCCTGTGTGGAATACGTTTACTTTTCTGTGTGGACTGAGTTGTACTTGGGTTCGGAGGTTGGAGCGTATTTGAAATTGATGACTTAGGTATATGTATGGGCATATACCTAAGCAGTGTTGGTTGTTACTTCGTGATTGTACCTTTCTTCGTGGTTTATCCTTTGTGGATTTGAGAGACCTTCAGGGGTCTCGGGGTCCCTACTGAGTAGCTTATACTCACCCCTGCACGGGCTTTGCCTGCACTACGTTGTGTTGGTTGCAGACGATGGACAGTGTTGACCTTTGCTGAGGCTTGCAGAGCGGGACGGTACCCGGAGGTGGACCACTGGGCGGGACGTGCTCGGAGCGGACGGCGGGACCCGTGGAGCAGAGGAGCTATCTGTACCCACCCTTCAGGTGGGATTTCCAGTGGACAGCTCGGTGTAGCGGCTTTTACTTTTTAGTTGCTGTTTTCCCTTTCGAGTTGTACTTCACTTTCAGATTGGGTTTGTATACTGGCCCATTTACTTTTCCGCACTTTCAGTTGTACTCTGCTTTTGTTTAGTGTTTACTTTCCGCTTGCTTACTCTGTGTTGTATGTTTTACTTTTCAAAGGCAATGCCTTCCCTTTTTACCGGGATTTACGCCTTGGTGCTAGTCACCATCCCCTGGCCTATGGAAGGCGGGCTTGGGGTAGTCACGGCACGGACCCCGAGGGCGGGTCGTGAAAAGCTATCTCTGGTCTCCTCAGACATTGATGTGGAAATTCATGTAGATGCACTCTCGGGTACTGTAGGTATGAATCACCACAACCTAGAAAATCATAAAGAGAAAACAGTGACTCATGCACATGCCATAAATGACAGTCTCAGTGAAGATATACCCATTCAAATCCCAATGTAAGAGGATGCAAAAAATTGTGAACAAACCCAACACATGCTGGAAGACAAGGAGGGTCTGGCCAATATTCAGGTCTAGAGAAGAACTGACATCCCCAATGAGGACTCTCCTATGGAAAAACCTCTGATAAATAATAACATTACCTCAGCACAAACTCAATATACTGATGATCCCAAAGATTCTAAATATTTTTCAAATCCTGAAAAGGTAGGCACTGTTGTAAGAAAATCACAAAGGCAAATAGATAGGAAAGGCAAAGGAGGAATCACCCCCAACCGAAACCAAAATGAGGATACTCTTTTGGAACTGCCAGTGATTATTCAACCCTGGAAGGGAAGGATACCGCAGGATCCTTACAGGTATGTACAAACCTAATAATATTGGTATTTCTGAGCCAAATATTATTTCATCAGATCTAACTACTCTTTTCAATAACAGGGGATACTCCAGGTTGTGAACTATTCCGTATGAATCCATATTTGATGGAATATGGATATTGGTTCATAGAAGGGTTGAAAACCCTGTCATTGTCCACGAAGACGGAGAAATCATCACATGTAGTTCTGATATATCTTTCCAAAAAATGTTCTGCTCAATTGTATATTATTTTAACAGCTATATGGTTAGGAGAGATCTGTGGATGAAAATCAAGAATCTGTGCAGCATTATCATAGATCCATGGACTATAATTGGTGAATTCAACTCCATCCTCCATGTGGATGAAAACACGGGACCAGTGTGCAGCATTATCATAGATCCATGGACTATAATTGGTGACTTCAATTATTTAATGGTTGGATTTTTGTGTGGTTATTTATTCTTGGGAGTAATTCACCTTGTCTTGGTCTTCTTCCTATTGTTCATGTGAAAAATATTTATTCCAACTCTTTCGGTAGAAACTCATTGTTCACATGGGTTGTAGATCCTCCTAGGCTACGGTGTGGTTCCTTATCCTGGGCCTCCCCTTGACCTTTCATAACCTGGATTTCCATCATTTTATCAGTGACGTTGTTGGATATTTTTTTGTGGACAAGCACATTTATTAGCTTCTTGATGCTCCCTCTTCCCAGATCTATGTGGATATGGATCTCTCGAACCCTTCCCTAACCGCATCCTCCTCATGGAAGGGACTTTATCCTTGTGGAAAATTCTCTTCCATCAATTCCTAATGCATTTCATCTCCCACTTCCTATTACAAGGACACTTGTCATATTTGTGAAAACACTTTCATGTTGGTCCTTAGGCCCCCATAGTGGTGTTTATACTCTTCATATCCCTTCAATGAAGCCTAAAGTTTCCCTGGATCCTCGTGACAAGGGTGCGTCTTCGTTTTCCCACACTTCTAATTCACCTCCTACTGTTTCCCCGGGGGTACTTTAGCTTCCTACAGTGCCTCCCCTAGTTTCTATTGTCCTGCTTCCCCCACCTTACATACCTGGTCCAAGGGATCTTCCCACTCTTCCGAATGTGTGGCCTTCGGAGCCACCACTACCCCTCCTCCTCGGCTGTGTCCCACCCTCTGATTCTACATCATACAATTCTTTTGTGGTGTTCAGGCATCATGTGAATGGTAAATAGATATCTCTCTATATTCATGCATCTCCCCCATGTGAGGGACGTATAGTGAATCTTAGTCCAGGATCCTTCAGGATTCCAAATCCTGCAGTAGAGTTTCCTCTTTTCCAGCACCCCCACCCTTCATTAATGACATCCCTCTTACATTGGAATTCTTAGGGCCTCATCACCTGGGATAAGAATATAATCCTTGTTCATGAACTTAATTATTTCATCCATTCATTACATTTCTACCTTGAGCCTATACCAACCTCCTCTCGCATTTTGGGGTTTGATCATAGGATCAGGGTGCACAACATCATGCATGATGACCCCAACAACATTTATATTTGGATGTTCTATCATTATATCTTTTCTATAGACCTTTTGTGTTCCAATGATCAATTAATCACCTTAATTATTTATGTCGATAATAGAAAACTCTTTGTAAATTTTTTCTATGAAAAATGTGAGATTATTTCTAGAGAAACCCTTTGGTGAGACATTCATTCCATTGATCCTAGGAAAATTCCATGGATCATGGGAGGTGACTTCAATGTTATAGTTGGTCCATCTGAAAAGAAAGGTGGTAGAGTTTTACCATAGAGGGAGAGTGATGAATTTTCTTCATTCATCTCTCAAAAGGGTTAAATTGACATTGGTTATTCTCGAGACCAATTCACATGGTTTAACAACCAAAGGGGGGAACCCCGTGCATGGAGTAGGTTTTACCGCTACCTAGAAAAATTGAATGCCATTTATTTCATACTAAGTGTTATTTTTTTCACCTTTCTTGTGATCTTTCAGACCATTCACTGATTCTTGTGACCCTTTGTTAGTCTGATAATAGGGATGATCTCTTCATCTTTTCTCACATATAGATCTATAACCCATGTTTTCTCAACATGGTTTCTGAGTCCTAGTCCATGCCAGTTCCTGATAACCTATGGATTGGTCTTCATAACAGGGTGAGGGAACTTCAACATGATCTTCAAGAATTGTTAACGAACCTACTTCTGTGACATCAAGACATGGATAACTTTTGTGCAGATGTTATCATTTTAGAAAGACAACTGTTTTCCTACTGTGATAATGACCTGTTTAGTCATTTGATCTCAATGAATAATGATTTGGTGGTATAACTTCTGGAAAATGAATTTCATTCTCAGTAATGGGATCCAATTAAATGGATTATGGAGAGGGAAAAACTCTAAAAATTTTCATGCATTCATTAAAGAGAGACACCACCATACTAGGCCTAACATAATCCAAGAATATGGATCCTTTATGGCTGATCGTGATTATGTTTGAGTCCTTGATGTTACCAACTTACAGTCTATTTTGGCTGACCCAAAAACCTGCATTCTTGAGGGATACCCAAGGATCCATTCTAATCTCTTTGATGCCATCCCTTTTTTTCAGAGTAGAACAATAGGGTGGTGTTGCCTGATCTGGTTGGGCTGAATGCTTGTGGCAGAGCTGACTGACCGACACCGACAAGCACTGTAGCGGAGGGGGTGGGGCAGGGGAGGTGTGCAGAAGCAGAGGGTGGGGGGTGCTGGTACAGGGTGGGGGAGCTGTGGGTGGGGGAGGGGGAGTTGGTAGTGTCCTCCTAATAGCCATCACGGTGAACCGTGCTGGATTTGTTTTATGCAGTGGAAAGGCTTATAGCCAGGGTTCATATTGTTGTGGCCTTTATTGGCATGGCTATAGGGCTGACCCTATAGCCACAATTTTCAAACCATGGATATAGGGCTATAGCTATGGTTTTCAAACTGTGTCTATAGGGATATAGCGATGGTTGGAGCCATGACTTTAGGGATATAGCCACGGTTCGAATCGTGGCTATAGGCTCTGACCTATAACCACGCCAATACTGGCCACGGTTCATGAAACCGTGGCTATAACCTATAGCCACGGTTTAGAACCATGGATATAGCCTAAATTTCTAGTAGTGTATTCAAAAAATTTGGGTCATTACAACCCTCCTATGCATTAGTCCCTCATGTGCTTCCTAGGTGTTCTTTTCAACAACAAAGAAAAACCTAGTCCCATCATTGAGGACATGCCACATCCTCCACCTAAAATAGTCAATCTAAGTATGAATTTTAGATACCCATTCCATAACTAAGGTGACATCATAATGCCTCATCTATGCTACAAATAGATCCCAACAGAAGCTCTTGCCTCCAAGAGTTAGGTTAGTCCAATGGCATAAGTGGGGGATTGATGAGTTATCTCCAGTAGGAGTCTCCAAGCACAAGGGTCGAGCCAAGGGCCTAATTCGAATCGCTATTTCTCAAACCATATATTTTGTGATAAAGTAATGACTATAAAATATGTTTATTAGTATAATAGATAAGGTATAAAAGACACAGATTATACTTCATACCATTCCTGGAGCCTCTGGGTTGTAAGTATCGGCCGCCTGTAGCTATCCTCGCCCATATCCTCCAGATCCCTAATCCTGGTATGAACCACCTGAGGGTGGTCGTGGTAACAAGTCAAAGCACCTACCACCTCCTTATTCTCTCCCAAAACCTCTTCCACCTATGGTTCCATACGGACCTTCCTGCATCTATAGTTTCCTTTGCCTCAGTGGCCCATCCACTATCTCTCTATCAGTCATAGAGTAGTTTGGAAAATTTCAAGCATGATGTCTCATGTCATCACATGAGTAGAACCACCTCTTCCTAGGATGACTAGACCCTTTCTATGAGACTTCAACCACATAACCTCTATAATGGGATCTCTTCCTGAAACGTCTCATCTACCCTGATTCCTAATACTATTGTTAGATGCCTTCTGCTGAAGTTTCTACTCTTATGTTCCCACTACAGGAAACCATTATCTGTGTTTTCTCATCAAGGAAACTCCCAACAAAAAAAACTCACTCTATAACCCCCACATAGGTAGGGATGCACAAGGGTATAACACTGGATCAGATATATCTATGCATTCCTTTCATGAAGTTATGATACTAGAAGAATGGATCAGGAATCATATCCATCGAGTTCCTAGAGAGGTTGGTGAACCTCAGTGAATACTCATCCACAAACATGCTACCCTACTGAAGTTGTATAAGCTTATAGATGCATATATTCCTTAGAATAACTATATAGAACTCCTCTAAAAAAAGGAACTAAAACTTTAACCAAGCTAGATTCAACTCGTTATATGAGTCAGTCACTAAACCCCACCATCGTCCTATTAACCCATAGAGACGACTCACACCCCAAACCACTATTTGTTTTTTTGGTGTCCTAATAAGATGGAAAACTAACATCACCTCCTAAATTTAGTCATCAACCCCTACAGGTTTGGTCACCTTTTAACCTGAGGGGTTTCTACCATTGAAACTTTTGAAGTTCACTCAACCTATGAACTGCATCAACTAGTATTGTGGGTACCATATATTTATCAATAGGTGGTGGCATAGCTGGTGCACCACCTGGAGGTAGCACCTCTGGAACTATTCCATGTATCAATACATCATCATCGAGTGTATCATCCTCATTATCTTGATGTTTAATCCTAGATAGTATACATCATAGAGGTATCCTGAAATACAAAAGATATATCTTGTTCAATGAGTACATCTAGAGAGGTGACTCAATATGAACATGAAAACCACAAACCATTCCTATATGATGAGTGTACCATTTGTTTACTCTCCAAACACTATCCTCATGAAATAATTTGAACAAAATGTGATCAGATTCATGGTTTATAGAAACATCGACCACTACAACACTAGATTCCCTGGTCTAACTGAAAACACTTAATATTATTTCTCTAAAAAAATATAATAGACTCTGGACCTAAGGTGGAACTAAATACTCTTATACAAATCTATCAAGAACTTTACAAATGGGGCCAATGCCACGGCTCCCCAAGCCTGGCTCCAATAATCCAAGGGTCAGTAACTAGTTCCGAGTAGGCATATCACTAACATGGGAAGCCTTAGCCTAATGTACATTCACACATGCACACATCTCCAATCCCATAAAACGATGAAATGTAAAAAATAGATAAAAAATTCATTCATACAACTAAATCTCAAAACCATAGTATGACAACAATCACAGTAATGTAAACATGTCCAAATAAAATTCCACCACAAAGAGTCTAAAAAAAAGTCTAACCTAAAAGTAAAGATGGGCACCACTATCAAGATACCCACAGGAACATACCTCAATATTTCTAGCTCACTAAGAACTACCTATTCTTTATTCCTCTATGACTCTAATAAAAGTTTTTTTGTCAGCACAAGATGGTACATGTATAGGAAAAGCCTATATAGGTGTGAGTATAACAATTCCCGATAGAAAACCTCAAAACCAAAAAGTATATAATAGAAGAATAATGGTCAGCTCTACGTAGGAATATTTATACAGAACATATAATAAGAATATATAGATATACTCAATAAATACACAAAGTCTCAAGGTAAAGTCACAAACGTAATTCTAGCCTAGCATTTCTTCTCAAAGCTTCCACGTAGAACTCTTCTAGGATAACACACTCAATGAGTTAGATAACCCTGATGACATCTATCTGGGAGGTTGTGCTCATCGGGTTTCATCATAGAAATGATATAATGAAAGTCTTAAAAGATAAGATAGAAAGATGAGGATTAGTCTTAAGGCCATGGGGTATAACAATATCTCATTCTAGATTAACTTTCTATGTATAGGATTATTACCCACATAGTGATGGACATGATGATACCAAGAACTCCACCAAGAATAAGAAGATGATAGAGGATCTCACTCTAGGCCTCACGGAAGGATTCCAACAGCTATATCTAAGAATTCATGCTAAAGGTATCACCATCCTATGTGTAGGATGTGATTCCATACTAACCCCTAGGGAATGGATATAGGGAAAACACCATAAGGAAAGTTTTCTAAGATACAAAGGAAAATATATCAAAACTAACTTTGTAGGAGTAAACGGTTTATACTAGTAGTGCATGGTGTGTCCCTTAAACACCAAGTCTTACCAATGTAAACCGCTTGTTCCTGTGTCTATGTATAATTACACCACATTCCCATGTATATGTACTTCTACTTGTGTCCATGTACATAGATCTTCTTGCGTACACATGGCATGGTCGTGTTTGTGTGGGAGTACATGATGTTTCCATAACCATGTACTCCTGGCCATGTCTGTATACCCTCTTATGTACATTCCAATGAAACTATAAAGGGGTCACATGTCATCTAATTCCTATCTTAATCCTAAAACCCAAGCAGCCGCAATGAGGGTCCCACGCGGCGTGTGTTCCCGAGATACACACTGTGTATATCAGGATTTATCCAGAATTGTCATTCTTACTCCCGAAAAGTCGTCTGTTCCACCATTACCAAATCCAATCATGAATCGTGATGGATATGGTTTATCTGGTCCATCCAACCCTTGTAGTCTCTGTTTTCTGGAATCCATCCTTCTTTTTCTCACTAAAAATACATTTTTCATCCTATGTTGTCATGCAGCGAAGAACACATAATTAGTTATCCAAAATCCATTAGATCTTATTGCACTTCCATCATCATAAAATCACTATTCCATACCAATATCAGATTTATGAAATTGAATCATTGCACCAAGAAATGGATGTGCTATGTTAGATTCCTCAATGTTCATCGAACTGCGGGCCAAAGGAAATTGTCTACGATGAATGGAGAATTGGTGGAAAAATAACCATCACAAACCTGAGAAATGAACCTCAGAAAATGTTTGTGTTGGACTTGATGTTTTTATATTAAAATTATGAATGAAGATTTAAACAATTCATTAAAAAGAAATTACCCCCAATCTTGGGTAAACCTAACCCGAAACCATAATACGCATGATGCACAAATAATTTTTCTAGTTGATTGATTCACGTTAATCATAGGAATTTTAAAATAGGGATAAATCAAAATATGATAAACTTTCTACCTCAATTTGGATTTTTTTTTTGAAGAAAAATTATGTTGCATCATTGTCGTTGGAAAGATCCTCTAATTCCATTACACATTGATCGTTAAACTATGATTCGGTTATCGTTTTCCCATAAATTATGCTCTAATGGTCTCTCCAAAAAATTTCTGATGGCTCCAATGTAATGTGGATAACCCTGAGAGATTTTAATAACCCAATACTTATGGAAGAGATTAGGTCATTACATAAAAAAAATAAAATAATAAAATAAAATAATTAAATTAAATTATTTAATTCATTTTATGACCATGATGAAATTTTCACAAACAACCTACACCGACAAAGGTGATGTTCTGCCTAAGGTAAAACCAATGTTCTAAACTCAATGGTGCCCTTAGATTTATGATTTGTGCCTATTTTTATATGTTATTTCCAATTTTTAGGAAAACTATGAATGTGGGTTATTTAATATATTTAATATATTTCAAATAATTATTTCAGGCACGTCGGGTCTCTAAATCACATTTCATCTTAGCGTCTGGTCTCATAAATAATCTATATAGTATCTAAAAATGATGTATGGAAAATACATTTCACTAAATTATCCTACCTTGTCTTAATCATTTTTCATTTCAATTTCCATAAATACAAAATGGTACATGAATTATAATATGTATTAATAATACTATTAACATCTAAAGATTATTAAAAAAAATTGATTGTAATATCTAATGACACATATAAATATGGATTTCCTAATAGTGGTTCATGTTCTCAGAATATCTTAATTTAAATATTTCCAAGGACATACACCATCAGAATGAGTCTCAAAGTCCTATGATTCTTCATCCCTAGTATCTTATATAATTTGAAACCTGTAAAATGATATCATCTAGATATGGAACATATATTCAAGAATATTTTCATTGAACTTCTAGGTTCTTATCATATTGGGGAAATACTATAAGATTTTATTACAATAACTATCTTTATGAAATTATCACATACTATGTCATACAAAGTAATAATAATGATGTGATGAGAAATTTATTAATATTCAAATTATTGAAAATAGGTCATCATGATGTACACAGAATATGGTTCCATGGATACAAATCCAACAATATCAAAAATTCATAAGAAAAATATCAACAATAATTGTGTATATATATATAAGCAACTGAATACATTCATGGGATAAAAAATACCATAACAATATCTCATAGGAAAATACCCTAGGAATTTTACATTTAATAGGTCCCCCTAACCCAAATAACTTGGAATAAGGGATATATTCTTAATCTAGAATGAACTCCTAGATTGGTCTGAAACTGAAACTCTCACTACCACCACCATGAACTAATAATCTCCATAGGGTACCATTAATCATGGAATTTTAAAAACCCACACCTACTCTATCTCCACCAATACCAAAAATGTATTATGATATATATCCACAAATACAATATATGTTGGAATAAATCCCATGCTAGGATGAGTGAAAACATACTTAGTATGATGCCCTGGCACCACTAAGTATAAAAACAAACAGTTTAGCACAACCTATTGTATAGGAAAGTGATGGGGAGGAATATAAGGAAAGATATAGATATTATTTATCACTAAAAATCTATATAGTGAAAATAAGTCTTATCCATCTCATCTCCCATACTTGAAGGTTGTATCTCATGAAAAAAATAGGGGGATTAGAGTATTGTAAAGTCTATAAAGTCTGAAGTTGATTATAATTACCTTGGATTAACATAAATAGATATTAAATCATTTTTTATGAATATTCATTACATTACACAAACACATGCCTAAGGACTGTAATAGTTTAGTGCCTTTGGAAACTATGAAACATAAAAACAGGTCCATGTGTGAGCTACATCATCTCTCACTACATTAATAAAAAATAGACCCCTTATTATACATATTATACATAATAAATTTTTTTATAATATGGGGAAAGTAAATATAAGAAAGGTTGAGATCATATGCTCTGAAAGGGTAAACAAGGGAGATATGTAAGTATAACATGAACATGAGGTTATGAGAACATGATCATAATATGATCATAAGTGCATGATAACATGATAATGACAATTGAAAAGAATTCCCTACATATCAAATATCATAATATTGAATTTTTCCATAAATATTTGCAGTTTATATGACAAGAATCATAAGTAAATCAAAGAACATGAGCTATGAGAGCATAACATTAGAAAAGGAAATTAAATTTTTGGTATCAATATAAGAATTGAAAATCATTTCCATATTAGTCGAGGATCACTTCCAAGTACATCATAGAGGAAAAATTATTTTACTAAACTAAATTCACACACCATTCTAGCCATGTCTTACTAAACAGAGTTCATTCCCTATTCTATCTCAATCTTACTGAACCAAATTCACTTCCCATTCTAGTCTTGTCTTACTGAACTGATTTCACTCCCCATTCCACTCTTATCTAACTCATGAGATATAAATATTTACCCAATGTATTAGAGGGAGGTTTATATCCCACCAATCACACATTTAAATCTCACACATGTGCACCACAAGATCATAAAAAACTCATCATATCATAATCTACGAAATTAAATGGGTTTCATAAACATTTCATCATATCATAACATGTGGAAATGAGATAGGTTTCATAATAATTTTATCATAGAATAACTCATCAAAAGAAGTGTGTTTCATAAGGATCATATCATGGTATAACCCATGGAATATAAATGGGTTTCATAAACATCATTCCATCAAAACATAACCCATTTGGAGAAATAATAAGAATGGTATCCTTAGATCATATCCTTAATAATTCATGGGTAACATAAAAGGATGTAATATTAGATGGAAAATAACATTAAAACACCATTTAAAACATTCCTTAATGATAATATACTTTATTATTTTAAAAAAACTTTTTAAAACATAAAACATTTTGAAAACCTTTTTCTTGGAATATAACATTCAAAACCTATAAAGTAATCTTGAAAACAAATTGAAAAACTTTTTTATTTGAAAATAACATTGAAAACATATAAATGAAGCTTGAAAACATTTTTAAAATATTTTTATTTCAAAATATTCTTGAACAATATAAATTAATATTTGAAGTAATGATTGGTCATGATGGCATATAATTTGTTTTTGTGCCTTACATTTTATAATGAAGGTTTCTTTTATATTTTTGGAAAAATCCAAACATGCATTGTTTTTGGAAAATCACAAGAATATTCCTTTAAAAACATTTTAAAAAAATTAAAATATTGAAAATATTTATTTTAAAAATCATAAGAGTGTAATAAAACATTTCTTAAAACATTTTTACAAAAAAATATTTTTTTGAAAGAAAGAGGATTTCTGACTGAAGAAATAAATCAATCCTGATATTATTTAAAATTATTTATTAATTATTTCAAGTACTGAAGAGTGTAAAAGTGGTGGAATTACATGAAGATATAATTAATTACCATATGATAATAAAATTAATGAGAATTATTGAGATATGGATCATATGATCTTACTAATGAAAGCATAATTATAAGCAATATGGATAAATGATGAGATTGTAGCAATAAACTCTTACCACTATGGTAAATTTCAATCATAATCCCCATGAAATAATAATAATAAATTAAGCCTAAAATATCATTAAATGAAGGATATTTGTGATATAACATGTTAAAGGTGCATCATATACACCTCATAAAAGAATATAGGTTCGTAACATAACATGTGTCTCAAAGAAGGCAACTTTAGACAAAATTCAATAATCAATTTTCTAACTTTTGAACTGTAAATCCCGTGAAAGATAAATCCTAAAATTGATATGTAAATAAAAACAATTAATTATAATAATCATAAAATACAATCATGGGTATTATATACATCATATAAAATAAATATATTGTGAATATGGCTTGTGTCTCACAGAAAATAAAGGTGAGATGGAAATATCTTACCTTAAGTATTAACATATTTCGTACTCATTGAATCTTTATATATAATAAATATAAGTATATAATATATATATATATATTAAATAATCATATTAATATACATCATACCATATATGATTTAATTATGCACTTTTATTACTTTTTTGTTAACAATTCCAAGTTAAAGTTACGTTCCATGTAATAACCACTTTCTTTTTTGTATATGTCTTGATTTATATTTTTGTTCCTATTAATTTGATCATAGTTTAATCATATATATAATAATAAATATCATATAAATATTATATATATTAAATATATGTTTATCTATAATAATTCATAAAATTTATAGGTATAAAAAATATACCATTTATGGAGATGGTAAGTCGTACGTATGCATTAACGTTTTTTCTATTTTCTTGTCGAGTTGAAGAAATAAAAGTAAATGATATATATATTATCATTAAATAATAATTTTTATGTCATATATTTCACATATTTTTATTAAACTCATCTTTAATACATTCCATGTAAAGTTTAAATGAATCACATCACTTCGTAACGTAGTGGCCCACTGTACACATGAATGACATTATTGTACTCCCGCAAAATAGAGAAAATGAATGTATGTGTGATATAATCATTAAAAAATAATAATAAATCAATAATTATAATAATTATAATATTTAAGTATTATTTCTATTATTATACTAAAAATTTATATGTGGTAATAGAAAAAAAAATGTCATCACTTGGTTAGACGGTAGTTCACTGTACACATGAACGATGATATCATAACCCATTTGATGGAAGTGTGTGTGGTGTTAGGTAATAAACATGACAAAAAACATATTATTACATTTAAGATACTGAGTTTCTTATATATTCATGATATGGTAACAATTTATGTGGTTGGAGGAAGATATGAAACAATAATTCTCGTTGATGAATGATACCTCTTCTTTAGGTAACTCCTTTTAGTTTGCACCAAAGGCCTTCTTTGTTTGGATAAATAAAAAAATTAAGGATTATAATATTATTATATTTAATTTTAGAGGCTATTTGGGTCGGTATTTTCTTAACCAAATGTTTTTTAAAGTGTTAAGTGGTGAGGAGAGGGGTGGCCTTTTATAAGTGAGGTGAGTGGAACTCTTGTAATTTTTGAATAAATAGAATTCCACCAATATTTATTCCAATTAAAGTGGCTCTAATAATTTAAAATATTAATAATATAAGGTATAACGTCTAAATATTTTTATATAATTTGTGTTGTACAAGTTTATAGGTTATTTTCCACTTATTTTTTAAGTTTAGTCACTTAGTAAACTTGTTTTTCTCTTTGTCTACGTGATTAATTTTAATTGTTTTCACAAATCAATTTGATTAAAAATTATGTTGACCTGCTTAGATATTATAAATTATTATAATTCAAAATATGGAATCTATTTTCAAAATTTTCATTTATATAAGTGGAAAAAAATAATTTAAAATTAATCCTGTATATGTGTTGAGAAAAGGGGTTTTAAATAGAAAACGTTAAAAATTTCACAAAGTTTTTATATCCAACTTCAATATAAAACTAATTCCAATGGAATTAATTATTTTAATAGATATACAATTTAACTAATTATACTTTAAACCCAATTTAAAATAAAATTAAACTTTATAAATAAATTAAATTAAAAAGTAGTTTTTGATAAAAATTATGTATTTTTCACAATTTATTAAAAAATTATACTTTTCATAACAAATCCAAAACAAATTAACATAAGAAAATATTGACATTAATATTTAAAAAATGAATTTTATTTTATAAAATTAATTTTATAAAAGTTTCAAAAAAAATATAAATGTTCACAAAAAGAAATAAAAAAATATTTTTTAGAATATGGTATTTCGAAACCTATGGAAAGTAATGGTCATTTCATCTTTGGAGTCACATATTAAACATGCTATTGGAAAACTCCTGATGGTTCTAACTCTTGATCATCCAGTTTCTCAGGAAATCTATGGAGAGAATCTTTATTATTTCTCTCTTCCCTAAGATGATTTCATCGGCACACCATTTCAAGTTTGGCTCTTCCAACTGGTTTTCAGTGCTAGAGGGAGACGAAGTGGTTGAGACAACGAATCATGTTCTTTCAACAGGTAGGGTTAGGTTTAAGCCCACATAAAATAATTTATCATTTTCCTATGGACATATTATTAGGTTCATGTTGAGAGGAGCTTCAATTAACAATTATGATTCTAAGTCTTGTTCTCGCGACTGTGTGGTAGGTTCTTCCCTCTCTTAGTGATTTCTATAATCATTTGGAATGCTCGGGGCATGGGAAAACGGGTGAATTTTTCTTTAATTTTTTCAGAGTCTCACCATTATCATGCTTCTAGTGTTGTGATTTCTAAACTGAAGTAAGTTATTAGACGATAACCATCACTTTCTATAAACATGGGTTTTTCTTATTATATGTAGGAAATCCCATGAAATTATCAGATATGGATATTTTAGAAACATGGTATCTCAGTTGAACTCATCGATGCTTCTGAACAATATATTACCACCAAAATATATAAGGTTGCTAGTGAGTTTTTCTTTTAATCTTTTTTTATGCTAAATGAGGTGTTTATGTTAGAATATACTTACGGAAAATCCTCTCAATGTTTCAACCTAGTTCACTACCATGTTTCATTGGGGGTGACTTCAACACAATTGTGGAGCCATCTGAGAAATGTGGATGTTTGTCCATCTCTTCTGAATCAATGTAGGACTTTAATGACTTCACAGCTAATAAGGGACATGTAGACTTGTGTCACAGTAGCATCAAATTCACTTTGTGAAATAATATAAAAGGGAGAAAGAGGGTATGGTGCAGACCAGATAGGTTTCTTTTCAATATTTGAGGGTTGGAATCTTATCTGATAGCCTCAATTTCACAACTTACCAAATCTCTCTCAGATCATAGGCCTCTTTTGGTGAGTTTGAAAAATGATAGAATTAGATGTAGTGGATTTTACTATTATTCCAACTATCATATAATTGAAAGATTTATGCAGTTGATCAATAGATCGTGGGACAAGACAGAGAGGTTTTCCTCTTGGTTTGGTTTGGTGCATTGTCTTCAGTGTTTAAAAAAGAAGATTCAATAATGTTCCAATAATAGAAATTATATAGATACAAACTAGTATCAACTTATATAAGACACTGAAATACTTGAATAATACCATAAGCCCATTTGTAATGAGGATTTATTTCTTACTCTGGTTTAAAAACAAATTTTTTTGGCTGAAAATATGTTGGAAATTGAGAGGTCATAGAGTGAAAAATCAAGATCCCTTTGTCTCAAGGAAAGGGATAAAAATAACATGTATTTTTATGCATTACTGAAGGAGATGAAGGTAGTTAAAATAATTAATATTCATCTTAAATATTTTTATTTTACATAAGATTTTGAAGTGTTAGGTACGAAGGCCTTGGAACATTTCAAAAAAAAACATAGTTGGTCAGATCATTATCATGTCTCAGGGGATAGATTGGTATGAAGTTGATAGGTTCATGTATTTCATCCTTTGTTGGTGGAGGAGAGAGATAATGAGGTGTTATCTGCTATTTCATAGGATGATGAAATTTAATCCACTATGTTCAGGATGAATCTGGAAAGTGCTCTTAGCCCTAATAGATTTCCTAGAATTTTTTATATTGCAGCATGGGGCATTTTTAAGCCTCTGGTTAGAGATAGAGTACAGGATTTTCTCAAATGAGATGCATTGACAAAAGTTATTTGTGCCTCTAGGGTGGTTATGATCCATAAGTTGAAATATATTATTTCCATTAATCATTATATGTCGATATGTTTATTCAATTTTTCTTATAATATCCTAGTCAATCTGATAAATAGAAGAATGTGTGGAGTTGTCCCAAGACTAGTATCAGAAGATCAACAAGGTTTTGTGAAATGGAAGGGCATTAAATGGTCCATTGGTATCACAAATGATATGGTGGAGGATTTAAACAAAAGGATGGTTGGGTCTAATTTCTTGATAAAGGTTGACATGGAAAAGTAATATGATATACTGTAATGGAGTTTTATTATTGGATTCATGCGGATTTTTTTATTTCAATAATGGTTCTGTGATATTTGTTTCAGGTGTTTTGTTTCCTTGTGTCTTGCTATCTCACTTATGGGGAAGAATTTTGGAATCTTCAAATCAGTTAGTGGTGTAAGACAAGGCAACACACTATCTCCTTGATTGTTTATATTGGATCAGTAATATCTTTCCTGAAACATTAAAATGGGTTTGGAGGATGGGATGATCATGCCTTTTAAAACTGGGTTTGGGAGTGGAATGATATCTCATCTTTTATTTTTTGATTACATGTTATTCTTTATAAATGGAAGGAAAAAAATTCAAAGGTTTCTAAAAACTCTTTTCATCATATAGTATTTTGATCATCCAATGTGTCAATCAAAGGAAAAGCAGTGTTTATACTTCAAAAAAATGTTTAAGAAGGCATAACAATATAATCCAAGACAAAATCAGCATGAAAAGAATGCAAGTACCAATAAAATATCGTGGGGTATCGATATCCAAGGATGGATCAAAAATATTTTCTTTGATGGAATGATCAAGAAGATCATGGGGAGGATCCATAATTGAAAAAATAGATTTCTCTCATTAAAATAAAGAATCATATTGATTAGTAGTGTTTTTACTCAGTGAAAATGAAAACACTATCTATTATTAAATATCTGAAAGAACTATCAGCAAGTTGGAGATGATTATGAATGAATTTCTATAGGATTAATATTAGGATGTAAAATTCCATTGGAAATCATGAAATTTCCCTGCTAAACAAATTTGTAAAGGTGGTGTTAATCTATGAAGTGTCTCAGTAAAAAATAAACTCCATGCAAAAGAAGGTGTAATGGGACATCATTTAAGGGAAGGCATTATGGGATCATTTTATGATAGCTAGATAAAATGAATATTGGGAGGAATGTTCCTAAACATCTAGAGGTATGTCCATCTTGGATCGTTGTATGGTCAATCATTTGGAGGTTTTAAAGGATAAAATAAGAAGGGTGATTGGGTATGGTGATGTTAAATTTTGGAATTCCATATGGGTGGGGGAGGCTCTATTTTTTCCTGGTTTCCCAGTACCAAACCTCACTTTTAAAGAGGCTATTATATTCCCTGGTTTCATTAACATTGTTTTTAATGAGGGACATAAGGACTTCTTCAGGAACATTTGCTTAGTGGATGAACCAAATAGGTGCATTTTTACTTATTCTTCATCCGGGACCTTTATTAGCAAGGATTATATGGATTCTTTTCATATAAGGAATGGTCTTGATAATTGAGAAACAAATATTTAGTTCAAGGATGTTCTAAGGAAGATAAATTTCCTTGTTTGGTGAATTATAAATGGTTCTCTTCCAAAATATGAAAATGTGCAAAAGAAAGGAGTGAGGATGTCTTCTAATGTTAGTGTTTTGTTCATCCATAGCAATAAATTTCATGGAATCTATTTTTGAAGGGGAACTAAGCACATGGATTCTTGAGTTTTATAGGGTCATGTCATCAACATTCCTGTGGGTGTGGATTCTATGTTAGAGGATACTAGAAACTGGTTCAATAGGGCTGGAGTTCCAGTAGAAGATACAAATATTAGAGTAGTGATTTTTTTGTATTGTATTCGTCAATTTGGGAGGCTAGAAATAATGTGAGAGAGGGTAGAAAGGTGTCTTATATCTTCTTCTAGGTATTAATGATGTTTTTGGTTACAAAGATGGGTGATCTAATACTTGGTGGGTTAGCCTTGACTTCCTTACATCTCCTGCCTCCAAGACTCTCCTTCTCTATTGAGGGTAGTCGAACCCATATGGTCTAATGGATCAAATAGAGGGCTCTAGTTATAGGGCTTAAATTAAATGTGGTTGAGTCTTATTTAGAGGGGGTTATGCATGGAGGTGGTCTTCTTCATGATGAAAATGGATCGGTTATGTTGGGTTTTAGTTCTTTCTATGGGGAAGGAAACTCCATTGAAGCAAAGGTCAAAGCTTTGATTTCTGATCTCCTTCTTTGCAGGCAATATGGAATTTTGATCTCTGAAGTTGAATCTGACTCGGCTATGTTGGTCAGCTTTCTTGAAGAAAAGCTCAGTCATCCATGGGAACTTTTTACCTCATAATAAAATATAAAAGTTTGTTCAATAAAAATATTTGGTTTTTTCATACATTAAGATAATGGAATGGTGTGGTTGATGCTCTTTCTAGTAAGGGGGGGTAGATGAATGTATCGTTTTATACACTAGGTTGGGGTCCCTTATAGATAATTGTAAAATTATTTTACGAGATGATTCTCTTAACCTCCACCATTTCATACCTCCATGAGTGGAGAGTTTCGTTGGATTTTATTAGATTATTTTAAAATATTAAAAAATTAACTTTTAGTTAGTATTTTAAAACATATAAAGACTTTACTAAAAATTAAGTTCATTTTTTATCAATGTGTTTCCTTTATATAAAACCATTATACATTATGTTTTTATAATTATTTATTACTATTCATATTTCTAAGTTTAATGCATATGTTATAATGACCATGTTTAATTAAATGTATTAATATTATATCATGGTTTTGTTAAAACTCAGTGTTGTGTGTAATAGAAGCTAAGACAGTGTTGTGTATAATGGAATCTTAATATAGTGTTTCATATCTCACATGGTTAAATTTATGTTTCATAAATCATAGGATTAACTTAGTGTTTCTTATCTCGTATTCTTAATTTTATGTTGTTTGTAACTCAATCCATCAAATAAATTTAATTTATTTGAAAATAATTCATAAAAACTAGGGGTTTTACATTATACTGATATTAAAATGAATTTATCCCTTGAAATTCATCACTCGAATACAAACAAATATGGATACTTAAACCTCATAATAACCTCTATTTCCCACAAAGCTTCCTCTAACTGGTGGTTTCACGACAAAACTTTGACTAGGTGAGAGGTCTTGTTTCATAGAACTTTCTATTTACAATCCAGAATCTCCACTGGTTGTTCCTAGTAAGAATGATCTTTCTCCTGTGGTATGAACATTGAATTCGGTACATGTGAACGTTTAGGCATGTACTTCCTCAAGAGTAATACATTGAATACATCATGGACTTGAGAGAGGATTGGTGGAAACATCAACCAACAAGATACCATCCTGATATGGTTAATAATTAAAATGGGACATATATACCTAGGTATTAGTTTCCCTTTCTTCCCGAATATCATTACCGTCTTCCATGGAGAAATTATTAGGAACACCTTATCACCATCATCAAATTTTAGATCACACCAGTGACTATCAGCATAAATTTTCTACCAACTTTGAGATGCCTTAATATGTTGCTGAATGGATATGACATTCTCCGCCATTTATTCAGTTATCTCAAGTCCCAAAATATTTATTTCTCTAACTTCATTCCAGAATGTTTTAGATCTACATTTATTTACCTAAAAGGATTTTTAAGGATCCATATGAACATTTGTGTAAAATCTATTGTGTTAATAACACTCAACTAGAGGAATTTGTTAATCCCAACCACCTTTTAAATCCAAAGAATAAGATCTCAACATATCCTATAGGATTTGAATTTTATTTCAGACTAACCATTTTTTGGGGGGATGATACACAGTGCTAAAACTCAATTTCATATCAAGAGCTTCCTCAATAATTCACCAGAGCATTAAGGTAAACCTTAGATCCTGATCAAGTATAATAGAATTTGGTACTCCATGAAACCTTACCACTTCCTTAATGTATAACATAAAAAGATAATCTAGATAGAATTAATCTATAATAGTGATGAAGTTTGTTGACTTAATAAGGTGACTGACTACAACCCACATAAAATTTTTCCCTTTAAACATTTTGCGGAGTCTAATGAAAAAAATCCTTTGTGATGTTTACCCATTTCCATTTAGATATGGGTAATAGATGTAACATTCTCTTAGTCTTTTGTCTTTTAGCCTTAAATTGATGACATACCAAGCACTAAAATACAAACACTGTGATATCTATCTTCATTCCATCCCACCAGAAGTATTATTTGAAATATATATACATCTTTGCACTTACGTTATGAATAGACAGTTCTTGAACCTTATCATCCCATCATGAATAATGTTAAACTCAGGAGCATTTCTAAATTTCTTTTGTATCTCTACATATTCCTTCTATGTCTCCTTAATCTTCACTTGGATATATGGATGAACATTCAATTTAGCAAGATAATATTTTTCCCATCCTTCAGTATTTCCAGATGTAACACCCCAAGCTTCCTCGGTATGTTTCCTTTCGAATAATGCAATGACGTGCATTGTACGCAACTTCGAGATTTTAACACACCACAACCAATCAAACTAGCCGTTATGAATAGTAATACCTACTTTTTGAAATTATATATATTTTATATTTCAAAATGTACTTCATTTTTGGATTCGGAATATCGAATTTAGCCTAAGGTGAAATTTTGGTACTTTTCGGATAACTTTCATATTTTGATGAATAGTGAAAATTACTAAATTTTAATTAAAAACAACTTTTTTAATCAAAATAATTAATAGTGATAAATTGTGAATTTGAGTGGTTTTAAAGTATATTTAGAATATATTTTTACCATTTAATATAATGTTGGTCATTGGACATAATGTTACAATTAAACCGAACATAAACAAGTGTCAATCTTTTGATAGTTATTATCTCTTAAAAACACGCTTTTTGTTTTGACAGCGGGAATTAATTTTAAATTAATTTCTGCCACTTCTGTGTTTTGAATTTAGAAAAATGGATTCCATATTTGGAATCAGGATGTCCAAATTGTGTAAATAGGTAACTTTTATTTTTAGACATTTTGAATAATTACTGCGGTAAATATTTTATTTACCATGGTTAAGGGTAAATCCGGTAAATAAGGGTAAAACAAAATAATATTATAATAATACTAAATTACCCTAAAACGTGTCTTAACCCTATTGGTTGATACATGGTCGACCATGGGCATCTTTGGGTCTATTTTGGGACCCCATGGATCCACTTGTAAGTGATAATGACACATTATATTAATAAAGCTAAAATAAAAATAAAAATGGCATAAGCTTACATCTTTTAGAAGAACAATTTTTACATAGGGTTATACATGTTGGATTTTCGATTATAAATATTCATTAGAAAGCTAAAAGGATTTCCTACATAATGATAGTTTATTTATAATTTTTAGACATTAAATAATTTATTTTATTTATGACACAATGATGATGCAGTAATTACTATAATAGTGAAAAATTAAAATAAGTGATATTATAAATACCCAAATAAATATAATATGAAACTTTTAATGAATTAAACTAATTTTATAGGATAATATGATATATTAGGATTGATTTAATTGACTTTTTTCGAAGTAATCAATCTGTTATGAGTTTCACAAAAATCAACTATTGAATAGTGTCAAAATTGACATAAAAGAGTTCTTAAAACAAATATTATATTATTAATTGATATTAAATTCCTAAAAATCTATGGTTCGGCCAAGAGACTTATATTATGATAGGTTAATCATTAATGGACCACTTGGGGGTCTCTTGGATGTATATAGTAAGTTTATTAACCATATTATATAAAAATACAAAGAGACATTGTAAAAGTGAAACTAATTATCTTAGAGTTAATACTTAAAGATAAGGTTAATATAAGTACCCAAACCTGTCTAAATTCTATTGGATGAGTTGTTTTCGACCTATCCCCACCTCATCCTTTGAATAGTCAACTTTGGAGCCTTTGGAAACCGAATATGAATTTATTATAAATTAATATTTCTAGCTTTTCCAAAGGTGCCCCTCACCCCTCTTATAAAAGGGCACTCCTCCTTCTCATTTACTCACACCTCTCAAGCCACTTGGCTCGTCCAAACTCTGCCCAAATAAGCTCCCCACATCCCTCTCCTCCTCCTTGAAGCTTCCCCTTAGGCAGAAAGCATTTCAACAAGTCCTTTGGTTCCAACCAAAGTGAGTTACCTAAATTAAAGGTAACGATTTCTCTTAAATTATTTTCATTTATTTTGCTTCTTCAACCCCCAAACTCGTTTTATTTCCCTTCTTTTGTAACAACACCAGTATCCTCAATATACTAGGATGTTGTTATAAGAAGTATTCAAACTACACATACACACAACTCCATCTAATGGATGATAAACATAATGTTTCTGTGGATGGAAAACTAACGCCTCACGAAACGATGATTGTTCAAAAACATCTTACCGCCTCTCATGGTGGCCATTATGATGGCACTGTAATTAAATATGATATTAATGATATATATTTTATATATAAGCTTCTGTAATTCCATTTTATTTCACACCATTATTCGTTTCATGTTGTATATACATACGATAATTTCATTTGAGGAAGTGCGGACTACCGCCCCCTTAAAATGATATGACTCGTTCATACCACACATGGAACGTATAAAGGATGGTGTTAATGAACTTAAGTAACATATATAAAATATTATATTATACTGGAATAGTAATATACCTATGTATCATTTGGATTCGATTATTTTAAAATAAAAATTAAATGGAAGCAGCGTTCGTGCGTACGTACGGACTACCGTCTCCACGAACGCGATGAGATTCATTCTCCATCGTATCCATTCAAGTATAATTATCATTTAATGATTTAAAAATGATGTTTAAGGACTTGATATCATTCTGGATATGAATAAGATACAACAAACATGACTTATGTAACAAAACATATAAAAGAAAATGAGTAAGTTAACACCCGAAACTGCGTTAATACTAAGATATTATTAACAAATCAATGTTAAAAGATCATATATGATATCATATTAAAGTAAATGATTCTTGTATTATTCAATAACAATTATTTCACCATTATAAAGGAGGTAAACCTACCATCGACCAAGGAAAAAGTACAAAGTAAGGGATTCTCTTATCTCACTTTCAATTCCGTGAGATTTCCATTGTTCGCTACTAAATTATTGAAAGTGGTGTATTGTGTACTTACATTTGATATATATTATCATGATTCACTTTATATTCATGTTATTCTGTAAATAATTTGGTGGTTATTAACTTTTGGCCATGCGACTCAGTTGATTAACGTGGTAAGGGGTATCTTGTCTCACTTTTAATTCCGTGAGAATTCCATTGATCACCACTTAATTATTTCATGTGGTGTATGTGTACTACCCATGATTGTATTCATTGTGTAATATACTTTATTTTATGGGTATTTACATCATCATGGTATGATATTTCTTTCATGGGTGTTTGTTTCTTAAGTTACCTAATCAATAAGGGAATTTGAGATTTCAATTTCCACTCATTTGGCTTGACGCATATTTCATTGATTATATTACCCCAAGATTATGTGTGGAATAACTATTCATTTGATTATGTCATAATTTCCAGTCCCCTTCCTGTGGATATACTTTTGATACACATAATCACTCCATTGAAAATTCTCAAGTCATTGATATGAATTTGATAAGAGTAATTTTAACTCTTTCACCATTTGTTGAGTTAAACATCCAATTCGTTGGTGTTGTTTTTACAGGAATATCTGTGAATATACTTTGATTGTTTTACACTGAATATCCAATCATATTTAGTGTATTTATATTTTTCACACATAATTATGTTGTTGATTTATCCTTAACCTAAGGATATGGCCTTTATGAGAGATTTCATCTCAACTTACATTCCATTGAGACTTCTTTGTTGATATACACCAAATCACTTTTATGTGGTGTATATAATGTACTTTGACATAGTATATCATGAATTCCCTTTATTCTCATGATATTACAAAGTTTTTATTACCTCAATTATTTTCATTCAAGTGTCTCTCTTTTGGTTAGAATCTCTAACTAAAATACCATTTTTAAATGTTTTAAAGACTTATTCATCTAAATCTTTCTCATTAATGTCCATGTTTTAAAAATGGTTTTAAGGATTTATTTATATGGACATTAAAGTTTTAAAATTAAAACTCCTTTTAAAAGTTTCAAAGTGGTATGGGACACTTTGATTCAAAAATATACTTTTCAATGGCTTCTTGACAAATAGTGTGACTTTTAAATGTTTTCAAGAAAAGGGGGATATTTCTCTCAAATAGTTTTGATGATTATTTTCATCTATGTCAACATCCTTAATTATTATTGATTGAGGTTAATGTGATACAATACAATCTTCCATATTGTATCGAATGAATTATGTTTGACTGTGGATGTGCTATTTTTATACCATTCATGGTTTGGTGAAAGTATTGACATTTCGTATGCTAGTTTAATACGAATGTTTACGTTATGTTTAAACCTTTTCATATGGGAATGCATTGGACTTAATAAGTGACGGGTGGAGCCCGCTATAGCTCCTCGATGCATCGGTAGGTCTCATGAGACAAACTAGTGTCTTGGCACAAGGCCTTGGCAAAATCTTATTTGTAGTCTTGGCACGAGGCCTTGGCTATGTGGTTATGATAGTCTGGCATTATGCATTCCATCATTATGAAAGTGGTTATTGATATTGCATGTGATCATTCGACCAGTAGAATATCCATGTGAGTAAGTAAATGGCATTATTTCATTTTACCTTCGCCATTTTATGCTGAAGTTTAAATTTAAAAGGCTTTTGTTTTAGTTATAAATTGCCTTAAGTGTTTATGCTTATTTATGAAAGCTTATGCTATAATGTTATCCTTACTGAGCATCCGAGCTCACCCCTTTCAATGTTTTATTTTTCCCAGGATTATGAAGAAGTAATTTATGAATGACCTGCAGGGATAGTATGAGGGGATATGAAGACAAGATGTTTTTTTTATGATGTAATGTAAAAATTTATGGATGTATCTAGTTATTCCAAGGCTACTAAACTAATCGGTCTTTCGAGACTTGATGTTTCTCATAATCATGCCAATGTAATGTAATAATGCACCGACTCTAGGTAACTAGGGTCGGGGCGTTACAGTTGGTATCAGAGGAAGTTTAGTACAAACCTTGGTAGCTAGATTTAGATAAACTCTGATTAGAGCACGTAGACCTAAGATGAACTTTGAGGATTAGTATAAAAGAACTTCCTAGAATTTTGGTATTGTAGAGATTTTGTGAGTTTTCCGAGCAATACATCCCTGTCTGGATATGAGCAGGTAGAGGCGGCTCTGGCACAGATGTACCTAGGGGTAAAACCCGAAAACACCGCTTTGAGCTAGACTCGAATGGGAACTGGTGCACGACAACGGGCCTTGCTGCACTCTTGGTTACGACACTCCCGGGGGATATGCTTAGGATAATTTACATTTTCTTTACAAACCAATTTAAGTAATATATATATAAGATGAGAGTAAATGACCTTGGTTAAACCTAATATGTTTCAAATTGAGAATATGGTGACATTTTAATCTCTAAATGATTTTACGACTACTATTACTCACACAATGCTTTATGGTTTTAGTCAATGGCTGGATTCCAAGGAAGTCATAGTGACTTTGAGAATGATGTACAAGATGGGAACGGTGGTGGCAATGAGCAACAAAATGGAATGTTGATAGGCGTAAAAGATATCGTCTTTTTGCCAAATCAGTTTTCCAAAAATATGATCAACAACATATATATTAACCAACTCCCAGACTCAACAAGGAAGAGAAAGGTGATAAATGATAAGAGCTCCAGCAATGGAGACCATGGAGAAAAGAACCCTCAATTTTCATCATGCAGGAAATGTGGAAAGAGACACCCAGGAAAGTGTCTCAATGGGACAACGAAATGTTTTACATGCGGGAAGGAAGGACATAAAGTAAAGAATTGCCGAAGAAAAATGAAGAGTACTATGGAAGAAGATAAAAATGGTCCCAAGAGTCCATTTACAGTCATTTGCCGTAAATTTAGGGGACCTGGCCATTACCCGAGTGAATGTCCTATTCTATAGGATATTTTCTTGGTCAAAGAAGAAGCTATGTGGGAATAAATGGTTGGAGAAATGTTTAAAAAGTATTAGCACTCCTTGTTTACTATGGAATAATTTTCTCTTGTATTTGTAACCACGCAGTTTTCCATGTGAGAATGATATTTGAGGAAGAATTGTCTCTTCTCTTGTGGATATAGGTATAAATAACCATTTGGATTTATATGATCATTGGGGTTTGAGAGAATTATAAGTTATTCTAATTTGGGATGAAGATTCAATGTATGATATAACATTTGTGGTTAAATTTATGATATAGTATTTTGAGGAATTTATCTCATTTTGGCAATATTATAAAATATAGTTTTTGAAAAAGGACAACACGTAGACCGTGTGACAACCCGTCGCGTCGGACAAAGCTATGAGAATCGAACCCACAACCAAAGTGCGATTGGGATTTATCGCCTACCACTGGACTACGTGAAGTCCCTGGTTAGTGTGACTTTTTTTTAGTTAAATGATTTTATTGATCAATAATAAGTTGATTTGGGTTCTTATTTCATATAAAAAGAATACCCTTGGTATAGGAAAATGATTTGGTGATTAAGTGATAAATGTTATTTTGGAAGATGTTCACTTTGTTGGGAACACTATATGCCCAAGGAAAATAGAATACTGTGGGGTTTCATTTGTGGAGTAATGATAGATTTTTATCTACGTTTTTATTATGGATTTATAGTGATTTGGGTTATTTATGGAAATTATTAACCTATAATAGAGAATATGTGATTAGGTTAATTACTTTTGAGTATGTGACTTTAAGAGTATCTGATGTCATTTGGAGATACAATTTAACATGGGAGACTACATAATCAAATTCTTCTATGTTTTGGGTTTCAATATTAGTTTGGATTATATTAAAGGATTTTAAGGACAATTGGTTATTGAATGGTATCTATTTAACTTTGGGGTATTGTTGGTTTAATTTTAGAAATTAAGATTAGTGCATATTTATCTCAATGAATATCCTTTTGGGGGATCATTAGATCATTCACTGACCATTTTGGTTTTGATTAATCTTCAAAGACAATGTAAATATATGGTTTATCCTTCATGGATCATGTGATTCTATAGAAGTTTATTCTATCTCTTCCAGTGTGACCAAGTCTTCTTGAATACTCATCGTTTAAAAAAAATGAGTTAGTGGTGGAAATTTATTAAAGAATGAAAATCTACTTAAAATGTAAGTATATCTCATAATGTTCTTAGTCAATATCATAAATGAATTCCTCTTCCTTATGTAATGTAACTTAAAAAAAATGTTGTCTGTTTACTTTCCTACTAGGAGACTAATGGTCGTTTGTCCCAACACAAGTTTGTGGTTTTCTCATTGTTAACTTTCTCCTGATCATGATTTCTATCCCTCTCCATCAGAACTTGACACGTAGTTTATCATCCATATCCATGTTTTCTTACATGGAATCCTAGTATGGGTTATCTTGGATGACCCTTATACCTCTCTTTCTTTCTTTTAAAGTGATAGTTTTATTGACTCTTTTTCCGATGTGGGACTTTCCATTATATTCCCAAGAAAAATTTTAAAAATTGCGAGGACGCAATTTATTGAAGGAGGGGAGAATGTAACACCCCAAGCTTCCTCGGTATGTTTCCTTTCGAATAATGCAATGACGTGCATTGTACACAACTTCGAGATTTTAACACACCACAACCAATCAAACTAGCCGTTATGAATAGTAATACCTACTTTTTGAAATTATATATATTTTATATTTCAAAATGGACTTCATTTTTGGATTCGGAATATCGAATTTAGCCTAAGGTGAAATTTTGGTACTTTTCGGATAACTTTCATATTTTGATGAATAGTGAAAATTACTAAATTTTAATTAAAAACAACTTTTTTAATAAAAATAATTAATAGTGATAAATTGTGAATTTGAGTGGTTTTAAAGTATATTTAGAATATATTTTTACCATTTAACATAATGTTGGTCATTGGAAATAATTTTACAATTAAACCGAACATAAACAAGTGTCAATCTTTTGATAGTTATTATCTCTTAAAAACACGCTTTTTGTTTTGACAGCGGGAATTAATTTTAAATTAATTTCTGCCACTTCTGTGTTTTGAATTAAGAAAAATGGATTCCATATTTTGAATCAGGATGTCCAAATTGTGTAAATAGGTAACTTTTATTTTTAGACATTTTGAATAATTACTGCGGTAAATATTTTATTTACCATAGTTAAGGGTAAATCCGGTAAATAAGGGTAAAAAAAAATAATATTATAATAATACTAAATTACCCTAAAACGTGTCTTAACCCTATTGGTTGATACATGGTCGACCATGGGCATCTTTGGGTCTATTTTGGGACCCCATGGATCCACTTGTAAGTGATAATGACACATTATATTAATAAAGCTAAAATAAAAATAAAAATGGCATAAGCTTACATCTTTTAGAAGAACAATTTTTACATAGGGTTATACATGTTGGATTTTCGATTATAAATATTCATTAGAAAGCGAAAAGGATTTCCTACATAATGATATTTTATTTATAATTTTTAGACATTAAATAATTTATTTTATTTATGACACAATGATGATGCAGTAATTACTATAATAGTGAAAAATTAAAATAAGTGATATTATAAATACACAAATAAATATAATATGAAACTTTTAATGAATTAAACTAATTTTATAGGATAATAGGATATATTAGGATTGATTTAATTGACTTTGTTCGAAGTAATCAATCTGTTATGAGTTTCACAAAAATCAACTATTGAATAGTGTCAAAATTGACATAAAAGAGTTCTTAAAACAAATATTATATTATTAATTGATATTAAATTCCTAAAAATCTATGTTTCGGCCAAGAGACTTATATTATGATAGGTTAATCATTAATGGACCACTTGGGGGTCTCTTGGATGTATATAGTAAGTTTATTAACCATATTATATAAAAATACAAAGAGACATTGTAAAAGTGAAACTAATTAACTTAGAGTTAATACTTAAAGATAAGGTTAATATAAGTACCCAAACCTGTCTAAATTCTATTGGATGAGTTGTTTTCGACCTATACCCACCTCATCCTTTGAATAGTCAACTTTGGAGCCTTTGGAAACCGAATATGAATTTATTATAAATTAATATTTCTAGCTTTTCCAAAGGTGCCCCTCACCCCTCTTATAAAAGGGCACTCCTCCTTCTCATTTACTCACACCTCTCAAGCCACTTGGCTCGTCCAAACTCTGCCCAAATAAGCTCCCCACATCCCTCTCCTCCTCCTTGAAGCTTCCCCTTAGGCAGAAAACATTTCAACAAGTCCTTTGGTTCCAACCAAAGTGAGTTACCTAAATTAAAGGTAACGATTTCTCTTAAATTATTTTCATTTATTTTGCTTCTTCAACCCCCAAACTTTTTTTATTTCCCTTCTTTTGTAACAACACCAGTATCCTAAATATACTAGGATGTTGTTATAAGAAGTATTCAAACTACACATACACACAACTCCATCTAATGGATGATGAACATAATGTTTCTGTGGATGGAAAACTAACGCCTCACGAAACGATGATTGTTCAAAAACATCTTACCGCCTCTCATGGTGGCCATTATGATGGCACTGTAATTAAATATGATATTAATGATATATATTTTATATATAAGCTTCTGTAATTCCATTTTATTTCATACCATTATTCTTTTCATGTTGTATATACATACGATAATTTCATTTGAGGAAGTGCGGACTACCACCCCCTTAAAATGATATGACTCGTTCATACCACACATGGAACGTATAAAGGATGGTGTTAATGAACTTAAGTAACATATATAAAATATTATATTATACTGGAATAGTAATATACCTATGTATCATTTGGATTCGATTATTTTAAAATAAAAATTAAATGGAAGCAGCGTTCGTGCGTACGTACGGACTACCGTCTCCACGAACGCGATGAGATTCATTCTCCATCGTATCCATTCAAGTATAATTATCATTTAATGATTTAAAAATGATGTTTAAGGACTTGATATCATTCTGGATATGAATAAGATACAACAAACATGACTTATGTAACAAAACATATAAAAGAAAATGAGTAAGTTAACACCCGAAACGGCGTTAATACTAAGATATTATTAACAAATCAATGTTAAAAGATCATATATGATATCATATTAAAGTAAATGATTCTTGTATTATTCAATAACAATTATTTCACCATTATACAGGAGGTAAACCTACCATCGACCAAGGAAAATGTACAAAGTAAGGGATTCTCTTATCTCACTTTCAATTCCGTGAGATTTCCATTGTTCGCTACTAAATTATTGAAAGTGGTGTATTGTGTACTTACATTTGATATATATTATCATGATTCACTTTATATTCATGTTATTCTGTAAATAATTTGGTGGTTATTAACTTTTGTCCATGCGACTCAGTTGATTAACGTGGTAAGGGGTTTCTTGTCTCACTTTTAATTCCATGAGAATTCCATTGATCACCACTTAATTATTTCATGTGGTGTATGTGTACTACCCATGATTGTATTCATTGTGTAATATACTTTATTTTATGGGTATTTACATCATCATGGTATGATCTTTCTTTCATGGGTGTTTGTTTCTTAAGTTACCTAATCAATAAGGGAATTTGAGATTTCAATTTCCACTCATTTGGCTTTACGCATATTTCATTGATTATATTACCCCAAGATTATGTGTGGAATCACTATTCATTTGATTATGTCATAATTTCCAGTCCCCTTCCTGTGGATATACTTTTGATACACATAATCACTCCATTGAAAATTCTCAAGTCATTGATATGAATTTGATAAGAGTAATTTTAACTCTTTCACCATTTGTTGAGTTAAACATCCAATTCGTTGGTGTTGTTTTTACAGGAATATCTGTGAATATACTTTGATTGTTTTACACTGAATATCCAATCATATTTAGTGTATTTATATTTTTCACACATAATTATGTTGTTGATTTATCCTTAACCTAAGGATATGGCCTTTATGAGAGATTTCATCTCAACTTACATTCCATTGAGACTTCTTTGTTGATATACACCAAATCACTTTTATGTGGTGTATATAATGTACTTTGACATAGTATATCATGAATTCCCTTTATTCTCATGATATTACAAAGTTTTTATTACCTCAATTATTTTCATTCAAGTGTCTCTCTTTTGGTTAGAATCTCTAACTAAAATACCATTTTTAAATGTTTTAAAGACTTATTCATCTAAATCTTTCTCATTAATGTCCATGTTTTAAAAATGGTTTTAAGGATTTATTTATATGGACATTAAAGTTTTAAAATTAAAACTCCTTTTAAAAGTTTCAAAGTGGTATGGGACACTTTGATTCAAAAATATACTTTTAAATGGCTTCTTGACAAATAGTGTGACTTTTAAATGTTTTCAAGAAAAGGGTGATATTTCTCTCAAATAGTTTTGATGATTATTTTCATCTATGTCAACATCCTTCATTATTATTGATTGAGGTTAATGTGATACAATACAATCTTCCATATTGTATCGAATGAATTATGTTTGACTGTGGATGTGCTATTTTTATACCATTCATGGTTTGTGGTGAAAGTATTGACATTTCGTATGCTAGTTTAATACGAATGTTTACGTTATGTTTAAACCTTTTCATATGGGAATGCATTGGACTTAATAAGTGACGGGTGGAGCCCGCTATAGCTCCTCGATGCATCGGTAGGTCTCATGAGACAAACTAGTGTCTTGGCACAAGGCCTTGGCAAAATCTTATTTGTAGTCTTGGCACGAGGCCTTGGCTATGTGGTTATGATAGTCTGGCATTATGCATTCCATCATTATGAAAGTGGTTATTGATATTGCATGTGATCATTCGACCAGTAGAATATCCATGTGAGTAAGTAAATGGCATTATTTCATTTTACCTTCTCCATTTTATGCTGAAGTTTAAATTTAAAAGGCTTTTGTTTTAGTTATAAATTGCCTTAAGTGTTTATGCTTATTTATGAAAGCTTCTGCTATAATGTTATCCTTACTGAGCATCCGAGCTCACCCCTTTCAATGTTTTATTTTTCCCAGGATTATGAAGAAGTAATTTATGAATGACCTGCAGGGATAGTATGAGGGGATATGAAGACAAGATGTTTTTTTTATGATGTAATGTAAAAATTTATGGATGTATCTAGTTATTCCAAGGCTACTAAACTAATCGGTCTTTCGAGACTTGATGTTTCTCATAATCATGCCAATGTAATGTAATAATGCACCGACTCTAGGTAACTAGGGTCGGGGCGTTACACCAGATCCATCCTTTGAAAATCCAAAAATATTAGATCTTTTTTAATCCTTATCATGGATAATCTATCAAGATCCTTTCGACTTAAATCATCATCGACCTTGTTTTCTATCCCAAAGTGGTAATTTATTGAGTTTTCATAGTCTTTAATCAGCTCTAACCATATTCTATAACACATATTGTAATCTTTTTGTGGGAATATATACTATAATAATTTTTTATTTCTATATATATCAAACTTTTTTCCATAAAGATAATCCCTCCATATAATTAATTCAAAAACTACCATATCTAACTCTGAATCATGAGTTGGGAAATTTTTCTCATGAACCACCAATTTTCTTGATGCATAAGCTATAACCATTCCATTCCATTTAAGAACACATGCCAATCTATTCTTGGATGTATCACTATATATTACAAACCATTCTCTAGTATAGGGTAAGGTAATCAAAGGTGCGTTGAATAAAAATATATTCAATTCCTTGAAATTTTCATCACATTGATCAGTTCGGAGGAACTTGGATCTCTTCCAATTTAATATGGTGAGTGGATTAGATAGTAATGAAAAATTCTCCAAAAACCATCAATAATATCCAATTAAACCATGAAAACTATGGATCTCAGTCACCATGGTTGTTCTGGGCCAACATTCAATAGCCTTTATTTTTTATGGATCTACTGATATACCCAACTTGAGATTATATGATCCATAAATGAAACATTTTATATCCAAAATTAATAATTTGAAAGTTTTTTTATATATTTTATCCTTAATTAGGGTCTTTAGTATAATTCCAAAGTGATCTCCATGAAAATCCTTTATATTTGAATGGAGAAAAAAATCATCTATAATGACTTCCACAAACTGATCAAGGTAATCTCTAAAGACTCTATTCATTAAATCCATGAATATATCAGGTGCATTAGTAAGATCAAATGGCGTCACTATATATTCATATTTTCAATACCTTGTATAGAATGTTGTCTTGGGTATATCCTCCTTCTTGAACCTTAATTTATGATATCCAAAATAAAGTTAAATCTTGGAAAATTATTTATCTCCACATAGTTAATTAAACAAGTCATCAATAAATGAAAGAGGAAATTTTTTCTAAATTGTTATCTTGTTCATATCCCAATAATCAATGTAGAGTTTTATATATCCATCTTTATTTTTAACAAAAAGAACAGGATCACCCCAAGGTGACACACTTGGAAGAATGAATATATTTTCAAGGTTTTCCTAGAGTTGCTTCATCAATTAATGAAACTCAATTAGGGTCATTTTATAAGGATTCTTTGAAATTGGTGTGAAATTAGTCATGAGCTCTATTGAGAACTCAACTTCATATTTTTGTGGAAGACTAGGAAAATATTCTCGAAACTCATCAAAAAATTCTCACAAAATATTCATATCATCGATGTTAAGTTCTCCCCAACCATTTAAGATAAATGTCTCTTCTGAATAGGAATCAAGAGCCATATAGTAGATGTGATCTCCATATGAAGTTTTTACTTATCATAACATTGATAGAAATTCATAGTTTGGTTTGAAATATCGAATAAGTCTTACCTTACTTAATAATTGATATGATATTTATATAAATAAATATAATACATTCCTATCATGATATTAAATTTCTCCAGCGGAAGAATAAAAATATTTGTAGGAAGCACATTCACATAAATATAAATTAGAGAGAATCATAGAATTGAGATGAGATCATCATACCATTAGGGTTTTTTATTACTAATTAAAAATATAATACTTTTATTGGAATATTGATACCCATAAAATATTATTTATATATGAATTAATGGGTACATCCAGAGTCATATAAGACATTATTAGTTCAAGAGTGGATGGTAAGTGTACATTTCCCTAAGTCGGTATTGCACCCCTCAACAGAAATAATGATCGCATGATATTTCCCATTATCCCTCAGATTAAGATGTTTTTTATGTAAATTTTCATCATCAACCATCATGTTTTGGCACTAGCTATCATAATTCCCTTTTTCCTTACACTTGAAGAACAGAAGTGTAGGAAGTGCATTACATGCAACATTCCCTATATTTGTATCAATAGCTAACTTCTTTCCATCACTTCTGTAATCAATTACCATATGACCTTCCCATCCACACTTAAAACATTTATTATTTCCCTTGATGAAATCTCCTCCATGACTCTTCCCACACATTGAGTATATTTTAATGTTATTATTATTCTCTCCGTAGTTTTTATATTTTTCTTTAAACTCCATTTTCCTTTTCTTATCAAAAAATGAGATTGATATATAACTCCAACCTTCATTTCAACCTTGATAGCACATAGAACAATCTATTCATAACTACCAAAGTCCCTAGTGGATAACACTAGCTTTTAAGCCACTGAATAATTTATTGACCTTACTTTCATTTTGGATGATAATAATAGAAGCATCCCACAAAACTATTGTAAATTTTTCCTCATTGGTACCAAAGGATTCATTATCCTTTTACTTTAGCTCAAGGAACTCCTTATCCATATTTTTATAGATAATATATGGTAAGTAATTATTGAAAACTAATTATTTAACTCATCTCAATCCAAAGAGTCAATTTCATTCTGTTGACGGGTATTCTTGATAAGATTCCACCATTGATCTATTTCACCTTCCAAATGGTAGACATCCAAAATTACATTCTCATGTTACAAATACTGGAGAATGGAAAATATATTTTCAATTGTACAAATCCATTTTACAGTAACTAGTAGATCATAAGACCCATTAAAAGAAGTTGTACATTTCCTCATGAAGGACTCAATATAATATTGTTCCTTCTTTTGTTCATTTGGAAGTCTTGCATGGTCCATATATTAAGAAAGTTGTTTGAACGTAAAAATGATATTTTTCATTCTAGATCCCATAATGTTTGCATACTAATGATAAAAATCATTGAATCACCATTCACACTCATTATTAGTGTGGTTCCTTCATGATTCATCCATTGACTAAAACCAAAAATCATAGTGTAAGAAATAATAATCATAGTGGGGAGCCACATAATCATGAAAAATCACTTGCAGGCTATCTAAATCATGACACCTTATTTTTAATATATGAAACCTTATATTTATACTAGGTTATTCATAGTCATATTATATTTAAATCCTTCATGATGATTTGTAAATAGTTTGTGAATTTCAAAAGCATATCCCCTCAGAGTGCCAAACTTGGTGTATAGAAAGGCTCATTGTTATGCACTAGTTCCTGATCGATTGAATCTCAATATGGTTTTTTTGAGGTTATAACCACTATTAACATCTGTCCTAGAGACACATCCACTTGTAGTATCTAGATAGAGATGTATTTCTTGGAAACCACTCACTCTATCCTTTACCAAAATTCCAGGATATTATTCTATACTTTACTCATCCTTAGAATTATCTTAATACATGTCCTTAGGGATCTCACTAAGGTTATATCATACCATTTTCAAAAGGTTAATTAAACATATCGTTTAATACCAACTATAATCACCCTGTATTAATATACATAGATATTGCCTCATTTTTTATGATTATTTATTACATTGCACAAATACACACCTGAAGACCATAATAGTTTAGTGCATTTGTAAAAATGGAAAAAGATTCACTGGTTCATAATTGAGCTACATCATCTCCCTTTATGGTATTCACAAATATCACCCTTCTTATACATATCATAATAAATAAATGTATTCATAACCTGGGTAAAGGAAACATAATAAAGGGTGAGATCAAATGATCATTAGGGTAAAAAAGGGATATACATAAGCATAACAAGAGTATAAGGGTATGTGAACATGAGAATAACAACTGAAAATCATACCCAATATATCAAATATCATAATATTGAATCATGGAAAAAATATTTATAGTTCATAATAAATGAATCATATGTAACTCAAAGATAATTATCCAAGAGATCATAACACTAGAATGAAGAATGGAATTTTTAACATACAAATAATCCTAGAAAATCATTTCCATATTAGTCAAGGATCACTACCAAGACCCTAATAGTGGAAAAATTCCTTTACTGAACCAGGTGTACTCCACATTCCAGCATTGTCTCACTGAACCGAGTTCACTCCCTATTCCATCTCTTTATTATTAAACTTAATTTTCTCCCCATTCCAATCATGTCTTACTGAACATATTTCACTCCCCCTTACAGTCCTATATATATAATGATATATAAATATTTACTGAATGCATCAGAGGTCGATATAGGTCTCCCCTGTCACATAATGAAATTATACACATTTGTTTCCTAAGAACATAAAGCATTCATCATACAATAATACATGAAATGAAATGGGTTTCATAAATATTTCATCATATCATAACCAATGAAAAAGATTAAGGTTTAAAAATAATTTCAACATAGAATAACCTATGAAAATAATAGAGTTTCATTAGAATCATATCCTGGTATAACCCTTGGAATATAAATGGGTCTCATAAATATCATACCATCAAAATATAAACAATTTAGATGAAGAATAATAATAGTATCCATGGATAATATCCCTAGTATGGCATGGGTAACTTCAATATATGTCATCATGGATGGGAAATAATTTTGTAATTTCATTTAAAAAATTCCCTAAGGAAAATATCATTTCTTCTTTGAAAAAAACATTTTAAAACATAAAAACTTTTTAAACCCTTTTTCTTTGAAAATAACTTTAAAACTTATAAAAGAATCTTGAAAAAAATTTGAATATATTTTAATTTTAAAATAACGTTTCAACACTTATAAAAGAAGCTTTAAAACATTTTGAAAATATTTTTATTTGAATATATATTTTAAAAATTATAAATTAATATTTTAATCAATGTTTTTTCATGATAGAAGATAAATATTTTCATGTCGTACATGTTAAAATGAAGGTCCCTTTTACATTTTCAATAAAATCCAAATAGGTATTTTTTTTGGAAGACTATAAGAATATTCCTTTAAAAATATTTTTTTAAAATTTTAAAATGGTTAAAAATGTCTTTTATAAATTTTAATATATTAATAAAACATTTTTGAACCATTTTTAGAAAACATTGTTTTGAAAGAACGTGGATTTTCGACTGAAGGAATAAATAATGTCAAATTTTCTTAAAAATAATTTCTTAATTATTTTATGTACCAAATAGTGGAAAAGTGGTAAAATTCTGTGAATAAATCATTAAAAACCATATTATAATAAACTTCAGGATAATTATTGAGATATAGATCATAATATATCATTAATATAAGCATAATCATAAACAATCCTGATAAATGATGAGATTGTAACAATAAACTCTTGGCACTTTTGTAACTTTGAATCATAATCCACAAGAAAAAATAACATTACATAAAGATTAAAATATCAATAAAATAAGTATATTCATGATATAACATGTAAAAGTGGAATTATATACACCTTTTAAAATAATATAGGTACATAACATAAATTGTGTCTCAAAGAAGGAAAATTCTTCCAAAATTTCCTTTCTGATTTGGTCACTTTTGAACAGTATAACCCATGAAAGAGATATCCTAAAAGGATTTGTAAATAAAAATAATTTTAAGAATAATAAACATAAATTAAATTCATGGATATTTTATACACCACATAAAATAAATACATGGATAATATGGCTTGTGTCTCACAAAAAATAAAGGTAAGATAGAAATCCATTAACTTAAGTCTTGAATTTAATCATACTCGTTGAAACTTCTTGTATAATAAATATAATTTTATTATAAATATATTTCATAACTATATTAATATACATCATACCAAATATGATTTACCTATTACCTTTTATTACCTATTTATTAATAATTCCAATTTAAAGAAACACTTTTTGGTAATAACCGATTATATATATATATATATTGATTTGTTATATTTTTTATCCTTTTAATTTTATCATGGTTTAAAAATATCCATAATTATAACCATGATATAAATATAATATATGTTCAATATATATGTATTTATAGTAATTCATAAAATTTAGAGGTTGAAAATAAAATACATCGTTCATGGAGATGGAAGGTTGTACGTACGCATGAATGTTGTTTTTATTTTCTTATCAGATTGAAAAAAGAAAAGTAAATGATATATATATATATTATTAAAGAATAATTTTTATGTCATATGTATCACATTTTTTTCATTAAACTCATCCTTAATATATTATATGTAAAGCATTAATGAATCACATCACTTTGCGAGGTGGTAGTCCGTCGTACACACATGTAATATTATCATACTCTGACAAAATTGACAGTATAAAAGGTGTGTGTGATATAATAATTCTATAATACTAATAAAATAATAAATATAATATATAAATAGTATGTCTATAATTATTTAAAACCTTCATAGGTGGTAATAGAAAAACAAATGGTATTGGTTCGCGAGGCAGTAGTTCACCGTATACACAAATGATGATTTTATAACCCATTTGATGGTAGTGTGTGTGTTTCTAGGTCATACCCTTAACAAATAACATATTATTATATTTAATATACTTATGGTATTATATAATCATGATATAATAACAATTTAATGGTTTTGAGGAAGATATATAAAAAATGCTTGTTGATGAACATCACCTCTTCTTCGGGTAACTCCTTCTAGTTTGCACCAAAGGTCTTCCTTGGGTGAATTTATGAAAAAATTAATAATTATACAATGAGTAGAGGTAATTTTATACGTTATTATGGTATTTTTTTTATAATCCAAAAGTTTTTAAAGTGTTGATAGGGGAGAATAGGGGTGGCCTTTTTTAAGTGAGGTGAGAGGCACTCTTGTAATTTTTAAAAAGAGAGAATTACACCGAAATGTTTTCCAAGTAAAGTAGATTAAATAATGGAAAAATGTAGATAATATAAGGAATAATATGGAAAAATTTCTATATAATGGATTTTTTATAATTTTTTAGATCATTTTATCCCTCAATGTTAATTTTTTGTCTCGGGGTAAACTCATTTTTCTCTTAATCAGTGTGATTTATTTTAACTATTTTCGCTAATCATTTTGGTCAAAAATAAAATAAAATTATAATAAAATTTAAATTATGATGATTAAAAATATATAATCTATTTTACTAAATTCAATTTACATAATTGGCTGAAATTAATTTAAAATTAATCCTGCAGTTGTGTCGAGAAAGTGGGTTTTTAAAGATAAATTGTTTAAAATTTTAAAAAGCTTTTATATCCAATTTCAATATGAAATTGATTCCAATGAACTAAATTGGATTATTATTTTTTTAATTGAACTAATTATACTTTAAAATAATTTATAATATAATTTAACTATATAAATAAATTAAACAAACAGAAAATTTTCAATTAAAATTCATTTTTTTCACTATTCGTCAAAAAATGTAACTTTTTATGAAAAATCCCAAAAAATAACCCAGAGATAATTTTAGATTTATTATTTAAAATTTTAATCTAATTTTATAAAATTAAATTTCCAAAATTGTCAAAAATTAATTTTATTAATGTTCACAAAAATCCATAAAAAGAATATTTTTGAGAAAATAGTTGTTTTGAAACATATAAAGACTTTACTCAAAATTAAGTTCTTTTTTATCAATATTTTTCCTTTATGTAAAATAATTGTACATAATGTTTAAAAATTAGTTATTACTATTCATATTTCAATGTTTATTTTCTAGGTTATAACAGTCGTGTTTAAATAACAATATTAATATTATATTGTGGTTTTGTTAAAACTCAGTGTTATGTGTAATGAAAGTTAATCCAGTGTTTCATGTAACACAAGATTAAATAGGTTTTTCATAAATCAAAATCTTGAAATGGTGTTCTGTATCTCATAGTGATAACTTGGTGTTTCATATCTCTTGAGTTTAACTTTTTGTTGCGTATAACCCAATCCATCAAAGAAATTTAATTTATTCAAAAAAATCATAGAAATATTTTGGTGTTACATCGATAGCCTAGTTTTACATCGTATCTAAAAGGAAGAAAAGGGGGTTCCAAAGGAGTCACAAGTATAAATAAAAATAATTTACCCTACCTTTCTTTCACACTTTCATTAGAATCTTTTAAGGGGGTCCCACTCTAATTTGATGTATGTTCATAAGTCTAATGAGCGTCATACCTTACTATCTACCATTATTGTTCCACTATTATAAAAACACTTAATGGAAATCACACCATGAACAAGGTTAAATTAAAGAAAAATGAGTAATAACCCATACTATAATCACTATCCTTCTATGAGTAAACCCACATCACCTCTCAAAAACTATAGCGTGGGACTCATGCCTCACAAAAGGTAATGTCTCGATCAAGGTATTAACTTACCCTAGTGGTGGACCAGCATCCCATATGATCTCTCATATTAGGGAACAACAACTCAATATATAGAGGACTTATCCCCTAACTTTTTTAGGAGTACTAAGCCCTATATATGATTTAGTGGACCTACTCCATGGCATAAACTCACAACTAGGGGATTATTGACCTTGATAATTCTCTGATAACCACACCTAATCCCCATCATCATCCCTAAGGAGATAAATCATAAAACTACATATCTTAAATCACAAAAAAACAATTATTAGTCCAATATACTAAAATATCATAATCTACATGAGAAAATTATCATGATAGGATATTTGTTTAGTCAAAAGGTGTAAAGGTTGAAAAAAATGCCACGTAGGTGAAAATTTAGGCCATATGGTGGCCAACAGGCATGTCACATGGCATGATGTAAGTGGGGGTACATTCACCGAGAGTATATATGAAATTCTTGCACATAGAGGTAAACGTTTTGGTAGTTACAAGTAAAACTTAACCAGTGGGCCTCCCCAACAAGCTGTCTGGGCATGTTCCACAATGTGGGTGAGTGATTGGGCCCACGGGTCGAGGCTCACTCAGTTGGGAGCTATTGGGCTAGCTTGGTAGGTCAAGCACATGTTCTTTATATCTGGTATAGATAGTCTAGGCACATCAATAGGTTGATCCCACAAGTTTCACTTATATCACAATGATCATACAGACATCACTTGCGAGAATCTTAATAGAGTCATGTCATATCCTAACATTGATTACATCATCCACCATCTTGTAGTTATATTCCTTCAAAATATTATACCATAATTTTGTGGTCTCTCCATTTGTTATCCAATAATTAATTTAAATCCATAATCTCTCTTAAACAATCAATAAAATTTTAGAATAAAATTTCTAACTCGAAATATTTATGTCATAGGGGTTTCAATCTAATGATGATGATCTATGGTGGACCATGATAAACATACATAAATAAAACATGCATACCATGGTTGAATTATTACATCCAAAAATAGTAGAATAACACAAGGACCTAAATGTTTAGTGACTCAAAGAAAGCAATACAAAAAAAACTATTTCACATGTTGTGAACATTTCTCTATAGTCAAAATCAACTCATAGACATTCCATGACACATAATCCTATTTAAAACAAGGGACTGGGAAAATATAAGAAGGGGTTAGATCAAACACTCATTAAGGGATAACATAACACATTACATAATGGTTAGATCATAATCATATAACAAATAATATAAAAGGGAAAATATCTCGTTTAAATAAACATAAATTTGTAATTTTTAACCATAAGCATGAAAGATAAACATAACATTTAAAATGATAATTGTTTTACCATGGATTGAGAAAATAAAACATATAACATTTAACATGATCAATAAAACATAAAAAGTAAAATCGAATACTCATAAAAATATAATTTATTATCTTTTTCAATCTATCTACCTACAGATCCGTTCACCTATAAAATTATGAGTAAACTTAAACACTTCCAAAATCACCATTTCTGAACCTAGCTACTTTCTAACACATTCATATATCATTTCTGTCTCATGAGATATAATCCTTTACCCAATTAATTTGTGATATATAAAGGTCACACTTGCCTCATGATCTATATATTTCTATGTCACTTCAAAGTAATTATCATATCATAAAATAACCCATGTAAAGAAAAATTGGTTTCATGAAATTTCCAAATCACCACATAAAGGACCCATAAAAATAAAATGGAATTCATAAAACATACAAATAACATAATGAATTAAAAAATTGATACTAAAAACTTGATCACCAAAATAATAATATAATAGAAGAATAAAATAGGGAGAAACATGAAATATAATCTCCATTTTCTATAGATAATTTTTAAACATGATTAAAAAATCATGAAAATATCATTTGGAAAACATTTTCTATTCATCATTTTGAAATTCATAGTTATGAGTCTATTTTAAGAAATTATCCACTATTTGCAAGAAAATTGAAAATAAAACTATTCCTCAAAAGAAAATTAGATAAATTAATCTTTTTTCATATAAATTAAAATAGAACTTCATTTAAAAATGAATGAATTAGGAAGATAAAGTTCAAATAAAAAACTATAACTCAATAAAATTATTTTGAGTTACCAAGTCCCTTACCTTAAGCCCTGATTTACACAGATGTTCTTTAACCTCCTATAACATAAATATAAACATCTTAATTACCTATTTTATAACCTTATTCACATATATTTCCATTTATACTCTTTATTAATAATAATTATCTTCATGTATTATATTTTCATAATCTCTTTTCAACATAAGGTGTTAGTAAATTTAATAGTTTGTGCATGATTTATAAATATGATATTGTTACCCATTATTTGATACTAATTTCATAATTAATATATATTTAAATATACTTTAATATATAACTTTTATTTATTTATTTTATTAACCAAGCCAACATTTCCTCCAACCCGATACCCGACCTGGCCCATGGTATGACCCGAAAGGCATTCCCGATCCACACGGGCTAAAAACCAGTGCCTGGGAATCAAACATCACATTTTTAAATTATTTACCCATTAGTAATTAACCATAAACAATCCACAAGAATATAACACCACATTATAATCAATAATCATTATAAAAATAAATACAACTATTACAAGTTAAATAATTTGAAACTTTTAACCAAAAACTAAAATACCAAAATGGGGACGGTGTACAACTATACAACCAAGACTATATGAAACAGGAGGGTAAACACCCTCATTACACCTCAACCAACACCTACCAAAAGAGGAACCATTACCAACTAGATCCACCATCACCACCATGGAACAACTAATCTTTACTAAGGTAAAACATAATTTGGTCTACATACACTCAAGTGTGTATGTAGGGAGTGAGCCAATTCCTAGTAAGATACCAAAAAAATAGATTCCATGATATAACATTATAATAAAAATTAACAAGATATTTTTTTTAAAAATAGATTAATTTCTTAAATAAAACACTCATTGAAATTAAAAATGAAAGTTGATAACACAACATGTTGAATGATAAGCATAACAACACATCAGAACCACGAGAAATCCATAAGGAACTAGAGTTAGTGGGGTCCTAAGATCATCATACCTCAATAATGAATACATAAAAAACCCACAAAATCCACATGCATGATCCACTAGAGGGGAATCTCAACCCAAGGTCTAGTGGTCTCCAAACATCATCATAATTTTTTATTAGTGTTGTATCATCAATCTTGCTAAGGGAATTAGGCCTAAACCTTGCCGATCAACCTAGAATACTAGACCTAGTATACACACCTAGATACCTAGGATTACCTTCTACTCAATTCCATTCCTTATGTCACACAAACCACCAATTACACTTACACAATTCCAATAATTGAAACATGCAATGAAAGAAACAATTTTCAATAGCTAAAAAATTTTGAAACACTTATGCACACTAAAAATATTTGAAAACATGATTCAGATAACCCATACAACTTTTATACCCCATTTAAAATTAATAATAAAAAACAATTCACCAATCAATGTTAAATCATGTAACTATATACCTCTTGTTTGAACACTTCACAAAACTAAATTAAAACCATAACCATACTAAGAGGATACCCTATAAAGGAAAGAGAATACCATAAAAATCAAGATCAAACCCAAAGAAACAAGGTTAACCCCAGTTTAGAGAAATCATCCCACTAGATAATAGGGAACTCAACAAAGAAGGAGGAAGAGACCAAGAGAAAGGAAAATAGAATAAATAGATGAAGTTACATGATGGATTACTGAATATCTAAGTCCAAATCTCTCAAAAAAAGGATCCCAATGGTGGAGAGGAAGGGAGGGGCACACCTAGGGCTCAAGGATTGAATACGATGGAAATGGGGTGATTTGGGGTTATATTCAAGGAGGGGAAAAATTAATTTTAAAATTTTTAATTATCTAGTTGGCCTTGTGTTTTTACAAACCTTATTTCAATCGTGTGTACCCCTATATCCAAAGAGCATTAAGGCCACATGGTTTCTTGGGGGAGGGTGAATGCATGTACACCTAGTTGTGTGACTTAGATAGATCCACTATCTGAGGAAAATAGTTATCCCACACACCCAAGCACTAGTCCATGAGAACTGGACAGTACTAATTTCCATGGTGCATAGTTTCCACTAAGATAGCACAAAGTTTCCCCTAATAGTGTTCCAACTATTCGCATCCTATTGTTTTACCTGAAAACTACCATTTTTTATCAGAAAATACCATGAAATCCATGTAATAAAGACACAAACAAAAAATAAAAAGAAAATAAATCAATATGAAACCATATTTGTGACAATTTTTAAGTCTTTCATACCATTCCATGAGTCTTTTAGTTATGTGGCATGAAAATGGAATCTGTGTTGCCTTATTTTGATGATTTTAGTGAATAAAAATGATACTTTAATGAAAAGATATATCCATAATGTAATATTTCAAGAACAATATACTAGTAATTATTTCATTATATTATTATAAAAATATTATTTTTCATCTTCCTATAGTCATCAATTATCATATATTAATTGATCATTCATATAGGTGGATAAAATGACCCAAAATTGAACATGCTTTAACTCGATTGGTGAGTATGGTTAAGGAGGTGTTTCTTGTGAAATAATATCATTTTAAAAGAATAATAATGATTATATTTTTATTTTTTTATTATAGTGAACTATATTTGAATATTTTTTTATAATGAATGTAAAACTACAAGAAAAATGAAAAAGTCGATTCTTCATGGAGGTGATAGTCTGCGCACATGCACGATTAATATTCCTTTTATTATAATTGGATAGAAATGAATAAATGAGTTTTATGATTATAATATAACAATATATAAATATTATAATTATACTAAATTCATCACATTATTATGTTGATATTATATTTAGAAGAGTAATATTATGGAGAAAAACTTAAGGAGATAATAGTTACGTTGGAAACTTGATTTTTCCATTGAAGTCCCCATGAATATGGAGAGATTAGGATAAATATTAGTAACAAGGTGATTATTGTAACGCCCCGACCCTAGTTACCTAGAGTCGGTGCATTATTACATTACATTGGCATGATTATGAGAAACATCAAGTCTCGAAAGACCGATTAGTTTAGTAGCCTTGGAATAACTAGATACATCCATAAATTTTTACATTACATCATAAAAAAAACATCTTGTCTTCATATCCCCTCATACTATCCCTGCAGGTCATTCATAAATTACTTCTTCATAATCCTGGGAAAAATAAAACATTGAAAGGGGTGAGCTCGGATGCTCAGTAAGGATAACATTATAGCGGAAGCTTTCATAAATAAGCATAAACACTTAAGGCAATTTATAACTAAAACAAAAGCCTTTTAAATTTAAACTTCAGCATAAAATGGCGAAGGTAAAATGAAATAATGCCATTTACTTACTCACATGGATATTCTACTGGTCGAATGATCACATGCAATATCAATAACCACTTTCATAATGATGGAATGCATAATGCCAGACTATCATAACCACATAGCCAAGGCCTCGTGCCAAGACTACAAATAAGATTTTTCCAAGGCCTTGTGCCAAGACACTAGTTTGTCTCATGAGACCTACCGATGCATCGAGGAGCTATAGCGGGCTCCACCCGTCACTTATTAAGTCCAATGCATTCCCATATGAAAAGGTTTAAACATAACGTAAACATTCGTATTAAACTAGCATACGAAATGTCAATACTTTCACCACAAACCATGAATGGTATAAAAATAGCACATCCACAGTCAAACATAATTCATTCGATACAATATGGAAGATTGTATTGTATCACATTAACCTCAATCAATAATAATGAAGGATGTTGACATAGATGAAAATAATCATCAAAACTATTTGAGAGAAATATCCCCCTTTTCTTGAAAACATTTAAAAGTCACACTATTTGTCAAGAAGCCATTTAAAAGTATATTTTTGAATCAAAGTATCCCATACCACTTTGAAACTTTTAAAAGGAGTTTTAATTTTAAAACTTTAATGTCCATATAAATAAATCCTTAAAACCATTTTTAAAACATGGACATTAATGAGAAAGATTTAGATGAATAAGTCTTTAAAACATTTAAAAATGGTATTTTAGTTAGAGATTCTAACCAAAAGAGAGACACTTGAATGAAAATAATTGAGGTAATAAAAACTTTGTAATATCATGAGAATAAAGGGAATTCATGATATACTATGTCAAAGTACATTATATACACCACATAAAAGTGATTTGGTGTATATCAACAAAGAAGTCTCAATGGAATGTAAGTTGAGATGAAATCTCTCATAAAGGCCATATCCTTAGGTTAAGGATAAATCAACAACATAATTATGTGTGAAAAATATAAATACACTAAATATGATTGGATATTCAGTGTAAAACAATCAAAGTATATTCACAGATATTCCTGTAAAAACAACACCAACGAATTGGATGTTTAACTCAACAAATGGTGAAAGAGTTAAAATTACTCTTATCAAATTCATATCAATGACTTGAGAATTTTCAATGGAGTGATTATGTGTATCAAAAGTATATCCACAGGAAGGGGAGTGGAAATTATGACATAATCAAATGAATAGTGATTCCACACATAATCTTGGGGTAATATAATCAATGAAATATGCGTAAAGCCAAATGAGTGGAAATTGAAATCTCAAATTCCCTTATTGATTAGGTAACTTAAGAAACAAACACCCATGAAAGAAAGATCATACCATGATGATGTAAATACCCATAAAATAAAGTATATTGCACAATGAATACAATCATGGGTAGTACACATACACCACATGAAATAATTAAGTGGTGATCAATGGAATTCTCACGGAATTAAAAGTGAGACAAGAAACCCCTTACCACGTTAATCAACTGAGTCGCATGGCCAAAAGTTAATAACCACCAAATTATTTACAGAATAACATGAATATAAAGTGAATCATGATAATATATATCAAATGTAAGTACACAATACACCACTTTCAATAATTTAGTAGCGAACAATGGAAATCTCACGGAATTGAAAGTGAGATAAGAGAATCCCTTACTTTGTACATTTTCCTTGGTCGATGGTAGGTTTACCTCCTGTATAATGGTGAAATAATTGTTATTGAATAATACAAGAATCATTTACTTTAATATGATATCATATATGATCTTTTAACATTGATTTGTTAATAATATCTTAGTATTAACGCCGTTTCGGGTGTTAACTTACTCATTTTCTTTTATATGTTTTGTTACATAAGTCATGTTTGTTGTATCTTATTCATATCCAGAATGATATAAAGTCCTTAAACATCATTTTTAAATCATTAAATGATAATTATACTTGAATGGATACGATGGAGAATGAATCTCATCGCGTTCGTGGAGACGGTAGTCCGTACGTACGCACGAACGCTGCTTCCATTTAATTTTTATTTTAAAATAATCGAATCCAAATGATACATAGGTATATTACTATTCCAGTATAATATAATATTTTATATATGTTACTTAAGTTCATTAACACCATCCTTTATACGTTCCATGTGTGGTATGAACGAGTCATATCATTTTAAGGGGGCGGTAGTCCGCACTTCCTCAAATGAAATTATCGTATGTATATACAACATGAAACGAATAATGGTATGAAATAAAATGGAATTACAGAAGCTTATATATAAAATATATATCATTAATATCATATTTAATTACAGTGCCATCATAATGGCCACCATGAGAGGCGGTAAGATGTTTTTGAACAATCATCATTTCGTGAGGCGTTAGTTTGCCATCCACAGAAACATTATGTTCATCATCCATTAGATGGAGTTGTGTGTATGTGTAGTTTGAATACTTCTTATAACAACATCCTAGTATATTGAGGATACTGGTGTTGTTACAAAAGAAGGGAAATAAAAATAGTTTGGGGGTTGAAGAAGCAAAATAAATGAAAATAATTTAAGAGAAATCGTTACCTTTAATTTAGGTAACTCACTTTGGTTGGAACCAAAGGACTTGTTGAAATGCTTTCTGCCTAAGGGGAAGCTTCAAGGGGGAGGAGAGGGATGTGGGGAGCGTATTTGGGCAGAGTTTGGACGAGCCAAGTGGCTTGAGAGGTGTGAGTAAATGAGAAGGAGGAGTGCCCTTTTATAAGAGGGGTGAGGGGCACCTTTGGAAAAGCTAGAAATATTAATTTATAATAAATTCATATTCGGTTTCCAAAGGCTCCAAAGTTGACTATTCAAAGGATGAGGTGGGGATAGGTCGAAAACAACTCATCCAATAGAATTTAGACAGGTTTGGGTACTTATATTAACCTTATCTTTAAGTATTAACTCTAAGTTAATTAGTTTCACTTTTACAATGTCTCTTTGTATTTTTATATAATATGGTTAATAAACTTACTATATACATCCAAGAGACCCCCAAGTGGTCCATTAATGATTAACCTATCATAATATAAGTCTCTTGGCCGAACCATAGATTTTTAGGAATTTAATATCAATTAATAATATAATATTTGTTTTAAGAACTCTTTTATGTCAATTTTGACACTATTCAATAGTTGATTTTTGTGAAACTCATAACAGATTGATTACTTCGAACAAAGTCAATTAAATCAATCCTAATATATCATATTATCCTATAAAATTAGTTTAATTCATTAAAAGTTTCATATTATATTTATTTGGGTATTTATAATATCACTTATTTTAATTTTTCACTATTATAGTAATTACTGCATCATCATTGTGTCATAAATAAAATAAATTATTTAATGTCTAAAAATTATAAATAAAATATCATTATGTAGGAAATCCTTTTATCTTTCTAATGAATATTTATAATCGAAAATACAACATGTATAACCCTATGTAAAAATTGTTCTTCTAAAAGATGTAAGCTTATGCCATTTTTATTTTTATTTTAGCTTTATTAATATAATGTGTCATTATCACTTACAAGTGGATCCATGGGGTCCCAAAATAGACCCAAAGATGCCCATGGTCGACCATGTATCAACCAATAGGGTTAAGACACGTTTTAGGGTAATTTAGTATTATTATAATATTATTTTTTTTTACCCTTATTTTCCGGATTTACCCTTAACCATGGTAAATAAAATATTTACCGCAGTAATTATTCAAAATGTCTAAAAATAAAAGTTACCTATTTACACAATTTGGACATCCTGATTCCAAATATGGAATCCATTTTTCTAAATTCAAAACACAGAAGTGGCAGAAATTAATTTAAAATTAATTCCCGCTGTCAAAACAAAAAGCGTGTTTTTAAGAGATAATAACTATCAAAAGATTGACACTTGTTTATGTTCGGTTTAATTGTAAAATTATGTCCAATGACCAACATTATATTAAATGGTAAAAATATATTCTAAATATACTTTAAAACCACTCAAATTCACAATTTATCACTATTAATTATTTTGATTAAAAAAGTTGTTTTTAATTAAAATTTAGTAATTTTCACTATTCATCAAAATATGAAAGTTATCCGAAAAGTACCAAAATTTCACCTTAGGCTAAATTCGATATTCCGAATCCAAAAATGAAGTCCATTTTGAAATATAAAATATATATAATTTCAAAAAGTAGGTATTACTATTCATAACGGCTAGTTTGATTGGTTGTGGTGTGTTAAAATCTCGAAGTTACGTACAATGCACGTCATTGCATTATTCGAAAGGAAACATACCGAGGAAGCTTGGGGTGTTACATTCTCCCCTCCTTCAATAAATTGCGTCCTCGCAATTTTTAAAATTTTTCTTGGGAATATAATGGAAAGTCCCACATCGGAAAAAGAGTCAATAAAACTATCACTTTAAAAGAAAGAAAGAGAGGTATAAGGGTCAACCAAGATAACCCATACTAGGATTCCATGTAAGAAAACATGGATATGGATGATAAACTAAGTGTCAAGTTCTGATGGAGAGGGATAGAAATCATGATCAGGAGAAAGTTAACAATGAGAAAACCACAAACTTGTGTTGGGACAAACGACCATTAGTCTCCTAGTAGGAAAGTAAACGGACAACATTTTTTTTTAAGTTACATTACATAAGGAAGAGGAATTCATTTATGATATTGACTAAGAACATTATGAGATACACTTACATTTTAAGTAGATTTTCATTCTTTAATAAATTTCCACCACTAACTCATTTTTTTTTAAACGATGAGTATTCAAGAAGACTTGGTCACACTGGAAGAGATAGAATAAACTTCTATAGAATCACATGATCCATGAAGGATAAACCATATATTTACATTGTCTTTGAAGATTAATCAAAACCAAAATGGTCAGTGAATGATCTAATGATCCCCCAAAAGGATATTCATTGAGATAAATATGCACTAATCTTAATTTCTAAAATTAAACCAACAATACCCCAAAGTTAAATAGATACCATTCAATAACCAATTGTCCTTAAAATCCTTTAATATAATCCAAACTAATATTGAAACCCAAAACATAGAAGAATTTGATTATGTAGTCTCCCATGTTAAATTGTATCTCCAAATGACATCAGATACTCTTAAAGTCACATACTCAAAAGTAATTAACCTAATCACATATTCTCTATTATAGGTTAATCATTTCCATAAATAACCCAAATCACTATAAATCCATAATAAAAACGTAGATAAAAATCTATCATTACTCCACAAATGAAACCCCACAGTATTCTATTTTCCTTGGGCATATAGTGTTCCCAACAAAGCGAACATCTTCCAAAATAACATTTATCACTTAATCACCAAATCATTTTCCTATACCAAGGGTATTCTTTTTATATGAAATAAGAACCCAAATCAACTTATTATTGATCAATAAAATCATTTAACTAAAAAAAAGTCACACTAACCAGGGACTTCACGTAGTCCAGTGGTAGGCGATAAATCCCAATCGCACTTTGGTTGTGGGTTCGATTCCCATAGCTTTGTCCGACGCGACGGGTTGTCACACGGTCTACGTGTTGTCCTTTTTCAAAAACTATATTTTATAATATTGCCAAAATGAGATAAATTACTCAAAATACTATATCATAAATTTAACCACAAATGTTATATCATACCTTGAATCTTCATCCCAAATTAGAATAACTTATAATTCTCTCAAACCCCAATGATCATATAAATCCAAATGGTTATTTATACCTATATCCACAAGAGAAGAGACAATTCTTCCTCAAATATCATTCTCACATGGAAAACTGCGTGGTTACAAATACAAGAGAAAATTATTCCATAGTAAACAAGGAGTGCTAATACTTTTTAAACATTTCTCCAACCATTTATTCCCACATAGCTTCTTCTTTGACCAAGAAAATATCCTATAGAATAGGACATTCACTCGGGTAATGGCCAGGTCCCCTACATTTACGGCAAATGACTGTAAATGGACTCTTGGGACCATTTTTATCTTCTTCCATAGTACTCTTCATTTTTCTTCGGCAATTCTTTACTTTATGTCCTTCCTTCCCGCATGTAAAACATTTCGTTGTCCCATTGAGACACTTTCCTGGGTGTCTCTTTCCACATTTCCTGCATGATGAAAATTGAGGGTTCTTTTCTCCATGGTCTCCATTGCTGGAGCTCTTATCATTTATCACCTTTCTCTTCCTTGTTGAGTCTGGGAGTTGGTTAATATATATGTTGTTGATCATATTTTTGGAAAACTGATTTGGCATAAAGACGATATCTTTTACGCCTATCAACATTCCATTTTGTTGCTCATTGCCACCACCGTTCCCATCTTGTACATCATTCTCAAAGTCACTATGACTTCCTTGGAATCCAGCCATTGACTAAAACCATAAAGCATTGTGTGAGTAATAGTAGTCGTAAAATCATTTAGAGATTAAAATGTCACCATATTCTCAATTTGAAACATATTAGGATTAACCAAGGTCATTTACTCTCATCTTATATATATATTACTTAAATTGGTTTGTAAAGAAAATGTAAATTATCCTAAGCATATCCCCCGGGAGTGTCGTAACCAAGAGTGCAGCAAGGCCCGTTGTCGTGCACCAGTTCCCGTTCGAGTCTAGCTCAAAGCGGTGTTTTCGGGTTTTACCCCTAGGTACATCTGTGCCAGAGCCGCCTCTACCTGCTCGTATCCAGACAGGGATGTATTGCTCAGAAAACTCACAAAATCTCTACAATACCAAAATTCTAGGAAGTTCTTTTATACTAATCCTCAAAGTTCATCTTAGGTCTACGTGCTCTAATCAGAGTTTATCTAAATCTAGCTACCAAGGTTTGTACTAAACTTCCTCTGATACCAACTGTAACGCCCCGACCCTAGTTACCTAGAGTCGGTGCCTTATTACATTACATTGGCATGATTATGAGAAACATCAAGTCTCGAAAGACCGATTAGTTTAGTAGCCTTGGAATAACTAGATACATCCATAAATTTTTACATTACATCATAAAAAAAACATCTTGTCTTCATATCCCCTCATACTATCCCTGCAGGTCATTCATAAATTACTTCTTCATAATCCTGGGAAAAATAAAACATTGAAAGGGGTGAGCTCGGATGCTCAGTAAGGATAACATTATAGCAGAAGCTTTCATAAATAAGAATAAACACTTAAGGCAATTTATAACTAAAACAAAAGCCTTTTAAATTTAAACTTCAGCATAAAATGGCGAAGGTAAAATGAAATAATGCCATTTACTTACTCACATGGATATTCTACTGGTCGAATGATCACATGCAATATCAATAACCACTTTCATAATGGTGGAATGCATAATGCCAGACTATCATAACCACATAGCCAAGGCCTCGTGCCAAGACTACAAATAAGATTTTGCCAAGGCCTTGTGCCAAGACACTAGTTTGTCTCATGAGACCTACCGATGCATCGAGGAGCTATAGCGGGCTCCACCCGTCACTTATTAAGTCCAATGCATTCCCATATGAAAAGGTTTAAACATAACGTAAACATTCGTATTAAACTAGCATACGAAATGTCAATACTTTCACCACAAACCATGAATGGTATAAAAATAGCACATCCACAGTCAAACATAATTCATTCGATACAATATGGAAGATTGTATTGTATCACATTAACCTCAATCAATAATAATGAAGGATGTTGACATAGATGAAAATAATCATCAAAACTATTTGAGAGAAATATCCCCCTTTTCTTGAAAACATTTAAAAGTCACACTATTTTTCAAGAAGCCATTTAAAAGTATATTTTTGAATCAAAGTGTCCCATACCACTTTGAAACTTTTAAAAGGAGTTTTAATTTTAAAACTTTAATGTCCATATAAATAAATCCTTAAAACCATTTTTAAAACATGGACATTAATGAGAAAGATTTAGATGAATAAGTCTTTAAAACATTTAAAAATGGTATTTTAGTTAGAGATTCTAACCAAAAGAGAGACACTTGAATGAAAATAATTGAGGTAATAAAAACTTTGTAATATCATGAGAATAAAGGGAATTCATGATATACTATGTCAAAGTACATTATATACACCACATAAAAGTGATTTGGTGTATATCAACAAAGAAGTCTCAATGGAATGTAAGTTGAGATGAAATCTCTCATAAAGGCCATATCCTTAGGTTAAGGATAAATCAACAACATAATTATGTGTGAAAAATATAAATACACTAAATATGATTGGATATTCAGTGTAAAACAATCAAAGTATATTCACAGATATTCCTGTAAAAACAACACCAACGAATTGGATGTTTAACTCAACAAATGGTGAAAGAGTTAAAATTACTCTTATCAAATTCATATCAATGACTTGAGAATTTTCAATGGAGTGATTATGTGTATCAAAAGTATATCCACAGGAAGGGGAGTGGAAATTATGACATAATCAAATGAATAGTGATTCCACACATAATCTTGGGGTAATATAATCAATGAAATATGCGTAAAGCCAAATGAGTGGAAATTGAAATCTCAAATTCCCTTATTGATTAGGTAACTTAAGAAACAAACACCCATGAAAGAAAGATCATACCATGATGATGTAAATACCCATAAAATAAAGTATATTGCACAATGAATACAATCATGGGTAGTACACATACACCACATGAAATAATTAAGTGGTGATCAATGGAATTCTCACGGAATTAAAAGTGAGACAAGAAACCCCTTACCACGTTAATCAACTGAGTCGCATGGCCAAAAGTTAATAACCACCAAATTATTTACAGAATAAAATGAATATAAAGTGAATCATGATAATATATATCAAATGTAAGTACACAATACACCACTTTCAATAATTTAGTAGCGAACAATGGAAATCTCACGGAATTGAAAGTGAGATAAGAGAATCCCTTACTTTGTACTTTTTCCTTGGTCGATGGTAGTTTTACCTCCTGTATAATGGTGAAATAATTTTTATTGAATAATACAAGAATCATTTACTTTAATATGATATCATATATGATCTTTTAACATTGATTTGTTAATAATATCTTAGTATTAACGTCGTTTCGGGTGTTAACTTACTCATTTTCTTTTATATGTTTTGTTACATAAGTCATGTTTGTTGTATCTTATTCATATCCAGAATGATATAAAGTCCTTAAACATCATTTTTAAATCATTAAATGATAATTATACTTGAATGGATACGATGGAGAATGAATCTCATCGCGTTCGTGGAGACGGTAGTCCGTACGTACGCACGAACGCTGCTTCCATTTAATTTTTATTTTAAAATAATCGAATCCAAATGATACATAGGTATATTACTATTCCAGTATAATATAATATTTTATATTTGTTACTTAAGTTCATTAACACTATCCTTTATACGTTTCATGTGTGGTATGAACGAGTCATATCATTTTAAGGGGGCGGTAGTCCGCACTTCCTCAAATGAAATTATCGTATGTATATACAACATGAAACGAATAATGGTATGAAATAAAATGGAATTACAGAAGCTTATATATAAAATATATATCATTAATATCATATTTAATTACAGTGCCATCATAATGGCCACCATGAGAGGCGGTAAGATGTTTTTGAACAATCATCGTTTCGTGAGGCGTTAGTTTGCCATCCACAGAAACATTATGTTCATCATCTATTAGATGGAGTTGTGTGTATGTGTAGTTTGAATACTTCTTATAACAACATCCTAGTATATTGAGGATACTGGTGTTGTTACAAAAGAAGGGAAATAAAAAGAGTTTGGGGGTTGAAGAAGCAAAATAAATGAAAATAATTTAAGAGAAATCGTTACCTTTAATTTAGGTAACTCACTTTGGTTGGAACCAAAGGACTTGTTGAAATGCTTTCTGCCTAAGGGGAAGCTTCAAGGAGGAGTAGAGGGATGTGGGGAGCTTATTTGGGCAGAGTTTGGACGAGCCAAGTGGCTTGAGAGGTGTGAGTAAATGAGAAGGAGGAGTGCCCTTTTATAAGAGGGGTGAGGGGCACCTTTGGAAAAGCTAGAAATATTAATTTATAATAAATTCATATTCGGTTTCCAAAGGCTCCAAAGTTGACTATTCAAAGGATGAGGTGGGGATAGGTCGAAAACAACTCATCCAATAGAATTTAGACAGGTTTGGGTACTTATATTAACCTTATCTTTAAGTATTAACTCTAAGTTAATTAGTTTCACTTTTACAATGTCTCTTTGTATTTTTATATAATATGGTTAATAAACTTACTATATACATCCAAGAGACCCCCAAGTGGTCCATTAATGATTAACCTATCATAATATAAGTCTATTGGCCGAACCATAGATTTTTAGGAATTTAATATCAATTAATAATATAATATTTGTTTTAAGAACTCTTTTATGTCAATTTTGACACTATTCAATAGTTGATTTTTGTGAAACTCATAACAGATTGATTACTTCGAACAAAGTCAATTACATCAATCCTAATATATCATATTATCCTATAAAATTAGTTTAATTCATTAAAAGTTTCATATTATATTTATTTGGGTATTTATAATATCACTTATTTTAATTTTTCACTATTATAGTAATTACTGCATCATCATTGTGTCATAAATAAAATAAATTATTTAATGTCTAAAAATTATAAATAAAATATCCTTATGTAGGAAATCCTTTTAGCTTTCTAATGAATATTTATAATCGAAAATCCAACATGTATAACCCTATGTAAAAATTGTTCTTCTAAAGGATGTAAGCTTATGCCATTTTTATTTTTATTTTAGCTTTATTAATATAATGTGTCATTATCACTTACAAGTGGATCCATGGGGTCCCAAAATAGACCCAAAGATGCCCATGGTCGACCATGTATCAACCAATAGGGTTAAGACACGTTTTAGGGTAATTTAGTATTATTATAATATTATTTTGTTTTACCCTTATTTACCGGATTTACCCTTAACCATGGTAAATAAAATATTTACCGCAGTAATTATTCAAAATGTCTAAAAATAAAAGTTACCTATTTACACAATTTGGACATCCTGATTCCAAATATGGAATCCATTTTTCTAAATTCAAAACACAGAAGTGGCAGAAATTAATTTAAAATTAATTCCCGCTGTCAAAACAAAAAGCGTGTTTTTAAGAGATAATAACTATCAAAAGATTGACACTTGTTTATGTTCGGTTTAATTGTAAAATTATGTCCAATGACCAAAATTATATTAAATGGTAAAAATATATTCTAAATATACTTTAAAACCACTCAAATTCACAATTTATCACTATTAATTATTTTGATTAAAAAAGTTGTTTTTAATTAAAATTTAGTAATTTTCACTATTCATCAAAATATGAAAGTTATCCGAAAAGTACCAAAATTTCACCTTAGGCTAAATTCGATATTCTGAATCCAAAAATGAAGTCCATTTTGAAATATAAAATATATATAATTTCAAAAAGTAGGTATTACTATTCATAACGGCTAGTTTGATTGGTTGTGGTGTGTTAAAATCTGGAAGTTGCGTACAATGCACGTCATTGCATTATTCGAAAGGAAACATACCGAGGAAGCTTGGGGTGTTACAATTATGTTCATAGGATTATTTTAGAGTGGGATTTAAATGGTAGATAAATAATTAGTAATATTAAGGGAAGTCTTTATTATGAAGGGTGGAATTATCCCCTTATATAAGTGAAGGGAAGGGCAGTTTTTGGAACACCCTTTACTTATTTACTTATACCTTTACACTATTCTCAGTAAAAGACTCCAATAATTATAAATAATGGATTTTGGGAAATTTTAGGTTAAAAATTCTACCCATATTCTCATTTTGGAGGAATATTTGGATGATTTTAGGGTTTTCCATTTTACTTTTATTTTTCCCCAAGGGTGCTTTTACCTAGGTAGCATGACTTTTTACCCATGGTAGATAATTAAAAATGACCATAATTAAAATTTATATCATCACCTAGTTTAAAATTTATAATAATAAATATTAAAATAAATTTACCACATAAAATTACTATGATTAATAAATGTTAGTTTCAAAATAAACATATTTAATACATAAAAACAGTTTTTTGGAAAATTATGTTTTAAAGCATAAAATTTTTGTCATAACCCGTCCCCCGAGGCCCATATCGTGACTACTCCAAGCCCCTGTTCCATAGACCAGGGGCAGGCGACTAGCACCGAAGATGTAATTCCCTAAAACTGGAAAGGAATTGCCTTTATAAATTGTAAAAACACATAACCAGATTACAAGAGGAAGAAAATACTAAGTAAAATCTGTATAACAAGCGTACTGAAAGTAATGGGGGCCAAAATCAAGCCCAACTGTAAAGTAAAAATAAAACTGAAAGCAAGTACAACTAAAAAGGGACAAACAACTGAAAGGTGAAAGCAACTCCTAGATCATCCTCTGGGGTTTCTACCTGAAGGGTTGGTACAGATGGCTTTCACAGCACTCCACGTCTGTCAGACTCCACTGTGTACCGATACGTTGTAAGGCCCTCTTTCGGGTACTTTCCAGTCCTGGTTCTCTCGGCCTTCGTAAGCGATGTCTGTCGTTTGCATCCAACACAACGAGGTACAAGAATAGCCTGTGCAGGGGTGAGTATAACGATACTCAGTCGGGACCCCAAGACCCTCAAGGTCTTAAAAAATCCAACAAGGATAAACCAAAAAGCATTATTTCAATAGATAACCATTACTTAGGTAAATGCCCATACATATACCTAAGTTATCAAGTAACCCATCTCAATCAAGAGGTAAACACAAAAGGTCACTGACTCAGCTCAAACCAGGATTTTTATTATCGAAATCATGGCTGCTGGAGAACTCCTCATCTGTCGTGTACAGTGGACATGTCACGACACAGAGTCACTTCTCACTAATCTTAGACTGATGAGGTACTCCTCCTTTCGAGTACCGCGGGTCTGCTACCAAATACCGGGCGCTCCGTCCGTTGTGGGTCTGCCGCCAAATACCGGGCGCTCCCCCTAATAGCCTATAGAGGTACTTCTCCTATCGAGTACCACGAGTCTGCTGCCAACTATTAGGTGCTCCATCCTCCATGGGTCTACCGCCAAATACCGGGCTCTCCCCACTGGGCTAGTAGAAACAGTCCAAGTCGAATCGGTCAAGCAATCGTCAGGTCTGTCAGCTATTAGGTCTCCACACTCTGCCTGCTCATCTCCGAGAGGATCTGTTCCATGTGCTACTGGTCAATACTCCAAGTGTCACAAAGTATCATGTGGAAGTATCTCAAGGACCACCACGTCATAGGGGTCTCAACGTAATAGATGGTGCGTCAATTGGACGCATGGTCTGTGAGTTATTGGCATTTCCGTCCCAGGGGCCCGGTTGGATTCGTGTATGAACCAACCTGACCATATCTAAGCTATACCCCGAACTCATGTGGGGTATTCTCAAAGGGATGGATTCGTTCCAAGAATTTTGGTGCAGCTGACGGTTCGTCAAACGGACACCCGTAGCCCAAGATATGGGCGAAAAGGTGTAAACGGGCCATAGTAGGTCCAAGTCCGGTCTGACCCAGTCAGACCGACCCGACCTGATCTGGATCTGAACCGGGGTCTAACCCGATCCGTGAGTCAGACCCGGTCTAAAGGGGCGGCCCGGCCCGAAGGTGCGGCCCGTCTCGAAGGCATGGCGCGGCCCGGCCCGGTTGGCTAGCTGTGTGGCCCGGCCTGGCTAACTGTGTGGCTCAGCCCGGCTGGCCGTGTGGCCAGGCCCGGCTTGCTCTGGGGCCCGGCCTGGCTGGCCGTGTGGTTCCCAGCTGGCTGGCCCGGGTGGCCAGCTGGCCACGTAAAGGGGGGTGTTACACCCCATCCCCCACCCGGGATCCCGAAACGGCCGGCGCAAGGCACCAACTCTTGTAACCGCAGGACCCGAAGGGTCCTGCCTGGCACGCACCAGTGGCTAGCTCATCCGAAAACCCTCCACTGACCATTGTGGCCTTAGGCCATGGGTATTCTATGGCGCGGTGTGATGGCGCTGATCCTCTGATCTCCCACCGCAGCCCGCCGTGGATGCGGTCCTGCACCACCGGCAAGGTGCGACGGCGCCGCACCCCTCATCCACGGCCTGCCTTGGTCGTGGCCTCGTTCTTCCCTCCGCATGGCGTGACGGAAATGCGCACCTCCGCTACGTCCTGACGTGGTCGCGGCTCTCCTTTCCTCTACATGGCACAGTGGTGTCGCATCTTTCCGATGACCCGGCAGTCTTGCGCCGCCGGTTTCCTCGTGGTCGGCCCGACACCGGCCACCGTTGTTTGCTTCCGTCATCAACAACAAACAAGATCAAAAGGGGAGAGGGTTGTCCATGTTGGTGCGTTCTGAACCCCCCATTTTATTTTGATAACATTCGGCATAACGTAAACGAAAAATATTGAACAACATAGAACGGAAACAAGGAAACTCAAACCCCTACCTTGCTTGTCGGTGTCGTTTGACGGAGTCGTGGGAAGGCGGCGTCGTTCCGTCAATATCGGAAGTGGAAGAGAGGTACTCATCATTGGCGGACGGGTGTTTGAAGGTGATGAAGTCAAAGACGACGTCGGCATTCCTCGTGGGTGTCGCTTCCCTTTCCTTGCCTCGGTTGAAGAAGGAAGAAGACGACGTCGATTTTCGGTGGAAGGAGCATTCTTCGCGTTCTTCGTTGAGAGGATGAATTTCTCTAACAATTTTCCACCCAAAATAATTTACAACAAAAATAATGCGTTAATCCAACCCATTATTTAATTGTTTTCAAAATAATTCAAAAAGATTTGAATTAAAAGAAACAATTCACTTAATTAATGGGAGGAGAGTTGCCAATTAAAAGGTGGGGGAAGGTGGAGAGTCTCCCCCAGTTTATAGAGAGTTTTAGAAAATTTAATTGGGGCTTCGAGGGGGTTAAAAGGGAGTTAGAGAGGTCGGGTCATCCCCACCTAATAATCCTCCTAAGGGAGGTTATGGTGTGGTAGCCCCCACCTCAAACCTTCCCTTGGAGGTTTTAACAACCAACATAAAATAAAGTTAAATCATTAAATTTATTCAATTTAATTAAAAACCCCCAAAAACTAACTTCTACTCTTGATAAAATGCAATTGCGGTGAAGGTCCCACTAAGCAATCACTAACGTTGCGAGTTCAAAGGTACCCTCAGATTTCAATTCCGGGCATCGGTTCAAAAGTTATAAAACTCCGCTCGCACGATTACTGAACATACCTGAACAAAAGTTTGGAAAATTAATATCAGCCACCATCGACCCACTGCGGTTGAGGTTAGGCTATGCCGAGGTGAAACACGACCCAACGAACCCAAGTTAGTATCTGTTTAAATAAAGCCTACCCTCATGAGTTTAGCAATGGTCTCGGATTTTTAATCCAAGTTACTGTTTGTGAGTTATAAGCATTTGAAAAATAAAACATCTTTATTTAATTATTTTATTTATGGTTATGCCATTTTAGGGCTTTCTCACAGGAGGTCCGTGCCGACTAAACTTAAGTCACGCCTAGGGTAAACCTGCTAACCTGAGCGCAACGGTGGCCTAGGATTTTTGATCCGAGTAAACCCTTAATATTTATTCCACTTTTTCAGGAAAACTGCTTACGCGCATTAATTTAAGCTTAACAAAACTTCGACGGATCATTCCAGGCACTCTGGGCCTCGGAATCACGCGACGTCAGAAACTGCGGACTCGTAAAATTCCCATGTATTAAAAAAATTCCATATAAATTCTGGGTGTTTACAATTTATATGTGATAAAATTATTTTTTTAATAATTATTATAAAATAATTTTATTTTTTTAACCAAAATATGTTTATGTAACATTTAATCCAAGGAATAATCAGTATTTTACAAAAATATTACTTGATTAATAGAAAAGCCTAAAACCATTTTCTTTTTTTAATATTAAAGTAAAATTTTTGTTTAGTTATAAAAATGTTTGGAATAGGTTTTTTATGTATAATTTATATTTAAAAATGAATACTTTTGTTCAGTAATTTCATATTTTATTTATTTTATGGTTTTAAAATTTTCTAGGTTATGCTTATATAGTGATAAAATCATGGAAAATATATTTTTCAAAAATCCCACATTTTTTTACTAAAAATTAGCCTTTTTAGAAAATGAAAAAAAATTAGAATAAGTAAATTTTTCTATAATGAATCCAAAAATGATGTTTATTTTACATAATTAAAATTCTAAAATTTTAATATTTATCTTTAAATGAAATATATATATATGTGTGTGTGTGTGTGTGCTTCTATTGAAAGGACCCTTTTTCAGCATTAACTCATATTAAATATATATCTTCTAAAGGTAATGGTTTTTAATTGATTACCATATTTGGTTAATTAATTGTTATATTATAATATATTTTAGCTTGTTAATTTTTGGTGTTCTGTGAAAGTAAATTTATCAAAAATTACATTATTATTTTTTAAAAATATCTAAAATCTATGGTCGTTACATTTTATCCCCCTTAAAAGAATTTTTCATTTGAAATTTCATTATGTGGAAGAAGAAAAGCAAGGATAATTTTCCCTTATCATAGCCCCATACTCTTACATAACCTCCTCAAACTTATGATTTCACTAAATAACCTTGTCCTAATGAGTGGTCTTTTTCGGAAGTGCCTTATCTCATTGATCTAGAATTTTCTCTAGTTGTTCCTTATATGAGAAATCATGTTCCAGTTATAAAAATTTTGAGCTTAGCACATGTGAAGGGTCTGGTATATAATTTCTAAAATGTGACACATATAACACATCATGTACATGGTAGAGGTGTGAAGGGAGTGATAATCGATATTCTATGACCCCAACACAATAAAGTATTTTAAAGGACCCAATGTATCTAGGGATTAGCTTCCCATATTCCCAAATATCATAACACACTTACATGGAGATATTCTAAGTAACACCTTTCCACTAATATAAAAATATAAATCTCATCGATGATTATCTTTATCATTATTTTTTAAATTTTTTGTTGATTTCATGTGTTGTTGAATGGTTTAAACCTTCTCCATCAATTCTTGGACAAGGTAAGGACCAATTAGTTTCATCTCTCTAACTTTATCCCAACATGTTGGAGTCTAACATCTATTCCCATACAAATGCACATATGGTGTCATCTAAATGCAAGAATAGAAAATTTTATTATATAATAACTCTATCAGGGGAAGGTGTTGATCCTAACATCCTTCTAAATCCATTGAATAAGTTCTCAACATATCATCAAGAGTTTATATTGTCCCCTCAGACTGACCATCTATCTAAGTATGATATGTAGTGATAAATCTCAGCTATATCTTCAAATCCTTCTAAATATTTCTATAAAAACTCAAATAAAACATCGGATCCTGATAACATAGAATGGATCATGGTTGTCGATGAAACCTCACCAATTCCTTTATGTATATCTTGGAAAGTCGGTCAAGGTGTAAATCTTTTTTGATGGAAATAAAATGAACTAACATTATAAGGAAATTAAATACAAACCATATTTCATTATTTCCTTTAGATTTTTTGGGTATTCTTATAATTAATTCCATGGTGAGGTATTCCCATTTTCATACTGTTGTGGGTAATGGTTGCAACATATATTGGGAAAAAATCCCACCAAGTAACATTGCCCAATTTTTTGGTTGGTTTTGTTTGTTGACAAAGTAGGTTTCTAATATGAGTTTTTCAGTTAAAGTGATATTATTAGAAATAAATGTTGAAAAATAACCATGATAAAGGAATAGAAGATCTGGTGGTGGTATAAAAAGAACATATAAAAGAAGGAATCGTTTTCTAGTTTTTGAAAAAAATTAGTGGTCCAAAACTTGGAGTTTGGTTTTCATCATAGAAAGTGGATTTCCTTGAATATCTCATAAAGATATGTAAAAGGTAGGAATTTAGTAAATATGGGATATTCTAGTTGTGTTTTTTGAAGGAGAAAAGAATTCTAGAAGAGTTCATTACAATAGCGATGAGCTTCGTGATTCTGATAAATTGGAGCTTCACGATCAGTGACAGAGTTCTTCATAGTCACTAGCAGAAGGCTCTACAATTTCTTTGGAATCCATGAAGGGTGTCTAACAGAATGATCTGTGATTATTATGGGCTTCATGAATGGGAAATTTTAGTAGATCTTTGAAAACATAGGTGTGCTATGAAGACGGTTTTTGGCGGATCCTGAAAATGCATTGGAGGTGGTGGAGCTTTTTGAAGAGTTGAGCCTATAAATATGAGGCTACCCCGCTTTTAGAATTAGAGAGGTAGATAAGAGAGACTCAATGAAAATTATAAGTCTCTAATTTTGAAAATGAGTTTGTGAAGGTGTTATGTGAAGTCATTCATGAAGGCTATATTCCAAATGAATGTTATGAGCATCGTGAAAGCAAGGATTTCATGAAGGCCCTAAAAAGCCGACCAAAACTTGTGAGCTTTGCGATGGATAGCTTGAGATTCATGAAAGAAGTGTACTTCATGATGGTTAAACTAGATTTGTGAAAAGGAAAGATCTTCTCAAAGGATAGTTTGAGCTTGTAAAAAGAAGTTTCTTCATAAAGGTTTGTTTTTTCTTTGTGAAAGAGGCTCTTCGCGAAGGTAGTGATCTTTGAGAAAAGAGGTTGAAAGGTATTTCCTATATTTCAGTGGCAAAAAGGTATTCATCTATGGATGAAAGTGGGACATAAATAGTGCATCTACATACAGGGGAGGATTAATTCATTATAGGTGATGAAAGTACCTACAATTCTATAAATTATATGTGGATATTCTGAAGAAGCAGTGATCACACTTTAGTTGAGAGAGCAGCGAGCTTTCAGATTGTGATTTTTTATAAACCAAGAGTGACAGTGAGTCTACTTTGAACTTGTAAACAGCAGTGTTCTTATAGTGGATTCAGTAAATTAACAAATTTCTAGTGTATGCTCCTTGGATGTAGACCAGTGAGGGTGAACCAAGTAAAATTGATGTGTCATGTGCATGCTTTAATATTTGTTCATACTCTACAATGGGAAGGATAGAAAATATAGTTATTTCTAAAAATAAAACAAGATCAAAAAGGGGCAGTTGTTTTAATCTTTCATACCATTATTCACCCCACTCTTAGGGTATCTAGACTATTGGACCTAACAATATACCCTTAGGATTTTCTCATGATGTTTTAATTTATGTGCATACCAAGCATTGACTTGTGAATTATGAAATCTCTCTCTTTATACTATAAAACTAAAAAAATTAAATCTCTATACATATTTATAAATCTTATATTTATATAAAATATTGTGATATATTCATCATCCAAAAGTTAATTTTTAAATTTTATCTTTGATGTGAATCATATCCTTGTTTCAAACCATATAACTCCATCTTTATCAAAGTAGAACTCCAGATTATTCGTTACCTTTTTTTATAGATCCACATTTTCTTTCTAGGATTCTTGGATATTTACATGAATGGAAGGTTGAGAAATTATCTAGGAAAGTCATAATTTATCTCCCTAATTATGGATTCAAGATTTATCCTCTAAAAATCCTTTAGTGTTTGGTTTCTTCAATACTTATCATGGATAGAGTATCATGTCTTTTTCTTCTAAGATAATTAGACACTTTATTTTCCTTCCCTATGAGGTAATGTATTATGTATTCATAGTATTTAATAAAATCCAACCATCTCCTTTGGAAAATATTCTATTCCTTATATGTGAATATATATTTCAAGATCTTATTATCAGTGTGTGTGTGTGTCTATATATATATCAAATTTTTTTAGGTAGAGATAATTTTTCCAAATATTTAATGAAAAGATCAATGCCACCAGCTCTAAATCATGTGTTGGATAATTTTACTAATGAGTATTTAATTGGAATGAAACATAAGTAATTACCTTATCATTCTATATGAGGACACAAACCAAACCCTTTTTTCAAGCATTATTGTACATTATAAACGCTTCCCTACTATAGGATAATGTAAGTACAAGAGTAGTAACGAACCTATCCTACAGTTCCTTAAAACAATCATCACATTATTCTATCAAAATGAAATTTAGTCCCTTTCATTTCAACTTTGTTAATGTATTTGATATATATGATAAATTTATCATAAAGCAACAGAAATATCATACTAACATAAGAAAACTATGTATCTTATTTACAAAAGTCAATCTAGGATATTTATTGATAACTCTTTTCTTTTATGGATCTACTAATATTCTCGTTCTTGTGATTACTTGACCATAGAAGGATTCCTTTTGTAGAAAAAATTCACATTTTCAAAATTTGGTATAAAACATATCCTTTCTCAAGGTATTTAACATAATTTTAAAATGATTTTCATGATCTTCCTTTATCATTGAGTATATAAGAAAATTATCAATAAAGGCAACCAAAAAGTTTTCAAGGTATCCTCTAAAGACTTTATTCATTAAATCCATGAATATAAGAGGATAATTAATACATCCAATGGGAAGCACTATAAATTAATAGTGTCCATACCTCATATGAAAGTTTTTCCTAGTAATATCATCAATTTTGAACCTTAACTGATGGAATGCAGATTTAATTTAAATCTTTGAGAAGTACTAATCTCCTAAATTTTTATCAAATAGATCATTAATACAGGGTAGAGGATAATTTTTTTATCATGATGTCATTAATCTCATGATAATACATACAAAGATTCATCAATATGTCCTTATTTTTAATAAAGAGGACCGGTACATGCCCTAGTGAAGAACTATGGTGTATATAACCCTTATCCAAATTATATTTCATAAGATTCTTTAACTCATCTAATTCCATGGGATCCATTCTATACAAAATTTTTGAGATAGGAAATGATATATGGATTACTTCAACAGAGAATTCAATCTCATATACTATGGGAAGTCAAGGAAATTTCTCAAGAAACAAATACTCATATTCCCACACAATAGGAATGTCCTCAATGTTTAATTCCTCTCTAATAATATGATCTAGGAGCCACTTTTTGGTTGATATCAAGTCCCATATTAAATAATTTTCTTCCAAAGAAGGTGTATCATCATCTTTACATTCAAAATTGATAACTAGATGATTAGGGATATGAAAAGAAATTAACTCTCTTGGTAATTGAAATGTGATTTATATAAGGAAAGATATTCCATACCAAAAATTTAGTCAAATTAAACTATGGGGAGAAGAACCAAATTTGATGAAATTATCTCCCCACAAAATCAATTAGATAAGATTTGTACACCTTAGTTTAATTTATCATGCCATTAGGTGTTTTTATACATAGGTTGATATTAAAATATTTAAGTGGTGAAACCATATTCTTATCACACTTATAAGATATAAAAGAATGTGATAAACCACATTCAAATAAGACATTCACAATTCTAGAGTGGATATTGAGTGTACCTTCAACCACTTTGTTATTGTGTTCCACCTTTTCAGTAGTGACTACATATTCCATCCCTTACACCCTTGGTTTATAAGGTTGATCTTTTATATTCACTGCATTAACATTAGTTTTATCTCATTGATTCACATAATTATCATAATCCTTTAATTTTAAGGATTGAAGAGTAGGTGGAGCATTAGCTGGGGATTTGTTTCTTCTTAATGGTGTTATTTGGACACTTTCCATTACTTCAACAGTTACGAGCTAGGTGGATTGATTTATAACACTTATAACACATCCCAAATCCCTTAAATTAATTAATTACCTAGGTGATTATTCCCATTCATTTTATATATTGATAGTTTTATTTTTACCCCATGATACTTTTCATTAGGGATAATATGATTCTATTTATTTCTCTTCCTTTCGATAGAATCACTTGGGTATCTATTTTACATTTCAACCTTAAGTGTACATTGGAAAACATCCTCATAACTTCTAAATTATCTTACAGATAAATACATCCAAATACTACATTTTAATCCACTAAATAATTTATCAATCTTGTCCCTCATGTCTAGAGATAGACTATTAGGTGTACCTTGTGAGCCTCGTGAATATTTCCTCATAAGATCCAACTCACCCAACATCCTTTTGTTTAAATTATATAAATTTATGTTCCATATTAATGAGAACATTTTAAGGGAAATATTTATTGAATAATATTCCCTTTAAATCTTCCCACTTCATAGAATAAAATTCCTACATTTTCGTTGTATTCCTAGTGAGATTGCATCGTTGGTCAGCTTCACCTTCCAGATGATAGATGGAAAAAATGATATTATTATTATCTAAATATTGATGGATTGAAAATTTATTTTCCATCACATTAATACATTTCTAATAAATCAATGTGTTTTAATCCCAATTAAATAATGGTTCCACTGATATATAAAAGATTTAACAGCATGTTTCTCTTTTCTTGGGGCATTTAGAACCTTCACGTTATTCATGTCATTATTTTTATGTGAGGGAGTTGAGTGACTATTTCCATTAGATTTTGAAATCCAGTCCCCATCTCATTTGTAAGATCACCACATTTTCTATTGCACCCATCATTGGCTTAGTTCCTTCTTCTTCAATCCATATCATTGATTGAGGAATTTTTATGGTGAGGATACTAAAATTAATAAATGTATAAATCATAAAACTGTGATTATAGAAGTAATAACCCAAAAACATTATGTGTATATTCTTACTTAACAACTCCCAAAATTTTAATATAGATTATCCATTATTATATCCCAGTTATATTTCCTTTTACAATACTTGATAACAAGATAAATGAACCCTTAATAGTGATTCAAAAAGTAAATGTGAATTAACCTAAACAAATACCCCATGAGTGTATCACTATGTGTACAGTGTTTGTCCCACTCATAATTAATACTAGTGATTATTTATTCAAATCCCAACCAACCCTTTTCAAGGTGGTTACCCCTTGGTTCATTTGTTCCACTGTTGTATCCACTTTCAAGTATCCAGATAGAGATCGATTTCCTTGAAAAACAGCATAACCCATACTTTACCAAAATATTATGATGTTATATTAAACTTATCCTTCGGTTTTTTTCTATGTTTTTCTCATAATAATCCCAAAACTAACTAAACCATGATCTAATAACAACTATAGATACTCATTCTAAACATTTATAAATAATACATTAATACCATAGTCGACTCGTTACATCCATAAATAGTCATACAACCTAAGGAACTAAAGGTTTAGGGTCTTAGAGACTAGTAACATAAAAACACTTATTTCACATGTTGTGAACATTTCTCCATAATCTAAATCCATTTTTAGATATTCCATGAGATATAATCCTCTTCAAAACCTAGGAAGGGGAAAACATGATAAGGGTGAGTTCAAATGCTCGGTAAGGGATAAAGTAACAAATGTCAAAATGGTTATATCATAATAATTAGAAAAATTATATATAAAGGAAAAATATCTTATTTAAAAGAACATAAATCAATATGTTTTAAACATAAGAATTAAATATATACATAATAGAACAAATTATAAAACTTTTACCATGGCATGAGAAAATAAAACATAAAGTATATAACATGAGCCATGGAAAGTAGGAATTAAAATGGAGTAATCATGATTAAAGGATTTCTCATCTTTGTGAACATTACCTCCCACCAATACATACACTCATAAAATTGAAAGTAAATCAAAACACCATTACACTCACCCTTTGTGAACCGAGTACTTTCTAAATCATTCACATAAAATTTCTATCTCATGAGATATAATCCTTTTCACAATGAATTAGAAGGGGATAGAGGACCCAAAAATATATTAATCCATATATTTTTTTCCAGTAAAAAATAATCATCACATCATAAAGTAACTCTTATAAAGATAAATTAACATACATGATATTTCTAAATCATCATATAAAGAACCCATGGAAAAAATGGGATTTAAAAAAACTCAAAATAAAATGATGAATTAAATTGCTTGATATTGAAATTTTTATCACCCAAAATAATCACATAATTGAAGAATAAAATAATTTGAAACATAAAACATAATCTCTATTAGAGTTAGATCATTTTTTAAGATAATGATAACCAAATCATGAAAATTTCTTTTTGAAAAAACAATGTGTTCATCATTTTAAAAGTCATAATTATAAGTCTATTTTCAATAATTATCATTTTTTAAGAAAGATGAAAATAAATATTTCATGGAAATGGAATTGTTTAGAAAAATATTTTTCCCCAAAATTAAAAAATATAACATCATTTAAAAGGGAAATTCTTGGAAAAATTAATTTCAAATAAGAAATATTGTAACTCAAAAAAAAAGAGTTAGAGTTGTCAAGGCCCTTACATTAACCCTTGATTTACACAAAAGTGATTTAACCCCTTATATCAAAAAATATCAACATATTAATTACCATTTTTGAAACCTTATTCACATACATTTTTGTTTATAAACTTAATTAATAACAATTCTCTTCATGTATTAGATTTTCTTAATCTCTTTTCAACATCGAGTATTAATAACTTATACTTTTTGTGGATACTTTATAAAGTTGATATAATTACCTGTTTTTTGATCCAAAGTTAATAATTAATATATATTTAAAGATATTATAATATATAACTTATATTTATTTTAAATTATCACATACCATTATATATGTTTTTTAGTTATGTTGTGTGAAAATGGAACTGGTGTTGGCTTATTTTGGTTATTTTAGCAAACAAAAAAGATACTTAAATAATAATTTAGATATATAATATAATATTTATAAAAACATATTCAAATAATTATTATATTATTATATTATAAAAATATTATATTTAATGTTCCCATATTAATCCATAATCGGATATTAAAGCATCATTCATGTAGGTTTTTAAACCTACCCAAATGTGAACATGCTTTAACTCGATTGGTGAGTATTGTTAAGGAGGATTTTCTTCTAAAAAATATCACTATAATAGACACATAATGTTATGATTTTTATTATTTTATGATGTTTAACCATATTTGAATATGTTTTTATAACTAATGAAAAAAATTGAAGGAAAACAAAAAAACAACTCTTCTTGGAGGTGGTAGTCCATACACATGAATGATTGATATTACTTTATTTTTAAAAGAGGATGGAAATGAATAACTAAGGGTTTCACAATAGATATAAATAAATATTAGTATGATAATGATACTCAATTAATAAAATTATTATTCTAATAAGATATTTGGAAGAATAAGATTAAGAAGAAAAAATTTATAATGGAAAAATAATTACATCGGGGGATTGGTTTTTTCTTGGAAGTCCCCTTGAATTTGAAGGGCCTAGGATAATTATGAGGGAACAAGGGATTATTTTCATGATATGGTATTCTAAATAGATTTAAATGGTATAGTTGAAATGTGTAATTATAAGTAAAGGGTGCATCATTAAGGGGTGTAAGTTTCCACTTTTGTAAGTGAAGGGTAGGGTAGTTTTGGAAGCACCCTTTACATATTTACTTAAATATTTACACTAATCTTGATAAAAGGCTCCAATAATTAAAAGGTATGGAGTGTGGATCATGTTTAGGTTAAACATACCTCCTATACACTCATTTTTTAGGTATTCTTGAGTTATTTATGGGTTTTTCCTTTTATTTTTTTAACCCAATTGCACTTTTATCTTCGTAACTTTTAATTTTACCAAAGGTAGTAAATTTATATAAACACAATTAAAATTGATCTTATCACCTAATTTTAGAATTGTAATAAAAAATTTGAAAATAATTTTATTAAATAAAAAAACTGTTGTTAAGAAATTTTAGTTTCAAAATAATCATACTTAACGCATATAAACAATTTTTTAGAAAATTTTGATTTTAAGGTTATAATATGTGTGAGAAAAAAATTATAATTAATAATTATTATGACATATATTGATTTATTATAAAAAAAATAAGGTTATGTAAATTTTAAACCTTTTAATAACCAATTTTTTCTAAAATATTACTTAATTAAAAGAAAATTCCAAAAACCATTTCTTTTTTCATATAAAAGAAACATTTCTTGTTCATAAAAATATTCGGAATATGTTTTATATATACAAATAATATTCAAAAATTTATAATTTTATTCATTAATTACATATTTTATTTATTTAATGTTTTTGAAATCGACTAGGTTATGCTAACATGGTGATAAAGTTATAGAAATTATAATTTTCATAAATCCCTTATTTTTCGACAAAAAATCAACCCTCTAAAAAAATGATCAAAAATTCATAATAATTAAATTTTTATTTGTTGAATTCAAAAATATAGTTTATTTTATCAAATTAAAATTCAAAAAAATAAAAATTTATCTTTCATTGAAAAATATATATATATTAAAAACTGTATTTATTGAAAATATTTTTTTAGCTTTAACTCATATTAACTATTTTTATTCTGAAGGTAATTATTTTTAATTGATTACTGTAACACTGAGGGTTTTTATGTATTAATTTTTTTGAATAAATTTAATTTCTTTGATGGCTTGTAATAAACTCAGCACCAAGTTCTGTTTTTTTATACACAACACTAAGTTATTATTTCACCATATAAAACACTTAGATTATCTTTTTTTTATGTGAAATATGATTTTTGGATTGTGTTACACACAAATACAAGTTCCTTTGATAACTTGCATTACAAATAAGATCGAGTTTTATTAAACTACAATATATTATTTATATTATTATCAAAATGTTATTATAGATTTCACCTATACATTGGAATTGAAGTAACAAATAATATTAACAAAATTTTGAAAATATATTTTACACATGTATGTATAATTAATTTTTTGGTTATTAATTAGATATAAATTAAAATAAGAACTATTTTAAAGTAAAGAAATTCCTTTCTATGAGAAAACTATTTTCATATGTTTAAACATGTTTTATCTCAATAAATAAAACAAAAAACTTTTTATGGATGTTTTTAATAAAATATATATATATATATATTATAATTTTAAAAAAAAATGTTTCTAAATTCCTCCAATAAGTTTAATAGGTAAAAAATAAGAACAAATCTAGTTTGTGGCATAAAAATTTATAATTTTTTAAAAGGCACTTTTACCTCCTTTTAATGGAAGAATTGTCTTAAAACTAATTTTTGATAATTTTATAATTTTTATTTGTAATAATAAACTTCATTTTAAAAGATTATTTTAAAAATTTACTTTGGGTTTTTTTATTTTTCTCAGAAGTTTCATTTTTTGATAAATAGTGAAAAGTGCTGAATTTTAATTGAAAACAAGATTTTATTCTAATTTATTTTTACAGTTAAATTATATTTTATATTTGTTTTAAAGTATATTTAGATCAATTTTAAATCTATTAAATCAATTTAGGTTATTTTAATCAATTTCACAATGAAATTTGATATAAAAAATTTTCTATTTTTTGAACTTTTTACTTTAAAAACTCATTGTTACATCATGTATGTGGGATTAATTTTAAATTAATTCATTCCACGTATTTGTTTATAATTTGGAAAAAAATGATTGCATATTTGTAATCAGAATAATTTATAACATCTAGTAGGTTCAACGATTTTTTTTAACAAAAAAACCAGTGAATGTAATTAAAATTAATTAAAGTGATTAAGGTAAAAATGAGTTTACTTAGTGGTTAAACTTTAACTTAATGTAACAAATACCCTAAAAACTTGTCCAAAATCCATTTTTTGGTCATATTTCAACCATATCTTCCCTTTTGTCAAAAATGGAAAATTATTTAAGGAACATGATGTGAGGGAGACCTCTCAATAGTGTTTACCTTCTAAAATTTACAATAATGCCACTCCTCCATTATAAAATGGCACTCACCCCCCTCACTTATTCAGACCTATAAATACCTTTGACTCATCAAAACCCTACCCAAATAAGCTCCCAATTTACCTCCATTAATCCTAGAATCCTCCCTTTTGTCAGAAATCCAACCAAGGAAGCCCTTTGGTGCATACCAAAATGCGTTACTCAAAGAAGAGGAGGTTTGAACATATATGAAGAAATTAAAGACTTAAATTAAGGGGTTTCTTCTCAATTTACATTCCATTGATACTTATTTGTTATTATGAACCTAATTACATTTATGTGGTGCATATACTACTCTATTACTTGTTATATCATGAATTTAATTTATTTCATGATATTAAAAGTTTCAATTGATGTTATTTTTTCTCATATCTCATGATTCAAAAGTTACTCATGTGTTAAGGGAATTACATCACAATTTTTATATCTATGAGATACATTCTATATTCACTACTCGTTCCTTTTATGTGGAGTATATACTAACCTATGAAATTTTAAATCATTAATTTTCTTTATTTATTCATATTTAATATTTAAATTTATGCTATTATTTAATGGGGGACACAATTCAAAAGTTACTTAGGTGGTAAAGGGATTTATATCTCACTTTTATTTTTGTGAGACTTATGTCATAATAACCACTCATTTTTTTGTTTAGTGTATATACTGACCATGAATTTATTATATGATTCATATACTTAAATTTATGGATATTTTTATATCAATTTTATGATCTCTCTTTCATGGGGTTTATAGTTCAAAAGTTACAAAATTAGTAATGTAATTTTATCTCAATTTTCCTTCTTTGAGAAACATGTTATATTATGAACCAATATATTTTTGTGAGGATTATATAATTCAATTTGATATGTTTTACCATGAATATCCTACTTTTAATGATATTTTAATCTTTATATAATGTTATTCTATCATGGGGATAATGATTCAATGATACCCAAGTGGTGAGAGTCTATTGCTACAATCTCATCATTTATCAGGATTTTACTATTTGCTTCCATTGATGAAATATTATGATCCATATCTAAAGAAATATCATAAATTTTCCTTAACTATTTTTATTCAAGATATCTTTAAGTAATGGAACCATTTATTCACTCTTTCGTACTTAAGAAAATTAAGAAAATGTTTTTAATTAATTTTGACTTTAACTCTCTCCTCACTCGAAAATATATCCTCCATCAAAACCTTGTTTTCTAAAATGGTTTCAAAAATGTTTTTAAATGATATTTTAAGATCATTTTCAAGGAAAATTTATTTTCAAAATTTTTATGTGTTTAATTTTTTTTCAAATCATCCTATAAATTTTTTCAAGGTTACTTTCAAAGAAAATGGTTTTCAAAGTGTTTATGATTTAAAAAGAATTTTTCAAAGTGGAAAGGATATTTCCCTCAAGAAATATTTTTAAAATACCTTTCCAAATTATTTTCTTCTAAGATGACATCATTTTATATATTTTATAATTTAATTGGGATATGATCCAAGGAAACTATTCTTATTATTTATTTTAATGGTTTATTTTTATGATGACATGTTGTTTATGAGGTTATTTCTCTTCTATAGGTTATACCATAATAAAATACTTAAAACCCCACTTCTTTTCAAGTGTTATGTTATGATTGAATGATTTTGAAACCTGTCTCATTTTCATAAGTGATGATATGATGAAATTTTTATGATACCCATTTAATTTCATGGGTTATTATATGATGAATATTTTATCATATTGTGGAATATGTATTTATGATTCTATTATATGAAAGGAGGGATATATATCTCCCTCCAATGAAATGGGAAACTATGTATGAATCATGAATATATATATTATGTGTGAACCTGATTACATGTTCAAAATGTTATGCATGGACTTGGTTGACTGCCCATTTTTTTATGTGTGAACCTGATTACATGTTCATAATGTTTTTCATGAACCTAATTGCATGTTCTCAATGTTATGCATGGACCTGGTTTCATGTCTATAAGTTTATGCATGTGCTTGATTATATGTACACAATGTTATGAATAAACCAAATTACATGTTCATAATTTTATGTCTGGACCTGTTTACAAATCCAAAAGATTATGGGAGGGCCTTATTTCATGTCCTTAACTGAATGAGTGAAACTGTTTCTATTTACACATGTTCACAATGTTAAAATCATATTTTTATACCAGAAATTCTATATAATATTCCTATATTATGCTCTCATGGATTATTATCTTTATTAACTTATGATTAATTTATTATAAACTTCCAATATTTATGCCATGACTAAAATATATGACCTTTCATATTCATAGTTTGATCTTAAAATGTTATTATCATGTTCTCATACCCTTATTCTCAAGTTATGCTAATGTATCTCCATTATTTACACTTACTGAGCATCTGATATCACCTTTTATTATGTTTCCTTTCCCTAATTTGTAAAGAAAGTTTTTAAGTAAGAGTATTAAAGGGGAAGATATTTATAAGATATATTGAATATCTTTAAACAAATTAGAATAATGACTTATAAGTTTCCAAAGACACTAAACTATTATGATCCTTGGGAATTTTTTTTTGATGAATATTCATCTAAAATGATGTAATATCCATGTATACTAAGAATGGGTCACTCTATTTGGTATCAAAAGAAAGTTTTATTCACCCATTGGAAGCTATGATGGGAAAATTTTATTGATATCCCTAGGGATATTTGTAATGATATTTATAGGGATGTCTATAAGGATATTTCTAGGGATGTCTATAAGGATAAGTCTAATGATTATTCAAGGTCTAGGAAAATGCAATAGAATTATGGTAAAAGACATAGATAGTGGTTTCCTAGTAATACATACCTTTCTGGATACTAAAAGTGGATAAGAATCTATAAAAGATGTATACAGGGATAGAAACCTTTAAAACGTCGTATTGATCGAGACTCGATTGGGAACTGGTGCACAAAAAAGTTCCTTGATGCACACCTAGTTTGAAAATCTTGGGGGATATGCTTTGGAAATTCACAAACTATTTATAAACCATTGTGAAGGATTTAAATATAAGATGACTATGAATAACCTAGTAAGAACATAAGGTTTCATATATTAAAGAAGATGGTGATATTATTTTGACATCCTATAAGTTATTTTTCATGATTATGTGGTTTTTAGCTATGATAAGTGTTGCTCACACAATTATTTTTGGTTTTAGTCAATGGTGGGATCTAGAAGGAACTGGGATAACATTTAATGTGATAGAAAATTTTCTAATGAGTAGCCAAATGGGATGATCATTGAACTAAAGGATGTTGTGATCAGGCCTAATTAGTTTTCATAGAACATGATTAAAAATATGTACCTTAATAAAATCTCAGATTCACCAAAGAAGAGAAGGAAAGATTTCACTAATAATTTAGGTAATGGAGACCATGGAGGAAAGAAGATTCAGTTTCCTTTATGTTAATAATTTGTAAAGAAAAACCCAAGTGAATTTCTAAGATGAAGGGGGTATGTTTTGAATATGGAAAATAAAGACACAAATCAAGTAACTGTAAAGGTAAAATGAAAAGTTTTTCAACATAATTAATGAGAGAAATGGCCTCCCTAAGGTATCATCAATGGTTGAATACATTAAATGTGGAAATAATGTGCATTATACAAATTGATGTCCAAAGTTGAAAGCTCATAAAGAGAATCAGGAAGGTGGTACGAGTAATGGTTATATTGCTAATAATAAAGACACTACTGGTGAAATGTGAAAGGAAATAGGTACTAAGTTATAGGATGAGGTATCCTTATAAATGGATTAAGGTTTAAGTGGAATAATTTATATTTTTATGTAATTTGATTCAAGAATTATGAATTTAAAAATATAAAAGGATTGTTCAATTTATTTTTTCACTAAGGATTTACAGGAATATGTGGAATGGTTTCTATGGACTATAAAATTGATTTAATGTTAAGGTGTTATTCAGGGGAAACACAATATTAAGGGAAATATAACCCTTAATATGTCCTGAATGTTGAGATAGTGATGTTTGTATAAATATATGTTGGATATGAATAAGTGAATTCAATGATACTGATTAACTTCGAACAGATTAAGGATTTGTTGACAAAGTGGTTTATGTAATCATGGATAGAATTTAAAACATTTTTATACTTAAGGAATATATCCAATAATCTTTAGAATAATAAATAATACATGTTTTCCATAAGGAATTATGGTAATTTAGGTTATTACCATGTCTTTAGAGAATACATGATAAAGGTATTCACTTGTTTGGTATGTAATAAATAAGAGTTTCTTTATGATATATGGGGGATAAATTTTAAGATAATTTAGATAAATTTAGTAAAAAAATTTAATTTTTTTTATTTTCATCTTTTTGAAGGGTTACATGGTTAACCATTTATATAATGGTTTAAGTTAAACATTGGATGAGTTTTTAGAGATTAAAATATTATCTCACTATCTTAGGATTAATGTATATTGGATAATATATTATAACCATTTATCATTGATTTTAATTAAAGATATATGGAGTGGATTATCATTCTACCTCATGATATGATAATACTTTAAGAATGAAAATTTTAGATTCATTTATTAGAGTTAGTGATGAAGTGTAAAATGAGAAAGGTGCAACCAAAGGGTGAGATTATGCATTTTAAAAGGAATTAAATCAAGTAAGTATATTTCCTTATGTTATTATATAGTAAAATAATTCTTTAATTATAGGAAAAGGATATTTAAAAATATTTATCCTAATACTATTTTTTGAACTGAGGGACTCATAAATCACCAAATATTTATGGTTTTGAGGCCCTTAACATTCCATTAATCATTCACTTTATTTTCATCAATAACGTAAATAACACTCTATAATTATTTATTCTTTTCTTCTACGTTTAATCTTCCCTTCCCATATATGTTCCCCTATGTGGAAACCTAGTTATGAGTTACTTGTTGTAACAATTATGTTTCCAACTTTCCCTTTTTAAAAGAAGTTTTAGCATTCATTTTTACAATGTGTATTTCTATAAAAGGAATATTTAAGTATTAAAACTTTAATAACCCAGATGAATTTTGAGGGTGAAATTAATTTTAAGGGGGTAGAATGTAACTCCCTTAGTTTTTATGGTTTAATTTTTTTTGAATAAATTTGATTTCTTTGATGGTTTTCATTGTACTCTACACTAAGTTATGTTTGCATTATATAAAACAAAACTATATCCTTGAAATAAATAAATAACTTAGATTAGAATGTGGTACACACAAAATTATGTTTGTCTTGTGCTATACACAATGTCGAGTTCCTTTAAAAACTTAGTTACATGCAAGACCGAGTTTTATCAAACTATAGTATACTATTAATATTATTATTAAAATATTATTATAGTTATCAACTAGCCATTGGAATTTAATATATGAATAAGATTAAATAAATTGTGAAAATATTGTTTAAACATGTATTTAAAATTAATCCTTTGGTTGTCAATTATCTACAATTGAATGTATGAACTATTTCAAAATAAACTAATACTATTTTCTAACAAAACTATTTTTCTATGTACAAACATGTTTTATCTCCATAAATAAAACAAACCACTTTTGAGGAATGTTTTTAATAAAATTTATATATTATAAATTTAACCAAATTTTTTGAAATTCCTCCAACAAGTTTAATAAGAATAAAATAAAAAAATCTAGTTTTAGGCAAAAAAAGTGGTATTATTCTAAAAGATAGTTTAACTGCCTTTTAGTGGAATAATTTTTATAAAAATAAGTTTTGAAACTTTTATAATTTTTATTTCAAAATAAAAATCATTTTTTAAATCATAATATCAAATTTTACTTCAGCTAAATTTTTTATATTTTTCTGAGAAGTTTCATTTTTTATGAATAATGAAAAATACTAAATTTTAATTAAAAATTTCATGTTCATCTAATTTATTTATATAGTTAAATTATATTTTATATTATATTTAAAATATATTTAGATCAATTTTAAATATATTAATCCCATATAGGTCATTTTAATCAATTTCACATTGAAAATGGATATAAAAACAATTCAAACTTTTGAAATTTTTACTTTAAAAACCCGTTGCTAAAACCCATCTATGGGATTAATTTTAAATTAATTTATACCATTTATTTATTTAGAATTTGGAAAAATAGATTCCATATTTGTAATAAGAATAATTTATAATTTTTATTTGGTTCAACACAGTTTTTTACCATAAAAAATAGTGAAATTAATTAAAATTAATTGTAATGATTAAGGTAAAACGAGTTTTCTTAGTGGATAAAATTTAAATTAAGGGGGGAAATACCCTATACATATTTCCAAAATCCATTTTTTGTAAATATTTCAACCATATACCCCCTTTTCCCAAAAACAAATGATTATTGGAGGCCATGATGTAAGGGAGACCTCTCAATTGTGTTTACATTTTTTATATTTACAAGAATTTCACTCCTCCTTCACTATAAAAGGGAACTCACCCCACTCACTTATTCACACCTATAAAACCCTTTGGATTATCCAAAATATACTCAAATAAGCTCACAAATCCCTTCACTTCATTCTAGAAGCCTAACCATGGGAATAAATCTAACAGAGGAATTTTTTTGTAGAGACTCGGGTTTTTCCCAAAAAGGATTTGGAATATTCCTAGGAATAAATCTAGAGTTAGTCGTAGAGACGGCATGTGATTTCATATCTTGGTGTGCTCAGAATAAATTTTATAATAATATTAAGAATTTTTTTTATTCTATTTAAATGGAGGAAAGGGATTATCTCTCAAATTATAGCTCAGATCATAAATTCAAGGCCACGGTTGTGTCTGAATCATGGCGTTTACCCTTGAAGGGGTATAAGTTTTGTGGGTGTAGGGATTCTGTGGGAAAATTTATCAAGGGTGTTTCCATAAATAAATAAGTTAATTTATTTTGGATGTCGGGTTGAATAACTCCTAAATGAAGTCTTAGATAGGATTTATGAGCTCGCGGTTACATTCAAATCATCGTGTCTACCCTAGGTGCAAAATAACTTTGTCATCACTGGGTGTCAGGTTGGAGGTGAGACGTTGGTGATGATTTAAATGGGTGATATTGATTTAAAAAAATTAAATCAGTATCCCCTCCTCCCCCCCTTCCCCTTTACTACACATTCAGAGCTGCAACCCACTCTCCCTTCAATGGATGAACGAACCAAGGAGGAGCCGCCGACACCCTTTTTCGATGTTGATCATCACCAGACCAGGAATCAGCACATCGAAGGCATCATTCTACACCTGGATCTTTGGTATTTCACCCCTATGTAGGATTATTTGAGTTGTAATCTCATTCCCCTCGATTATTCTGCATTTTTGTTTGAATTGTCCCCATGCATGTGAATATCGGGATCTGAGGATCCCAGATCAGGTCTTGGTTTTTTTTCTGACCACCGGAGTGTTTTTGGTGGCCTGTGGAAGGTGGCGGCGACGTGGGTTTAGTTAGGGCAGATTTGGAAAGTTGTGGCCACAAGGTGGAGACCATTTTGGTGTGGCGGAAGCCGTTGGGGGCGTGGCGGTCATTGGCTGGGAAGCGACGCAGGGAGCCGGGACGGCAGCGTGGCACTGGGTCATGGCAAAGGGCCCTAGATAGAATGTCCAGCCATGGGAACCCACCCCCATCCCCATGCGTGTTTTTAGGAAAATTAAAATAAATATAATAATATTATTATTATTATTCTTCTTCTTCTTCGGTGATTATTGCATCGGATATAACTCTTGTGTTCGATGTCTGATTGACATGTCGTTAGTGGTGTTGCAAACCTAAATTTAATATAGACGTTTCATGATTTATTTCAGGTTATTAAATCCTAAATCAAGGTGTGGTCCCCTTGAGTGCTGATCATGGTGTTTTCTGTGGAATGTGACTGTTTCACCAGTTAACTGTTTCAGGTAAGTGAGTAGCCCATCCTGTGTGTTTTTTCACATTGAATGTGGTAGTGGCCATAGTTTGGGCCTAAGAAAGTTGGTGTACAAGTGATGTTGTGTGGGACACTTGGGTTAGCGACGCCTTTACCGAAGAGGTTGAGTGGGTCCCCCTGGTTCCTATTTCTAATTTTTTAATCAACTGGATTTAGTGTGTCCCCCTATTCCTTTTGTTGTGAGGGTTTTCAGTATCAAGTCCCCTTCACCAGACTGTGACCCCTCTTCGGCTGCTTTGCATATGTATAGTCTGGGTGTGTTCCCGTTCTCTGGAGTGAGTTGTCTCAATCTACTTTGAAAGAAATCTCAATGAATTAGGATAATTTGGCACCCCAAGTGGCCGGGTGTAATCTGTGTGTCCCTTCTTGTTTTCCCTGGTAGTGTTTTTGGTGTCATCATGACCCATATTTACCCATGCACTGATCCTCTGCCCAGGATGTTCTAATAGGGTACGGAGCCCCCAGTGAGCCATGGGCATAGACTCTCTATCTGTGTATCAAGGTGTTTTTCTTCCTTATGTGATCAATCATGACATTTTACTCACTGGAGTTCTCAAAATCATCATGACCGACTCTACATGGGCATTGATACTCTGTTTGGCTAGTTGTTCCAGATTCAAGTTTTTGCGCGATACTTCTATGTTTTTCATTTTCACCTAGGTTTTTAGTGTCCCCCAGCGGACCCTGGGTGGGATCCCCTACCTGAGGAGTTGGGTTAGTTTAGTCACCGAGTGAATTCCTCCATGATGTTATCCGTTGAGCGGGTCCTCATGGATGGTTACCAAAAGGGTTTTCCAGGTTGTGTCATTAGTTTTTTTTCCTAATGGAGTGACATATCTCAATTGAGTTCCATCTGGGATGGTGAGGCTCACTCATTGACTATGATTCATTGATGCTTGTCCCCTATCATTCTATGTTACATAAGGGATGGCTAGGCTCTTTGTGTATGCCGTGAGTCTGGTTTATCCTGGTGATGTCTATGAGGTCAGAACCTCATTTGATCATTGAAAGTGTTGCATTGGAACCTCGAGTCACCTACCATGGACAGTCAGTAGTTGGGACCATGCGACTTAATGATGGATCTGAGTATATCTGGGTGATTTTCTAGGTTTCCTTGTGGTTTTTTCACTTTTGAGTTGGAGCACTATGTGGTTGAGCTAACTAATCATGTTTAGCCAAGGATGGTCTCGTGATGGAGTTTCTCTCCCATTTGGGTTCCCTCTGGTTGGGATGAGTGGACTAATGCCTTTCAATTTCTCCTTTTCTTTTGGGGTTTTTGGGGCACCTACTGAGTATCTTTATACTCACCTCTATATGGGTTTTTCCTGCAAATTTCTTGTGTATTGTTCATGCCATAGGCCTTTCTGTGGAGTCCTAGGAGGACCTGAAGCAGGAAGATCTTAGTGAGAAAGACCAAATTGCATGGTTACTGGAGCTAGTCTGGGGATCTTTCTGGCGGGAGTTTGACAGCGGTCCCCTCCATCTGAGCATGTTGGATGCTTTTGAAGTTTTTATTTTGGTGGGCCCTATATTTTCACTTTTTATACTTCTATTGTGCTCTAGTTTGTGATAGTTGTATTCATGCATTTCTTTTCAGTTTTTATATATCTATGCACTATTGGATAGAGGTATATGTGGGTGCACATGTATATGTAACTTAGGATAAGGCCTCTCATGTGTGTGATAGCCTACTCAGAGCTATTCACCAGCCCTTGTGTAAAGACCCGGAAATTCCATGTAATTTTTTTTAATTATATGGGAATTTTACGAGTCCGTGAAAATAAACAGCACCTGATTCTGAGGCCTGGTGTGCCCGGAATGAATTTCTGAACTTTTTTTCAGGTGAGTTCAGTAAACGTGTGAGTGGGTTTTTGTAACTCTTAAACCAATTCTCGGAATTTAAATCTGAGGGCACCATTGAACTCGCAGCACTGGTATTCACTTAAGGAGACCTTTACCTCGACCGCAGTAGGTTGAGGGTCAAAGATAGTTTTTCACTTTTTCATGGGAAAAAAAACAAAATTATTTAACATTTTATTTTTATTCTTGAAACCACCTTTGATTTTTGGAGGTGGGGACCACAAGATTTTATCCTCCAAATTTAATTCTCAGTGGTTGGGACCACCCGACCCTAAAACCTCCCCCAATTTGAATTTAATTGCAGGGACCACCTAATCCCTCTTAATGGGAGAAACCCCTTGAACTTCCTCATTAATGGGGAATTAACCCATATATTACACCCCATTAATTTTCTCCCATTTAATTATGCCTTGTAAATTGATTAATGTTTCCAACTTGTTTTGTGACAACAATTTAAAATTGGACAAACACTTTTTATTTTTTGGTTGGCTATTTCTTTTGAGGGCATTTGTTGGGAAAAGGGTTGGCAAAGCTTTTAGGGGAACTTAGAGGAACACTTCCTCCAACGAATAACGCTTCTTCAAACGAAGAACACCGACATTCTCCAACAACTTCGACTCCTTCCTCATGACATCCTCCAACGGTGGATGTCTTAAAAAATGAAGAACCACCTCCTTCGAAGGGCATTTATCCGATGAACGAGCTCAGGATCGGAGGCATGTGGCAGGCACGACGAACATCAACATCTTCCTAAGGGGGGTCCTCATGGGATATATAAATTTCACTCTGCCATGATATGTTAAAATTTTGGTGAATGTGGTGTTCGGTCTATTTAGTTAAATCTCCCCAAACTATAATGTCACTTCATTTTCTTTCCAAGCCTTATGAGGAGCTAGAAGGTCATGGAGGTTGGTGGATCTTATTTGTACGATGAAAGTTTTTGGCACAACTCATGTATTATTCTCTAGGTGGTAGTATTCCATCTTCCAATTTGGTGATTTATATCAAGCCCATACAAAGGTGTTTAGATAGTGATTGCAGTATCTGGAGACTTTGGTGCAAGTTATTCCATATTTTACATTTTTCTTTATTTCCAAAAATTACACAGATTTCGTATTTCTATTTATAGAGATCTTGGGAATGGGATTTTGATCACTTCTATACATCCCAATAATTTTTATTCAATTACATTGACTTCTTTTTTTAGTATTGTAGTAACACATGGTTTATACTTGTGATTTCATGCATGAAATAAAGAAATTTTAAAAAATCATAGCATCATTTTGATATGTGTTTCACATATGTAGTTTTTTTAACCTTTACACAAACTCCCAGCTTGACTAAAGGTCCTCTCCATTTACCTTTACACTGATGGGTCTATATAAATTTAGACTTTATTTACCTTCATGAAAAAGGTTATAAATAAAATTATTTCTATGTCCACTTTATGCAAAAGAGGTAGGTATCTTATATGTTACCTTTACATAGGTATACTATGTAAAGGTAAAAGCTTCTACATTTCCACTAGTAACCCTCTATCATGTAAGGGTGTAATGGAGAAGATAAAAATTTATAATTTTTGAAGTTTTATTATGGTTTATGAAATGCTTATAAATCAGAGTAAAGTTTATTTTGTGAATGTTTTAATTTATAGAGTTTATAAATTAATTAACAATGAATAATGAATAATAAATTATATAAATTTTTCTGAAACATTTATTAATAAAAAAATTCAAAAAATTAAAGGTTAATATTTAAAAACAATTATCAAATTATATGGAATTCCTTTTGGTCTAGAAATAAATTTTTTTTAAAAAATAAAAAAGGTAATTTATAAAAAAAATATAAGTTACAAAATAAGGCCAGAATATAAGTTTTTTATATTTAAATTATGAAAAATTCATAATTACTAAAATTGAATTGTTTTAAATAATAAGGGGTCTTATTTAATATATTATTTAATAATATCAAGAAGGATTTGATAACTGAATTAGCTAAAGGTTTAAATATTGTTTAAATTAATGATATTTAAACTACATAAAATGTTTTTATAATAGAAAATGAATTATAAAATTGTTTACAATTAAAAAAATATTATATATTTAAAATGGTGTTTCATATAATGCATAATGTGAAGAGTTTAAATTTAGATTTTAATTTTAATTGTTTATATTTATTATTATGGAATGTCTATAATGATTAATGATTAGAAAAAAAATTATAATTAGTTTTTATTTATTAATAGATCAAAAATGGTTGTATCGTATATAAATAATTGAAATGTTCATTTATTTAAAATTTTATTCCCTACATTATTCATGTTCATATAATGAGTATGATTATACTTTAATTTAAAATGTTAAAATGGTTCTGATGAAATTACTAATCCTTTCATTACATGTTAGATGCATTAATAGAATATTTTGTTTTTCATTAACCTTGAACTTGGTTTCTTATTTTTATTTTTATCATTGATTTAGTTGTTTATCATTGTTTTTTAATACTATTTTTTGAATTATTATGAATTGAATTATCTCTTGAGTAAATTCTACCTGAGTAGAGGGACCTAGGTTTGGATTACCCATCATCCTAGAGGATTATTCCTTATTCTATAAAGGTGGGTGTTTTTTGATCTTTTGTTATGGCATTACTCAGGTGGATTTTGTCGATATAATGTAATTTAATAACTTTACATGAACTATTAAAGTATCTTATGGATATGATTTATTTGGTTATGAATGAATATATTTGGATCCTATATTTGGGTGAATAATGCAAACTTGTAGATCAAGTAAAGATTTACGCAAAAATGGATTGAACATATTGATTTCTAGGAGGGAATAAGATTCCAAAACCAAATCATTAAAAGAATTCAAACATAGGGGAATGAAGATAATACTAGATTGTGATATTAAATCTACTTAAAATAAAAAATGGCAGATTCTATATAATGTTTCAATTTTCAAGACTTCGATTATCCAATCGGGTAGTTTCATTCCATAGTGGGGTGCCCCTAAATTATCTTGTGTATGGAAAGAAAGTAAGGAGTGACTCTAGATTATCCAATTAGATAGTTTCATTCTATAGTGTGGTTCCCCTAGATTGTATTATATTAGCTCATTTTTTTAGTTTTTCTTTAGTTAATACATAGCTAGGAAACCCTAAGGGTTTCTATACCATAGGAATATATTTGAGTATTATCCATAATATGGATATGGAAAAAGAGTTTTCCACTCAAATTTAAAATAATCACAACTATTTTGATTGGATTGATAACCTACATAAATAACTAAAGTTATAAGTTTTATTCCATAATGAGGGAATTGCTAAGTGAAATATAGGTTTTAGATCACTGATTAGATATAATGTAAGGGGTAATTATTTTTAGTGGGATCACTTTCATTCAAACGCCTTAATGAAAATATAGAAAATATGATAATTATCTAATAAAATATTTTATTACAGATAATGAAATTATAATCACCCAATTCAACCCTAATATCTGTTCTAGAGAAAGAAAAACTAAATGGAAGTAACTTCCTCAACTGGTATAAAAACATGAGAATTTTTCTCAATCAAGATGGAAAACATTTATGTGTGGGAACTACCACTTATAAAGGCACCAACTATTGAAGTGATCCCATAAACAGAGTTAGATGCATATGAAAGACCTATAAAGGATTCACTATAGGTATCAATATTTATGATTTTCATTAATTAGTATATATTTAAAAAGAAACATGATACTATGGAAACCGAAAAATTATAAACATCCTAAAAATGAATTATTAGGAGAAAGCTATGCATGAAATGTATGAGGTGTCAGAGGATCATATTTGATAAAAATGATATGGGTAAATAAATATTAAATCATATACATTATATGATTGGTTACTTCAATGATTTAAAGAGGATGGGTTCACCTCTTAATCTTGAACATTCTAATGATTTTATTCTACAATCATTATTAAAGAGGTTTTGAATGTTTTTTGTTAATTATAACATGAGTGAATTTTTCATACCATTACTTAATCTCCTAACTATGTTGAAGATAGCCAAGAAATACAAGGGTGGTCTAGGACTATATTCCATATTGATCATATAGGAGGAGAAAGGTAATGGTTTTGGAAAGAAATGAAAGAATATTAGTCATTAGGAGTCCACACGACCAGTTAAACTGAATAAGATAAAGAAAATAGAATTCTATCATTGTGGAAAAATCATCCATTGGAGAAATAATTTTCCAGATTACCAAAAAGTCTTAAAAACCATGTGGAGAGTCTACACCAGGTATAAATTTTATAAATTTAAATTCTCATAATTTGAAATGTATATGATATCAACTTTATGTTTTACAAATTTTGTAAATATATAGGAGTTTATAAGTAAAGGAGGAATTGAATATTGAATCTTAGAGTATTGGATAAAGTGGTTGTTGTATTAAATACTTAGATTCCAAGTAAGACTTCAAGATGGATGGATTTATGGATATGTATTTATTTATCTCTTTTTTATCTCTTAAAAAGATATTGAAACCATTATTGTATGAATAAATTAGATTATTTTTTTGATGCACATATTATTTTTCCAAATTATTTAACATTTTTATAAGGTAGACATGGAAAAATAGTTTCATCTAGGATAATAATGTTTATACAAATATAATATAATATATTCAAAACACATAGAATACTATATATGACATATAAAAAATATTTAAATTGATAAATATTCATATTAAAAGGAAATAAGAGTTATATCCTTTAAAAAAGGTTTTTATTGTTCTTTATCCAAATATTCTGAGAGAATATTGTCTAAGAGGCTAGTAATATTATGTTTGAATATAATAGAATTTATAATTTAACAAATACAATATTTTACCAATATAAAATTATAGTGATTTTTTAATCAATATAATAAATTTATTAGGATATATGTTGGTAAATAAAAATGTAAAGAGTTTCATTTAGTTACTATTACTACCTTCTAGAAGGATTATACCATCCTATTTACAAAGTGAATTTCACTTAATATATTAAAAAATGTTAGGTTTTTTATTAAAATAGAAATTTCAGTAGTTACATTTAGTTACCATATAAATGTAAATTTCACTTTATCTTAAAGAAGTGTAGAATGTGTTGGTGAATGATAATGTAAATATTCACATTATTATTCAAGGAATGGAATGGGTTCCAATGATGATGATGATAAACTTAGAAAGAGCTCTAAGTTGACAATAGAAGTTGATATCATAACATTTAATGTTTTGATATTAATAAGTTTTAATATGTTAAAAATGTTGAGCATGAGGAATATGATTCCTAAATATCATAATTATTCAAACTACATTCTTTTATAGATGTTACTCACTAAAATATTTTAGTGGGGGTTTCTTATGTGGTCACATAGATATGTGGTAGGAATTACATATAGATGAAATGAGTTAATATAAACTCTAAAAATGTCAAAATCGTAAGATTTATTTGGTAGTTAATCATATATGAGTTGATAAACACTCATTTAGGTATGGTTTTGTTCAGTATTCATAAAATATTTTAAGAATATAAAATATATCATATAAAAACAAGCATCTATTATATTAATTTTTCTCACTGATTATGAAAATTTATATACATATATACATTTCATGAAGTGAAATAATAAATGACCTCTCAATGTATGGCAATGAGTTCTTCCTAACTGATGTTTGTTAGGGAATATTATAGGTTCTAATGGAATTTTAAGGTTTGATTGAGTATGATTATTGTATAGAGATATAGAATATGCTCATAAATCATAGAAAGGATTTTTTATGCATTAGATGGCCAAATAAGTATATCATATAGAGTGTCACACGTGATTTATTTGGTATAATATGGGTGAATCGAATATTTTTGGGTCCCCCTACTTTAAGTCAGTGAGATAAAAGTATGAGAACCTTCATGCTTTGATACTTTTCCTACACAAGTCAAAAGTGACTTAGCTAATAACAAGGCAGTTAGGTATGTTGTTAATCATGTATTTGGTTACATATAAACTAAGATGGAATTTCTTTTTCCTCTCATATAGTGGGTAGAATAAGTGGTCCCTTGATTGAGATAAAATAGGGAGTGTGTGGGATCACCAAGGTAGTACATATTATTTTCTTACCTACTAAAATGGCAGTAATGTGATGTGATCATGTGCAAATATGAATATTATGTGATGTATTCATTACCCATATTATCCTATACCTAAATAATCGTCAATGTATGAGTTAACTATATGGTATTGACATACTTCATGTCCTATGGTCACTCGATATCTTAGAAAAAGGGGAAATATGTGAATTCACATGTGTATATGATGCAGACTATTGGAAATTGGTATAGAGATGCATGTTTTTGATGGAGATCACTCCAGATCCCTTTATAGATTATATATCATTGATTCTTGGATAAAATCTTCTCTTTTATTAAATTTATGAATCTTGTTATTCATCTTTTTTTCAATTATATGAAGGCACATGGGATCACATTTTGTGGTAAAAAAATAGATATTTATTTTAACATAAATACCTACTATAAGAGTATTTTAGAGTTAATTTAAAATTTATTTGGATAGGAATACACAAGATATTACTTATGATTTTATATGAGGTAAAGTTAATGATATATTTATAATATAGTTTTGTAAAAAGTCTAAAAGAATTTTGGATATGATTTCACAAGTTATTATATATGATACAATACTATTTTAAATGGTAAAAATTCTATGGGGATTTAGTGTAAGAAAAATAATGAAGGATATATACCATAAATTTCATTTGTATATGATTCACTATGTGAAATTATTTTTATGACTAAAGGAAATAATTTTAATACTTATCCTATATATATTTAATGGATATATCATATCCTATAGTTGGATCAATTTAAAATTATCATTTTTCATGGGATTTTTCTGCTCGTATTTCATGAGATGTTCCCATGCTTGGTTATCATTAAAAGAGTGTTTTATATAGTAAAACAAGTATGGAAGATTAACGGATGTGATGCATTCATTGACCATGGTATTAACTCATGTGAAATAATTTATAAGTTAATATATACAAATTACTAAGAAGCATACCCGTGGGCTATACAAAGATCCTTCAACCATGAAATGTAAAAATTGTAGTGAATGTGGTGTTATGTATGTTGGGTTGAATATCCCAAAACCAGAATCCCTATTCATCTTCCTCCTTATACTTTTAAGGTGTTAGAACATCATGGTGGTTGGTGGATAAAATTCATATGATAAACCATTCTGGTGCTACTTATGAATACCTTTATAGGTTTGGATATTTCATATTCCACTTTGGTTATTTCTATTAATCCCCTATGAAGGAGTTTATTTAGTGATAGTAGTAATTTATGGATTTGGTGAAATGTACACCATAGTTTACAGTATTTATCATTTTTTTAATTTTTAAAAAATTTAAATTTCTATGAATGGAGATCTTATGAATGGGATAATGATCACTTTAACATATCCTAATAATTGTTATTAAACTCTTTCGATTCCTTGAAACTAGATAAATTGAAAACCACAACCTCTAGAGAAAAACTTCTCCTCTATCACATATATAAAGAGTAACAATGTGGTGGGGATATCCAGAATGATTAACTAAATATAATAAGTTGGGGTCTTTGCTCCAATGGTGTAGTCCTCACATAAGATATCCATTGAGACAATTAATATGAACACTAAGGGAAAATCACTATTTACTTTGGGTGTGGATGATGTGCTCCCTACTATATGGAAAACCATTATGGTATATCACCTAAGAATATCTGGTATCACAAGAACACAAAGTCGACATCACCATCATAGTCCTCTCCCATACAATGGAAGAGTGTGGGTCCACCACCACTGATCAAATATGAGAAATTTCTCTCTCACATGTAAGATTTGACTAGTCCATTATTATCTACTCATACGACTCTACCATTATTCAATCATAGAGTCTATTTATAAGGGATATACCCACAAATTTACAATTATACCACCTTGATCTCCTAATTGTCCATGGTTGTAGCTATACAAGGTCCAAAAAATGTTTTTTAAATTATAGACTCGCTGTATTAGAGTTTTTTTCATAGTTGAGACTCTAAGGCCAGAGAAACTCCTTGAATTCCTAAATATCTTTTACAATAACTTATAAAATAAATTATTTGGTCCATAATTTTAATAAAAAACACTTTAACATCATCCTCATATTATATTCTAATATATATTTTATTATATCATTGAGGGATGGTTATGGTTCTCCCTTTGGGACCAGGCGTGCATTCATTCACCATCATGGGAAGTGAATTCTCACCAGTGCACATAGTGAATATATCCACACTTCATATCTGATGGGTATCCAAATTCAACTTCTTGATGGTGGGATATACTCCCCATATATGAGGGTATCTCTCTTAATGTTGGAGGTGGGCCTCACATTAATTACTCAACTATATATCACTAAGTAGTACTAGAATGGGTAACCAAACCATACTGAGGTAGGTACTACAGGATCTCATCTTTTCCATAAAAGAATCTCCTGAAATAACTCTTTATTCTCTAAGGATAAAATCATATTTCCTAAGGGTGTTAGTGAGAGATGATCACCACTAGTGGAAACTCTCTAGTGGATATGGTTATAGATAGGGGTTCCTATAGAATATTTAACTCCTAAAAATATGATGTAGAAAGAATAATTATCACATGCACCATCCACTATGAGAGTCTATGAAAATAGGACATGAATAATACCCAAAACCACATAAATTGATTTATGACTATATTAATCCCCTCGTGTGTCATGAAATAACCAAATTTGTTTATTGTAGTATTGTACCTATGCATTTTCCATATCTAATGGCTCTCATACCACCTTATCTCCCTCTCATGAGTGTTGTTGCACACGCTCTCAAAATAATTATTTGTGATTTTACTAAGTGCAGCACAGTGGATGAACTAGGTTATTCTCTCATGGAGGAAGTGAATTAAACAACTATTAATAGGCTAGAAGTAAGTATTTAAGTAGTTAAAAACAAATGAAAAGAAATATGTGGGGGTTGTGACTTTTCAAATAGTAAATTAAATAAGAAAATGAGAAGCAACAATCAAGAGACAATTTCTTTAGGAACACTTATATGAGAAGACATAGTTGATCTCATCAAACCCCTTCACCATTCATTTATCATTATCCCATATGATTATAATTTATTCAATTATAATCCCCAAACCTTGTTAACCTCTTAACCCTACGGAAAATAACATGACCAAAAAATATTGGAAAATTGAGCCTTTGGTCAACTTCGGGACTTCCCATCATAGCACCCTGCCTTGATTGTGATACAAAAGCCAAATTATGGTCAATGGTAAATTAGGGAAGTATATCCTCCCTATATTTTAGAATTAATTGAGTTGGGGATGAGAATTTAACCCCACAATTCTATCCCAAGTTGATTATATTTTGCGATTGAGGCTTCACTCACACAGTTTACACAAGCCCGGCCACGTAGTCAAGTGCAAGTCGATCGAGTAACTTAGAAATTAGAAATAAATTAATTGATCACAATTTAAGAATTATAGTATGTTTATGGATTCAAAATAAATAAATGAAAGGAGTTTTGATTAGATCAACTATGAAAGAAATAACTCTTCCATGGGCGGAGTTGTCATTATGGAGACATTTTGCATAAGTAATGGATTGAAAGAGGAACACCCAATCTCATTTCCACTCTTATATTATTTCCCAAGAAGAAAAATAAAAATATTATAAGAGAATAAAACATAATATTTATTAAATAAAATTTAGGTTACAATCATAAAAACAAAGAGATACAAAGAGGAGGTGGGAGATGGGAGCCTTTTTGGAAGAGATATTTGCACAAGGTCTTACTTCTTACAAGAGTTTTGTGAGGCTACCAAGAGACACCCTTTCGTCCAAACCTTCCCAATTCCTCAAAAAACCATTCCAAAGAGTGAAAACACCAATTTATAGAGTGGTGGGGAGGCTAGGTTCAAAGTGGATTCAAGTGTGAATGGGGAATCTCACCCAAATAATTTAATCCAACATTCACTGACCATTTGTCCTTAAAAATGCGTGAACCAACTGTTCTTATAGAATAAGGATTTGTTCTAAATTGGGGTTTATAGATCCTATCAAAATTTCAGCCCAATCCAAGCTCGGATGAAGGAGTTATAACCCAAATATAGAACCAATGTCCAATCTGGAAGGTCCAGCCCACCTTTGACTTCATGGTCCATTTAGTCCAACCAAATGCATGATTTAGCTCCACTTTTATGAACAAAAAACGTATCCCATTAAGTCAGAAACATAGTTCCAAAATTCCAAGTTCAAATAATAAATATTAAAATATTTATCTTCTAAATACTATAGTGAACTTTAATGGGTAAAACTGGAATTTCCATCAAATTTTCAAATGAATGATTTGATCCCAAATATTTTATAAATAAACATATTTAACATAATGTAAGTAAATTTTATCATTTATTATCAATAAAATATTCAATAAAAATGTTTTTATCAACTCCCCCACACTTACCCTTTTGCACTCCAGGGAAAAACCTCATATCAAGTAAACATCAATATCAAATCAAAACAAATTTTAAAACACATATCCTTGAGCTCCATCAATTCCATACCAAGAAAAAAAGATATCATGCCTCATAAAAACCATTATTTCAAGTTCTCCATTTATATCATTCAATATATTTTTACTTCATTTATCCTCCAATTCACACAAAACACTTACCTCACTTTAATTTTCTCTTATCACACAAATGTCAATTTTTCAGCAATGTCTTTCACATCCAAACTCATACAAGGGTCACCATAGGCATGATAAATTCCTAAATCACCACCCGATGTGAGTCAAGGACGTATGTTTATCATGGGGAATTTTCAGGGTTGTTCTTTGGCTTTCAGTTGGTAGGATTAAGATGTGAAAAATTCTGAGGCCGAATGAGGAGGGCTTGACTCTTTTTGAAGAAAAATTGAATTATTCTAATTGTCACTTAAATATGGTCTCCTCCTCAATCCCCATATCATTAATTCATGTTCATCATCATGAGAAATAAAGGAATGTGCACACCATTCAACATTTCAGAAGTAAAAATGTCAATCTTCTCAAACATGATTTTCTTTAACGCTCCAGATAGGCACAAATTTCTCTCTCAATTAGGAGCTCCATAAAGGCACACCTTCAAATATCATGAAAGCTCCAGAAAAGGAACAACTTTCAATATAATTATTTTCTTTATCAGTAAACAAAACTCTTCAGAATTTAATTTTCTATCCAAAGTATCACAGAATGGGGTAGCACAACACAAGACAGCTTCCCCCACACTTAAGTTCAACTAGATTATGCAATTTCACTTCATGAGTTGGTTGGATAGGGAAAATTGTCCTGTAATGTGGCAAAATTAACAGGATGTTCATGTATTCTAAATGCTACAAGGATTAAATTTTCAAGGTAGGCCATTAAAAAAAATTATTCTTTGAAATAGGGGCTTTACTACTAAAAAAATTCCTCAATCATTTAAACATAAGTACCTCAAACCCTCATGTTTTGATAGGAATAAATCAAATTATGGTTAAATAAAGCATGATTTGGTTCTCTCAAAAAATGAGGTAAATATAAAGAACATGAAAAGAATGGTTCAGAAGCCACACATGAATCTGATTTCAAATATAAAGATAGTGAGATGTGGCATGGGATTCAAAATTCAGAGTACATTTCATGAAATTACTAAATATTTGAACATGAATCAAAGTTCTTTTCAGCATTCATTTAAGTTCGGTTTCATGGGATAATTTTTTTCACTTATTGATATGAATTAAAAAATGGTTATAAGAATCATTTCATCTCAAAAGTTTCAAAAACACTCAAAAAAATTGAAAAAATAAACACAGAAAATATGAAAAACACATTTTTTTAAAATAATTGAAAAAAAGGAAAACAATTGAAATTACTAAACTAAAAGGTTCCATCCCCCACACTTAAAATATTTCATTGTCCTCAATGTGAATCCATGAGATGATATATGCACATATAATGTATAATTTTAAATAGGAAAACAAATAAAAAAGTGAAAGGGTTAGGAACAGCCTGATATGCTCAAGTGATGATGGGGTCATGTAGTGTGATGAAATACACTCCATCAGTAGGAAGTCCCTTAATGTATCTCTCTAAACGTTGCCCATAGACTGTAAATCTCCCTCCTATGTTCTCTTGTGTTATCTCCACTGCACCATAAGAAAAAAAAATTAGTCACAACATAAGGGCCTAACCATCTGAAACACAACTTACCAGGCATCAGCTTCAGTCGTAAACTGTAGAGAAGGAATTTCTCTACAACATGAAACTCCATTTGTTGGATCATTTTTTCATGAAATTCTTTGGATCTTTCCTTATATATCCTTGATTTATCATATGAAGACAATCGAATCTCCTCAAGATCTTGAATTTGTAGCTTCCTTTGGATTCCATCTTGGGCCAAATCCAAGTTGCATTTCTTTATAGCCCAATAAGCTCGATTCCCAACTTCCATGGGGAGATGACACGCTTTCCCAAAAACAATCCAAAATGGGGAAATACTAATGGGTGTATTGTATACTATCCTATAATCTCACAATGCATCATCCAAGTGCTTGCTCCAATCTTTCCTATTTGGCTGCACGGTTTTCTCCAAATTTTGTTTCAACTCACGATTTGAAACCTCATCCTGACCATTTGTTTGGGGGTGGTATGGTGTTGATGTTTTTTGTTTCACCCCATACTTCCAAAGAAGGGAAGAAAGATTATGATTGTAGAAGTGTGTCCCTTGGTCACTGATGATGGCCTTCGGTACTTCAAACCTGCAAAAAATCTACGCTTTGACAAAGTCCACAACAACAAGAGAATCATCAGTCCTGGTGGCTTTATCCTCCACCCATTTACTCACATAATCAAGAGCAACCAAAATATACAAAAAAAACAAAGGAACTAGGAAAAGGAACCATAAAATCGATGCTGGATACATCAAAAATATCACAGAATAGTATGGGTTGTTGGGGCATCTCATGTCTCCTAGAAATGTTCCAAGTGTGTTGGAAATGATAGCATGACTTACAAAACACATGGGCATAATGGAATAATCTAAGAAAATATAATCCAGAGTCCAAAAATTTCTTAGCTGACTGTTGGGGTCCAAAGTGTCCACCATAAGCAAGTGAATGAAAAAACTATAGAATGAACTCAAACTCATGATCAGGAACACACCTCCTAATAACTTGGTCACTACACATATGCCAAAAGTATGGATCATCCCAAACATAAAATCTTGACTTTCTCTTTACCTTTTGTACTTGATGTTTCTTTAAATTTTCAGGGATTTCAGAGGAAAAAGGTAGTTAACTAAATTAACATACCAAGGTTGCGTATCTGTGATGGGATAAAGATGCTCATCAGGGAAAGTGTCTCGAAGTGGTATATGGTCCAAGGTGTTATCCTCTAGTGTGTGAGTAAGCCTGCTCATGTGGTATGCCACCAAGTTTTCTGACCCCTTCTGTTCCTTTATCTCAATATCAAATTCCTAAAGAAGGATCATCCATTGGATAATTCTAGGCTTTGCATAAGGTTTCTTCAAGAGGTACCTCAGAGCTACATGGTCAGAAAAAACAACTACTTTCAAGCACAAAAAATATGAACGGAATTTATCTAAAGCGAATATGACAGTAAGAAACTCCTTTTCTATGGTTTTGTAGTTTGATTGGGCCGAATCCAATGTCCTCAAAGAATAGGAGATCACATGTGAACATCCCACCGCCCTTTGAGATAAGACAGCTCCAACTGCGAAGTTGGAGGTGTCACACATAAGCTCAAAAGGAATCTCCCACTGTGGGGGCTTTATGATCGGTGGAGTGGTCAGACACTTATTTATATAATCAAAGGAATTCCTTAAAGAATCATAAAACACAAAATCAGAATCCTTTTGATGTAATCGGGACATAGGACACTACTGAAAATTAATCTTTTACCAGCGGTTTGAAACCATTGGTAAAGGTTTCCAAACCGTTGGTATATAGTATACCAACGGTTTGGAAAATTGTTGGCAAGTAAGGCATGGAAGTATCCCACTACCAATGGTTTTTTTACCATTGGGAAAGGCAGTGTAATTGGATTATTTCCAATGGTTTTACAAACCGTTGGCAATACTGTCAGTGTAAATGTTTTTACCAACGGTTTCCAAAAACCGTTGGTATATAGTGTATGTTAAACACTATACCAACAGTTCTAAACCATTGGTATAGTTTTTAAATTTCTATTTCCAGAACTATTATACCAATGGTTTTAAGACCGTTGGTAATGTGTTTTTACAGAACTATTATACCAACGGTTTAAAACCGTTGGTAATGTGTTTTTCCAAAACTGTTGCACACCAGCCCTCCAGTATCCCCTCTGGTATACACCTACATAAAAATATCACAAAAACCACATACAGACTTAAAACAGCATAAAAACACCTAAAATAGCACAAAGAAACACATAAAACCATCAAACTCTTCCAAACATGTCATGTACTATAATTCCCTATTTCAATCTCCATATGACTATAATCATCCAGTAAAGTTAATAATAGTTTCAATACCTCAAACATTATTTACACCCATTTCTATCTTCAAATGACAACCACTCTTCCAGTAGTAATTCACCTCACCCCTACACAACCCCCCCCCCCCAACCACCATAGCCCCCCCCCCCCCCACGTCCCCATCAAATTCTAATAGGCAGAATAGTCTGAGGAATACTTATTAGAGTTTAATAAGAGTTTGAAATTGGCTCAAATCCCAATTTTTTTTTCTGATCCTAGATTTGGGTATGTAATGATTTGTGATGCATTGTGCATTAAACTATTATTTTTTATAATATATGGTGAAAAGATATTTTCTTAGGAGTCTCATCACTTATGATCCCATGAGTGAAACTACCCAACTCATGAAAAAGAGTTTGAGACTATCGTTGATGAGTGTAAATTTTAGTTGTTGTATTCACTTAAAATGATGTCCTTTTGAAACAAAAGAGAGACACTTTTAGTGGTTCTGGCCACACCAAACCTTGTATTAAGGAGGGGTTGACTCGTACACGTCACAAATGACCCGTGGATCATTTTCCTAAAGTGTCAACACAATCTGAATGCGTTTGTACGGTTTTCTGTATGTCGGTTGTTTTTACTTAAAAGCATATCCATTTTAAACAAAAGAAAGACACTTTGAGTGGTACCAGCGACACCATGCCTCTAATTGAGGTGGTCTTGACTCATACACGTCAAAAATGTCCCATGGATCGTTTTCCTAATGTATCAACAGAATTATAATTCGTTTGGTCTATTTTCTATTTGTCAGTTGTTGTTTTCACTTAAAATGTTGTCCATTTCAAAGAAACGTGAGACACATTGAGTGGTTCCAGCCACACCGCACCTCAGATTGAGATGGGGTTGAATCGTAAACGTCAAAAATGATCCATGTATTGTTTTACTAAAGTTTCAACAAAATCCGAATGCATTTGGTCGTTTTTCATATGTCAGTTGTTGTTTTCACATAAAATCATGTCCATTTTAAACAAAAGAGATAAATTTTGAGTGGTGGAAGCCACACTGCACCTCAGATTGAGGCGGGGTTGACTCGTACATGTCAAAAATGACCCATGGATTGTTTTCCTAAAATATCAACACAATCAGAAAGCGCTTGGCCCATTTTAAGTATTCCAATTGTTGTTTTCACTTAAAATCTTGTCCATTTAAAACAAAAGAGATACACTTTGAGTGGTTTCGGCCACACTGGCCCTCAGATTGAGGCGGTTTTGACTCGTACACGTCACATATGACCCATGGATAATTTTCCTAAAGTTTCAACAGAATACGAATGCATTTGGTTGGTTTTCCGTATGTTAGTTGTTGTATTCACTTAAAATGAAGTCCTTTTGAAATAAAAGAGAGACACATTGAGTGGTGCCGGCCACACCGCACCTCATATTGAGGCGGGGTTGACTCATACATGTCAAAAATGATCCATGGATCATTTTCCTAAAGTATCAACACAATCTTAATGCGTTTGGATGGTTTTCCATATGCCGGTTTTTTACTTAAAAGCGTATCCATTTTAAACAAAAGAAACACACTTTTAGTGGTACCGGCCACACCGTGCCTCATATTGAGGCGGGGTTGACTCATACACGTTACAAATGACCCATGGATCGTTTTCCTAAAGTATCAATATAATCCGAATGTGTTTGGTTCGTTTTCTGTATGTTCGTTGTTGTTTTCACTTAAAATGTTGTCCATTTCAAAGAAACGTGAGACACTTTGAGTGGTGTCGGCCACACCGCGCCTCAGATTGAGACGGGGTTGAATCTTACACATCAGAAATGACCCATGTATTGTTTTCCTAAAGTTTCAATAGAATCCGAATGCATTTGGTTGGTTTTCTGTATGTCAGTTGTTTTTTTCACATAAAATCATGTCCACTTTAAACAAAAGAGAGACATTTTGAGTGGTGTCGGCCACAAAACACCTCGTATTGAGGCGGGGTTGACTCGTACGCGTCAAAAATGACCCATGGATCATTTTACTAAAATATAAACACAATCTGAATGTTTTTGGTCCATTTTAAGTATGTCAATTCTTGTTTTCACTTAAAATCTATCCATTTAAAACAAAAGAGAAAGACTTTGAGTGGTGTCGGCCACACTGGCCCTCAGATTGAGGCATGGTTGACTCGTACACGTCACATATGACCCATGGATCGTTTTCCTAAAGTTTAAATAGAATCCAAATGCTTTTGGTTAGTTTTCCGTATGTCAGTTGTTGTATTCGCTTAAAATGATGTCATTTTGAAACAAAAGAGTGACACATTGAGTGGTTCCCGCCACACATCGCCTTCGATTGAGGCGGGGTAGACTCTTACGTTCCACAAGTGACCCATGGATCATTTTCCAAAAGTATCAACACAATCTGAATGCATTCGGCCGGTTTCGACCACCCCACACATGCTTTTCAAGCGCGCCAACCACCTAAAATACACATATTTAGCCGTGCCGCACAAACCGCACGTCTGGATGATGTGTCGTCTCCTCGTACACCTCACGAATAATAATTACGGTGTTTTCATGTGATTTCAAGTACTTCCGATGTTGTTCGGCATGCATTTGATAGTTAAACACATGTTTTGGCCATTTACGACACGCGGAGTGCGTTTTCGGCCAGCGTGGCCACACGACACCTCTGATTGATGTGTCGTCTGGCCGAAAATTTCACAATTCATCCACACTTTTTTGTCGTCCGATTTCATGGAATTACGAGGTCGTTCGGCCGATTTCGACCACCCCACGCGTGCTTTTCAAGCGCACCAAACACCTAAAAACACATATTCAGCCATGCCATGAAACCACGTGTCTGAATGACATTTCGTCTCCTCGTACACCTCAAGAATAATAATTAGGGTGTTTTCGTGTGATTTCAAGTCATTCTGATGTCGTTCGGCATGCATTTGACCGTTAAACGCATGTTTTGGCCATTTACGACACGCGGAGTGCGTTTTCAGCCAGCGCAGTCACACGACACCTCCAATTGAAGTGCTGTCTGGAAAACCATTTCAAAATTCACCCACCCTTTGTTGTCGTCTGATTTCATGGCATTCCGAGACCGTTCGGACGGTTTTGACCACCCCACGCGGGCTTTTCAAGTGCGCCAAACACCTTATAACACATATTCATTCTTTTCGTGCAAACTGTGTGTCCGAATTATGTTTCGTCTCCTCGTACACCTCACAAATAATAATTAGGGTGTTTTAGTGTGATTTCAAGTCATTTCGATGTCGTTCGGAATTCATTTGACTGTTAAACGCATCTTTTGTCCATTTACAACACGCAGAGTAAGTTTTCAGCCAGCGTGGTCACATGACACCTCTGATTGATGTGTCGTCTAGCCGACCATTTCACAATTCACCCACCCTTTGTTGTTGTCCGATTTCATGGTATTCTGAGGTCATTTGGATGGTTTCGACCACCCCACGAGCGCTTTTCAAGTGTTCCAAACACCTAAAAACACATATTCAGTTGTGCCACGCAAACCACACGTTAGAATGACGTGTTGTCTCCTAGGACACCTCTCGAATAATAATTAGGGTGTTTTCGTGTGATTTCAAGCCATTCTGATGTCATTTGGCATGCATTTGACCGTTAAACGCATGTTTGGGCCATTTACGACACGTGGAGTGCATTTTCGGCCATCGCGGTCACACAACACCTCTAATTGAAGTGTTATCTTGCCGACCATTTCAAAATTCACCCACCCTTTGTTGTCGTCTGATTTCATGGCATTACGAGGCTGTTTGGCTGGTTTCGACCACCCCACGTGGGCTTTTCAAGCTCGCCAAACACCTTAAAAACAAATATTCAGTCATGCCGCACAAACCGCGCGTCTGAATGATGTGTTGTATCCTATTACACCTCATGAATAATAATTAGAGTTTTTTTGTGTGATTTCAAGTCATTCTGATGTCTTTCGGCATGAATTTGACCGTTAAATGCATGTTTTGGCCATTTACGACACGCGGAGTGCATTTTCGGCCAGCACGGTCACACGACACCTCTGATTGAAGTGTCGTCTAGCCGACCATTTCATAATTCACCCACCATTTGTTTTCATCTGATTTCATGGCATTCCAAAGCCGTTCGGCCAGTTTCGACCGCCCCACGCATGCTTTTCAAGTGCACCAAACACCGAAAAAACACATATTCAGTCGTGCTTCACAAACCACATGTCATAATGATGTTTCTTCACCTCGTACACCTCGCGAATAATAATTAGGGTGTTTTTGTGTGATTTCAAGTTATTCTGATGTCTTTTGGAATTCATTTGACCGTTAAATGCATGTTTTGGCCATTTACAACACGCGGAGTGCGTTTTCGGCCAGCGTGATCAAATGACACCTCTGATTGATGTGTCGTCTGACCGACCATTTCACAATTCACACACCCTTTGTTGTCGTCCGATTTTATGGCATTCTGAGGTCGTTCGGCCGGTTTTGACCACCCCACGCGTGCTTTTCAAGTGTGCCGAACACCTTAAAAACACATATCCAGTCGTGTCACACTAACCACGCGTCTGAATGATGTGTCGTCTTCTCGTACACCTCAAGAATAATAATTAGGGTGTTTTCATGTGATTTCAAGTCATTCTGATGTCGTTCAGAATTCATTTGACCGTTAAATGCATTTTTTGGCCATTTACCACACACGGAGTGCGTTTTTGGCCAGCGCGGTCACACGACACCTCCGATTGGCATGTCGTCTGGCTGACCATTTAACAATTCACCCACCCTTTGTTGTCGTCCGATTTCATGGCATTCTAAGGTCGTTCTGCCAGTTTCGACCACCCCACGCGCGCTTTTCAAGCACGCCAAACACCTAAAAACACATATTCAGCCGTTCCACAGAAACCGCACGTTGTAATGATGTGTTGCCTCCTATTACACATCACGAATAATAATTAGGGTGTTTTCATGTGATTTCAAGTTATTCTGATGTCGTTTGGCACACATTTGACCATTAAATGCATGTTTTGGCCATTTACAACACGTGGAGTGCATTTTCGGCCATCACGGTCACACGACACCTCCGATTGATGTTCCTTTTGGCAAAACTTTTCAAAATTCACTCACCCTTTTTTGTCGACTGATTTCATTGCATTCTGAGTCCGTTCGGCCGGTTTCGACCACCCCACGCGGGCTTTTCAGGTTCACCAAACACCTTAAAAATACATATTCAGCCATGCTGCACAAACCACGTGTCCGAATGATGTGTCGTCTCCTCATACACCTCAAGAATAATAATTATGGCATTTTAGTGTGATTTAAAGTCATTCCTATATCGTTTGGCATGCATTTGACCGTTAAACGCATGTTTTGGCCATTTACGACACGCGGAGTGCGTTTTCAGCTAGAGCGATCACATGACACCTCTGATTGATGTTACCTCTGGCTGAAAATTTCACAATTTGCCCATCCTTTTTTCCGTCTGATTTCATAGCATTCCGAGGCCGTTCGGCTGGTTTCGACCACCCCACGCGGGCTTTTCAAGCGCACCAAACACCTAAAAACACATATTTAGTCGTGCTGCGCAAACCGCACGTCCGAATGACGTGTCGTCTCCTCGTACACCTCACAAATAATAATTATGGTGTTTTTGTATTATTTCAAGTCATTAAGATGTCATTTGGAATGCATTTTACTATTAAATGCATGTTTTGGCCATTTACGACACGCGGAGTGCGTTTTTGGCCAGCGCGGTCACACGACACCTCCGATTGATGTGTCGTCATTCTGATCATTTCACAATTCACACACCCTTTGTTTTCATCCGATTTCATGGCATTCCGAGGTCGTTTGGCCGGTTTTGACCACCCCACGCGCGCTTTTCAAACGAGCTAAACATCTAAAAAACAAATATTCAGTCGTGTCATGAAAACTGCGCGTCCGAATGACGTGTCGTATCCTTTTACACCTGAAGGAGAATAATTAGTCTGTTTTTGTGTGATTTCAAGTCATTATGATGTCGTTTGGATTGCATTTGATCGTTAAACGCATGTTTTGGCCATTTACGACACGCGGAGTGCGTTTTCGGCCAGCCCGGTCACACGACACCTCCAATTGACATGGAGTCTAGCTGACCATTTCAAAATTCACCCACCCTTTGTGTTCGTCCAATTTCATGGCATTCTGAGGCCGTTCGGCCGGTTTTGACCACCCCACGCGCGCTTTTCAAGCGCGCCAAACACCTAAAAACACATATTTAGCCGTTCCGCACAAACCGCGCATCTGAATGATGTGTCGTCTCCTATTACAGCTCAAAAATAATAATTAGTGTGTTTCAGTGTGATTTCAAGTCATTCTGAGGTCGTTCGGCAAGCATTTGACCATTAAACGCACGCGGAGTGCGTTTTCAGCCAGCGCGGTCACATGACACCTCCAATTGACATGTCGTCTAGCCGACCATTTCACAATTCACCCACCCTTTGTTTTCGTCCAATTTCATGGCATTCCGACTCCGTTCGTTCGGATTCGACCACCCCACACGAGCTTTTCAAGCACGCCAAACACCTTAAAAACACATATTCAGTCGTGTCATGAAAACCGCATGTCCGAATGATGTGTAGTCTCCTCGTACATCTCACGAATAATAATTAGGGTGTTTTCGTGTGATTTAAAGTCATTCAGATGTCGTTCGGAATGCATTTGACCATTAAACGCGTGTTTTTTCCATTTACGACACGCGGAGTGCGTTTTCGGCCATCGCAGTCACACGACACCTCCGATTGACGTTCCGTCTGGCTGACCATTTCACAATTCACCCACCCTTTGTTTTCGTCTAATTTCATAGAATTCTGAGGTCGTTCGGCCAGTTTCGACCACCCCACGCACGCTTTTCAAGCGCCCCAAACACCTTAAAAACACATATTCTTCCGTGCCGCGCAAACCGCACGTCAGAATGATTTTCCATCTCCTCGTACACCTCATGAATAATAATTAGGGTGTTTTAATGTGATTTCAAGTCATTCTGATGTCGTTCGGCATGCATTTGACCGTAAAACCCATGTTTTGGCCATTTTCGACATGCGGAGTGCGTTTTCAGCCAGCGCTTTCACACGACACTTCCGATTGACGTGTTGTCTGGCCGACCATTTAAATATTCACCCATGGATCATTTTGATGAAGTATCAACACAATCCAAATGTTTTTGGTCGGTTTTCCTTTTTCCAGTTATTGTTTTCACTTAAAATGTTGTCCATTTCAAATAAAAGTGAGACACTTTGAGTGGTGCCGGCAACACCGTGCCTTCGATTGAGGCGGGGTTGACTCGTACATGTCAAAAATGATCCATGGATAGTTTTCCTAAAGTATCAACATAATCCGAATGCGTTTGGTCAGTTTTCTGTATGCCAGTTATTTTTACTAAAAAGAGTATCGATTTTAAACAAAAGAAAGACACTTTGAGTGGTACCGGCCACACCGTGCCTCGAATTGAGGTGGGTGGGGGGGTTGTCTGGGGGTTTGTCTGGGAAAGAGGATGGGTAATGTATCTAAAACTCTATCTAGATATCATACATCGAATTCCGGCAGGACTGCAAACTACCGTGGGGTTTCTTCTTGTTGCAGGGCCAAATCACGGAATTACTGTAGCGTGACCGCGGCGTGATCGCGGCGTGACCGCGGCCTGACCACGGCCTGACCCTAGCGTGACTGCGGCGTGACCGCAGCGTGACCGCAGAGTGACCGCGGCGTGTTGGCCCAGTCCAGCAACATTCAAGGGGAAGCATCTTCCGGCCATGATTCCGAATAAATCCTATGTAGTTGTCCTTCACGTTATAGAAACTGATCTTATGTTATAAAAAACAAACTCTTGATTCAAGATTGTGGTATGATAAAGATATATATGTTTTTTGTTTTTTGTTTTTAAAAGTGTTACTAGGTAGTTGAAACTGCTAATTGAGAGTAAAATTATCAACCCTAAACTATCATTGTGAGTTTTCGCAGATAGTGCACCTCTGTTGGAGGGGTTTTATTATAAAAACATGACTTTATTTATCAAATGAAACAATTATATTAAAGAAAACTTATTCAAGATATGAAATTGAATATAATTAATCATAATTAAGAAAGAAGCTAAATTTAATTTAAAGCATTATTAAATTAAAGAGGCTTCCATATTTGGTCGAAAATATAGAGTTATACTGAATTCAAAAATATTCATACCAGAGTGAAAAACCAGGTTAAAAAATAAAGAGTTATACAGAATTCAAAAATGTAATGGATCAATATTCCCCTCATCACCATCACCATCACCACTGTCATCATCGGCCTCATCCTCGCCGCCATCTCTGTCCCTATCGTCATCCTCATCATCGTCCCCATTCTCATAGTTGGCCCCATCTTCTCCCTCAGCCCCATCCTCGCCATCATCCTCATCCTCATCCTCGCCCTCATCTTCTTCAGTATCCTCGTTATCAACAGGAATTTCATCATCTCGTCCACCAATAGAACTGCCGCCTAGTGCGTTGGATAATGCACTCATCGACAACATAAATGTCTGACAAGCCGCACTGGCCTCTGGTGGAAGTGATGAAGATAAATCTTTCATCAGTTTCATAAATTATTTGTCCCTCGTTTGAACTTATACTTCCAACTCTGTGACCCTTTTATCATAGTTTCTTGCATGCTCCTTTACCTGTTCTAACTCGGTTGTAATAGAATGGATACCTGGAGAGGACCAATACCTCTTCGGGACTATATTCTTACCAGGTCAGCAGCGTACTCGACCAGAGTGCTCCTCTCCCAAAACCTGATATAAATGATCGTGTGGCCCTAAATTGTTAGGATCCTGGGCATTAAGGGCCTCTAAAGAAGCCTGTTAAAAATATTAATATATTATTAAATTTCAAAATAGATATTAAACTTTGAAATAAACAAATTAAAACTTACAATATTTTCTTGTGTCAGTTCATTAACCGCATTTCCATCTTTTTTCCTTCTACTCGAGCAAAACAATTTTTCTCGAGGGATACGTCCTTTAATATTCAATTTTTTCTTATGTAATGACATTAAAACAATATAAAGTTCAAGTATAATCATATATTCAATATTCAATAAATCACATAATTTAAGTAGGAAACAATAAAAAGGGAATTCCTAAGAAAAAATTATAAACAACTATATTGTATCAACTGCCTCTCATGATCTGACATAGTCGTGCACCCCAAAGTGTGGAGGTATTGTTTTGAATCAATGTTTTTTTTAGAAGATTCCTAAATAATTTTTAATAATAAATTAGATAATATTAATTCAAAATATGAAAGTTTTCATTTAAATACCTCAAATGGGATTTATAACTTAAATTTGGCAGTCGCCCAATGGGTAATCATTTGGCGATATTTCTCTATTGGGTAGTCATCCATGATAGGTAATGTCTCCAAATCCGTGACCACTCTATCATACCAGCCAACATACAGCTCATGCTTATAATCTCTTCAAAGCTCTCATATCTCCTTTAAACACTCCGGTTGTGCACCTTTGCCATCAGGGAAGTTATACCGAAGCTGACACCCAATAGATTAATTGATATACATACAAAAAAATACTACATTAAATCCAATATATTTTTTACCCATATTTTTTCCCACCCATTATCCTTGAATTTGTGTGGCAGATGTCTCTAAGAGAGAGGGCTGACCGGAATGATGTCGGAGTATTTGGCTAGCGTTGCCAAAAAACTCTGACATTATTTCCCAGATTTATTAATCATCTTTCCATCATCATTGTACTCAACCATCAACTATGTCTGGCAGTTCCATACTGCACGCAAGTGAGTATGCCCCCTCCCACTCCTCTTATCAGTAGATGAAACTGTTATTAAAGAAAAAAAATATCAGTACAAGTTATAATAAAAATAAATTTTGGTATAAAAATTTGTTAGAGTTATATAAATATACTTTTGTTAGTTGGATCAATGGGCATCACTGGATGTGCAGAGGCTGAAGGAATATCCTGTACAGGTGGAGTGTCCCTTAGTGTACACTCCTCAGCCACATATTGTGTCGGAGAAGGAGTCGAAGAAGGTGGAATATAATAGCTCGTAGATAATGAACCAGAATAAAAAGATGATGGCATAGACGTCTAGCCAACTAGTAGTGTAAACATCGGAGGCCTAAATATCTCGTGTGTCCCTAAAGACACACCAAGATCAAAATGGGGCGTAGAAGATAAGTTTGTGGTAGGGGAATAATCCAATATGGTATGACCAGTGGATCGTCTAACTCTCCCACCACGAGATCTCGTACCACTGGCCTCAGTACCGGGACCACCATATGGTCGTCTAACTCTAACACCCCCCCCCCCTCCTACCACCTGCCTCGGTACTGGGAGCAATATCATGCTCCTCTTCGGATATCTCTCTTCTAGGAGGTGGATCCTGAAAAAAGTTTAACACAAAAGTAAACACATGATATTATAAGTTATTGAAATATATATATTTGAAATAAAATACTCACAACAGGGATGAGTCGAGAAATGCCCATATGTGTCAGGCGATGATTATTTTCTGTTATCTTTTTCTGCCACCTCTCTTCAATGGGTGTCATTTCCTACAATGAAAACAAATATGGAAGTAATTATTCCAGGAATACATTACATTATTTAATCAAGGAAAAAACATTCAAGTGGCTATTATATTTCTAAGACATACTTGGAAGACATTAATAAAGGAAGAAGTGAACTTGTTAAAAAATATAATGAGATGTACACAATCTAAAAATGGTATTAAGCTATGAGATATTAGTGGAAATTCTCACACATGGATCCAAACTTATAAATAATTAACTAAGTATAAATATGTTTAATGAGATTTTAGAATACAATTAAAATGGGATCTGTCTTTGTACAGTTCCAAATAAACCACTTAGAAAAAAAAATTACCTATTTTATAAACATATATTTAAAAACCACTCATTTATATCATTAAAATATAAATAGGTTTCATTATTAAAAAAAATAGAACATTGGCATCATAAAAACATAACCAACACCTAAAACAAATTAGGCACACTTTATGAATACACTGATCTCTAAGAATAACTTAAGAATAACTGAACCAAAATTCATGACCAAAGGAACCCAATACATAATCACTATAAATCCATAAGAAAATAAAATACATTAAAAACCAACACTACAAACTCTATAGAACAAAATAAGAGGAAGCCCCATGATCCATGGAATCACCATATTAGTGGTAGTATGTCGTATATTTAGTTATAAATGATATATGAAACCAAAGTCTACCCTAGTCACATAAATCTTTCAATCATGTATTAGTCATTGATTCAATATTAAATAGTGTGAATCATAAAATTTTCCAAAATCCCTAAAATAGGAAAAAATGATGTGATCTTGGTAGATATTGAAATAAATGTAGAAATCGGAGGAAGAGGGATTCTATGTTTGTTTTTGGGAAGAGGTTTAAAGAGTCTAACCTAGATGAGGGAGTTGTTGCCGATCATATGGAAGAACTCAGGTTTGGGTTTACTGCGCGCCTTCTGGAAATTGGGGGAAACGATTTGTCTACTGTGTTGCGGGGGTTTCTGGAAATCAGGCAGTGCTTCTGGAGTTGGGTAGTGCTTCTGGAGTTTCGGCTTCTCAAGGGATTATCAGAGTCGGGCAGTGCTTCTAGAATGACTTCTGGAATTGGGGTCTGCTTCTGTCGGGGTCTGCTTCTGGAATCGGGGTGGGGGTCACCTGCCTTGTCGAATTTGGGGGAAAAGTTTCCCAACGATTGTTAAAAACCATTGGGAAAACTCCATATTTCCCAATGGATTTATAAAACCGTTGGGAAAACTCGTTTTTTGATGAAGCACCGATAAAATCCCGCATGCCCTAGGAAAAATCTAACATCACGCACACATGAAGGATATGGTAAGGATGAAATAATATCTGCCTTAGATCTATCAACCTCTATCCCATGTTTTGACACTACATGCCCCAGGACAATCCTATTCTCTACCATGAAATGACACTTTTCAAAGTTCAAGACCATATTCTTCTCAATACAATGATTCAAAATATTTTCCAAACTAGAGATACAATAATAAAATAAATAACCATACACTATAAAATCATCCATGAATAACTCCATGCAAGTCTCAATAAAATCAAAAAAAATACTCACCATACATCTCTGGAAGGTTCCTTGGGCATTGCAAAGTCCAAATCGCATCCTTCCGTAGGCAAAAGTACCAAATGAACAAGTGAATGTTGTCTTCTCCTGATCTTTCAGATCAATAAGAACATGAAAATATCCCAAAAATCCAGCCAATAAACAATAATGTGTCTCTCTAGCTAGTCTCTCAAGCATTTTATCTATAAATGGGAGGAAAAATGGTCCTTGCGGGTGGACTGATTTAGTTTCCTATAATCAATACACACACACGCCAACTGTTTTGTACCCTCATTGAAACTAACTCATCTTTCTCGTTTTTAACAACTGTAATACCACTTTTCTTAGGCACAACCTGAATAGGACTTACCCACTGAGAAACTGAAATAGGAAAGATTATACCTACCTTGAGAAATTTTTCAACTTCTTTTTTAACAACTTTCAAAAGAGTTGGATTCAGTCTCTATTGTGGATGCCTAACCATTTTAGCCCCAACCTCCAAAATAATCCTATGCATGCAAATTGAGGGGATAATGCCGGATTTTTCTTCCAAGGTCCACCCAATTTCCCTGATGTTCTCCCTCAAAATATTCAAAAAAAATTGTGCATGTTCAAAAGGGATATTGTTTGCAATTATAACAGGTAATTTCTCACCACTCAACAAGTATGAGTATTTGAGATTTGGTGGCAATGGCTTGAGTTCCAGTGTAGGGGGGTGGTGTATGGATGGAGACATTTAAGGAACTGAAATATGTGAAAAAATAGAATCAATATTAAAATAGAAATCATCACAATTAGAGAATAAAGCATCGAATCCATTAGAATACTCAATAGCCATGTCATAATTAGGGTTCAAATGATCAAAATCAAAATATGATTCCATTTCAAAATCAAATCTAAGAGAGTCTTGTGCATTATAAATAGGTGTGTAAGTACTCTTAGACATAAAACTAGAACCAATACTCATAATCTCCCAAAGAATAAGACAATCAAATTCCATAGAGTTTCTATTTGGTGGTTCAAAATGGGAGATAACAAAAGGATAATGGTCTTCTGAGGGGTACTTCATGGAATCCACAACATTAAATATCACAACTTCATCCCCAAATTCCATTGAAAGTGTACCCTCATTGACATTTATGATATTTTTTGAAGTTTTGAGGAAGGTCCTACCTAAGATAATGGGAGCATGTGAACTTACCTGATCTTCTTCCATGTTAATCACGTAGAAATATGCTGGGAAGATCATGTCTCTTACCTGGAAAAGTACATCCTCAAGGACTCCTACTCAATATGTTGTAACTATATTTTCCAACTACACCACTACTCTCATCGGATTTAACTCACCAACTTGTAAAGAAGAGAATATAGAGTGAGGCATCACATTTATTGAATCTCCCAAATCACAAAGAGCATCAGAAAATTGAAACTCCCCTATTGTGAATGGGATAGTGAATGTCCCTGGATCCTTGAACTTTTTTGGAATTTCTAGAGTTGGTGTAATGAGTGATGACTCATTCCTTCCAATATTGATCCTCTCATTTCCCTTGGGCCCTCTTTTATTGGTGAAAAATTCTTTTAAGAATTTCCCACACCTTAGGACTTGTTTAATGGCTTCAAGTAGAGGAATATAGATCTCCACACGCTTGAATGTATCCAAAACTTCCTTTTGCATCGCCTCTTCAGCCGTCTTTTTGGTTTGTACAACTCTATTTGAAAATGTAAGGGGTTTTGGAGGAACATCATAAAACTTTTTCGTACCATTATCTTTCTCCTTGGATTTCTCATCAATTGGTATGGAATGTGGATTCTCTAAAGTTGAGGTGAATCCTGGTGAAATGATAGGTGCAGATATATCAGTTCTTTTCTTCCCACTTCTTAATGTAATGGCGCTAACAGTCCCCTTGGGATTTGGAGTAGGTTGGGAAGGAAGATTTCCAGAGTTCTTACTTCCTAGTTCATGGAGGGCAGTGGCAATCTGGCTCATTTGAGTCTTCAACTCCCTCAACTCTGAACCTTGACTCTTCAACTCATTCTGTTGATTACGAATAATTTGTTTCAAAAGATCATTAGTATTAGAATCTACCTTTGGTTGAGAATTCCCTTGTTATTGAATTGTTGATGCTTGTGCTTCAAATCTCCTTTGGGGTTGTTGGAAACCCTGTTGGTAAGGTGGAGTTTGCTGGATGTTTTGTTGAAAATGGGGGCCTTTTTTGTTGTCCAGATGCATAACTCGGGTCTGATTGATCCTTCCACCCTTGGTTGTATGTTGGGGCAAAGGAATCAAGATTTTTTGGGGTATATTTTGGTTGTTTCTACTGATTTGGTCTCCCAAGAAACACTCCTACACAATCTTCTATTTCTTGTAGTTGGGGGAAACAGTTAGTTGGGTGGCTTGTCTCAGTGCAAATGCCACAAGGCCTTGAAATAATGGGTTGGGATGTCTTTTGTGTCAAAGCAATGTTTCTCACCATAGTGTTCAATTCTTCCAACTTAGTATCAATAAAATGATTTTCAAGAGAGGAAGTACTTACCTGATGTACTCCCCTGACATGTGGTGTACCTTGATCGCCAAATTGTTGGGAGTTTTGTGCCATCTTGTTGATCAACGCACGTGCAGCTACTGGTTTCTTATCTACCAATGCCCCTCCAATTGTGGAATCCACCATGCTTCTCCCCATAGGTGTGAGTCCTTCATAGAATTACTAGATGAGTAGTTTCTCATGGATTTAGTGATGTGGGCAGCTTGCACACAACTTCTTAAATCACTCCCAGTACTCATACATTGACTCCCCTTAGGTTTTCTTGATCCCTGATATCTCCTTACGAATGGAAGTGGTCCTTGATTCTATAAAACAAATCTTTGCAGGAAAATATGTTTCAAATCATTCTAACAAGTTACATCTTCAGGTTGTAAATAACACATCCAGTCCTTTGCAGCTCCATCAAGTGAGAATGGGAATGCTCTTAGTTTGACTTGATTTTCAGAAACATTTCTTTGTTTTAAGGTTAAGCAAACCACATTAAATTCCATAAGGTTTTTATTGGGATCCTCACCAGAGAGGCCATGAAACTTTTGAAGAAGGTGAATTAATCCAGATTTCAGTTCAAAGTCCGATTTGAGATTTGGGTATGCAATACAATTTGGTTGATAATTAATATCAGGTGTAGACAATTCATGAATAGTTCTATTAAATTTATTTCCATTATTTTCATCCATTATTTCTTGTTTTACATTTTGATTTGAATTTCTTCCAATTTCAATATTCTGAGATTGGAGGAATTCTCCACCTGGTTGAATATTGAAAATTCCCATAGACTGAGAATGTCTGATTGGACCCCGAAGGCTACGTTCAATATGTGGATCAAGATCTAAGAGATCCTTAGGAATAGTTTGTGTCATAAATCAAATAAAAATAAAAATAATAAAAGTGAACCATAATAAAATAAAAGATGAGAAGTTTTATTTAATGGTCCAAAAAGAAGAAGAAAAAGAAAACAAAAGAATAGAAATACAGAATGGGTAAAGAATGAAGAAAGAAGAGAAGAAGAGAATAAAATATAATATAAAAAAATACCTCTAAATTGTTGAAATAATTACTTTCCTCCCTAAAAACGACACCAATTTGATGAGCGTTGTCACACACGCTCTCAAAATAATCTTTTGTGATTTTACTAATTGCAGCACAGTGGTTGACCTAGGTCATTCTCTCAAGAAGGAAGTGAATTAAACAACTATTAATAGGCTTCAAGTGTGTAATTAAATACTTCAAAACAAATGAAAATAAATATGCGGGGTTTGTTTTGTGACTTTTCAAATAGTAAATTAAATAAGAAAATGAGAAGTAACAATCAAGAGATAGTTTCTTTAGAAACACTTATATGAGAATACATAGTTGATCTAATCAAACCCCTTCACCATTAATTTATCATTATCCCATATAATTATAATTTATTCAATTATATTCCCCAAACCTTGTAAACTTCTTAACCCTGCGGAAATTACCACGACCAAAAATATTGGAAAAATGAGCCTTTGGTCTACTTCGGGACTTCCCATCATAGCACCCTGCCTTGATTGTGATCTAAAAGACAAATTATGGTCAATGGTAAATTAGGGAAGTATATCTTCCCTATATTTTAGAATTAATTTAGTTGGGGATGAGAATTGAACCCTACAATTCTATCCCAAGTTGATTATATTTTGCGATTGAGGCTTCACTCACACGGTTTACACAAGCCAGACCACGCAGTCAAGTGCAAGTCGATCGAGTAACTTAGAAATTAGAACTCAATTAATTGATCACAATTTAAGAATTACAATATGTTTATGGATTAAAAATAAATAAATTAAAGGAGTGGGGATTAGATCAACTACGAAAGAAATCACTCTTCCATGGGTGGAGTTGTCATTGTGGAAACGTTTTGCATAAGAAATGGATTGAAAGGGGAACACCCAATATCATCTCCACTCTTAGATTCTAGCCCAAGAAGAAAAATAATAATATGAAAATAGAGAAACAAAGAAAATTTATTGAAGAAAATTTATGTTACAAGCATAAAAACAAAGAGATATAAAGAGGAGGTGGGAGATAAGAGCCTTTTTGGAAGAGATATTTGCACAAGGCCTTACTTCTTCCAAGAGTTTTTAGGGGCTCATAAAAGAAACCCTTTCATCCAAACCTTCCCAATTCCTCAACCAACCATTCCAAAGAGTTAGAAAACAAATTTATAGAGTTTTGGGGAGGCTAGGTTCAAAGTGGTTTCAAGTGTGAGTGGGGAATCTCAGCCAAATAATTTAATCTAACTTGTACCGCCCAATTGACCTTCAAAATGCGTAAACCAACTGTTCTTCCAGTAGAATAATTTGTTCCAAATTGGGTTGGAGAGCTCCTTTACAAATTTGGGCCAAATACAAGCTTAGATGAAGGTGTTATTTCCCAAATACCGAACCAATGTCAAATCTGGCGGGTCCAGCCCACCTTTGACTTCATGGTCCATTTAGTCCAACCAAATGCATGATTTAGCTCCAATGTCCTGAACAACAGTTGTATCCCATTAAGTTAGAAACAAAGTTACAAACTTTCAGGTTCAAATAATAAATATTAAAATATTTATCTTCAAAATACTACAGTGCACTGTAAAGGGTAAAACTGGAATTTCCATCAAATATTTAACTGAATGATCTAATTGCAAATATTTTATAAATAAATATATTTAACAGAATTTGAAGAAATTTTATCATTTATTATCAATAAAATATTCAATAAAAATTTGTTTTATCACCCTTTATGATGCTTAATAATATGTAATTGTGACTACAACATAGAGATTTATGATATCAATGTTATCTCCCAAACAGATTCATAGAGACCCATACTTATCATATATAAATATTACATATTATTATATGAATATTAATTACACAACATTATGATCCATGTCAGAATCATATGGGTCTAGTGCCTTTGGAAATGTGGATACATAAGCAACTGGTACGTCAAAAGTTCAACATCATCTTTCACATAGTTCTTCACAACTTTTACCCTTATTTTACTTATCATAATAAAAAAAATTATTCATTTCTTGGGGGGTTGACATAATAAATGGTGAGCTCATATTCTCAATAAGGGTAAAAAGGGAGATATCAATGAAAAATTAAGCATAACATTTGAATAAGGGTGTGTGAACATGAGCTTAAAATTTGAAAACCATAACTGTCATATAATATATCATAATATTTATTCATGGAATAAATTTTTTAGTTCATAATATCTGAATCATTAAGTGATCAAAGAACATGAAATGTGTGAGCGTAACATGGGCATAAAATATAATTTGGTGTTATACATATAAGTATGGAAAATAATTTCTTTAGGCAAGGATCACAGCAAAGACTATCATAGAGGATTGGGTTCACTCCTAATTATATCATATCCTTAGTCAAGTATCACACCAAAGACAAACATTGTGGACATTTTCCCTTACATAATGGGTTCACTCCCCATTCTAGTCCTTATTATCTCATGAGATATCCATATTTTCTCAATGCATTATAGGGATATATAATTCCTTTCTCACCCATCACATATTAAAAATCATGAATATGTGTTTCATAAGAAAATCATATCATAGCCTATGAAAATAAAATGGGTTTCATAAACATTTCATCATTTTATCATATCATAACCTCTGAAAAAACGAGTTTCATAACTTAATTAACCCATGAGAAAGAAATGGCTTGCATAGAATAATCCTTAAATCATCATCATCATAAGAAATACAAATAATGGATGTAGGGGGTATCAATTGATCATATCCCCAGTAAATCATAAGTATAATCAATTGATTTCATCCTAGATGAAAGTTCCTTTTAAATATTTCTTGGAACATTTCTTGAGAAAAATACCCTTTTCACTTTGAAATAAAATATTTAAAATCTAAAAAAAATCCCAAATATTATGTAAAATATTTTTATTTGAAAATAACACTGGAAACATATGAAGGAAGGTTCAAATAATTGAGCGGACATCGAGGTAGGAAATTTATTTCATTTAATGTTTGTAAAAACGTACATTCCTTTCACATTTTTGATAAAAATTAAAAAGTAACACATTTGAAAAATGACAAGAATATTAATTTTAAATAATTTTTAAAAATTAAAAAATAGTTAAAAATAAATTTAAACAACCATTTTATAATAGTTAAAAAATTCATGAAAAAAAATTATAAAACATTAACTTTGAAGAAAAATATTTCTGATTGAATAGAAAAACGTCGGTTTCAATTAAAAATATTATTCCAATCTATTGAGTTTTTAAAGAGAGGAAAATGAAATTAAACCATGTAATATTGATAAATAACCAAATTATAATAAAATTCATGGGGTTATTCAGAGGTTTATCATGAAATTTTACCATCAGAAAATTAATTATAAACCATTTTTGGTAAAAAAATGAGATTGTAAAATAAATCCCTTACCTCAAACATGACCTCCTTTGTATGTGTTGAAACCTAATGTATAATAAATATATATTTATTATAAATATTTTCCATAATAATAATAAAATATATCAGTCCATATATTTTTTATATAGAACCTTTTATCACCTGTTTATTAATAATCCTTTATTAAGATCAATGTTCCAGGTGATAACTGCTCCATTTTTCATGTATGTTTGGGTTTGGTAGTTTTGGTACTTATTTTTTGGTCATGGTTAAATAATATTTATAATTTTAATAATGATAAAAGTAAAATATTTATTAATTATTTAAATATTTATTATCATCAATAAAGGATATATATAAATGAATTACACTGTCCATGGAGATGGTAGGTCGTACATACACATGAATGTTGTATTCACTTTTCGATGGATGGAATAAAAGAAAGTTAAATATTAATTTACCTTTAAATAATAATTATTATATCACATAATATATATATATATATATATATATATATATATTAAATTGATCCTTATTACCAGTTATGTAAATTGGAAATGAAAAATGAATCATGTTGCTTCGTAGAGGAGGTAGTACACACATATGCATGAGCGATGTTATCATTTTTCATTTGATAGAATAGACAGTTGATATTTATGGTTCCATAATCATAATATAATTCTAGTTTATTTCATATATTTAATTTATTATTTTATGATGAATACCACATATTTAGATAAGTAGTAAGAAGAAATAAATTGAACGAGTTCGGGTAAGATGATTACCTCTTCTTCGGTAGACCTCCTTTAAATCCCCAATTAAGGACCCATGTAATGGTATTTAAAGAATAAAAACGTGTATAATTCATATATATGAAATTTTAGAAGATAATTAGGTAGTTTTTGGTCATTCTAGATGGCTCAAAGTGGTGTAACCAAAATAGGTACAGGGTGTTATTTTATAAGGGAGGGAAAGTAAACACTTGAAATTACTAAAAAGATTAAAATATGATTAAGTAATTCTCAAGAAAAATGCTTTAAAATTTACGTATATTCAAATAAAAATATAATAAGGTTGAAATACCATCATCCAATGATATTTAGGTAGTATTTAGTGTCATTTTGGACCATATATTTTTAGTTTAACCCCTTCATTAACCAATTTTCATCTTAACCATGGTAATGTATATTTTAATATAAAGGGTTCTAATTTTACATATAAGTTAAAAATTGAATTATAAAAGGTTAAGGGATGAAATTTAAGATTAATTCTAATCCTAATTTTCATATTTTAATATTTTTATGGTTTCTAAACAATTTAATTTTAGATTTTATGTACCTTTTTTTGAATAAATTAATTTGTTTGATGTATTACACTGAATGCTACACCAAGTTAATATTTGTTTATATATTTCACTAAGATAATCTTACGCTATGTCCAATATCGACTTGTCTTGTGTTATATGCAACACTGAGTTTCTACAAAACGTGATTTTATTATTATAATTAATTAGATGAGATAGTTATAATAAAGCCATTAAAATTAGTAATATGAATAGTAATAAGTAATTTTTAAATATTATTTATAATTTTTTTATATAAATAAAACATATTTATAATAAAACATATTTTTTTTGGTAAATTATTTATATGTTTGAAAATACTTTTTTCTCAAATGAATTTCTTTTATGTCCTTCTGTGAACAACAATAAAATTAATTTTAGACACTTTTAGAAATTTAATTTGATAAAATTAAATTAAATTTTTAATTCATAATGTAACAATTATATTAGGGTGAATTATTTTTTATTTTTTATGAAAAACATCATATTTGGATGAATAGTGAAAAATAGAGAATTTTAATTCAAAATTGATTTTTCGTCTAATTTATTTATATTGTTAAGTTATATTTTAATTTTTTTAAGTTTTATTACATATATTTTACAAAAACTAATCCAATTTCAGTCATTTTAACCAATTTTCTATTTAATTTGGGCGTAAAAACTTTTCAACCTTTTAAACATTTTGTTTTAAAAAACATTTTGTCGTGACACATATGCGGGATTAATTTTAAATTAATTTATACCACTTCTATGATTAGAATTTAGAAAAATGGATTCTATATTTTTAATTGGAATAATTTGTAATTTCTAAAAAGATCAACTTATTTTTTTCCAAAAAAAATAGTGAAAGTAATTAAATTTAATTACTACGATTGAGGTAAAAACAAGATTACTTAGTGGATAAACTTTAATTTAAGGGGGAAATTTCTTATACACATGTTCAAAAGCCATTTTCTAGAAATATTTTGACCAATTTCCCTCTTCTATATAAATTTTAAAATTATTTTAGATTCATGATGTAAGGGATAATTCCCAATAATGTTTACCTTTTTATATTTACAATAATGTCACTCCTCCTCCAATATAGAAAGGGCACTCACCCCCCCCCCACCCCCTTACTTCTTCATACCTCTGAAACCCTTTTCTAGTAAAAACCCTACCCAAATATCATCACAACTTTACTCACTTAATCCTAGAAACCTCTCTTTGTGCATAAATCCAACCAACAAATCCCTTTGGTGCAAACTAAAAGGGGTTACCTAATGAAGAGGTAATATCCTTCCACAAGATCTTTTTTATTATTTTCTTTCTCCACCGCCACAATTATTATTATTATATGATTATAAAATAACATAAATATCCTCAATATACTAATATGTTTATATGTTAATTTTTTTACCTACACTCACACACACTTCCATCAAATGGGATATGCAACCATTATTCATGTGTACGGAAAACTACCACCTCATGAACCGATGTAATTCGTTCTTCCATTTCCACCTCTCAAAGTTGGAAATAATAATGGGATTTTATTTTTATATGATATATATTATATTTATGATTTATATATTCTTATATAATTATTATATTACACATAAGTTCATACTTTCAATTTTTTGTAAATATGATTACTTTGTTTGTGGATGCGTGGACTATCGCCTTCTCAAAGTGATGTGATTCATTCACACTTTACGTGGAATGTATTAAGGATTGGTTTAGTGAAAATATATTATATATGTGAAATAATAATTATACTTAAATGGTATTATATATACATATATTTTATTTACTTTATTTCTTCCAATACAATAAGAAATTAGAAACAGAGTTCATGCATACGTACGGCCTACCGTCTCCATGAACGATGTATTTCATTTTATATTTCTATATTTTATATATTATTATAAATAAATATATAATTAATATATTCTATATTTATATCATGTTTCAAATTCTATATATCATGATATAAGTATGAGGACCAAAAATATAATAAATCAAAACACATGCGAAAAACAAAGCGATTATTACCCGAAATGTAACTTCAACATGGACTTGTTAATAAACGGGTAATATAAAGTCATAATTAAACTATATATGGTATTATATAAATTAATATGGTTCTATGATATATTTATAATAAACCTTTATTTATTATATATGAGGTATGAATGAGTATGATGAGAGTCAAGACATATATTGAGGTGATTTCTAGTCTCACTTTATTTCTACGAGACTTATGACTTATTCACCACTCATTTATTTTTTGTGGTGTATATACTAAGCATTATTGTAATATATTATTATTATCCTTAAATTTATGGGTATTTATATATCCATTTTATGATCTCTTTTTCATGGGGTTTTACAGTTCAAAAGTTTCCAAACCAGTAAGACAATTTTATCTCAATTTTCCTTCTTTAAGACACATTTTTTTTATGAACCTATATTCTTTTATGATGTGTATATACTTCAATTTGATATGTTATATCATGAATACAGTTATTTCAAAAATATTTTAATCTTCATGTAATTTCATTTTCCTACAGGGGTATTTTTATTCAGATTTACCAAATTGGTAAAAGTTTATTTCAATAATCTCGTTGTTTATCGTGATTTTTTATGATTAGGCTTCCATTGGAGAAATATTATGGTACATATCTCAATAACACTCATAAATTTTATTATCCTATGGTTATCCATGATATATTCATGTATTAGTACCATTTTTTCACTCTTTTTTAATTATGTTAATTAAGAAAATGTTTTTAAGAAAATCTAACCTTATTTCTCTCCCCAGTCGCAAATCTGTTTTATTCAAAAACCGTGTTTTCAAAAATGTTTTGAGAAATGTTTTCAATTTTTTATTAAAATGATATTTTAATATCATTTTCAATGGAAATATATTTTAAATTTTATTTATGGTTTTCAAATAATACATAATAATTTTCCGAAGCCATTTTCAAAGAAAAATGTTTTCAAAAACGTTTCATGTTTTAAAAAGATTTTTTCAAAACAGAAAGGATGTTTTCCTTAAGAAATATTTTGAAAATATATTTCCAAATTATTTTCCATCTAAGATGACATACCTTGGTGTTACTCATGCCTTTCAGGGAAAATGATCAAAAGGTTCCATTTATATTCTTTCTCTAAATGGGTTATTATTTTAGGGTTTGATTTTTATGAAACATGTTTTAATTTTTACAGGTTACATGCTTATGCAAGCAACTAATTTTCATGTGTTTTGCTTTAATGAAATTATTATGAAAACTATCTATTTTAAAAATGTTATTATATGATTAAATGTTTATGATACCTATTTCATTTCATGGGTTATGATATGATGAATTATTATGATATGGTGGCACACAAATGTATGATTTCATTATGAGATAGGGGGAGATATATCTCCCTCAAATGCATTAGGTAAAGATTTATATCTCAACAGATATACATGGCAGTAATGAGGAGTAAAATAAATTAATAAAAGTACTATATTTTCTAAGATAGTCTTAGGAGTGAACATTAACTAATAATATAGTCATGGGAGTGAACCATGACTACCAAGATGGTTTGGGGGTGAACATAATCCACTAAGATAGAATTGTAATTAATCCTTGACTATTATGGAAATAATTTTTATGATTATATGTATGTCACAATTCCATTTCATATTCCTATGTTATGCTATCATGGCTTATGCTCTTGATTAACTTTTGATTCATGTCTTATGAACTGCCAATATTTATGTCATGACTCTAGTTTATGATCTATGATATGAAAGGTATGATATTCCATTTTCGTGATCATGATATCATAACCATATGAATATGATTATTCTTACATATCTCCCTTGTTTACCCTTACTGAGCATCTGATCTCACCCTTTTTTACGTTTCCTTTCCCCAGCCTATGAAGATATGTATTACGTATGATGTTTCTAAGAAGGGTGTTAGTCATGAACAACCTAGTGGGATATAATTTATCTCACTTGTGAATTAGTTTTTATGTTTCCATATTTCCAAAGGCACTAAACTAATATAGTCTTTGGGTTTCAATTTTTTTATTATATTAAGTATTCTGTAAAAATAATGTAATGTAATTCATGTTAAGGGAGGGTCTCTATAGTTGGTATTAGAGATAATTTTTAGTTAACCTTTTATAAATAAAATGAGAAAAACTTAGTGAGAACCCTAATAACATGTCTAAGGATAATTTTAAGGATAAGGAAAAGCATAGGAAAGTGTCCAATAAATTTGGTGAAGGATAAAGTGAGGAGTTTCCTGGAAATAAATATATGTCTAGATATTATAAGTGGATGTGACTTTGGAATAGATGTGCATGGGGGTAAAAATCACAAAAACACCATGTTGATATAGACTCGATTGAGAACTAGTACACAAAACGGTCCTTACTGCACACCTGGTTTGACAGTTTTGGGCGATATACTTTTGAAATTCAAAAACTCTTCATAAACCATCATGAAGTGTTTAAATGGAATTTCAATACTAGAAAAATACCCTATACCAATGGTTTGAAACCGTTGGTATAGGCCTCCAAACCTTTGGTATATCCTATACCAACGGTTTAGAGAACTGTTGGATAGTAAGTTGTGGGGATAGAATTACACCAACAGTTTTGTAAAAAGCGTTGGTATAGAACTATACCAATGATTTTCAAAACTTTTGGCATAAGTAATATGAAAAATCTATACCAAAAGTACCATAAAATCGTTACTATATGTTGTTGGTCAGAGTGGACACTCAAGAGGGGGGTGAATTGAGTTCCAATTAAAATTTCTGTTAAAATATTTCTCATAAAATCCCCCAATTAAAAACTAAGTTAAACTATAGTGAATTTGTAAAACTGTAAGGGTTTGATTAGGTTCTCAAAATATTGATTAGATCTTAGTTAATTTAATAAGAAGATTAAATTCTCTTTTGAAACTAACCTACTGATTTACAATAGTTACAAACACTTTCTAGATTAACTATCAAAGTAACTTTAAAACAAATTGTATTTCAAAGTAATTTGCAGTGGAAAATAAAGTATGTAATATAATTTAGACATAATCTAAGATGCAAAGCAGATATAACCAAGAGGTTTAGTCTCAAGCCGAGACTTAGTCCTCTCAAACAATTTATATAAATTTTATCCACACTCTGGATCGGGGTAAACAACAGTACAGAGACTGTCCAAGTACTAAGACCTCTACCACAGTTCTATGTGGGAAAACAAAACAACATCACACTGTCTATCCAGGTCTTACTTGACCTCTACCACTATCCACAGTGGGATATAAAAGAGTTTTATAAGGTTTGTGTGAAGATTTAAAAATCCTCCATCTTAGATCAGGAGACAGTGTGTGTATAAAATATATAGAGTATACAAACTACTCAAAATGTAAATAAAAGAATCACTGAGAGAGTAGATATGAGTTTTAGAATTCTCTAGTGATTTGAAGTGCAGCTCTGGAACTCTTTGATTAATCAGGAATGCTTCTGAGTCCTTCTCTGGTTTTTGTCTGGAAAAAGAGGGTCGTTTTCTTCAAGTTCTGTTTGATCTTATTGAGTGCATAAAGATCTCGTTGTAGTTCTTCACTCCTTGAATTAAGTTCAGCTTTTGTTCTCTTCTTGAATGATTGTCTTCATGTATGTCCAGTATTCTTCGAGTGTGGATGAAGCCTTTATTTTCTGTGTGTATTCACCACTTTTCAGCACTCTTCATCCCCTCTCTTTCACACACTTCATGCGCCTTATTTTTATAGCTATCAGCTCCGACAATGGTAAAGATTACCTTTTTACAGGTACGAGGTATGGTTCCCTGACATTCCAACAACTATCATTAAATAACATTTATTGCATTAAAATCATCAAATATGACCATTGCTTAATAAATAAATAATATTGAGAGTATAGAGTTTGAAGTAGCAATACTGGTCAATTTTTCATCAGTAGCCTTTTTTCGGTAGATAAGTAACGGTGGACTTTGTATAGAGGTGACCTCCTATCGGTAGCTCTTTTTCCTTATACTGATAGCTCCTTGTAATGGTAGTTTTTACTCCGTGTATCAGTAGCTCTATGTACCGGTGACTCCTTCTATCGGTATCCCATCTATATCGGAATATTTTTTGTATCAGTAGCTCCGTTCTGTTCCAGTTCTAAAGTGCATATCGGTGGACTTGTGAATCAGTGACCTTTTTTGTAACAGTATACTTTCATATTGGTAGACTTTGTATCAGCAGCTTGTGCATACTGGTGGATCATTTGTACTAGTAGTGGTAGCTCCGCTTCTATCGTTAGAATTGATCTATCAGTGTCGTGCTTACGGGTAGGCTTATACATACCGGTAGCTCTATTTTGTTTTAGTGACTGTCTATTCAGTCTATTAGTAACATTTTTCTATCGGTAGACTAAGTACCAGTAGGGCTCTGTTTGTCTATATCAGAATATATGTGAATACCAGTGGACTTAACACTTATCTGTTCTATGCAACACATATGCTGATTGAGTTAGAATTATTTCAAAGTACATATAAACATATATAAACATTGATTAATATATTTCAAAGATTATTTTAATATTATTATCAACTTGATAAAATAATGTCACAGATTGAAATAATTAATATATAGATAAACATTATTTGGGATTATCAAAGTATGTGAAAGCATAATTGGGATTATCAAAACAGGTGAGGTCAAAAATCTCCCCCTTTTTTATAATCACATCTTATAATTAGAAATGAATCATAGGATATAGAATTAAATCCAATTGTATGAGAGAAAAAAATATATTATAAAACACATATGTTAAAGGTAAAATATGAAACAAATGTACCATAGGAAAATGACTTGAATGCAGAAAGATAGTATTTCTCCCCCTTTTTCATAAAATATATTAGTTCTCTCTTGGATATGTTTCCCTTAGATAGTATTTATCCCCATTTTTGATTTCCAAAAAGTGAGACAAAAAAGAAATATAGGAGAAGATAAGTAACATCGAGTAAAAGAAAGTAAGATCATATATATTCCTTGGAGAAAATAGATACAAAGAAAGACATAAATTAAAGAAAAAGAAATACAGGTGATTCCTATCAAAAGTCCTAATCACAGATCAATCCACATCCTCAGAATGAGATTTCCCTTTGGGATCTGAAGAGGATTTAGGTGTGGTGGATGCGGGTGAAGGCTTAGGAACACCAGAAATGATCAGAGGAGGCTGATCTACTGAAACTATTCCTGGTCTGTACTGTGTAGCTCGCTGAGTGATCATCAGAGTAAGGCTTCGGATAGCTTGGGCTGGAGTCATCTGAGTAGGAGAAGTAGTAGAGGCAGAGGCAGGTAAAGCTGGAGGTATAATCATTGGTCGAGCATCAACATGAAAGAAAGGAAACAAGAGATTTCTAAAATCCATAATGATTCCTCCTCCTCTTTCCATGGAAGAAATGAAATCATCCTTGTTTTCCATGAATTTTTTCAGTGCACGGGTCAACTCTCTGAGCTTGCTGACTTGTTCTTTGAAGGCTTGATTGGCTGGTGGTATCTTCATGTTTTCTAACATAAGATTGAAATGATTATTGAGTTTATGCTTGGTGTAAACCCTTTGGAAATAGTAATATACCTTGTCTTTCACTTATTTTTGAGAAGTAGAAGCTTCTCTCAAATAGTATTGAACAATCTTCATGATATCTCTAGTGGTATCTCTAGTAGAAGTCACCACTTTGGTCAAATCAGATGAGTCCACAAAGCCACTGGTTGATGCTGAACCAAGCTCCTCCTTCATCAAAGCTCTAATCTGATCCAAATCCACTGAAGGTTTGGAAGCAAGAGAACCAAGAGAGAAGGTTACAATTTCCTTGAAACTCTTAGTTATCCCACTAATAAGATTTTTCACTGCAGAATCTTGGGCACCGATATGATTCTCCACATACTTTTTAAAGCCTTCAAAAACTGAAACCATCTGGCTCACCACACTCTTTACATAGTCCAAATCCTTGTCTCCTTGAGATTTTGAACTCATATAGAATTCTAGAGAGACAACTGATTTATTTAGAACTTCAACATCCTTTTACAAGCTAGAAATCTGATTATGGAAAGCTGTGACTTCATCTACTATCTCTTCTAAAAAGGTTGATACATTACAACCAAGAGAGAGTGAAAAATACTTTTCCAAATTTCTCATCTCTTCAACAAATTGATTCTTTAACTCGGCAACATAAGCACTCAAATACTCTTTAATCTCATCCTTTAAGGATTCAAAATCATTCTTAGTGATCATATTAGAAGGTACAACAACAGGTGCTCTTTCAGATACTATACTGGTCACAGGTTCAATCATAATTGATTGAATGGATGACACTAGTGAAGCTTCCATTCTCTTTATTTCTTCCACAAAACTAATTTTAAGATCAGACTTTAACTTATCGAGATCATGTATTCTTACCACATCTTTAGGTAATATCTCAGACTGAATATCATAATTGACTTTTGGTCTCCGAAGGGATGTCACATTATCAGAATCAGGGTAATCCACTCCACAAACTACAAACCCTGGGTCCTCTACCCAATCTTCAAACTCAAAATCCACTGAAACACTGCCAAACCTGGTTGAATTCTCCCCCTAAACTGGTTCATTCTCTTGTATAGCAATGACATCCACAGCAACTCTTTCTTCCTCAGAAGAATCTTGCACAACCACCTCCATTTCTTCAACATTAGTAGGTTCTTCAAGAATAGGTAAAGGTATATCAACTTCATAAAATTCCACAGTAGGCATTAGGGAATGTCCAATAAGTGGACTAAGGCTCAAGCTGATAGAAACAGATGCTTCACTTGCATGAACTTCTTCGTTATTTTCTCGAGAAGCCTCTTCCTGATTTGCTCTCTGCTGGTCTTCCTCAACCATAGGTTCCTCTTTATTGCTTACACCCAAAATAGTTTCTATACAAGGTAGGTTCAAAGCACTTTCCTTTTCTTGTGACACAACTTCAAGAGCTGGGCTAGGAGGCAAGTCAGGATCTCCTCCATTTGCTGCAGAGGAATCTTCCTCTTCTGAATCATCACTATGTGGATCTTCATCATCAGGTCCTAGGCTTGGATCCCTTATATCCTTAGGCCTTGAAGGATGATCCACAGGATTGAAATTATCATATATCTTCTTATCATCAGTAACCCATTCTCCTTTCCATGGGTTCCAGTTTATCTTCATGTATTTACAAATTGTTCTTGTGATACAAAAATTATTCCTTACAACCACTGTATCATCTTAAGACTCTGATACCCCTTCACTTTAATCATAACAGAAATCAACTTGGAAAAGAATAAAGCATTGGTCTTTGATTTGATTCTGGTCATATCCTCCATTTGAATCATTAACAACCTGCACAAATTCACCTTCACACCATGTCTCAAGAGATGTAACAGATAGATATCTTGGTATCTTAGATTTTCAAAGTCCCCTCTTCTTGGGCTTAGCACATGTTGCACAAACTTGAAAAGAAATCTATTCTCTCCCTTCATTTGATCAGCCACCACCTTTCTTTTCTCACCACTACCAGTGAGCTCCTCTAGGGTAGTCTCATAATCAAAAATATCACTGGTAGGTGGTACTGTATTTGATGAATAACCATAAACTCCTTCATGTGGTACTCTTAGGTACTCATCCCACTCAACAGATGAAAAATATATTTCCTTTCCATTCACAAATGAAATCATTTGGTTCTCATCTTATGATTTCTCAAAACTCAAAAACTCATAGAACTATTTTACTAGCTTCGGATAGTAGGGGCCATTATTATTTGAGAATCATTCTACCCCCTTCTGATCTTTCATAACCTTAAGAACTAACGATCTACTCGACATCAATCATTCCGCGCATAACTCTTTCTCGATTACAATATCTCTATTTTGTACATGTGGGTTCACTGGATGACTCCCCGACCTTGTTCTACTAACACTACTACTTTCTTATGGATCTGTCCTCTACTTCTTCTCATTCATCTCATCAATGTCATCTCTAACAGTAGGGAGTTTGGTTTCTGCCATCTATGGTTAAGGGGAACTTAGGGTTTTTGAGAGATTCGGGAGCTAAGGATTGAGGTTAAAGGAATGTTTTGGTGGATTGAGCAGTAACTTGGACTGCGTTTTATCATTTAGGAATCATAAAATAAATAATTAAAATAAAATAAGTAAAGTATAGACGACACAGATTCTGGAGGCTAAAGACATAATTTCAAAAAAGTGCATATATAACGATGGGATATACCGGTAAGAATTCCTAACAGTGAGGTTTATCTATCAGTGAGGTCCAATAATGGTGGGGTCCATACCAGTGAGGTGTAACAGTGAGGTTTCATACAAGTGAGGTATAATAGTAAGGTTCCATACTAGTGAGGTATAACAGTGAGGTTCCATAACAGTGAGGTATAACAGTGAGGTTTCATACCAGCGAGGTATAACAGTGAGGTTCCATACCAGTGTGGTATAACAGTGAGGTTTCTAATGGTCAAGGTTAATCATTCCTAACTCATGTCTAATGTAACTTAACCTATCTGAACTTAAAGGTTTGGTGAAAATGTCATCTAATTGATGTTCAGTACCTATAAATTCAAGAGTAATATCACCTTTTTGGTAATGATCTCTCAATAAATGGTTCCTTACATCAATGTGTTTATTCCTAGAGTGAGACATAGGGTTCTTTGAAATGTTTATTACACTAGTGTTATCACAGTTTATTGAAACATGCTTAAATTCATATCCATAGTCCAAAAGAGTGTGTTTCATCCACAGAATTTGTGCACAGCAACTACCAGCAGCTATGTACTCTGCTTCAGCAGTGGACAAAGCAACTGAATTCTGTTTCTTACTACACCAAGATACTAAGTATTTTCCCAATAAATTACATGTTCCATATGTTCTTTTTCAATCCAACTTGCAACCAGCAAAGTTAACATCTGAATAACTCATTAATTCAAAAGTTTATCCTTTTGGATAAAACAAACCTAAATTAACAGTATGTTTAAGATATTTGAAAATACTTTAAACAGAAAGTAAATGAGATTATTTAGGATTATCTTGAAATATTTCACACATGCACACACTAAACATAATATCTGGTCGACTAGAAGTAAGGTAAATTAAGCTTCCAATCATACCTCTGTAATTTGTTTGATCCACTGGTTTCCAAATTTCATCAATGTCCAATTTACAGATAGTACTCATAGGTGTATCACTTTCCTTAATACTATCCAAACCAAAACGTTTTAAAATATCCTTTGTATATTTACTTTGATTCAAAATAATACCATTTTCATTTTAAAAAACTTGAAATCCAAGAAAATATTTGAGTTCTCCCATTAAACTCATTTAAAATTCATTTTTCATACTCTTTGAAAAATAAATACATAAATAATGTTTAGAAGATCCAAAAATAATATCATCAACATAGATTTGTACTATCAAAAAATCTTTAGAAATTATTTTAATAAAAAGAGTTGGATTAGAAATCCCTTTAGTAAAACCTTTTGAAATAATAAAATTACTCAGTATATCATACCAAGCTCTTGGATATTGTTTTAAACAATATAATGCTTTAGAAAGTTTAAAAAATGATTTTGGAAATGGGGGTTTGTAAATCCAGGTGGTTGTTCAAAAAAAACATCTTCAATTATAAAACCATTTAGAAAAGAAATTTTGACATCCATTTGATATAACTTGAAATTCAGATGAGCAGCATAGGCAAGTAAAATCCTAATAGCTTCTAATCTAGATATAGGGGAAAATGTTTCCACATAGTCTATACCTTCCTCTTGACTATACCCTTGTGCAACTTACCTAGCTTTGTTTCTAACTATATTTCCAGACTCATCAACTTTGTTTCTAAAAACCCATTTAGTGCCTATGGTCAAGGTTTCCTTAGGTCTGTCAACTAATTCCCAGACTTTGTTTCTTTCAAATTGATTTAATTCTTCTTGCATTTCAATTACCCAAAATTCATCATTGATTGCATCATTGATATTTTTAGGTTCTAGCTATGAAAGAAAGGCTTAATGTTCAACCTTATTTCTTTGAGAAGCTCTAGTCTATGTCCCTCTATCAAGATTACCAAAAACAGCATCTAAAAGATGATTCATTAGAATCCTAGTTGATCTAGTAAAGGTGGGACTAGAAATTTCAGGTTCATCTGTAGGTTCTGGTTTAACAGAAGCAGGTTCTAGAAAGTTTCTAGAACTGGATGTCTTTACAATAGGGTTACTATTTTTGTCATTAAGGTCTAGAGCAGACAAGTCTTCTTCAAGATTTTCAATGGAAGATTTGGGTTCATGTGGATCAGTTTCATCAAACATGATACAAATAGATTCTTACACACATTTGGTTCTTTTATTGAAAACTCTATAGGCTTTTCTAGTTAAATAATAACCAATAAAAATTCCTTCATCACTATTAGAAGCAAACTTGTCAAGATTATCCTTTGTATTATGAATAAAGACTTTGCAACCAAAAACTCTAAAGTAATTAACCTTAGGTTTCCTATTGTTCCACAACTCATAAGGGGTCTTCTTGAGAATAGGTCTAATCAAGACTATATTTATAATATAACATGTTCTATTTACAGATTCAGCCCAAAAATAAACAGGAAAGTCATACTCATTAAGCATAGTTCTTGCAATATCTTAAAGGGTTCTGTTTCTTCCTTCTACTAAACCATTCTACTGAGGTGTTGTAGGGGAAGAAAAATTATGATTATATCCATTGTGTGAGCAGTAAGATTCAAACTCATGATCTTCAAACTCACGACCATGATCACTTCTCAGGGTCTTAATCTTAAGTCCAATAAGGTTCTCTATAGACTTGGAGTATTTAATAAAGTAAGAACAAGCTTCACTTTTGTGATCTAAGAAGTATACCCAAGTGTACCTAGAATAGTCATCAACTAAGACATAGACATAGTGCTTCCCATTTAAACTAGAAAATCTATAAGGTCCAAACAAATCCATGTGAACCAACTCGAGAGCTTGAGAAGTTGAAACATCTTTCTTTGATTTAAAAGAAACTTTGTGTTTCTTTCCCTTTTTACAGGGATTACAAACTTTATCTGTTAGGAACTCAAGTTTAGTAAGGTCTCTAACTAAGTTTTTCTTAGTTAGTTTTCTAAGTGAATAAACATTTCAGTGTCCTAATCTTTTATGACATATCCAATACTCTTTATGAAAATCATTTAAACAGGTAATATTTTGTTTAGCTAAAGAATTAAAATCAACTGCAAAAACATTTTCATTTCTCAAGGTAGAAAATACTAAAACATGTTTAGAGTTAAAAACGTTTCAAGAATCATTTCCAAATTTAAGATTGAAACCATCATCACACAACAGATAAATACTTAACAGTTTATATTTAAGTCCATCAACAAATAAAACTTTAGAAATTAAAATTGAATTAGTGTTTCCAATCTGGCTTAGGCCGATGATTTTTCCTTTAGAGTTATCACCTAAGGTGACATGGACTCCATCAACTTTGATTAAACTCTTTAAGCATGAGTAATCTCCAGTCATATGCCTTGAACATCTGCTGTCTAAGTACCATACCTTCTTATGAGAACTCTTCAAGAAATTTTCCTTAGACGTGTTTGTCAGGAAACACATGTTAGCTTTTTGAGATTTTTCATCCTGAGTAGAATCAGAATCAGTTTAATTGTCCTCTGAAGCACTCCAAGTTGCATTAAAATCTTTTTTATACTTATTGTCCTTTTATTCATGTTTCTTTTTGAACTTTAACTTTGCACATTCTGCTTTCACATGTCCTTTCCTTTTGCATTCATAGCAGACAATCTCATCACTTTTATCAGGCTTATTCCAGTCCTTCTTCCAATGACCTTTTCTTTCATATTTTCCTTTGTAATTTTATTTTTTGAATAATTTCTTCTTCCTATAGAACTTCTTGAACCTTATGGCTATCTGAGCTATCTCAGCATCACTGTCAGAATCTGAACTTTCACTTGTTGAGCTTTCAGTAGGTATATGAACTTTCTCTTTATCCTTCCTCTTTGAGGAAGTAGACTTAAAATCCACTAACTTCCTTTTCGGTTCATCATCTTCTTTCTTTTTTACCTTCATTTCTTCTTCATACAACATAAGTTTACCAATTAATTCTTCAACAGGCAGTTTGCTGATGTCGAACGATTCTCTAATGGAAAAAAATATTCCTCTCCAACTTTCTAGTAAACATCTTAATATTCTCATGATCTGTTCCTTTGCAGGAACAGCTTTACCAAGAGAGCTCATAGTGTTGAAAATATCATTGAACCTGAGATACATGTCAGAAATGGGTTCATCGGTCTTCATTTTAAAATTATCATATTTAATAGTGTATGTGTTCAATCTCATTTCCTTAACATTGGTTGTTCCCTCATGGGAAATAGCCAAAGTGTCCCAAATTTCATAAGCATTTTTACAAGCAGATATTCTGTTAAATTCCTCATCACCTAAAGCACAGTACAAAGCATTCATTTCTTTACAGTTATTATTGTAGGCAGTCTTAGTAGCTTCATCCCAAGTAGTTATCTCAGTGTCTGGAATCTTATATTGAGTTTCTATAGCAGTCCAGATATCAAATCCCGTACTCTATAAATGAATTTTCATTTTAAGCTTCCATTTAGCATAATTTGTACCATTAAAGAAGGGTGTACTGTTAGTAGTAGCACCTTCTAATCTATTATCCATAATTCAATTTTAGAAAATATATTTAAAGAGATAAAATTTATAACTAATAGAAATTTAATACCTTTAAGATACAACTAAAATCACAGTTGAAAACCAGAGTATTTTTAAAACCTTGATAAACAAAATAGTCCTCTGATACCAAATGTTGGTCAGAGTGGACACTCAAGAGGGGGGGGGTGAATTGAGTTCCAATTAAAATTTCTGTTAAAATATTTCTCTTAAAATACACCAATTAAAAACTAAGTTAAACATTATTGAATTTGTAAAACTGAAAGGGTTCTATTAGGTTCTCAAAAGATTGATTAGATCTCAGTTAATTTAATCAGAAGATTAAATTTTCTTTTGAAACTAACCTACTGATTTATAATAGTTACAAACAATTGTTAGATTAACTGTCAAATTAACTTTAAAACAAATTGTATTTCAATGTAATTAGCAGCAGAAAATAAAGTATGTAATATACTTTAGGCTTAATCTAAGATGCACAGCAGATATAACCAAGAGGTTCAGTCTCAAGCCGAGACTTAGTCCTCTCAAACAATTTATATAAATTTGATCCACACCCTGGATTGGGGTAAACAATAGTACAGAGACTTTCTAGGTACTAAGACCTCTACCAAAGTTTTATGTGGGAAAACAGAAAAATACCACACTGGTTTTCCAGGTCTTACTTGACCTCTACCACTATCCACAGTGGGATATAAAAGACTTATAGAAGGTTTGAGTGAAGATTTAGAAATCCTCCATCTTATCCTATAAGACAGCGTGTGTATAAAATATACAGAGTATACACACTGCTCAAAATGTAAATAAAAGAATCATCGAGAGAGTAGATATGAGTTTTAGAATGCTCTAGTGATTTGAATTGTAGATCTGGGCTTCTTTGATTAATCAGGAATGATTATGAGTCCTTCTCTGGTTTTTTTCTAAAAATAGAGGGTCGTTTTCTTCAAGTTCTGTTTGATCAGCTTGAGTGCATGAAGAGCTCATTGTAGTTCTTCACTCCTTGACTGAAGTTCAACTTGTGTTCTCTTCTTGAATGAATGGCTTCGTGTATGTCCAGTGTTCTTCGAGTGTGGATGAATCCTTTCTTTTCTATGTTTATTCACCACTTTTCAGCACTCTTCATCCCCCCTCTTTCACACACTTCACGCGCATTCTTTTTATAGCTTTCAGCTCCGGCAGTGGTAAAGATTACCTTTTTACAGGTACGAGGTATGGTTCCCTGACATTCCAATAACTATCATTAAATAACATAGATTGCATTAAAATCATCAAATATGATCGTTTCTTAATAAATAAATAATATTGAGAGTATAGAGTTTGAATTATCAAGACTTGTCAGTTTTTCATCAGTAGCCTTCTGTCGGTAGATAAGTAACGGTGGGCTTTGTATAGCGGTGACCTCCTATCGGTATCTCTTTGTCCTTTTACCGGTATCTCCTTGTAACCATAGATTTTACTCCGTGTATCAGTAGCTCTATGTACCAGTGACTCCTTCTATCGGTAGCCCATCTGTATCGGTAGCCCATCTGTATCGGTAGCCCATCTGTATCGGTAGCCCATCTGTATCGGTAGCTTGTTTGTATCAGTATCTTGTTTGTATCGGTAGCTTGTTTGTATCGGTAGCTTGTTTGTATCGGTAGCTTGTTTGTATCGGTAGCTTGTTTGTATCGGTAAATCTGTTCTGTTCCAATGCTAAAGTGCATATCAGTGGACTTGTGCATCGGTGACCTTTCTGTAACAGTAGACTTTCATATCGGTAGACATTGTATCAGAAGCTTGTGCATACGGGTGGCTCGTTTGTACGAGTAACAGTAGCTCTGCTTCTATCGGTAGACTTGATCTATCAGTGTCATGCTTACATGTAGACTTACATACCGGTATCTCTATTATATTTTAGTGACTATCTATTCAGTATATCGGTAACCTTTGTCTATCGATAGACTAAGTACCATTAGGGATCTGTTTGTCTATATCAGTAGCTATATGTATACCAGTGGACTTAGAACTTATCTGTTCTATGCAACACATATGCCGATTGTGTTAGAATTATTTCAAAGTACATATAAACACAGATAAACATTGATTAACATATTTCAAAGATTATTTTAATATTATTATCAACTTGATAAAATAATTTCACAGATTGAAAGAATTAATATATAGATAAACATTATTTGGGATTATCAAACTATGTGAAAGAATAATTGGAATTATCAAAACAGGTGAGGTCAACATGTGTATTTCAAAAAAGAAACATTTTGTTGGTTTTGATCCCAGCCCCTCCGTTTTATGATTGAATTACATAACCACTAACCTAACTTGACTTTTGTGAACATAATTTCATAAATATATATATATTGTCCTAAATATTTTAAATTTTGATTTATTTAATGTTCTCTGTAAGAATATTCCATAAAAAATACATTTAACTATACCAACGGTTCTAAAAACCATTGGTATAGACCTATACCAATGGTTTTGAGAACCGTTGGTATAAATTCTTTGATTTATAGGGGGACCTATACCAACGATTTGTTGAAAACCGTTGTTATAGGGTTGCTATTGTGGACTTATACCAATGGTTTGGCCAAAACTATTGGCATAGGTCCATATAAGGGACCTATACCAACGGTTTTGGGAAGAAAATTGGTATATGTCCAAATTAGTGACCTATACCAACGGTTTTGGCCAAACCGTTGGTATAGGTCCATATAAGTGAACTATACCAACATTTTTCCCAAAACTGTTGGTATAGATCTTCTTTATAATAGTGTTTGGCTATGAATAAACTAGGATGAACCTAAGGTGTCATAGATTAAATAAGTTTTCATAATTTAGACATCCTATAAGTGGTTTTTTAGGATTATGTGGTTCCTTATAATGATTATTATTTCATACTCAATTCTTTTTGTTTTTAGTCATTGGATAGAGCTCGAAAGAACCACATCAATGCTGAGTGAGATGAGTAAAGAATTATTTTTCTCTTGAGCTTCCAAATGATATGGGATCTGGAATGAAAAACCTCATTGCTTTACCCAACATTCTCAAGATATAAATATTGTTGGACTTCTAAATGAGAAAAGGGGGAACAAAATTCAGTTGATTCCTTTATGAGGAAACATCCACCTTCTTTCAGTGAGTCTTAAGATCCAGTTGTTATTGAATAGTGGATCAGTAACACTGAAAAGATATTCTTTTTTTCAGTGTTCAAAAATGAGAAAATCATTATATATGTTTATCGGTTAGAAGGTGAAGTGGACCAGTGGTGGACTCTAATCAAGAATACAAGGCATCAAGATTAAATTGAATCCATGGATTGGGATGAGTTCAAGAACATATTTTTCAATAAGTAATTTCCTTGTATTCTTCATAAAAATATGGAGAAATAGTTCCATGAGCTAAATAAATTGAGTAATGAATCTTTTGGTACCTATGAGGATAATTTCACAAGACTTGTGAGGTACACTTATGGTATTATCATCCAACCCAAAATTAAGGTTGATAAGTACTTTAGTGGCTTAAATCCAAGTATCATAAGGGAATTATAAATAAGAGACTTTAGTAGTTACAAAGAGATTGTTTGTTCTGCAATCAAGTCTAAAATAGAGGTTAGATTTATGTATCATTATCATGGTTTTTAAAATAAAAGTAATATAGATTTCAACGGAAAATCTAAAAACCATGGAGAGAAGAAGATGATATTTATTGTTTTCTCTAATTTTGGGAAGAAGCATGGAGGAAATTGTATTAATGGGTCTAATAAAAGTTTTATGTGTGGAAGGGAAGGGCATTGAGAATTTTAATACTGATGTGATGGGAAGAAGTTGCCTAACAATGCAAATGGAGAGAAAGATACATAGAATTCACCTCCCCCACTTCAGTGCTACAAGTGTAAGGAGAATTGGTATTATGCTAACCAATTCCCAAACCAAAAGTTTAATTATGATGATCGACTTTAGAAACCTCCTAAACTGAGGGATAAGGGGAAATCTAATGTGATCATTATTTCTGATGAGGGGTGCGATAATTATGTTGTGAAATGTACACTTATCATCCACTATAGAACTTCTAATATCTTATTTGATTCTAGATCTACCCACTCTTTCATATATAAATAATTTTCTAGGGGTATTAAGATTCAAACAAAATGTTTAAATGTGGAATTAGAAGGGAAATCTGTAGTGATGCATCCAAGAATGGATTATGATTTTTTATTTTGAAGAATAACATGGATATATCCTATTCCTCGTGACAATTGAAGATTCATGAGCAAAATTACCCAACTCATGACTTGTAGTTAGTTATGCTAATTTTTTCATTAATGGTATGGAGGAATTATATTTATAGAGAGAAGTGTGATATATATACCAATCATAAAATTATAAAATATATATTCACACATAAGGAGTTGAACATGTTTAAGAGAATATAGTTAGATCTGATAAAAGATTGTGGATGCTCGATATATTACCACCCTAGTAAAGTAAACAAGGTGGTTGATGCTTTGAGTCAAAAGGATCATGTTGGCTTATCCATGTTGAGGATTGAAAAATATCCAATATTTATGTATTTAAAAAGGATGGATCTAGAAATATTGAAGGAAGTGGGAAAAATTTATCCTGTTTAATTGAATATTTAGCCCTCTATCCATGTGAATATTAAAGAGGTGTGGAAGAAAGATATAGATCTATAAAAGAAGACTATAAATTTTCATGAGTTTAACCTTGATCAGGATGAAATGATAAGGTTTAAGAACCGTGTATGTGTTCGGTCCATACTATATTTGAATAAGGAGCTATTAGAGGAAGCTCATAGTTCTTCATTCTCTATTTATCCTAGAAGTATGAAGATATATAGATATTTGAAATAATTCTTTTTGTTGGTATGGAATAAAGAGAGATATCATAGAGTTTGTATCTCAGTGCTTGGTATGCCAGTATGTTAAGACTGGAAGAAAAAAGTCTAAGGGGATGTTGCATCCATTACCCATACCATAATATAAATGTGAGAACATCACTATGGATTTTGTCATTAGACTCCTCAAAATCTCAAAAGGGTTTAATGTTATATGGGTGGTAGTCAATCACCTTACTAAGTCGTCGCACTTCATTACTATCAAAGAATACTTCTCTCAAGGTCATCCTGACAGGATATATATTAAGGAAATCGAAAGGTTTCATGGAGTACCAAATTCTATTGTATCTAATCGGGATCTGGGGTTTACCTCAATGTTTTGGAAAATTCCTTAGAGATTACTTAATACAGAATTGAGTTTTAGTACTACTTATCATCTTTAGACGTATGGTCAGTCTGAAATAACAATTCAAACCCTATATGATATATTGATATCTTCTTCTTTAGATTTAACAGGTGGTTGGGATCAACACCTTCTTCTAGTAGAGTTTTCATACAACAATGTATTTTACTCAAGAATTCAAATGGCTCATTATGAATCCCTCTATGAGAATAAATATAGTGCTCCAATGTGCTGGGATGAAGTTGGAGAAAGAAAGATATTAGTACCTGATATCATTAAAGAAATGGTCGAGAAGGTTAAAACTATTAGGAATCATATCAAGGTAGATGAAAGTAGGCAGAAAATTTATGATTAAAACCATCAGTGTGATCTAGAATTTGAAGTTAGCGAGAAGGTTTTTTTATGAATCTTTCCCTCAAAGAATTTTATGAGATTCAGGAAGATTGGGAAACTAAACACTAGGTATATCAGTCCCTTTGAAATTATTTATCATATCAGGATAGCAGACTATCACTTGGAACATCCTCCCAAACTCTCTCAATTATAGGATGTGTTCCATGTATCTCTATTAAGGAAGTATATATCGAACTCTTCATATGTACTGAACTCAAAGGTCATACCGCTGGAGCAGAATCATTATTATGGGGAACAACCCATTGAAATTAAGGATAATAAAAAGAAAGTTCTATGAAACAAGACCACTCACCTGGTCAAAGTTTTGTGGAGAAATCACTAGTTATAGTAATATATTTGGGAACTTGATGATATGATGAGGCAGAAGTATCCTCATTTGTTTGTATTGGAATGATGAATTTTGAGGGAAAATTCATTTTTAAGGGGGTAGAATGTAACACCCTGAGTTTTATAAAACTTTTTTTGAATAAATTGATTTTCTTTGATATATTTCATTGAAAATTAGACCAGTTTAATCTTTCATTATATTCTACACCAAGATAATATTTCACTACATGCATCGCCAACTTTTCTTTCATTACACGCAACACTGAGTTTCTATGAAACATTATTTTATGATTATAATTCTTTAAATGTGATAGTTATAACATATCCATTAAACTTAGTAATATGAATAGTAATAACTCATTTTTAAATATTATTTAAAATGGTTTTATATAAATAAAAAATATTTATAATAAAATATATAATTTTTTTGTAAAGTATTTATATGTTTGAAAATACTATTTTCTCAAATGAACTGTTTTTTATGTCATTCTATGAACAATAATAAAATTAGTTTTAAAAGATTTTAGAAAATTAATTTGATAAAATAAAATTATTTTTTTTAATTCATAATTATAAAATTATATTAGGGTGAATTGTTTATATTTTTTCTGAAAAACTTCATTTTTGGATGAATAGTGAAAAATACTGAATTTTAATTCAAAAATTATTTTTCATCTAATTTATTTATGTTGTTAAATTATATTTAATTTTTTAAAAAATTGTGATTAGATAATTTTTACATCAATTAATACTATTTATTTCATTGGAAATAATTTTCCACGGAATTTGGAAGTAAAAACATTTCAAACTTTTAAACATTTTTGCTTAAAAAACCTGTTGTCACGACACATCTGTGGGATAAGTTTTAAATTAATTTCTGCCACTTATATGATTATAATTTGGAAAATTTTATTCCATGTTGGTAATAATAAAAATTTATAATATATAATAATTTAAACTTAGTTTTTTACCAGAAGTATTAGTGAAATTAATTAAAATTAATTACAGCGATTAAGGTAAAAACAAGATTACTTAGTGGCTAAACTTTAATTTAAGGGGGAAAATAACCTAGAAACATGTCCAAAATCCATTGGATGGAAATATTTAGATCAATTATCATATTTTATCTAAAATGGACAATTATTTCATGCACATTATGTAATGGAGGCCTCTCAATAGTGTTTATTGTTTTATAGTTACAAGAATGTAATCCCTCCTCCACTATAAAAAGGGAACTCAACCCATCACTTCCTCACATATATAAAGAATTATTTCTTGGAAAAAACCTGAAAAAATATTCTCCCAACTTACCTACCTTCTTCTTATAATCATTACATTGTTTATAAATCCAACCAAGGAATCCCTTCTGTGCAAACAAAAAGAAGGTACCCAAAGAAGAGGTCACATCATTCTATAAGCTCTTTTATTTTATTTTCTTTCTCCACCAAATCAATTATTATTATTTTATGATTATATAAAAACATAAGTATCCTAAATATAATTATATTTTGTTATTTTTATTTTTAGATCTACACTCACATACACTTCCATCAAATGATATATACAATCATTGTTTGTGTGTATGGGGGATTATCACCTCGTAAACTGATTTCGTTTGTTCTTCCATTTCCCCCTATTAAGGTTGGAAATAATGATGGAATTTATATTTTTATATTATATATATAATTTCTATGATTTTTTATGCTTATTTAATTAGTTAATAATACATACCTACATTTTTTCCATTTTTTCTAAATATTATAACTTCGTTTGTAGACGTGTGGACTACCGCCTCCTCAAAGTAATGTAATTCGTTCACACTTTACATGGAATGTATTGAGGATGGTTTTAGTAAAATTATATGATATATATGAAATAATAATTATAATTTAATGATATTATATATATATATCATTATCTTTATTTCTTTCAATACGAAAAGAAAATGGAAACAGTGTTCATGCATATGTACAGCCTACTGTCTCCATTAACGGTATATTTAATTTTCTATTTATATCCTTTATATATTATTATAAATACATATATACTGAGTATATATGATATTTATATCATTTTTTACATTATTTATATCATGATATAAGTATTATTACCAAAAATATAACAAATCAAAACACATGCTAAAAACAAAGTGGTTATTACCTGAAACATAACTTTTACATGGAATTGTTAATAAATGAGTAATATAAAGTCATAAGTAAATAGTATATGGTATTATAAAAATTAAAATGGTTATATTATATATTTATAAGAAACATTTATTTATTATAAAATAGGTTTGAATGAGTACGATGAGTGTTAAGACATAAGGTAAGGGAATTTCTATTTGCACTTTTATTTCTATGATACTTATGCCTTATACACCATTTTTTATTTTGTGGGGTGTATATACTACACATGAATGTACTCTATGATCATTATCCTTAAATTTATGGGTATTCACATACCCATTTTATGATCTTTATTTCAGGTGGTTTCATGATTCAAAAGTTACCAAATCAGTAAGGGAGTTTTGTCTCAATTTTTCTTCTTTGAGACAAATGTTTTTTATGCACCTATATTATTTTATAACATGTATATACTTCCATTAGAAATTTTATATCATGAATATAATTATTTTAATGATATTTTAAGCTTAATGTAAAGTCATTTTCTTACATGGGTAGTTTTATTCAAAGTTACCAAAGTGGTTAGAGTTTATTGCAATAATCTCATAGTTTATTGGGATTATTTATGATTATGATTCAATTGATGAAATATTATGATCCATATCTCAAAAAAATCATGAATTTTATTCTAGTATTGTTATTTATTATATATTCATGTATTAGTAACATTTTACCTCTCTTTGGTACTTAATATAATTAATAAAAAAAATTAAGAAAATCTGTCTCTATATCTCACTTCGGTAGGAAATATATTTTATTCAAAAACCATTTTTTCAAAAAAAATCAAAATAAAATCAACAATGTTTTTAACAATTATATTTTATTCTAATTTTCAAGGAAAAAATGTATTTTATAAATATTTTATGGTTTTACAATCTTCCTTTATAAGTTTTCTAATCTATTTTCAAAGAAAAGTGTTTTATGTTTTAAAAAGTGTTTTTCAAAGAAGAGAGTATATTTTCCTCAAGAAATGTTTTGAAAAGATATTTCAAAATTATTTTCCATATAATATTAAATCTGTTGGTGTTACTCATTTCTTTCTAGTAAAATGATTCAAAGGTTCCATTCATATTCTTTCTCTGAATGGGTTGTGTTTTGATGGCATAATGTTTATGAAACCTATTTATCTTTCACAATTTATATTATTTTGAAACTCGCTTATTTTCACAGGTTATGCTTTGATGAAATGATTATGAAACCTATATATTTTCCACATATTATGATATTATTACATTTTTATGATGCCCATTTCATTTCATGGGTTATTATATCATGATTTATTATGATCTAGTGGAACACATATGTATGATTTAATTATGAGATGGGTGGGACCTATATCTCCCTCCAATTCATTAGATTAAGATTTATATCTCATGAGATATACATAGCTAGAATGGGGTGAACTCAATTTAGTAAAGGTTTATTTCCACAAATATTGTCTTTGGAGTTTTCCTTGACTACTAAAATGGTCTTGGGATTGAACCATGACTACCAAGATGGTTTGGGAAGTGAGCCTATTCCACTAAGATGGCCTTTCCATTAAGCCTTAACTACTATGGAAATAATTTTATATACATATGTGTATACCACAATTCCATGTCTTATTCCTATGTTATGATTTCATGGATTATTATATTTATTCCCTTGTGATTCATGTCTCATGAACAGCCAATATTTATGCCATGAATCTTGTTTATGATCTTTGATATGCAGGGTATGATCTTTTATTTTCATGATCATATTCTCATAACCTTATGCTCACGATTATGCTTACATATATCCCATGTTTACCCATACTGATCATATCATATCACCCTTTATTATGTTTTCTTTCCCAGAGTTATGAAGATATGTTTTATGTATGATGTTTCTAAGAAGGATGACGATCATGAAGAACCAAGTGAGGGATAATGTAGCTCACCTATATACCAATGTTTGTGTTTCCATGTTACCAAAGGCACTAAATTTATACGGATGTTGGGTGTCTATTTTTGAAATTTATTAAGTATTCCACAAAAATTATTTAATTTATATGCATGTTAAGAGAGGTTTGCAGCATTAATAAAATATTATTTTTCATAAAATATCATTAATGTTCTTTTTGACACTATTTATTTAATTTGACTTTAATGACATCAAAAAAAATATTGAATTAAAATATAAACCTTTAAACATATATAATATGTTACATTAATATATAAAATTTATTCCACTCAATAATTCACCAAAATTTTATTACTGTTAATTTTTTTAAAATCATTTATTAAAATTTTCTATTAATTAAATATATACTCTATCGGTGTTGTGTAAAAATTTAGGATAGTTACTCAATAATTAAAAATTAAAAATAAATTTCCATAATAAAATAAAATAATAAATATTTAAAAATAAATATTTATAATTAATCTTATATCAATTTATACATAAAATAAAAATTTATAGTTTCTAAAGTCAAGAGGGTGACATTTTGTATTTATTCTTTTCTTAAATTAATATAAAGGTCACAATCAACAATAAATGACTCAAAGTGGCCATATATTTGATAATTTGATGTAAATGGACAAAATATGTCCATCCAATTGAATAAAGGAAAGTTTCATATGAATTTTAAAGCCTTAACACAAATTTTTAACCCTAATTTACCAGTTTTAACCTTATCGATGTGATAAAGTTTTACTAAGGTTATTAGTCATACTAACAAAAAATAAAAGTGGCCTCTTAAAAAAATTGATCCTAATGATTATAAATATGGAATCCATATTTAAATATTGAATTTCTATAAGTTATATAATTTTTTTTTAAAGAAGTGCGCAAAATGAAATGGAAACCGTTTTTTAGAAAATTTCACTTTTAAGCACAAAACTGGATTTATTTGTATCTCAATCCTATAAGAAATATTTAATTAATTTTAATATATTTTATTTAATATAATATATATATATATATATATCCCTAAAATACTTCATAAATATCAATAAATTTAGTTTAATAAGATAAAAACACGTTGTACGCATAAAAATGGGTTTTTTGTAAAATATCTCTATTACTTTCAAAGGATTTTTATTTTCATTTCTAATAAATTAATAAATAATGATTTAATTTTAAACTTTTATAAAAAAAATTAATAAATTATTTATTTATATTTATATCCTCTAATCTAATGGTTAGGCGATAACTAACTCATTAAATAATAATATTTTAATATACTTTCATAGTTCGTTTAAAATTGGTGTTATGTGTATCACAAGTTATCAAAGAACATAAATATATTTGAAAAGAAATATATCATAAAATCTAAGGGTTTTACATTCTAACCCCATTAAAATGAATTTATCCCTCAAAATTATATCACCCTAATACAAACAAATGAGGATATCGATGTTTTGTCACATCAGGTTCCCAACTAACTTCTTTGCATTTTTAATTCCTCTAGTGAAATTTAACTACATGAATAGTTTTTTCCATAAAACTTTATCTCTATAAATCAATATTTATACTATTTTTTATTCATATGAAATATAAATCTTCAGTGATATTAATATAATTTCTTTATATGTGATTAATTAGGTATGTACTTCCTCATGAGAGATTTATGGAACGTATTGTGAACATGAGAGAGGTTCAGTGGAAGCACCATGTGATAAGATATTTCCCATACTTAATTTAGAATCTCAGAGAGGGAAACATATCTAGGGATCAAGTTTTCATTCTTTCTAAGTTGTATAACCATATTAAATGGAGAAAATTCATCAAAATATTTTCTCACCAACTTTAAATTCTAGATTTCACCGACAATTGTCAGCATATCTTCTTAGATGACTTGATATGATACAGAATGGATCTTCCTTTCTCTTACACTTACTTATCTGTCTCATGTACCAATATATTTCTTTATCTAACTTTATCCAAACATGTTGGATTTATACACATCTTTCTATAGAGGGATTTATAAGGATCCATCTCAACGCTCGAGTCAAATCTATTATTATAAAAAATTTCACTAGAGGAATATGTTGATCCCAACCACATTTTAAATCTATAAAATAATATATCAACATATCCCTAAGGTTTTTAATAGTTATATCAGATTAAACATCTATCTGGGGAAAATAATAAATTATTAAACTCAACTCTATATACAAATCTAGATGAAGACTTCTCCAGAACATTGAGGAAATCCTAGGTTCCCAATTATATACAATAGAATGTCATACTCAATGAATACTTAACACTTATTTTATATATATTATGGAAATATTATCAAGAGAGAAATATTATTTGATAGAAATGAAGTGTGTAGACTTCATAAGGTGATTGACTATAACCCAAATATCATTAGTTTCTTTATACATTTTGGGGATTTTGATGACAAAATCAATGGTGATGTTTTCCAATTTTCATTATGGTATGGGTAATGGATGTAACATCTCCTTAGACTACTTTATCTTATCCTTAAATTTCTAGCATTCCAATTACCAAGATACATACTATAAAATATATATCTTTATTCTATTCCATTAGAAATACTCTTTCATAACTATATACATATTTATACTTATAGTATGAATAGAGAATGATGAACTATGAGCCTCATCCAACAGCTCCTTAAAATATGGTATAGATAGAATGGATACACAGTCCCTTAACCTTATCATTACATCGTAATCATGGTTAAACTTAGGAACACTTATCATATTATTTTTCATCTCAACATCTTCCTTTTGTGCCTATTTAATCTTCGCATGGATAAATTGTTGAACGCTCATTTTTGCAAGATAAGATTTCTCCCCTTATTTCCATATTTATCGATTAATCCTTTGTAAATCCAAAAATATTGGGTCTTTTGTGATCCTCATCATAGATAAGATTTCATAATTATTTCAACTTAGAGAATCTACTACCCTGTTTGCTTTCCCATAGTGGTAATGTATTGATCAGTTATAATATTTAATCAACTCCAACCATCACCTATAGCATATATTCATATCTTTTCTTAGTTAATATGTACTTTAAAATTTTATGATCAGTATATATTTCACAACCTTCTCCATAAAGATAATAACTCTATATATTTATTATAAAAATTACTACAGTTAACTCCAAATCATGAGCTAGGTAATTTTTCTCATGAAAATTTAATTATCATGAGGCATAGGCTATTACCATACCATTCTACATGAGGATGTATCCCATTACCTTCTTCAATGAATCACTATAGATCATAAACCCTTCCCCACCACAAGGTAATGTAAGTACAAGTACGCTTACTAACCTTCTCTTCAGTTTCTTAAAATATTATTCACATTAATCATTCCAAAGGAACTTTTCTCCCTTTTATGTCAACTTGGAGATTGGATTATATAGTTATGAGAAATTATTTATAGAGAACTTATAATATCTAACCAAACCAAGAAATATATATATATCAATTATTGTGGTTGGTATTCTTTAATAATAAATAACATCCATCCTGGATGGATCCATCGATATACCCTTTCTTGAGATTATATGACCCAAAAATGAAAATATTTGTGGCCCAAAATCACAATTTGTAAAATTTTTATATATATATATTATTTTTTATTAGGGTATTTAGTATAATCCTCAAGTGATCATCATACACTTCCTTGAAATTTGAATATATATGAATATTATCTATAAATACTACCACAAACTAATCAAGGTAATCTCTAAAGACTCTATTCATCAAATCTATGAAGATAGTGGGGGCATTAGTGAGGCCAAATTGTGTCACTATAAATTTATAGTGCCCATTAATTGTATGAAATGTTATCTTGGGTATATCCTCCTTCTTAACCCCAAATTTATTATATTTATAATGAAGTTAAATCATGTAAAAGTATTGATCTATGTTAAGTTGATCAAACAAGTATTTAATACAGGGTATAAGATACTTGTTATTAATAGTTATATTTCAAGGACCCCGGAACACCCTAAGAGGGCAGGGGTGAATTAGGGTGTCAACATTTTCTTTTTAAAGTTTTGTATCTTGTTCCCATGTTGGTAAGAACATGTTAAATCTATCAAACAAATTAAAGAAGGAAGTTGACACCGCACTTTTACTTGGTTCGCCAAAAAGGTCTACGTCCAAGGAGCATACGTCGACAGTATGTTGGTCGTACCAAAATCCACTAATATTAACTAGTTTATGGATTGAAAGTTTTGGTCACAGTCAATATGTTCCTAGCATACTACCTTTACAAAGGTTTAGGGAACACTCACTATATCCCTCAGATCACTTCCGTCTACTCCCCTTAGCTCACTGCCTTGAGAAAAGTCAAACTCAGTTTATCAGCTTGAATGTCTCTTCAATAGATTTTTATTGAAGTCTTTGTCTCTATTCAGCATGAGACACTGCTTGCATCGAAGTCCTAAAAAGATGCACTTGAAAGCACTAAACAAATGAACCAGATATTCAGAACGTGCAAACAGGTTACACTGACAGTTACACACAACACCTACCCTTTGCGCGCAAGATCTCACTTTTTCATGCAATATTTTTTTTTCATGTGGAAAATATTTCATGCGACAACACTCTTTCTGCACAACTGAATATTTTACATGTAGCTTCCACTTTTATGCACAACTTCTTCTTTTTTGCGCAACTCAAAACATTACGCGCAAATTCAACTTTTACATGAAACTTTCTCTTTTTCGCGCACCTCAGCCTTTTACGCAAAACTTCCCCTTTTAACGTAACTCCTTCTCTATTCACCTTTTACGTGCATCAGAACCTGGATCTTATATGAGTCTTCAGTCGTACAGAATTAGGGGGACACCTCTTTTTTATAAGCGTCACTGACACCCGCGCACAAAACCCCGCCTTGTCACACAAAATTCTCATTCTGCGTTTAATCCTTTTTCGCGTAGGAACCATTTTTTGTGAACATATTTGGATTATTCGCGCACCTCATGCCTTTCCCATTTTTCATCGTTCTCATCCCAAAACAACTTATTCACGAGAAAATCAACTTACATTCACTATTGCGTGCAAAACCAATTTAGTTCGCAATCCATGTTTTTCACGCACCACTCCAATATTTCGCACAGCACATGCCTTTGCCATTTTTCAGTGATTTGATCCCGAAACATACATTGCGTGAAATTTTCCAACACACCTACCCTTTTCGCGCAAGTTCCTTTTTCAAACACACATTTTCCCATTTCCTGATTTTCAGGCCCAAAAATTTGGCAAACACTGGGAAATGACATCACTTTCAATACTGGTGTCTGCTTAAACTGTATGATCACTTTACTAGCAAACATTATGAACATCCAATAAGGATTGACAAAAAACACAAACCATACAGAAATTCTTGCAAAGAATGGCCATGGTTCCAACAATATTATTAAGTTCTTGATAATCAATGAAGAGTCACATTTATTTATTTGTCTTCTTAAAAAAATAGGTACACCCCCAGGTGACACACTTGATTGAATGAATACCATATCAATATTCTTCGGGAGATACTTCTTTAATTCATGTCACTCGATAGGTATTATTCTATATTGAGTCTTTTAAATAGGTTTATCACCATATATGTGTTCTATTGAAAACTAAATTTCACGATTCAATGTTACACTAGGAAACTCTTCTATAAATTGATCAACAAACTACCATATAATACGCATATATTTGGTGTTGAGCTTCTCCCCAACTATCTAAGATAAGCACCCCTTTTGAATAGGAATCAAGACCAATTAAATGGATCTAATTTCCATTGGGAGTTCATATTTATAATTAAACTAATAGATGATCATATATTGGTTTAAAATATAAAACATGACTTCCCTTCCTCAAAAATTGATTTGTGATTTATGTAAATAAATCCAACCCATGCCAATGATAACAACAAATTCAAATAGAGGAATAATAACAAAAATTTTAGGAAACACATTCCCATAAACATCAACCAGAGAAGAATCATAGACTATATATGTCATAGTCATACCATTAAGAGTTTTCACTTCTAATTTAATATTTAATCATTGAGTTGGTATTGTGTACCCTTTTAAAATTATCTAAATATAAAATATGGGTATATCCATAATCAAATAAGCCTTTATAAGTTACAGAGAGGATAGTATGTTTACCATTCACTAATTTTTTATCCCCATAAAAAATAGTGATCATATTAGATTTTCCTTTATCTCTAGGATTAAGAGGTTACTGACATCATTAATCACCATTAACCTTCGTATTTGAGTACTAGTTAGAATAATTTTCATACTCCTTTCATTTGAAACACTAGATTTTGGGTTGGGCATTCTGCTGAGATTTTTCATTATTTCTTTCATTAAATGGTCTATTCACATCACACCATCATTAAATTTTTATATGACCTTCCTTTACACAATTAAAATATTTACCAGTTCCCTAGAGATAATTTCCTCCATGTTTCCTTCCACACATCAAGAATAAAGGAAAGCTCATCTTATTATCTTTATGGTTTTTATATTTTCCTTGGAATTTCATCTTTCTTTTCTTATCAAATTCGTGAAATTGATGGGTAAATAAAATCACCATTTCAACCTTAATAGAACATCAAACAATTTCTTCATAGTTAATGAATTCCTTTAGGGATAATTCCCTTTAGAGACTAGGTTTTAATCCACTTAAGAACCGATCAACATTACTTTTAGGTTGGATGATAACACCAAAAGTGTACCATATAATTCTTGAAAAGTTTTCCTCATAGGTACTAATATATTCATCATCCTTCTATTTTAGCTCGAGGAATTCATTCTCCATTTTCATGAAAAGAATTTGAGGAAATACTTATTAAATAATAATCTCATAAACTCGCATCACTTTATGAAGTAAATGTAATATCATTATCTCATATTCTTGTAAGATTCTACCATTTATCTAATTCTCCTTCCAAATGATATAATGCTAAAATAACCTTTTCATGTACCGAACACTAGAGCACAGAAAATATCATTTCACTAGTACTAATCCATTTCCCAGAAACTACTGGGATAGAAGAACCACTAAAATAAGGTGGAAGTTTCCTCATGAAAGACTCAGTAAAATAGTGTTCCCTCGTTTTTCTCATTTTGAAGATCATCGTGATTCATATCTTGAGAAATTTATATAATAATATCAAAAATATTTTTCATTAAAACTACCATAACATTTGGTTTATTAGGAGTAAAATCATTACATTGTTCATCACATTCAATATTGGCGTGATTCCTTTATATTATAGCCATTGACTAAATTAAAAAAAACCTTATGTGAGAAACAATAACTATAGTGGGAATATAGGATGTATAAATTATGACACATTTTTTTAAATCTATGACACCTTAGGTTTAATCTAGGACCTCCATGGCCATTATCTATTCAAATCCTTCTAAATGGTTTATAAATAAAATGTGAATTGACCTATGCACAACACCTAGTAGTTTCAAACCAATTGCACAAAAAGGGCTCACTCACCATTCTCCAGAATAATTTCTGAGATATACTCGAAAAAATATTTTCAAGGTGATTACGATAACTAGCATCTATTCCAAAACCATGTCCACTTATAGTATCTAGACAAGGATTTTTTATGGGATAACACACTCCTTTATTTACCATAACATAGGATATTCTCCTATACATAATATTATACTAAGGGTTCTCACTAAAGTTTTTCCATATTATTTTCCAAATGTAACTAAACCTTACTATGATACCAACTATATCGGTACATACTTTTCATACCTAAATCTTATATCTTATTAAATTAATATTCATTACATAACATTATGATCCATTCTAGAATCATATATATCTAGTTTCTTTGGAAACTTTGGTGCATAAACAAATGTCACATAAAAGTTCTGCATCGTCTCCCACTAAGTTCTTTATAAATTTCACCCTTTTTATACTAACCATACTAATATCTTTTATCATGTCCTAGGGAATGGAAACATAAGAAAGGTTGTACTCAGATTCTTAGTAAGGTTAAATAAGGGAGATATCAATAAAAACTTATTTACAACATGATCATAAGGGTATGTGAACAAGAGCTTAATATTTGAAAACCATACCCAGTATATCATATATCATAATATTAAGTTATGGAAATAGTATTAGTAGTTTATAATTTATGATTCATAAATGAATCAAATAACATGATCCAGGAGATAATATTATTGGGATAAAACATAAGTTTGTGGCATACACATAAACATGGAAAATCATTTCCCTAGTCAAGGATAATTACCAATGTTATTATAGTGGATTGGGTTCACTCCACATTCCATCATATCCTTAGTCAAGGTTCACTCCCAAGACTATCATAGTGGAAATACTCACATACTATATTGGGTTTACTGTCCATTATAATACTTATTATCTATGAAGATATCTATTTTTACCCAATGAATTGGAGAGCCTTATAATTTATGGTCCACCCATCACATAATGAAAATCATACATATGTTTTTCCACCAGATCATCATATCATAACCCATGAAAATTAAATAGTTTTCATAAACATTTCAATATTTAATCATAGAATAGCCCATAAAAAGAAAACAAGTTTCATAAATTAATTAACTCATGGGAAGGAAAAAAGGTTCATAGAATCATACTTAAATATTTATCATCACACTTCATCCACTGTTTGAAATTGTATAGTATCACTGGACCATATCCCTGATAAATCATAAGTAACATCAAAGGATGTTATCATAGATGAAAATTCCTTTAAAATATTTCATGGAACATTTCATAATGAAAATTCCCCTTTCACTTTGAAATAAATTATTTAACATCCAAAAATTTCCAAAATATTAAGGAAAAACTTTTATTAGAAAGGAAACATAAAAAAATTTAAAGGAATATTCAAATCAGTTATTGGTTTTTATGGTGGGAAATATCATTCATTCCATGTATGTAAAAACATATTCCTTTCACATTTTCAGTAAAAAGTCAAAAATACCTCATTCATAAAATCTCAAGAAGATTCCTTTTAAAAAAATTGTAAAAATCCAAACATCAGTCAAAATAATTTTTAACAATAATTGGATAATATTGAAAACATTTTTGAAAACAATTTTATAAAACATGGACATGGAAAAAATGATTCTCAATCAAATAGTAAAACATAGTCAGTTTTCCTTAAAAATGCTCTCTCGGTATCTTGAGAACCTAAAGAGAGTAAAATGAAAGGAAAAATTGAAATCTCCATAAATAACCATAGTATAAGAAAATTCATGATATTATTTAGATTTATATCATGAAAATTCATCAACCGAAACTTAATAAAAAACAATCCTAGTAAAGAGTGGATGGAGCAAAAAACCCTTACCTTATATCTGACTTCCATTATATGTGTTCGAAACTAATTTATAATAAATATATATTTATTATAAATACATTAAATAACCATAAAAATATATATCATATTATATATGATTTACTTGTAACCTTTTTATCACTCTTTTATTAATAATTCATTATTAAAATCAATTTTCTATGTGATAACAGATTCATTTTTATTGTATGTTTTGGTTTGTTCATTTTGGTCCTTATAATTTTATCATTGTCAAATAATATCTATAATTTCAATAATTATATAAATATAATATATATTCCTTATATAAATATTTAGGTTCAACCATTAAGGATAAATATAGCAAAATGAATTACACCATTCACGAATATAGTAGGTCGTATGTGCACATGAACGATGTTTTCATTTTTTGATGGATAGAATGAAAGAAAGGTAAATAATAATTAAAATTTACATAATAATTAATATATCATTTATATTTATTAAATATATCCTTAATATGATCCATGCGATGTGGAAAGGACAAACGAATCACATAGGTTCAGGGAAGTGGTAGTCCACATGTACGCACGTGCGAAGTTATCATTCTTAATTTGATGGAATAGATGATGGATATTTGTGGTTCCATAATCATAATAACATTTGGAAATATTTGGGACACTGAATTTATTATTTTATGATGAATATCATAGATTTATATGAGGAAGAATAAGAAATAAATTGAAATAGGTTGGTAGATACAATTACCTCTTCTTCAGTTGGCATCCTTTAGATCCATTCTCAAGGACCCATGGAATGGTCTTTCAAGAATAAAAAACTTATAATTCATGTTTAGGTATGTTTATAAGATAATTGGTAGGTTTCTTTCAATATAGATATCTAAAATTGGAATAAATAAAATAGATAATGGGTGTTATTTTATAAGGGAGGGAAAGGACACACATAGAATTAAAAAAAAGATTAAAATATAATTAAGTCATTCTCAATCCAAATGATTCAAAATTTACATATATTCAAATAAAAAGAGTATAAGTTATAAATACCATAATAAAATGATATTTATAATGTTTTTGGTGTCATTTTAAACCTTATATTTTGGTTTAACCCCTTGTTAAACCAATTTTAATCTTAATCATGGAAAATAATTTCAAATACTAAGGGGTTATAATTTTACTTATAAGGTAAAATTTGTATCAAAAACATCCAAATGTTGAAATTTTATACCAATTATCCTCATAATTTTTCTATTACAAGATTTTTATTATTTTGAATAATTTAATATAAGATTGATTTTCTTAAAATATCATTAATTCTATTCTTAACACTATTCATTTAATTTAACTTAAAATTCATAAATAATAATATGTAATTAGATTATAGAACTTTTAAACATTAGTAACATTTTATATTCATCTATAAAATTTTTGTCACATAATAATTAACTCAAACAATATTACTTTTAATATTTTTATAATCATTAATCAAAATTTTCTATTAATTGAATAAATATTATGTCGGTGTTGTGTAAGAATTTAAGGTATTTATTAAATCACTATAAATTATAATTAAATTAACATGAATAAAACAATCCAACTTTCAAATAAACATTTATAACTAATATCATCCCCTTTTTATTCTTATAATAAAAATTAGAGTTATTAAAGTCATGAGTGTGACATTTTGAATATATTCTTTTCTTAAATTAATGTAAAGGTCATAATCAAAGAAAAAAACACCAAGTTATCATATATTTAAGTCTTATATGCAAATTTCTTAACTCCACTCATTCAATGGAATAAATATATGTGTTAGAGAAATTTTAAAGCCTTAACCCAAATTTTTAACCCGGTTTTACCCTTACTGAGGGGGAAAGATTTTACAAAGGTTACTATTCATGATACAAATAAAATAAAAGATTCATATTTACCAAATTTTATCCTCATAATTCCATATAATGATTTCATTTTTCAAGATTAAATATTTATAATTTATATAAATTCTTTTTAAAAATAAGTTCACAAAACACGATGAAAGTTATTTTTTAGAAAAGTACATTTTTAAGTATAAAACTACATTTATTCTTATCCCATTCCTAGAAAAAATATTAGATGAATTTTAAGAAATTTTATTAAATATATAATATATAAATTTCACTAAAATAATTCACCAATAGTGATTAATTTAATTTATTAATATAAAAACACATTGTGCGCCTTAAAAGAGTTTTCAGAAAAAATATCTCTTTTACTTTCAAATTATTTTTATTTAAATTCATAATTAATTGATAAAAAACCAATTAATTTTATAAATTTTTAAACAAAATATTTTTCATAATTTAGTTATTCATATTCATACCCACCAATCCAACATCTAGGCGATAACTATCACATTAAATAATAATATTTCAATAATATATCGTGGTTCATTTAAAATTGGTGTTATGTAAATCACAAGCTATCAAAGAACATAAATTTATTTGAAAATAAATATATAATACAATTTTAGGTTGTTATAGTAGTCCCTTAATTGTAACCAGTACTTACATATTTAGGGGAAATTATAGCCTTCTCCCAATGTTAGGGTGTATCCTTCCTAAGAATACTCAATTGTCAGTGCTCGCTTGAGGGTCTCTGGCATAAGTGGTATTTCATGAAACACAACCACATCTCGATAAATATTCCTCCATATTATACACTAAAATTAATTTTCTCAAAAAAAAATTACCACAAAACGTGTCAAGAGGATACCCTATGAGGTTCATGATCCTCAATGCATACTGGGACATGGTCGGCCTACCCTGTGAAGGGCCCAACATCCTCAAATAAAACTCCATCCCGAACAAAGGATAAAATTTCAACCATGGTAGAGATGTCCCATATTGTGTCTGAAAAAAAAAACATTATCCATTAATAGATCACTATGTCTTGTAGGTAGATCAATGTAAGAATCTTCATTTTTATAGTGAGATTCTAAACAATATTGAAATGCGTCTCATACTCCACCCAGGCCTCAATCACTCAAGGATTAAACTCTCATCACAAACCCATGATGCATTCATTATAATAATACATTATCAAACATAGTGGGAACTACCATATAATATATAATAAAGACTTCACTAACTGTTAATGGGTGATAAAATGTATCTGATCTTGGAGAAAGTATATCTCGTAAGTGTGTATTTGAAATAACACCTCATTGCTCGCAAAATAGTAGAAAGAGATCCTACTATAGAAATGGGATTTATATAAACCTACCTCAGTTTGTAATATTTTTTTCATATTGTAAAACCCTACATTTGATAGGATGAACCCATAAGTATTTGATCTTATCTAGATGAGATGACATAGGAAAGGAATAAAACATTATAACTGGTAGTTATATGGCTCATGCACTAACTTTATTATACCCAAAAATGATTTTCTAGAGATTCAGGTCAACTAATAAGTTATTACAGTCCAATTGAATGGATATATTAGTTATTATACCTATGTTGGTCTCCCTATTCTGATAAACAAACTCAAGAACCCTTTAACATGGTTTCCCTAAATTCCCAAACCATCCCCCACATGATTGCTAACTCCAAATTTCATACCTATAACTAAAATTCTATAATACCACTTTGAAATAACCCGGCACACTAAGGCCCCATATGGGTTGATAGTAAGCATAGTATGCCACCCTAATCCCACCTCAAATAAGACAGAGGCTGGTGACTAACAACTAATAGGTATATCAGAAAATATGGGATTCCTTAACCTATATCAACCTATTATAGATAAATATATATAATATATAAAACAACCTGGAACATTTTCAATATATATATATAACCAGTTGAACTATACACAAAAAAATAATGAGATAAAAAAATACAAACACAATTCCACATAGGCAAATACCAAAGGAATTATATGTCTAAAAATGTCCCCAAAATATAAGAACATGGAATAAGGGAGAGATTCTAACTGATACAAGGACCATTGGATCATTACCCAACTATAATGGTCATCAACACTAGTATGAACTATTATGGTCTAATAGGTACCATCAACCATCTGCTTCGAATAATACACACCTACTCTAGATCCACTAAGGCTACCTACAAACCCTACATCATCTGTACAAATACAATATGTGTGAGCTCAAACCCCATGTGGAGGTGAGTATAAATGTACTCACCAAGATGCCCAAAAACACAAATTAAAATCAAAAAATAAGTCAAATCAACCCTCAATGTAGTAAAGTGGTCAGGATTAACATAAGTAAGGATCCAAATCTTTCCTTCCACTAAAATTTTATGCATTGAAAAGAATTATCAATCATCATAATAACCATTCTTTAAGATCATATCTCAGGAGAAACTAGGGATGCTTAGAGTGGAAAAAAGTCTAGAAACTTCAAATTTGATGGCCCGGTTATACATTGAAACTTGGATGAAACCAAGGGTTACCTAAGGAGTCACATGTATTAAAGTATTTAATCTACCTATCCTTTCTTCCATACCACTAATATAATCTATTAAGGATAACCTACTCCTCACTAAGGTATGCACATCAATCGAGGGAGTGTTTCACCTTACAGTCCACCATTACCATGCCACCATTCTAGAAACTTATAGGGGAACCCATACCTTTACCAAGGTTAGATGGAACCGAAGTGAGTATTAACCCCTACTATCATAACTACTTATCTATGAGAAAACTCACATCATCTCTCAGAAAATATAGTGGGGAGCTTGAGACTCACTAAAAGTTATGTATTGGATGAGGGAGTAACCGACCCCAATAGAGGAACAACACCCCATATGATCTCTTAGATGGAGGTGTACTATCTCCAAATATAGAGGGACCATTCCATAATTATATTTATAACACCCTGATATTTTTATATGAAATATTTCTCTTTAAATAATTTAATTTCTTCAATATCTTGTGTTTCACGCAACACCGACTCTAAACAAACAATGATATTCTATTAAAAAATTATTAATTTAAAGTGAAAATTATAACTTATACATTGAGTTGGTGATTATAAATTGGAATAACCATAATATGAAATATATTGATGCTTAGTAACTAAACACTTAATTTTTTCTACATTCATTTTATTCGTTAAAATAAGTTTTCATTAAAAAATGATTTTATTACTTCATATGATAAAATAAATATAATTAATTTTGACACTTTTAGAAAATTTATTTGTTAAAATAAAGTACTTTTTTTAATTCATCATATGAAAATAATATTAGGATTATTTTTTGATAATTTTCTAAAAAGTTTGAAATTTTAATAAATAGTAAAAAATATTTATTTACATTGAAAATTATGTTTTATTTTAAATTAGTTAAAAAGTAAAATTATATTAGTTTTAAACTTTATTCGGGTCCTTTTTATTATAAATAATTTAATTTTGGTCTTTTAGAATAATTTTATAAATTAATTTAGTATAAAGTAAATTTATACGTAAAATGGTAATTTTTTCGAGAAAATTATTTTTCATTGCATTTTTCTAATTAATATTAAATTAATTTATGGAACTTAAATGGTTTTGAATTTTTAAAAATGGATTCCATATTTGGAATCATTAGTTTCAAATTTATTAAATAGATCCCTTTTATTTTTTGTCAATATGAATAGTAATAGTGGTAAAACTTATCCTCTCGGTAAAAGGTAAATTGGGTTGATCTAGATTAAAAATAAGATATAAGGCCATAGGTTTCCATTAAAATTATTATTGGATAAATCAAATTCTACACTTAACATCTAGGGTTCAAAATTTAGTTATTTTATGGACATTTTTCCATGAAAATGACTTATACATTATTAAAATCAAAGAAAGTGACAAAATGTCACTCTTATTTTAAATAAGTATTATATTTTTTAATATTGGGTTAACCAGAATATATACTAGACTATAAAATTATTTTGAAATATAAAATATTTATATTCATCATGCTAATTTATTTAAAAAAATTAGTAATTAAATAATTTCCTTAAATGTTTACACATTATTGATGAAGTAATTATTAAATTAAATGAAAAATCAAATAAATGATAATAAAAATATTAAAAGTAATATAATTTTAGATATTTAAGGTGATAAAAGAATTATATATATTACCATTACATATTTAGGATATAATAAAATATTTTTTCCAAATATTACTTTTTGTGTTGATATTTTAAATTGTCAAAGTAGTGAATAGTATTAAAATTTACAATAATGATATTTTATGGGATTAATATTTTATTAAATTGTTTACAAAATCATAAAAAAAATTAAAAAATAAATTTTACTATTATATTCTATAAATTTTCATAAATATTCCATTTATATTCGAATTGACACCATATAAGTAAAAATTACAACCTTTTAATGTTGAAAAAGTTGTTATTGTAGTTAAAATTAAAATAGGTTAACTAAGGTTTAATCAAAATGATAAGGTTTAAAATAAAACCAAAATATGAATTACTTTTATTGTTTTATTATATTAAAACCTTATATAATATTTTCTTATAATCTATGTACATTTGAATATATTTTTATAGAAATAACTTTATTATAATTTAATCTTTTGAGAAATTACCCAAAACACCCCTCTCCTCCCTTATAAATACCACCCCTCACAACTCATTCTCCTCAATCATTCCAAACCTTGATTATTTCCAAATATCTACCAAAAACTCTTCTCCACAATCTCTTAACTTCTATGTTTTTTTATCACAAAAAGAACAATTCTATGTTCCTAAAGGGGTCCTTCAAGGAGGTGATATTCAAGAATTAACTTTCTTTAACCACCTCTGTTAATTTCTTTTATTCCTCTACCATATCCTCACCTAATTTATAAATAAAATAATAATAAATCTATTATAATTTATATACTATAATATTATATGTATAATATAATATTTTCAATACATCCTTTTCTTCTCATCTCCCCTTATTCAATGAAATCAAACAGTTTTCCAAATTATGTTGATTAATCATCTCTGTGGATAATGATCTTTTTTTCTTCATTACCACCTTCAAGGCTAGTCATAATAATATTATTATGGGTAAATAATATTTTAATAAGTATATTATATCTTATTTCATGTTTTGAAAATTATATATTGACATTATATTAAATAAAATGAAACTAATGTGTGATAGTAGGAAAAAACTGTCAAAATGAACTAAATATTTATCATTAATTTTTTTTTTCAAATGAATCATCATAGTGTCAAAAAAGAAAATTATATATGGGAATATTTAAAAAAAATAAGTGTATAAATACCATTTTATTTCAATTCTAGAATAGTTTTCTCAGTCTAAAAGTACTTACATAATTATACACAAGTGAAATGACTATGAAATAATGAAACGAACACTCCCAGAATGATGAAATTGAACCTTATAACTCATAAAAATAGCTATAAATAAAATTAATAAAAATATAATAAATAAAATAAATTTTAATAGGTTCTAATTTAATCAATTAACTAATCAAATTTTATTTTCCAGGACATTAAGTGCAAGTTCAAAATGTAAGCAGACATAAGGAAATGGATCTCTCCAAACCTCTATATTTCATTTGGGTTACGCTTTATCTCAATTTACCTCAATTTATCCCTTAATTTTTATTTTATAATTATATTATATTATTTTTATATTTTCTGAACATATTTATTTATCTCAATTCAACTTTCTTTGATGGGTAATTACATGTTTTATAAGGTTCCCTTATCAATTCCTCTCGATAAGCAAACCCGATTATAAAGGGAAGTTATTTTTTCTTACATACTTTCAAGTACACTACATAAACTATTTTAAGCCTATAATATTATTATAATATCACTCAATTTATCATTAAAATATATTTTACTTCATTTCTGGTTTTATGAAAATAATTATGCTTTTATCCTCTTTAAAGACTATTTATTATTTTCCGTAAAACCGCACTTAAGTGGAACATTTATAATGTTATCTAACCACTATTTTTCATGTTTGAAATTTAGTTAGAAATAATTATTCATTATCTATTCTTATTTATACTTTATAAATTTCCAATAATTATTTAAATCCCTTCCTTTATGGATAACATTTTTATATTCACTTTGGTTATTCCTTATGACAAGATTATGAAACCCATTTCTTTCCATGGGTAACCCTTATGTTTATCCCTTATGTATGATTATTTATGTGGAATACATATTCATGAACATGTTATGCTGGGTTCACCTAAATACCACTCTAATTCATTGGGTAATGTTTTATTCTCATGAGATCTTATGTATGGGTTCACCAAAATACCACTCCAATTCATTGGGTAATGTTTTATTCTCATAAGAGGTTATTATTGGAACCAATGATGTTATTTTCTGAAAAAAGGATCATGGTTTGTGTTTTTTCTCAATCATATTATGTATGATTAGGGATATTTCAAAGAAACGGATAATAAAGTTCAATCCATAAGCAGGTTTGAAGGTGACGTCATTTCCTAGTGTTCTCCAAATTTTTGGGGTCCAAAATTTGGGGAATGGAAAGCATTGAGAAAAGTTTTTTTTTTTATTTAAAGGTCTCATGAAAATATGTAAAATGAGTTATTTTATCATAGATGGGATTTATTAAGTGTGTTTCATGAAGAAATAAATATTATGATGGTGTGCTCTGCAATTACAAGACTCTAAGCTTTGTGAGAGGTATACTTTTGGGATCAAATTTTCTTAAAAATGGAAAAGGCATAGATTTCATGAAGTTTGGATTGATGGTTTTCGAAAAACTGAAGCTTCATGATTTGATACGGTGTTTCTTCATGGTTACAATTAGCATCGTGAACAGTGAAGGAAGTGATCTTTGTGAGTGGTGCTTTGTGGTGGTCCAAAGGGTTTTGACGGAGATCTCTGTGGATTACGATGAGCATTGAAAAGGGGGGGGGGGTTCTATAGATATTTGTGAAGAGAGAGATGCGTCACAAAGACATTTTTGGTTGATTCATATTTATCACTTGAAGAAGTGGAGCTCTGCATTCGACCATGCCAATAAATAAGGGGCCAACCCTCTTCATTTCAGATGATTTTGAGAGAGAAAATTTGTGATTGCTTTGACTTCGCAAATCAAGGGGTGCTCCACAAAGTAGGTTGTTCTATGTGATCTTGAGCTTCGAAAAGATACTTTTAAAGTCTTGAATAATGGAAATGCTTATAAATAATATGATATTTCCGAATATGGGGTGATCCATGTTGGATCAGACAGATTCGCGAAGTAGGTTTCTCTACAAGGTAGTGATCTTTGCGAAAGGTTGTGCTCTGTGAGGCAGTGAGCTTCGCAAAGGGTTGTGCTCTGCAAAGGTTTGAGCTTTTTGAAGTGTTGTACTCTGTGAAGGGTTTATCTTTGTGAAGCATCTTTGTAAAGGGTTGTATTTAGTATCAGTGTTGAGTGGTTAGGGCTTTCAGTGAGCATCTACTCATGTATTTGATGCAAGAAGGGTCTTGTGTTGGATAGAGACAAAGACTTCAATGCCAATCTATTGAAGTGACCTTAAAGTAGATAAACTGAGTTAAACTTATCACAAATAAGTAATCTAGGGGGAGTCAATAGAAGTGATTTAAGGGATGCAATGAGCTATCCCTAAACCATTGTAAAGGCAGTGTGTCTAGCACAGAGTGACTACGATTGATCCTTTGTATTCCACATATAGTGAAGATTAGTGGTTTTTGGTATGATCGACACACTTTTATTGTATTCTCCTTGGATGTAGACCTTTGGGGTAAACCAAGTAAAAATATTGTCTACTCTCTTGGCATGCATTTGTCTGAAATTTTTTACAGGTTCTTACCTATGTGGGAACAAGATCCATCAGTTCAGGAGAAAAAATTGATACCCTGATTCACCCCTCCCATCTCAGTGTGTTCCGGGGTCCTTCAAGTGGTATCAGAGCATAAAGGTTACTGGTGTTAGATCTTTCCCTTTTCATCATAGAGAATTCGAGCAATGTCAGGGGAGTTCCCCACTTCTTTGGAAGTAATTTTCATATTTGGAAGAACAGAAATAGATCTCATATAAGATCACTTGGAATGTAATTCCTCTTTACTAATGTGCAAGGAATACAATTTATTGATCCCAAAAGGATGGCTATGACTGATACAGATAGAAAAATTCTTCATGGAGATGCTAAAGTGCAAAATTATCTCATTGCGGCCCTCCTGGATCATATCAATTTAAAGATAACGAGTTTCTCCTCAGAAAATTATATGTGGAATAAACTTGAAAATATTTTTTAAGGGGATAGAAAAGTGAAGGAGGTGAAACTTAATGTTCTGTGCAATAGGTTTGACCATTTGAAAATGCATCCTGATGAGAATTCATATACCTTCTTCAATAGAGTTACTAAAGTGGTAGAAGCAATTTGAGGTATGGGTGAAGAAATAAAAGACATTGACATTTTAAATAAAATATTGAGAATACTTCCACCCATTTACAATGCAACTTTATTAGCCCTTGAGGAAATAGATCTTTCCAAACTTTATCTATATGATCTTATGAGCATCCTAGTGGAATATGAAATGAGAATCAAACCAGAAGATGCTACGACCCGTGTGTATAAATAAATGGTGTAAAAATTTGTGGACAAACTAAAAATTTTAAGAGATATTAGTGGTGAAGATGATAAGGAAAAATTAATTCTTTCTCTCATTGCCAATAAGTTACAGAAGGGGAAAGGGAAATTTAAAGGGAAGTTACCTCTAGCTTTCTTTAGTTTTGGAAAATTTGGGAACATTGCCTCTCAGTGCTTAAGAAAGTTTGAAGATAAAGAGCATGACCCTAAAAGCATTGGGAAGCCTCAGAAAAGGTTTTTAAAAATGGAAACTTCAAATCTAGAAAGAAAGTACATAAAAATACTTTTATCTTTGAAGAGGAAGATGAATATAATGAGTTCTTTGAACAAGAAGAAACAACATTTAAAACAAGACACCATGCTTCCATGATGGATACCATTGAAAAGTAAAAAACTATCAACAAATAAAGCTAGAGATAACCAGTTGACAACTAAATATGATCCCAAGTTATAACTTAAGGAATATTCTAGTAAGCTTGAGAATAAGTGTAAGAGGTGCAATAAGTGGAAAAATGGTGGAAGAATCATCATAATATTATGTTTACCTTGAAGTTGAAATTGAATGACCAGAAGAACTGGTAAAAATACACTCATCAATCCTTTAAAGGACTGATGTTATAGCGGAACTAAAGCTCATAATTGAAGAAAAAGAAAATTTCATTAATGACCTTACCTTGATACTGGAGGAAAAGTCCAAAATTTTTGAGGGATCGATTAATAAGTCGTTACTCTTAGTATTAAATTCAAAAATGAATCAAATTTTAAGGAAGCAAAGAATAAAATACAATTTGTAAGGTTCTCAAATTCTGAGCTACTGGAGAGAGAGAAAACTTGGTTCTCATGGAGTTGAAAATATTTTGAGTGATTAAAGACCTGCATACATGGGAAACAGTGGAATCGGTTGTGATGTCAAAACATCAAATGCTACAAACAAAGTGGACCAGAATAAAGGAAATATGAAGGTTGATCATGCCAAAAAGTTACCAAAAGTGAGGAAAAAGAGACCCATAAAACAAACTAAAAGGATAATAGAAGACTATACTCGAGCTTCCAGGAATGACAGGCAGTGAAAATATTTTCTCAAGGAATAATCCATGAGGGTAAATCGAAGTGAGAAGACATTTACTCTCATGAAGTGTCAATTCTGTGGATATCAGGTCCATATCATGTCATATTACTAAGAGGCAAGGAGCTATCTAAATAGGGTAAATCTAGGATTTCAACAAAGGAGAACAAATTCATATCCAACTACTTACAGAAGAAACAATTTCTTTGGATATTGTTTTCATTGTTCTAACTTTTTCCACAAAGCTGTCTATTGTAGGCATAGGAGTGACATGGACACCTCATATTGAAGTCAAAGTCAAGTCAATATTCATCATCAAGATAGTTCTTCTCCTTCAAATTGGTTTCATCCACTGGAAGAAGAGTTTGAATATGAAGAACCTGTGTATATATAACAGATAATTGAAAGTCCATCAGCATCCTACACTCAGTCCAATATCTCATGGAAAGAAAAGATGAAAATTGAGAAATCTATCTTTACTAAAGTATCCCTCAAAGAAACAAAGAGAAATAGCACATTGATTCCTTATATTTGATGTTCATCCCACATTACAGGTAATGTTGAATTAATAACGAATGTTATGTAAAAGTTCGATGTAATGGTAAGGTTCAGTAATGACGGTGCATTAAATATCAAAGGTAGTGGAAGTACTGAATTGGATAATGGAGTTCTAAAGAAGACAAAATTTATTTATGTGGATGGTTTGTGGCACAATATCCTTAGTGTGAGTCAACTATATGACTTAGGACTCGTAGTAACATTCATTCAAAAATGATGCATTATAAAGGGAAAGATAGGAAATCATCTCATGAAAATATGCATAACAGATGGAAACTTATATCATGTTGACAGAGAAGAGAACAATTTTATTTCATAGTTGAAGAGGAGAATAACTTGTGGCATTGGAGATTGGGTCATATTAATCAACAAGACATGGAGATGATTTTTAGGAAAAAAATTGTCATGGATATCCCCAACCAGAAGCGTGAGTGGGAAAAGACTTGTCATGCTTGCATACAGGGGAATTTGGTCTGCTGTTCATATTGGCCAAAGAAGAAAAGGACACTGAATCTTCCTGATATCATCCATACAAGTTTCTACAGTCTGATAAATGTTTCTGGAAAAAATATAGATAGGTACTTCATCCTTTTCATTGATGACTATAATATAATAACCTATGTAATGGCCATACATAGGAAACGATAGGTTCTTGATTTTACGAAGACTTATCGCTAAATTGATGAGAATGATACTAGACGAATGATTAAAGTGTTGTGATCTGAAAATAGAGGGTAATAAATGTCCATTTAGTTTGAAAAATATCTGGAGAGGAATGGGATTCAACATAAAGTTCCTGCTATGAGAACCCGCAATAGAATGGTGTTCTAGAGTGATGGAATCAACAGGTCAACAACATGGCTATAACTATTCTAATTGAGAGTTTTATTCCACAAAATTACTAGAAAGATATTTTTTAGGTTTCATTGTATATGTAAAATCAAATAGGTCTCTAAATGGGTGAGACAAAGAAACCATATGAATTATGGCATGGAAGGAATCCCTCTTGGAAATATTTTAATGTTTTTAAAGGTAAATGTTTCATCCAAAACAAAGAAGGAAATCAAGGGAAGTTTGGTGATAATGTAGACGAAGGAATATTTCTTGGATACACAATGAATAGAAAAGCCTAAAAGTGTTTCAACAAGCACTTAGGAAGGATTATGGAAAGTAATAATGTTAATATCATTGAAGATAAAACCAAGAATGATTCAAGTAACTCTTATATTAAGATGATAGAAGAAGATAAGGAATGCGAACATGGAACAAATTCAAATACAGAAGTGGAGGAAGGTTTAAAAGACTCTCTGGATTTACATCATGATGATGACTTAGAAGAAGAATCTTAAGAAGAAACCATGGCTGAAGAGAATTTGACTGAACCTTACAGGAGAAATCAAAGAGCAAATATTGATCAATCCAACATTATTAGGGTTAGGAATACACCAACACAGAAAAGGAGAATGATGAATAATGCACAATATATATTCTTATAAGTTGTTGAACCATCCTCATTTTAAGTGGTTACAAAGGATGAGTCATTGGTGAAAGCCAATAATGAAGATTTAGATTATATTAACAAAAATTATACATGGGATCTTGTTAAAAGACCCGACGGTCACAATTTTATTAGTACGAAGTGGATTTTTAAGAACAAATTTTACGATCATGTAAATGTGATCAGAAATAATTTGTTCTTGGTTTTTAAATGATATTCAAAAATCGAATGTATTGATGTTGAAGATAAATTTGTTCCAGTAGAGAGACTAGAGTCAATCATGATATTTCCTACCATGGAAATCCAATGAGGTTATAAATTTTATCAAATGGATGTCAAGACTGCATTCTTAAATGGATTCTTGGAATAAGAAGTCTATATTGAACAATTTAGGGGTTTATTTCTCATAAATTATGAAATGAAGGTATGCAGATTAAAGAAAGCACTCTATAGACTGAAGGAGGAACCACGAGCATAGTACTTTTGACTCGATTCATATCTTAAAAAGATTAAATTCAAAAGAGGTGGAGTGGATCACAATATCTTTGTAAACAATTCTCAGAAGGATTAGTTAATGGTATTGGTATAAATTGATGATGTTATTTTGGTTGGAAGAGGGAAGGGATCAGTGGATGAATTTTTCAATCACATGAAATCCTAATTTGAAATGTCAATGATAGGTGAACTCGCATACTTTTTAGGGATACAAGTGATTCAGAAGAAATATTACACTTTCTTCTCTTATTAAATATATGAAAAATATCTACTAAAGAAATATAATATGAAAGATTCCAAACCAATGGAGAATCTGATTTTGGTTGGAACAAAACTCAGAAATCATGAGGATGGAATGTTTGTGGATCCCACAATGTATAGGAGAATCATTGGAATATTACTATACCTGACAGTGATATGGCCGAAAATAGTATTTTCATCATTCTTAGCAGCCTTCTTTCAGAGTAATCCGAAGGAAGAACATATGGCAGTAGTGAAAAGAATCATGAGGTACATTAAAGGTACTCATAATTATGGTTTATACTTCACTGTAGGAAGAGACAGTGAACTATAAATGTATTCTGATACTGATTAGATTGGAGATGTAGTGGACAGAAAGTCCACCAGTGGTGGAGAATTCTATATTGGGAAGAAATGTGTGGGTGGGTTGATCAAGAAATAGGAAAGTACTTCTCTTAGTACTGTTGAAGCTAAATATATATATGATACCAAGGCGTGCACTCAGTTACTATGGACGAAGTAGAAAATAACTGATATTGGTGATGAGGTGAAACTTCCAATGGTGATTTACTATCATAAAAAGAGTGTAATTGATTGTACGAAGAACCATGTTTAGCACTCCCGTACAAAACATATTGATATCAGATATAACTTCATCAAAGAAAAATTTGAACAAGGCATGATCAATATGAACCATGTGGGAACCAATGATCAAGTGGTTGACATTATGACAAAGACACTTTCAGAAGCTTTTTTTGAGAAACATTGATTAAACCTCAGTGTTCATCCACCTCCCAGTGCATAAGGAGGTTGAGAATTCACCCTTCTCCACAATAGTTTTAATTTTGTAAATCTATTTTGTGGAAGTAATGCAGGTTTATGGGGAAGATACATTCCACGGGGAGTATGTTCTAATATCTACATTGATTAAATATTTCTCTTTGGGTTTATTTCCAAGGGGGGAGAAATGGATAAATTTAAAATGGAGAATGTGAAGGGAGAAATCTAATGGGCTCAAAATGGATAATGTGTAAGGGATAAATCCAGTGCTATGATAGTCTGAGCATTCATTCGAACACATGAGAAAAATATTAATGTCTTACCTCTTTTTTATACATCAATCACTACTCACGTAGACTTAGAGTGTTTTTTGAGTTGATTCTTTCATAATAAGTGTTGATAGTGGTTGGTGCCCTATTGAATTTATCTAGATATTTCCAACAAACCCAAAGGGGGGATTGTTGGAACCAAGGTTTTTCTTTGCTGAAAAAGGAGCATGGTTTGTGTTTTTTGTCAATAATCTCATGGATGATCAGGGCGATTTCAAGGAAAGGGATCATATAGTTCAATACATAAGTAGGTTTTAAGGTGACATTGTTTCAAAGTTTTTGCCAAATTTTTGGGGGTCTAAAATTTGGGGAATGGAAAGCATTGAGAAAACTATTTTTTTCTTGAAGGTATCATGAAAATATAGAAAATTCATGATTTTTGTAGATATGGGATTCATGAAGTGTGTTTCGTGAAGACATGAAGATTTTTCTGGTGTTATATATGATTATGAGACTCTGAGATCTGCGATGGGTATATTTCTAGAATCAGTTTTTCATAAAAATGGAAAAGGTAAATATTTCGCAAAGTCTAGATTGAGGTTTTTTGAAAAACTAAAGCTTCATGATTTGAGATATTGTTTCTTTTATTTTATGATGAGCGTCACAAATAGTGAAGGAAATGAGGTTTGTGAGTGGTTCTTTATGGTGTTAAAAAGGGGTTTGAAAGAGATCTATGTGGATTATGATGAGCATTGAAAAGGGGGGTTTTCTGTGGAGCTTTGCAAAGAGAGAGATGCGTCACGAAGATGTTTTGGGCTGATCTAGATCTCACGCCTAAAGAAGTGGAGCTCCATGTTCGACCATGCCTATAAATAAGAGGCCACCACTCTTCATTTCAGATGATTTTGAGAGAGAAAATATGGTCTCACTTTTACTTCGCGAAGTAAGGGGTGCTCCACAAAGTAGGTTGTTCTAAGTGAGCTTGAGCTTCATGAAGAAACTTTAAAAGTCTTGAATTATTCCAATTCTTCTAATTCATGTGATATTCACAAAGATGGGGTGTTCCACATTGTATTAATGAGATTTGTGAAGTAGGTTTCTTTGTGGGGCAGTGAGATTCGCGAAAGGTTGTGCTCTATGAGGCAATGAGTTCCACGAAGGGTTCTCCTCTATAAAGGTGTCAACTTTGCGAAGTGGTTTGCTCTGTGAAGGGTTGATCTTAGTGAAGGGGATTTGTAAACGGCTATATTCAGTATCAGTTCTTAATGTTCAGGGATTTCAGTGAGAATCTACTTAGGTCTTTGGTGCAAGAAGTTTCTTGTGTTGTATAGAGACAAAGACTTTAATGCCAATCTATTGATGTGACTTTCAATTCGATAAACTGAGTTAGACTTCTCTCAATGTAGTGAGCTAGGGGAGTTAACATAAGTGATTTGAGGGACATAGTGAGCTATCCCTAAACCATTAAAAAGGTAGTGTGCCTAAAATAGAGTGACTGTGACTGAACCTTTTTATTCCACATTTAGTGAATATTAGTGGTTTTTGGTATGACTGGAACATTTTCGGCGTATTCTCCTTGAATGTATCCCTTTATGGTGAACCAAGTAAAACTATTGTTTCCACTCTTTGCATGAATTTTTCTGACAGCTTTAATAGGTTCCTACCTATATGGGAACAAGATCTATTAGTTTAGGAGAAAGAGTTGACACCCTGATTCACCCCTCCCCTCTATGGTGTTTTGGGGTCCTTCTATTATGTATTAGGTTAGGGAGTAAACCTAATATTTTATGGGACTCTATCCACCATGTGATGTAGTCTTGGAAGTTGGACTTGATTCATGTTTATGTCATGTTATGTGTTTCTTCCACTTTCCTATGTTTCCATGATCATATGATTCCATATTATATATTTTATTCTTGCATATATTTATTCATGATCCATGCCATTTATTTCATCATGTTATGCCTTCAAACTCATGTGTTATTCTTAAATCCCATTTTTATTCCCTTACTAGGATTTTTATCTCGTCCCTTTTATCTATGTATTCCATATATTATCCTATATAGTTGTATAATCTCAAATAGAGTTATGATCTCATTATAGATATTAATAAAAATATGTTTTATTTTAGTTTTATGCTTCCTAATTATTTTCCTCATCTTACAAAGACACTAGTCTTTTCAATCCTTAGTTTTTTATCAATATTTATGCTTAAAATCATGTAATAAGATATGAAAAAGGCTTGGGTTGATATAGTTGGTATATGAACATGGTCTAGTTATTTTTAGGGATTAGTAATAGAAAACCTTAGTAAGAACCCTGGGTATAATTCAATCACCATAAATAAACAAGATTGAAAATTATGGAATAAAAAGTTTGGATATACTTTTCATTTATAATTTCATTCTTATATATTCAAATTTTCTTTTTTATATGCTTATTAGCTAAGTATTCAATCCCCATAATTTTATTTTTCTTTTCTATTAAATAGTTGGAAATAGAATAACACATGCTAACAACCAATGTGATAGTAAATGTGATGATTTCCCTAATGATATGCCAAACATTATGGGAACAAGAGATCAAAACTTCATCATAGTACTAGATCAAATGGATCAAGTTATGAATAAAAACTTGAATCATGTGGAAACCCATCCTTATCCTAATAATGATAAGGTTGTAATTGAATCCTTTATGCGACAAAGGCCTATTATATTTAGTGGATATTCGGATCCCCTTATCACGGAATAATGGATTAAATCCAATGAAAATATGTTCATTATCCTCCATTGATCATAAGAAGAGAAAGTTTTGTTGGAGGTCTATCATTTTTATGAGTAAGCATATCAGTGGTGGACATTGATTAAAAACGTGAACTCTATGGTGGAAATTGATTCCATGGAATGAGATTCATTCTAGAAAATATTTTTCAATAAATATCTTCCCTGGATTATCCATTTTAATATGGAGAGGGGGTTCCTCATTCTAAATAAAAAGGAAGATGATTCTGTCAAAGAATATGATGTAGACTTCACAAGGATTGAAAGATATGTTTCTGGCTTTTCATCAGCACTAAAATTAAGGTGGATTTATTCTTTTGTGGTTTGAAACTGAGTCTATGAAAATCCTTATTAGTTCAGGACTTTGATAGTTATAAAGATATTGTTAGTTATGACCTTAAAGTTGATATGGAGATTGGTGATTCTTAGTGGTCTCATGGTAATGGAGACAAGAAATTTAAGATGGAATTAACTTTAGGAAGCCCAATAGAAAAATATCATTGAGGAATGAAAACTCTGCAACCCACTTGTCAAAAGTGAGGGAATAAATATCATGGAAACTACTTAAAGGGAACCGGAAGGTGCTTCAAGTGTGGAAATTAGGGTAACTAAGCTAATAAATTTTGAAGTGAAATTAATAAACCCACTAATGAGGAAGTTTAAAATAAGTTTTAGATGAAAACTATGCCTATTGTTCAGTTCTTTAACTGTAAGGAATATAGGCATTATGCAAGATAATTCCCTATGCCAAGGGTTTTCAGGTAAAATCTGTAATAGAAACCTCCAAGAAAATAAGGAAGGGAATATGTTATCACTATTATAGAGGTGTAACCCAGAAATAATGTGGTGATATGTATTATAGTTATTCATTCAAGAATAGTTAATTTACTTTTTGATTCTGGTTCTACACATTATTTCATATCTTGTAAGTTTAGTAGAACTATTCAAACACCTCCAAAAATATGGAAGTTGACTTATCTGTGAGAATAGATAATGGGAAAATTATTTCATCTAAAGTATATAAATCCTCCTAGGTTAATTTTTGTGGACTAAACCTTCTATAAAATCTTATCTTACTTTATCAGGTGGATTTTGATGCTATTTTGGGAATGGATTGGCTATCTTTATATAAATCCAAAATTACCAGGATAGGGAGATCACCCTTCACATCTAGAGGCATCCCCAAATTCTGTAAAACTATAAGGAGTATGAAGAATCTCCTTTATAGTCATAAACTCATGTGTGGATATTATTTTATTATGATTAAACACATATAAATAAAATTATTAAGACAAAGAAAAGCATCATGCTTGAATACATTCCCATTATAAGGACTACACTAATGTGTTCACAAAAGAATTGTCTGCTCTTACTCTTGACCAATAATTTGAGTTATCAATTTATCTTATACCTATATCTATACCCATATCAAAAAATCTTTATAGGATGGCCACCATTTATTTGGAGTAATTGAAGAAGTAGTTACAAGAGAATCTGGATGGGGGTTTTATATGCCCGAGTGCTTCATCATGGGGTGTTCTAGTCCTCTTCATCAAGAAGAATGATGGATAAATACACCTATGAATTTATTATCATGATTTCAAAAAAAAAATCATGAAAAATAACAAGTATCCCTTTCCATGGATAGATGACTTGTTTGATATACTATGTGGGGCCAAGTATTTCTCTAAGGTGGACCTTCGGTTGGGATATCAACAATTAAAGGTCAATAAGGAAGATATTCCCAAGACTAAATTTCAAATGAGGTATGGACACTATGAGTTCATATTTATTCCCTTAAAACTTCCAAATGATCATGAAATATTCATGGACTTAATGAATAGAGTCTTTAGGGATTACCTCAAAAAATTTGTGGTAGTCTTTATAGATGATATTCTAATATACTCCGATAGAATGTATGAGCATAAAGAGAATTTGAATATTACTATAATGTATTTGTGAAGGGAGAAACTATTTAAAAAGTATAGTAAATGTGAGTTCTTTATGGAGGAAGTATCATTCTTGGGGAAATTTATCGCTAAAAGGGGGATATCTTTGGAGCCTTCTAATAAAAAGGACACTAAGGAGTGGTCCAGACCAGTATCTATAATGGATATCCATGGTTTACTTGGTCTAGCTAGTTATTGCTGATTATTTTTGAAGAAATTATCATTATTGTTAAACCCACTAACCAAGATGACTCGAAAGGGACTAATTTTGTTCTGAAGCATTGAATGTGAAGACAACTTCAAAGAGTTAATAAAGAGACTTATTACTGCACCAATACTCACCCTACCCACAAGTGGAGAACTCTTTATGTTATATAGTGATGAATCAAAGAATATATTAATCTATTTACTGGTGAAAATGAAAAAAATTATTATCCCTCAGCTCAAGTAAGTTGAAATCTCATGAGAAAAACAATCTCGCGCATGATCTGGAGTTGGCAGTTATGGTCTTTGCTTTGAAATTCTGGTTACATTATCTCTATCGGAAGAAGTGTGAGATATATATTGACCACAAGATAATAAAATATATATTCACACATAAGGATATTAATATGTTCTAATGAAGATATTTGGATCTCATCAAGGATTATGAATTCTCAATCCACTAGCATCCTGATTAAGAAAATAAAGTGGTAGATTCTCTAAGTAGAAAGGATCTAGTAACCTTATCAATGATAACAATTGATAAGGATACAATATTCTTATACTTACAGAGGATGGTCATGGAAATCATAAGGTAAGGAACATAATCATTTATTTCTCAAAATATTTCTCAACCTTCCCTTATGGAGAAGACAAAGGGTGATCAAAGAAATGATGTGAAAATTCAATAGAAGGTGGAATCTATCAGGAATGGGAAATCATCAGAGTTTAAAATTGATGAGGAAGGAGTAATAACATTTGGGTCATGACTATGTGTACCATAAAATTATGAGATAAATATGGAGATTTTGAATGATTCACATAGATCGACCTTCTCTATTCACCTAGGGAGCACAATGATGTATCGAGATCTCTGAGAGAATAATTAGTGGGACAATATGAAAAAGGATATCACTGAATATGCATCAAAGTTTTTGGTTTATTAAAAAGAAACAGTTAAACAAAAAAATATAAAGGGATGATGCAACCATTACCTATACCTACTTGGAAATGGGAAAACATTACCATGGACTTTGTCACTATACTTCCGAAGACATCTAGAGTATACAATTCTATATGGGTTTTTTTGGATTGTATTACCAATATAGTTTACTTTATTAAAATTTGAGAGGAATTATCACTTGATCATATTTCACGGATATACATTAGAGAAGCGTTGAGGGTTTATAGAGTACCATTATTGATTGTATTCGATCAAGATCTGATGTTTACCTCCTTGTTATGGAAAAGTCTCCAACATTATATAAATAGTGAACTGAACTTCAGTATAGCTTACCACCCTCAAACTAATGGCTAGTCTAAGTGGACCATTCAGACACTAGAATACATGTTGATATCATGTTCAATGGACTTGAAAGGAGTATAGGATCATTATCTTCCACTGGTTGAGTTATCTTACAACAATAGTTTCCACTCAAGAATTAAAATGTCCCCATATGAATACCTTTATAGAAATAGATTTGGAACACCTATATTCTAGGATAAAGTTAGAGAATGTAAGATTATGGGACCTAAAATAGTTGAGTAAATGGTATAAAATGTGAATACCATTCCATGTCACATTAGGGCTGCACAAAGTCAATAGAAGATCTATGCAGACAATTGTTGATGATACATAGAGTTTGAGGTTAGAGATAATGTATTTTTCTATATATATCCATGGAAGAGATTCATGAGATTTTAGAATAAGGGAATGATAAGTCTTAGGTACATTGTAACCTTTGAGATTCTTGACTGTATCATAGTTGTGGCATATGGACTAGAACTTCCTCCAACTATGTCTCAAATACATAATGACTTCCATGTATCCCTCTGGAGGAAGTACATAGAAGATCCCTCACATGTAATAAATTTAGAGGTGATACAACTGGAAAACGATCTCTCTTTTTTGGATCAGTTTGTAAAGATCATGGATTATAGATATAAATTTCTTCACAATAATACCACTCATCTAGTTATAGTATTATAGAGGAATAAAAAACATGAAGAGATGACATGGGAACCGAAGGAAGTGATGAATGACAAGTAACCTCACATGTTTTCACCTTTGAATGTAAAATGAAATTTTGAGGTCAAAATTTCATAAGGGGGGAATAATGTAATAAACTAATATTTTTTGTGAAATATTTCTTGGTAAAGAATTTAATTTCTTCGGTTTCTTATGTTTCACACAACACTGAGTTTAAACGAACCATGAAATACTATTAAAATATTTTTATTATAACAGGACCATTATAACCTAGCCATTGAGTTTGAGGGTATGAATAGTAATAACCATATTATAAAATATATTTATTCTTAGGAAATTAATACTTAATTTTTAATAATCATTTTATTCATCAAAAATATGTTTTCTTCAAAAAAAAATGATTTTATCAATTTCTTTGAGAAAATAGATATGATTAATTTTGAAACTTTTATAAAAAATTTTGTTAAAAAAATTCATCTTTTAATTAAGCATGTCAAAATTATCTTAGGATATATTTTTTATAATTTTCTAAAATGTTTTGAAATTTTAATGAATAGTGAAAAATATTGATTTACATTTAAAATGGTATTTTTATTTAAACCATTTAAAAAGTAAAATTATATTAGTTTTAAACTTCAATTAGTAAATTTATATTATAAATAATATAATTTTGTTATTTTTAATTAATTTTAGCCGTGCATTTAGTGTAAAATAGTTATACTTGAAAAGGACATTTTTTTTAAAAAAAATGTTTTTCATTGCATTTTTCAGGTTTAAAATTAATTTAAATTATTATAATTATGTGTTTTCAAATTTAAAAAATAGTTTCCATATTTGGAATTATTTGGTCCAAATTTATTAAATGGACCCCTTTTAATTTTTTTCAATGTGAATATTAACTGTGGTAAAATTTATCATCTTGGTAAAGGGTAAATTGGGTTAATATAGACTAAAAATAAGTGATAAGATGGTAGGTTTTCATTAAAATTCATATTGGATGAATTAAATTAGAACCTTAACACCTAAGTTTATAAATGAGTTATTTAATGGACACTTTTCCATGAAAATGACTTAAATATTATTAAAATCTAAGAAAGTGATAAAATGTCACTCTTACTTTAAGAAGTATAATATTTTTTAATATTGGGTTGACCAGAATATAAACTCAACTATAATTATTATTTGTAAATATAAAATATTTATCTTCATCGTGATAATTTATTTTAAAAAATTAGTAATTAAATAATTACCCTAAATGCTTACAAAAAGTTGATGTAGTAATTATCCAATTAATAGAAAAATAAAATAAACGTCAAAAAAATATTAAAAGTAATATAATTTAAGATATTTTAGGTCATAAACGAATTATCTAAATTACCATGACATGTTTAGGATATAATAAAATAGTTGGTTCTAATTTCTCTTGTTTTCTTTATGGTTTTAAATTCCAAAGTAGAAAATAGTATCCAAATTAGCAATAATGATATTTTATGGGATTAAATATTTGATTAAATTATTTAAAAAATCATAAAAATATTTAAAAAATACAAAACATTTATTATATGGTCTAGAATTTCGTAAATTATTCATTTATGGTCAAATTGATACCATGTAAGTAAAAAATTGCAACCTTTTAATATTGAAAAAGTTGTTATTATAGGGCCTCTAGGCCACCGGTTTGGTCCTCGGGTCCTGCAAGGCTTTTGGTCCACCAAAGGTCTTTGAGATAGTTTTTTATCAAGTCCTTTGTACCACCTTAAGGACTTATTTCCACCCCAAGGCCTTCGGGACATGTGATTTAGATGTACTAGTCAGACTACAAAGGGACAAGGCTTCAGATGAGGTTCGGGGTAGGCGCATTAACTAGAGCAGAGCTAACCAAAATTGGAAGAATGAGAGGGTATGGCATTGCCATTGGTACCGGGATTTTTTAGCCTTTCATAGGACACCTATCTGACCATCCCTGCGTAGGTGGAGTGCTGATGTCGTGACATATACAGAGGAGGAGTAGTTCCAAGTTTCCTTGTTTGGGTGATTCCCTCTAAGACCTACGGGTCATGTAATTGTCTCTAAGACTTAGAGCCTTCTAAGGGTTCCACCTCACCCCTTAAAAGTTGGATTATCAAAACAAAAAAATGAAGGCCTTCGGGCCATTCCGACCAAAAAAGTTGTTACTATAGACAAAATTAAAATAGGTCAACTAAGGGTTAATCAAAATGATAAGCTTTAAAATAAAATAAAAAACATGTATAAATTTTATTGGTTGATGATATTACAACCTTATCTCATATTATCTTCAAATCCATGGTCATATGGTGGTATTTAGAAAGAAAATTAATTTATTATAATTTAATCTTTTGAGAAATTTCCAAAAAACACCCCTCTCCTCCGTTATAAATACCACCCCTCACAGTCCCTCCTCCGCACACCTTACAAGCCTTTAATATTTCCAAATCTATATCAAACACTATACCTTACACTCTCTCAATGTCCAAATTCTAATGGTATCACCAGAAGACCAATTCCAAGTTCCTAAATGGATCCTTCAAGGAGTTAATATTCAAGAGGTAACTTTCTTTAACCACATCTCTTAATTTCTTTTCTTCTTCTACCTTATCCTAACCTCATTAATCAATCAAATAATAATAACTAAAATATCATGTATATTCTATAATATTATATTTTTAATGTAATATTTTATATCCATCCTATTTTTCTCATCTCCCCTTATTCAAGGAAAGGAAACAATTGTCCAAATTATGGCGATTAACTGTCTTTATGGATAATGATATTCGTTCTTCATTACCACCTTCAAGGCTGGTTAAAAAAATATTATTATGATTAAATCAGGTATATTATAACTTATTACATAGTTTTTAACTAATATATAGATAGTATATTAAATAAAATGAAACTAATGTGTGATGGTCGGAAGAAAACTGAAAAAATAAACTAAACATTTATCATTAATGTTTTATCATATGAATCATCCTCATGTCAGAAATTAAAATGATATATGTTAATATTTAAACTTATAGAATTGTATTAAAACCATTTAATTTCACTTTTATAATATTATTATCATTTGAAAATAACTTCCATAATTATTCACAAGTAAAACAACCACAAAACCATGAAACAAACACTCTTGAAACAACGAAATTGAACCTTATAACTCATAAAAATGGACATAAATGAACTTAATAAAATTATAATAAATCAAATTCATGTTTAATATGTTATTAATTAATCAATTAATTAATCTAATTTTATTATCCATGACATTAAGTGCAATTTATAAACTCAATCGAACATAATGTAAAGGATCTCTCTAAACCTCAAAATTCCTTTGGGTTATGCTTTCTCTTTATTTGAATCAATTTATCCATTAATTATTATTATTATATAATTATCCTATAATCTATTTATATGTAAAAAACATATTTATGTATCTTAATTCAACTTTCTTTGATTGGGAATTATATTTTTTATAAGGTTCCCTTCTCAATTCCTCTCGATAAGAAAACCTAATTAAAGGGAACTTCTTTTTTAATTACCCATTTTCAAGTACACTACATAAACTATTTTAAGCCTCCAATAATTTTATAAAATCACTCAATTTATCATGAAAAATATATTTTACTTCATTTCTGATTATATTCAAACAATTATTCCATTATCCTCTTTAATGATTATTTATTATTTTCCTTAAAACCGCACTTTAGTGGCACATTTATAATGTTACCTAACAACTATTTTTCTTGTTTTCAATTCAGTTGGACATAATTATTCATGATCTGTTATTATTTTTAATTTATGAAGGTCTAATAATTATTTAAATATATTATTTCATGGATACCATTTTCTTATTCCCTTTGGTAATTCCTTATGACAAGATTACAAAACCCATTTCTTTCCATGGGTAACCCTTATGTTTATCTCTTGTGTTTGATTCTTTGTGTGGAACACATATTCATGAACATGTTATGATGGGTGTTCCCAAATAGCACTCTAATTAATTGGGTAATTTTTTATTCTCGTGATATGTTATGTATGGGATTAGGGAGAAAACCTAATCCAATATGGTACTATGCCCACCATGTGATATAGTCTTGGAAGTTAGCCATGAATCGTGTTCATGTCATGTTATGTGTTGCTACCAATTTCCTATGCTTCCATGATCATAGGATTCCATGATCTATATTTTATGATTTTATATATTTAGTCATGATATATTCATTTTATTTCATCATGTTATGCCTTTTAACTCATGTTATATGCTTCAATCCCATGTTTATTCCCTTATTGGGATATCCAGATCATCCATTTTGTCTATGTATTCCCCAGGTTGTCCTATGCAGTAGTAGGATCTCATAGGGAGTTAGAATCTCATTATGGAGAATAATAAAAATATGTTTTATTTTAGTTTTATGTTTCCTAATTATACACCTAGCCTTCCAAATACACTATAATTTTTTATCCTTGGTTTGTATTTTATAGATATTTATGCTTAAAATCATGTAATAAGATGTAAAAAAGGGTTGGTTCACTATAATATATGTAAATACCAAACCCCATATATCTTGAAGGAATCCCATTCCATGATTAAAATTCACCTATAGGAGAGTACCAAACCCAATAACACTCGGATTTCCATACTCAGTCCCTATCATCAGCCTTATAGAGATAAATCCAATAACAACCTTTCTTACATAAAAAATAACCCTGAATAAAAAAAATGGTCATTCCATAAATATGTACATAAAAAAATTAGGATGGTATATTTGTTTTCCTAAAACTAATATATGATGAAAAGGTTGTGAAAACACCATATATGTGAAAATTCAGGTCATGTGGTAGCCTTTGGGAATGCTATGTGGCATGATGGAAGTGGGAGAATGTCCCCTTGTAATATTTTTCACCCCACATATGTAGTGGCATGTGGATGCATGGATTCCTTGCAGTAAATGTCACACTTCCCTGGTTTAGTATGGAAAATCAAACCCATCATGCCTATCGGGTCTGGTGGTTGAGCCTACTATATGTCATAGGATAGTTCTTGGGCTAAACACCTGCGCCCATAGGGCTAGGCCCTCTTGGCTTAACACACCACCCGACTAGGAGTGCCAAGCTTTTTTGGCCATGTTTAGTCCAAATGTTACTTTCTACACTTTTTAATATTACTTTTGAAAATAAAAATCCACTTCCTTAAAAGTTTATACAATTCTAAGTTTTATACTTACCAAGATCTTAAGATGTTTTTATAGAGAAGTTTACTATTTAACTCAACATGCATGGTCTTTGAACATCAGATGAATGGATACCAAGTTCACTGGTTGGAGGATTATAAATTCAAGAAGATGTAGTTTAATAAATCCCATCGGATGAAGTTATACCAAAAATATCAAACAGAATTTATAATATGGAGGAAAAATGGGTACTAGATAAAATTTCATTAAATATTATAGATGAAAATTTTATATACAACCATACAAAATATCTTCATTCTACTAGATGGAACCTGTATGCATTGTAGTGGTGAAAACCAGAAAGACTATTGGATGGAGATATTGTGCTAAACCTTTCAATTTAATAAGGAGTTTATATAGTGTCATTATAACCAACTCCAAGAAATGTGGAATATGACCATTTTAAGATCACCTAAAAATAGAACCACATCCAAGGAGAAGGAATCTTTTACAATATCAGCTATCTAAAGTTGTTGTGAAGTTTTTTATTTTATTTTTACTTTAGTGTGATTCATTGTAAACTTTAGATAGTTTTTCTTAAGGCATCCATTATGAGGATGTCATTATAAATTCCTTAACATATTTTTATTTCATATAGTTTTTTCGAATCTTGTTTGATCAAGGGATATTAGGGTATAGGATAGAAGATAATTATCATTGGTTTGATCAAGGGTTACCACAAAAAATGGAAACAGGGTTTCATCTGATCTTGTTGATCAAGGACTACCGACACTAGGAAGGTAGACCCAATGATAAGTTTAATATCACGGATTCCTTATGTTAGGCTATTAGATTCCTTAACACAGAAGTTTAAAGTTTGTATATTTTTTATAAATTTTTTGTAATTTTTATTTCATAGTTTATAAATTTTGATTTAAATTTTTTCACAAGTTATATTTCCTTTATGCAAGTTATGGGAAAAATTTATACTGATTGTAATAAACTTTTTCTAACTCTGATTATAAATTTAATCAATACAAACTTCATCTGATAACTTTATTAAAGATTTTTGTAAAAATTTTAAGTTTCCTTTTTATAAATTAAATCCCCCCTCACTTTGTAGATAATTGTATACTATTTTGATCCTACATACCAATGGTTCAATATTGCTAGTTAGAGAGAACATTGGAGGCTAGATAGACATTGCACTAAATACCTATCATGACCCAGATCTAGTCCCATTATCTGGCATTGTGGCCAGTTATACTATGATCACATGAGGTCTCTCCAAGACCCCACTCTACCACTCTACCATCGGACACCATCATGCATCCAAAATCATTCCCATCGCTACATAATGGTATTCCCCTTTTCATCTTGATACCATAACTCAATCTATCATCATATACCACACAAAAAATCAAAAAAAATATCTATCCCTATATTTTCATGGTATGAAATCCAAGGATGGGGGTCTGTTCATTGTATCACTATTAGGAATTCACAATTATAAGAAAAAATGTTAGGGATTAAATATTATAACCTAGGGATGTTTTTGTATTATATTGGGGAAATAAATTACATGGATTAAAATTCCTAAATTGGGGATTAAAAAATATTTAATGGGGTTCAATGGAATAAATTTTTCAGGAATCATGAAAAATATAGAATCAATAAAAAGTAATGACCCCTGAGTCATGGAATAATGGCCTCTAATTTAATTAATTTTTGATACCATGGTCCTTCTCAACATCATTATGTAATCCAATTGTTGATTTCATCATGAACTTGGCTCTGATCCAATGTCGATCCATTCCCACCATCGATGGATTTTCTCCTCTCACTCACTCTCTCTCTCTCAATCTTAAGTTATTAGTGACCAGCCCTATAGAGTGTTGTTTAAGGTGATTAAATAGAGGTTTTATAGTTTTTATAAATTAATCTATAGATTATTTAATTAAATTAATCCATAGATTATTTAATTAAATTAATCCACTATATTAATTTAATAAATTAATTACACCAATGATAGTCCTCTCTTAGGGACCTTGATACGAATAAAGGTTATATTTCACCCTGGGTAAAACCCCCATTTCAGATGCAACCATGGAATTAATTTTTTCCTATGATTCTCTATTTAGTAAATATTGATGATTCAACAAAAACAAGCATGTGGGGACTAAAAATAATATATTGTTTTTAATATATTATTTCAGAACTTTCATGATGCTAAAAACATTAAAACTAATCAATGAATGAGCTCAATAAATTATATAATAATATTCCAAATGTTTGAAATGAAAAATAAAGTGTCTTTAGGATATCATCGTTTTTATAACTTGATAAATATTTATTTAATTAATAAATATTAAAAATACTTTAAAATTCAATAGGCACATAAATTCACCAAGACTTAGCCTGAGGGTAAAAATCACTCCTTATGGTCAACATAACCATTGAATAAAATATTTTAGGTCATTTTCTAAGGTAAATTTATTATTTAACCCCTATGGAGATCCTAAGACTCAAAAACCTCAAAAAAAATTAACCCCTAATATGGAAAAAATCAAGTTGTTACACTCATGAAAAAGAAAAACAAGAGAAGAATGAAGGAGGAAATATAATGGAACCATGGGTTACATGGGGTTATTCATGAAAAACAGAAGGCTTATGATCATCCATTAGTGTAAATGCATATAAAAAATGATCCTCGGGTACCCTAGGATTCATTAAAAGAAAGATAGAATCAAAAAATAAAAATGGAGACATCCAAATTTATAATAAATGGTGTATGAAATAACCACAACTTGGTGATGGCCACACCATAAAATGGAGAATCCCATTAATATGATATTTGAGATTTGTGGTCCTCAAAATGGATACATCTCTCTTAAATCACCATACTTCATCACTATAGGAAGGTGGATTTGACCACCACTACACCATAGTGAAATTCAACATACTCGTTTTACACTTATCCCCAACTCAAACCACCAAATAGCCATGATATAGTGTTGTCCATCCATGTCATTTCCATCTTGCCTCCACTAATACACCAGGATATAAAGTTATCTTGAGCATTATATAATTCACCACAGACTCTTAAATACTCATTTTATCCTTTCTCATTTCATATAGAGATTTTTTTAAAGACTATTCCAACATAAATTACCTCCTATATGCTATGAATAACCACCACAACATAGTTCTTTAAAAAATGGTTTTTTCTAACCACAACTTCACATATCCAAGAAAATGAGAAAACAATCATTCCCAGTGTGAGACCACAACCACCACTCAACTCAACCATGATATATTAGAATCAAACCATGTCCATGGTTCCCTTTAAAAATCCTAAACACATCTCATCACCCCAAATCACCTTTGAGCTCCACTCCAACACCTCTAACATCCCAAAACAACAACGTAGTGAGTCGGGAATGTTAAATCCTCTATATTAGATTTATTTAGAATTTTTATCATCCTTGGGAATCAAAACTAAACCCAAAAACATCAATCAATCAAAACTCCATGTGATATAAATCTTAAATAGGAATCCCGCCATAAAAAAGTTAGAAAATAAAAAAAAAGACGAAAAATTCAATCATATGAACATAATTTCAATATCAATATCATAAAAAACAAGATTAAAAACTACTTGGGATATTTTGAATCTAACTTCAAGTGTCACTACATGTTTCAAAAGGATTGAGAATAGGATTTTGAAAATGGTCTTGGTGTACTATCAACATCCAGTATAGGTTGGTTGATCAGATAGGGTTAGTGTATGAATGGTTTTGTACTGAGTATTGGTTAATTTACCAACTTTAGTAGCTAGGTGTTGGGTGTTATAGGGTATCATCAGTCATTGATCTCAAATTATGCTCATCGTTAACTGTGTATGGTGGTGAAAGATGTTGATCAGCAGGTCCAATCTATATGTAGTTTTCTCCCAAGGACATAGGACTTAGTTATATGAACCATGTAAAACTAAAGTTCTCTTTATTTTCTTTATAAATTTACACTAATATGGAATGTTTTTATTGATTTGTATAGAGTGTGTGAGTGCTTAGGGTCACTTGGACTGGTGAGTAGGGTCTATAATATTCTTATCTTTGAGTATATTTGGATTATGGAGTGATATATAATTCATTATAGAATCTAGATCAAATTATTCATCTACACATATAATCTATAGAAAGTGTGTATCTTGGATACTTGGTGCATTTTTAGTCCCAATATGTAGAAATGGAGCTTGCTTCAAAGATTCTATGTTCTCACTCAGAAATAACTTGAGTAGATTTGTCTTTTAATTTTATGTATTTATGATTCATTGGGTTTTTTATTGGTAATATAAATTATGGTGTCGAACAATGGTAGGGCCGGAGTTGATAAATTAGATGAAAAAAACATTAGATTTGGTAAAATGAAGATAATTTATTATATCATTCAAAAGAACATGGAAATTACATTAATAGGAATCAACCCTAATAAGATAGACAAGGTATAGTGGGAGTGGATGGACATAATATCACTTAGACTCATTCAGATGTCATTGGATTAGAATGTAGCCATTAACATCTAAGAGGTGAAGTCATTTTTAGAGTTCAAGAAGACTATTGCAGACACATGTGAGATTCCCTCCACTATAAATAAGGTGTTCATGATGTGAAGACTATTCAATGTGAGGATATTGGAAGCTTGGTATACATGTGATCATATTAGTGATTTTAACATGATTTTATGATATAAATAATCTATTAATGTGATGTTATTAGAAGATATATAGGAATTTTTATTGTTATCATCACTTCGGAAGATTTGGGAAGTAATGGTTACTGATTTGATAATTCTTAGAGGAAGACTGACATGGTATTTGAGGATATTTTAGGGATTATACTACATGAAGATATCAACCATGGAGAGGTTTAAGCACCAACGGGTAGTTCTCTTAATGCAGATGAAAGAGGTTGTTCACTTCAACTGAAAACAATGTAGGGGAAACTAGATGATAAGTCATATAGATAGAGTCAAGGAAAATCGATTGGCACTAGCCCAGCATATTGAAATCATGGTAATAGAGTTCATATAAAGAAATATTTTAGGTAAATAATAGAAAAATATCAATGAGTAGTTTTCAAAAGAATAATTTCTATGAACTTTTTGGTATATTAATAAAGTAGAAATTTTTTACTGATTTTTGTGTTCAGATGGAATCATGGAAAATTGATTCAAGAGCACTGCTCCACTCTTGGAAGATAAGGGGTGCATGGATAATTATGAGTACAAAAAACTTGTTTAGGAACACTTAGTGGATGGTGAAGTTATGAAAATTGTTGGTAAGGGTGATGTGATGTTCTGGATGAATAATGGGTGTTTCCTTGATCTTAAAGACATTCAAAACATACCAGATTTGCAGAATAATTTTATTTTTTTGGGATATATGGATAAAATAGTGTTCTTAATGATATTTTCCAAATATTTATTGAATAAAACTCAAGTTTATATGGTTATGGCTATATGAATAAAGTATATAATGATATATATGATTAGATGATCATATGGATTGATAATTGTTGGAACTATAATGTATGGTAGTTCAGAGTTATGAAATTATTAACTTAGATATCTCAGCGATAAGAACATGATTTTTTTATTCACTAAATACATGTTGAAGTTGGATCATACAGACTTCCAAATTTACGATAGTTTCATAATATAAAATAAATAAAAGTTTTATTTCAATATAAGTGAGAAGAAACCCAAGAGTTGAAAGTTAGAACTTATCCACATAGATATATAGGGTTTTTTTCCTATCTGATCTCACAGGGTGTCACAATTATTTATGAAATTCATTGATAGTTCTATGAGGAAGTTATGGGTTTAATTTCTTACAAATAAATATTATTTATTTGAATTGTTTGTTCAGTGGAAGGAAATAGTGTAGAATAAAATTAGAAGTAATCTAAAATGGCTATGACTAGAATATAGTGGTGAGTATATCAAAATGATATTCTAAAACTTATGCTAGAACAGAGGGATAATACTTAAAGAGACTATACCTTGAATTCTTGAGAAGAATGTAATGGATGAAAGAATAAACTGCAGAATAATGAATAATTTGTGAAGAATTAAGTTTCACTCAAAATTATTTATTTAAAATTGGATGAAATAGTTCAACTATTAAAGAGATTTAGTTAATCAAATTCTATCAACATTGATGGGGAAATAGATACTAGAAGCATTGTGGTTTAATAAATCAAAGGATCTCAGTCACCTCAAAGTTTTTTGGTGTCTTTTATATATTCATGTTGATTATAAATATTTTTAAAAACTCAAGGAAAAGTCCATAGAATTATTCTTTACTTGATATAAAGATAAAAACTTTGGATTTTAACTTTGTGATGATAACAATAAATGAGTCATCACAATATGGTATGTTCCCTTTAATGAGTAGGTATTACTAAAAGACTATAACTTGATAATTAAATTATTTGAAGAAAAAATTTAAAGAAATAAAATTCAAGTTGATCTGAGTGGGATTTCTAGGTAGATACTAGTATTGGAAAATCCAAATAGAAGTATAAAATAATTAGTCAATAGGATATAACATGATGTGCTAAAGAGATCAATGGCTATTAAGTCTTAAGTTTCTATATCGAACAATAAGCTATGGATAATAGAGCATCAAAATATGTAGTTCCAAACATAGAATAACCACAGGGTGATTTTTAGAGGTATTTCAGAGTTAGATAGTATGTTTAGAGGTATAATCATGACTTGAACTCTCTACTTATAATGGATATAGGAGAACCTGAGAGACCAGACAAGGTGTTCTATCTCTATTATTCTAGATTTTATGAGATAACTATAAAGAAATATTTGGATTCATTAAACACAAATAAAACATTAGTGTTAATGGTTCTTCTATAAGAGAATAAGGCACTCAAGATTAAATGGTTCTTTCATCTAAAGTAAAAAAAAATATGGGAGGAAGTAGTATATGGAATGTATGGTGGTGAAGGGGTTTCAGTAAAAGGAAGGTGTTTATATTTCTAAAATATTTTCACCATTCATTAAACATAAAAATATTTGTAAAGTGTTGAGCATGGTTGCATTTGATTATTTTCACTTAGATAAAATGGATGTATTTATGGTATTTATCCAATGATATTTAGAGGATAAAGCTTAAATGAATCAACCATCAAGCTTCAAGGATTAATAGAATAAGTATTTAGTTTAAAAGTGAAATAAAAGTCTCTATAGATTGAAATAAGAACCAAGAAAATAGACTAGGAATTTTTATGCTTTTATTATTGACAAAGGTTTCATATCGAGAAATTTAGACTACTATTTCTATTGACAGGTATTTAAAGATAATATTTTAATCTTATTTATCTTATTAGTGGAAGACATGTAGCCTGATAGTCTAGATATTAGAATGATTCATGTATTTAAACATGAATTTTCTTGAATTTTCTACATGATAGATCTTAAACAAGATGAAAATATCTTCAGGATGAGGATCGAGTGAAACATTAATGTCAGTAGTTGGTGTAACATCCCAACCTGGGGTCCACTTAAAGTAATGCCCCGACCCCAGTTACCCAGAGTCATTGCATTATTACGTATCATTGACATGATCACAAAAGATCAAGTCTCTAAAGACCTATTAGTTTAGTAGCCTTGAAAACACTAGATACATTCATAAATGTTACATTACATCATAAAGTGAAAAACTACAATAACATAGTCTCCATGGTCCACACTCATATCCCCTTCAGACTATCCCTGCAGGTAATTCATAAAATATTTCTTCACATATTGGGAAAAATAAAACATGTAAAGGTGTGAGCTCAGATGCTCAATAAGGATAAAAATATAGCAGAAACTTTCATAAATAAACATAAACATTTAAGGCAATGTATAACTAAAACAAAAGCCTTTTAAACTTGAACTTTAGCATAATATTTCAAAAATAAAATAAAATAATGTCATTTACTTATTCACATGGATATTATACTAGTCGAATAATCACATGAAATATCAATAACCACTTTCATAATGATGGAATGTATAATGCCAGACTATCATAACCACGTAGCCAAGGCCTCGTGCCAAGACTACAAATATGATTTTGTCAAGGCCTCATGCCAAGACACTACTTTGTCTCATGAGAACTACCGATGCATCGAGGAGCTATAGCGGGCTCCACCCGTCACTTACTAAGTCCACTTCATTCCTTATATGAATAGGTTTAAACATAACATAAACATTCGTATTAAAACTAGCATGCGAAATGTCAATACTTTCTCCATAAACCATGAATGGTATAAAAATAACACATCCACAGTCAAACATATCACAAAACCTTCAATACAATATGGAATTTTTATATCATAATAAATCAACTTCAAATAAGCTTAAAATCCATCAAAGGATGTTTACATAGATGAAATCAAAACTATTTGAGAGAAATATCTCTTTTTTGATATCATTGAAAAGTCACACATTTATAAAGGAAGTAATGTAAAAGAGATTTTTGAATAAAAGTGTCCCATACCACTTTTAAACTTTTGAAAAGAAATATTATTTCAAAACATTAATTTCCATATAAATAAATACTTAAAATCATTTTGAAAACATGAACATTAATTAAAAACATTTAGAAAGATAAATCTTTAAAACATTTAAAATTATGATCTTGATAAAGAGTACCTTTCACAAATTCTAAAAATATTCATTTTGAAATCATTTAAAAGTCACATAATTATAAAATAAAACATTTACTATGAAAATATTCTTATAATATTGTAAGGGAAGCTTCTATGATTTTATAACAGCGGAAAATAACTGCACCCACTGTATAAGTTAAAAAAGACATTCTTACCTTAAATTTGTCGAAAAGGTTAAAAAGTACCTTGTTTGGAAAATGATGAAAATATTCCTTTCAAAACACATGAGGGTATAAATGACTTTAACCCATTTTCTAGTAAATAGTAAAAATGTTTTTAAATACATTTTTTAGAAACATGGATGTGGATGAGAAAGAGGTCCTAGTAGATAATTACGTATAAACAACCTCAGATAAAGAAGAGATTTTGAAATAAACCCTTACCTTGTAATTTTACTTGATTGAGGGTAGGTTAACCTCCTGTATATAATGGTGGAATAATTGTTATTAAAATATTGAAGAATAATATAAATTAATATGATATCATATATGATCTTTTAACATTGATTTATTAATAATATCTTAGTATTATCATTGTTTTGGGTGTTAACAGATTCGTTTTTCTTTATATTAATTTTTATGTGAGCCATATTTTTTATGGATGGGATTTATATTATTCATATCCAGAATGATATCATGTCTCTAAAATTTATTTTTAATCATCAAATAAAATTTAGTCTCTAATGGATATGGTGGGGAATGAATCTCATCACGTTCGTGGAGACGGTAATCCGTATGTACGCACGAGCGACAATATCATTCTTTTGATATTAAAATAATATATAATTGGATGTTATATCATATATACAGAATCATTATCATGTTATATTTATTATTTACATGAATTACACATCATTATTATACTCATCCAAATAATAATGTATTGGATAACAATTACACCACGACGTGGAGACGGTAGGTCGTACGTACGCACGTATGGTGACATGTCATTCAAAGGATGGATAGAATACTGAAAATGGTTGTACCATATTTATAATAACATCACATTATATAGAAGATACTGGAGTTATTATTTTATAATGGAAATATCAAAGAAAGAAGAAGTTGAAGAAGAAAGGAACTTGAAAGAGGCTGGTGAAAACATTACCTCTTCTTCGGGTTCTTCCTTTTGATTTGATCAAAAGGGCTCCATATGTTGGCTTTCTGATCAAAATAAGACCTCTAGGTAGAAGTGAGGGAAGTTGAGAGAATATTTGGGAAGGTTTTGGCCGAAAAAAAAGGCTTTGAAGGTGTGAATAATTGGTTATAAGTGGTGTCCTTTTATAAGGGGGAGGAGGGGGCCCTTTAGGAAAAACTTAAAGTATTATTTTATAGTAAATTTATATTCGGTTTATAATAGCTCAAAACTGTATTATTTAAATTATAAGCTGGGTATGGGTCCAAAAACACCCAACCAATAGGTTTTATACAGGTTTGGGTCACTATATTAACCATATCTTTTAGTTTTAACTCTTAGTTAATTAGTTTCACATTTACCATGTCTCTTTGTATTTTTATATTATATAGTCAATAAACTTAATATAAACTTCCAAGAGACCCCCAAGTGGTCCATTAATGAAACACCTATCATGATATAAGTCATTTGGCCAAACCTTAGATTTTTAGGAATATAATATCAATTAATAATATATTATTTGTTTTAAAAACTCATTTATGTCAATTTGGACACTATTTAATAATTGATTTTTGTTAAAGTCTTAAAAACATTATTAATTCGAACCAAATTCATTTATGTAATAATAACATGTAATATTAACCAATAAAAATTTTTTATGGCATCAAAACTTTCAAATTATATTTATTTTAACATTTATAATACCAGTTATTTGATTCTCTCATTAATAAAGAAAATAATGCATCATTATTGTGTCATAAATAAATTTAATTATTCAATGTCTAAAAATTATAAATAACATAATATTATGTAGGAAATATTTTTATATTTATAATTAATATTTATAGTCTAAAATATAACATATATAACCCTATGTAAAATTTGTTTTTCTAAAAGATATATGCTTATGTCATTTTTTGTATTTACTTTAACTTAATTAATATAAAGTGTCATTATCACTTACAAGTGGATCCATGGGGTCCCAAAATCGACCCAAATATGCCCATGGTCGGACATGTATCAACCAATAGGGTTAGGACACGTTTTAGGGTAATTTATTACTATTATAATATTATATTTTTACCCTTATTTACCGGATTTACCTTTTAACCATGGTAAATAAAATATTTACTGAAGTAATTATTCAAAATGTCTAAAAATAATTGTTACCTATTTACGCAATTTGGACATCCTGATTCCAAATATGCAATCCATTTTTCCAAATTCAAAACACAGAAGTGGCATAAATTAATTTAAAATTAAATCCTGCTGTCAAAACAAAAAGCGTGTTTTTAAGAAATAATAACTATCAAAAGATTGACACTTGTTTATGTCTAGTTTAAATGTGAAATTATGTCAAATGACCAAAATTTTATTAAATGGTAAAAATATATTCTAAATATTCTTTAAAACCAATCAAATTCATAATTTATCACTATTAATTATTTCGATTAAAAAGGTTGTTTTTAATTAAAAATTAGTAATTTTCACTATTCATCAAAATATAAAAGTTATCCGAAAAGTACCAAAATTTCACCCAAGCTAATTTTGATATTCCGAATCCAAAAATGAAGTCCATTTTGAAAGATAAAATGTATAAAATTTCAAAATGTTAGTATTACTAATCATAACAGCTAGTTTGATTGGTTGCGGTGTGTGTGTTAGAACTCGAAGTTACGTACAACACACGCTACTGTATTATTTAAAGAGAAGCGTATTGTGGAAGCTTGGGGTGTTAAAATTGACCAGTTCTCCGAGACAGTGGGTCCCATGTCCCCAAGAGCACCTCCCGTCAGGCCGTGTTTTGTAATTCTTCAGACCGGTCCGACACCCCTGCTGGGTTGGACCCGTCAAACTGGGTAAACCCAACCCATCGGCCCACTAGGCTAAACGGGTTGGGCCCGTTATTCGCTTAAACGTGAATAACTTAAGGACCGCACGTCCGATCGACGCTCCGTCTACGGCACTAGGACTCTTTCGACGAGACAGTCTTTTTGCGTTACTCTGTGTGAGTTTCGGATGAATTTGGATATCAGCCGGGTTAGAAACGAACGTATTTCTAACCGGACCCCTCGAACGGAAAAACCAATATCTCTCAGACCGGGCGTCCGATTGGCGCGCCGTCAGTTGCGTAGAGTTCCTTTTCACGAGAAAGAACTTTGGGATACATCAGCTCTGGACTTCGTGATAGTTGACGTATCGACCCCCTTGGCTCGTGGAGCGGACCCTCCCAGAATCGAGCGTGCTGTGTACGGGAACCCTAGAGCTGGCTGCGACTGTGACGACGATGACGACTGTACTTGGATCCTACGTGGGTTCGGAAGTGAGGATGACTGTACTTGGATCCTCCGTGGGTTTGGCAGCGATGACGACTCTACTTGGATCCTACGTGGGTTTGGCAGTGATGGTTACTATACTTGGATCCTACGTGGGTTCGGCAGCGACGACTTCTGTACTTGGATCCTATGTGGGTTTGGCAGGGGATAGGATTCAAAGGCTACATCTATCATCTCCATCCCTCTTCGTGAGTAGTATACCTGTGTGTGCTGAGTCTTGACTTTCAGTCATTATCATCGATGTGATTGACTTACTTTCCTGTGTGTACTGGGTTGTACTTTCCTGTGTGGACTGGGTTGTACTTGGGCTCGTGAGTTGAAGCTGAACTGGAATTGATTACTTAGGTATATGTATGGGAATATACCTAAGTAGGCTGGGTTGATACTTTGTGTTGTATCTTTCCTTTGTGGTTTATCCTTTGTGGATTCTGGGAGACCTTCGGGGGTCTCTGGGTCCCTACTGAGTATCGTATACTCACCCCTGCACGGGCTATGCCCGCACTACGTTGTGTTGGATACAGACGACAGACAGCACTGATCGCGGTGGATTCTAGTAGAGCGGGACAGTACCTAGAGGTGGACCACTTGGTGGGACGTACACGGAGCGGACGGCCGGACCTGAGGAGCTGAGGAGACCATCTGTACCCACCATTTAGGTGGGATATCTGGAGGACAACTCAGTGGTTGCTGGTTTACTTTACTAAAGTTGTTCTTTCTTTACTGTTGTACTGTACTTTCAGTTGGGTTTATATTCTAGCCCATTTACTTTCCAGCACTTACTTTTATACTTAGTTTACTTAGTGTTTACTTCAGCTTGCGTACTCTGTTGTGTTTGTTTACTTATATAAAGTCAATGTCTTCCCTTTAATCGGGATTTACGCCTTTGGTGCTAGTCTCCAGCCCTTGGCCTATGGAAGGCGGGCTTGGGGTAGTCACGGCACGGGCCCCGAGGACAGGTCGTGACAAATTGGTATCAGAGGAGTTGGTTCTACCACAGAACTTAGGACACTGATAATCTCTTTCTGTTAAGAAATAATGTTAAGCATATTGAGTGTGGTTATCAGTCCAGGGAGTCCAGTTTTGGTGTGGTGGCTGACGTATCCATACACCAGGACCTTGACTTCTGATTTCCGACTCAATGCTCGAAAACATTGATTTCATGTATGTTTCAAAAGTTTCCTTGTGATTACATTGTGTTAGCTCACCAGGTATACTGTATTAACCATGGCACACCTGCTTCTTTTCAGGATGGCCCCACGATGGCAGCCAGCTAGGGTTCCGAACTTTGTGCGAGATGGCAGCCCACCAAGTGACGAGGCCTCAGTACAGGGCCCCATTAAAGTGGAGCCACCAGCGGTAGAACTACCCGCTGGGCCACCGATACTACCAGCCCCAGCAGCGGAGAGTGCACGCCTACTGAGTACGCTTCACGAGTTTCAGTGTCAGAGGCCGCCCAGGTTTCATGGAGAGACGGACCCTCAGGCAGCCAAGGATTGGCTAGAGGCTGTTGTCTGATTCTTCATATTGGTAGGGACACCAGCAGATCTTATGGTGATCCTTGCGGTGAGTCTCCTGCACGCAGCAGTAGGTATATGGTTTAGCCTGATGCTCCAGGTGCATGACGAGGCATCTCTACTTTGGACAGACTTCGAGAGTCTCTTCCGATCGGAGTTCGTTCTATCCACCCTCCGTGGGGTGCGCATCCAGGAGTTACTACAGCTGCGGCAGGGCAGCATGACAGTTGCCCAGTACTCTGCGAGATTTACTGACCTCTCACGCTACTCCATGGACATGGTACGGGACCCATTCTTCTAGGCACGGACCTTCGATCATGGACTGAGGCATGAGATCAGGGCTTCGATGATCTCCCTCAGCATTCTGACGTAGGAAGGAGTACTAGAGAGATCCCTACTTGTGGAGAGATTCTTTGGTGAGGCTACGCCAGCAGCGAGGCCTACCACCGGGCAGCACGTAGCGTAGTATTCTATAGTCGGCAGTAGATAGATGTCGCAGAGTTCCTAGAGGACCAGGCCATTAGGTGGGCGACCTCAGGATACTGGTTCGTAGGTACGGGGCACACGTAGCAGAGCCAGTTATACGAGAGGCAGGCAGTGCTATGCATGCGGCGGGCAGGGCCACATGGCTTGTGACTGCCCGACCCGCCATGCAGAGGAGCAGCAGACGGTTGAGGTACCACCCAGGCAGAGGCAGAGTTTCGACTGTGGCAGTCCACAGGGAGCAGGCGGACGAGGTAGAGGAGTTGGCCGAGCAGCGGGTGGTGGGCGACGCTTTGAGGCTCTACCACCACCACCACCAGGAGGTCCAACCTGACCACTGGGAGCTGGCGGACAGAGGCAAGCTCAGCTTCAGGCAGTGGAGGCTTACGACCATGGCGCACCTGAGATGATTCGAGATACTATCTATGTCTACTCCACCCTTGCCGCAGTTCTTATAGACACAGGAGCGAGCCATTCTTTTATTTCCCCTGCCCTTGTTCGGATCTCAGAGATTCCGACAGAGCTGTTGGATCGATCCTTACGGCTAGAGACATTTACGGGAGCATACTCGATGACTATATACTGGTGCTGACAGTGTGAGATTACTCTAGGAGGCGAGAGCTTCGGCTGGGATCTTCTTGTAGCGGCGTCGAGGCCTTACGACATCATCTTGGGCACGGATTGGTTATCTACAATCCATGCTCAGATCCAATGTATTAGGTGCAAAGTGCGGTGTTTTCTCACATATGGGAGCAAATTCACCTTCACCGGTGAGAAGGGAGCCTTTGAAGCACAGGATGGACCTACGCAGAAAATAGGGCAGCCGATCACACATCAGTTGGCTAGTCTCATTCTCGAAGCGGTTGATGTGCGGAGTCCGATTTTTCCTGTTGTGGTGGATCAGTTCACGGATATTTTTCTTGACGACATTCTAGGACTACCTCCTCGCAGATAGGTAGAATTCAATATTGATTTGTACCCAGGACAGCCCTGATATCTACTCCAGCATATCGGATGTCTCCCGCTGAGATTCGTGAGCTGCGGGTACAGCTGGAGGACTTGCAGGGAAAGGGATTCATCTAACCCAGTGTTTCACCATGGGATTCTCCAATTTTATTCACCAATAAGGCGGATGGGAGATTACGACTATGTGTCGACTACCGTCACCTGAATCAGGTGACCATAAAGAACAAGTATCCACTCTCGAGGATAGAAGACCTCTTCGATCAGCTCAAGGAAGCACGATGATTCTCGAAGATAGACCTCAGGTCAGGCTATCATCATCTCAGAGTTCCAAACGAGTATGTGTAGAAGACGGCCTTCAAGTGTCGGTATGGCCACTATGAATTTTTGGTTATGCCTTTCAGCATAACCAACACTTCAGCAGTGTTCATGAGTCTCATGAACAGGATATTCCAGCCTTACCTCAATCGGTTTGTCGTGGTCTTCATCAATGACATTTTGATTTACTCGACTACTGAGGAGGAGCACGCCTACCACTTGAGGGTTGTACTGGACACACTCCGAGAGCACCAGATTTATGGTAAGCTCTCTAAGTTTCATTTATGGATTCGATAGGTCCACTTCTTGGGGCACGTAATCTCTGAGGCAGGAGTTGTTGTGGATCCTGCGAATATCGAGGCAGTACTTTCTTGGCAGCCACCCAGGAGCGTGATAGAGGTGTGGAGTTTCCTAGGTCTGGCTGGGTACTATCAGAGATTTGTGCCAGACTTCTCCAGAGTTGCAGCACCACTTTTATCTTTGAAGAAAAAGGAGAAACCCTTCATGTGGTTAGATAGATGTCAGCAGAGCTTCCAGGAGCTGAGATAGAGATTGACCGGTGCACCCATCTTGAGGCTACCGGAGGAGGGCGTAGGGTACGTAGTTTACTGCGATGCATTAGGGACCGGACTCGGGTGTGTCCTGATGCTAGAGCAGGCAGTGATCGCTTATGGTTCACGACAGTTGAGGCAACATGAGAAGAACTATGCTACCCATGACCTGGAGTTAGTAGCAGTGGTCTTCTCCTTGAATATGTGGCGGCACTACCTGATCAGCGAGCGCTTTACAGTCTATTTTGACCACCAGAGTCTCAGGTATATCTTCTCGTAGAAGGACCTGAACCTGAGACAGTGGAGATGGCTCGAGTTCCTCCAAGACTATGACTTTGAGATAGTCTATACTCCTAGGAAGGGGAACGTAGTGGTTGATGCTCTCAGCAGGAGATCGGGCATTCAACTACTTGGAGAGGTGATGGAGCAGCTAGCTGCATTGCAGATATCCTTCATGGATAGACATGGAGCAGCCTTTCTACGGTCGCTCACAGTCACTCCTCCACTACTTCAGCGGATTAGAGAGGCACAGCATGGGGACGTTGACTATGAGACGCGACGTGCTCAAATTTCCACAGGGCAGGCACCTGATGGTTTTTCTATAGGAGGAGAGCACGCCATCCTCTTCACGGGACGTACCATGGTACCAGTTTCATTACAGGAGGAGGTGATGAGGGAGTTTCAGACTTCCCCTCTATCGGTACATCCTAGAGTAGCGAAGATGTACCAGGACCTCAGACGACAACACTAGTGGCTGGTTATGAAGAAGGTTATGGCAAAGTTCGTTTCACGATGCCTCACCTGCCAGCAGGTGAAGGCGGAGCACCAAGTACCGGCAGGCTTGGTGCAGCCCTTAGAGGTCCCATAGTGGAATTGGGATGGGATATCCATGGATTTCATGACAGGGCTTCCATGTACTTCCCGAGGACATGACTCTATTAGGGTGATTGTAGACCGACTCACCAAGTCGGCCCACTTCCTACCTATCAGAGAGCAGGGCTCAGTGGAGAGCTTGGGACACCTCTACATTCAGGAGATCGTACGGATTCATGGTGTGCCATCATCTATCATCTCTGATCGAGATGCTCTCTTTACTTCCCGTCTTTGGAAGGGGTTTCAGGAGGCATTTTGGATACAGCTACGCTTGAGCACCGCCTTTCATCCTCAGACGGATGGCCAGACAGAGAGGACCATTCAGACACTCGAGGACATGCTACGTGCATGCATCCTTGACTTTGGTCACAGTTGGGAGGATTACCTACCCTTGGTGGAGTTTGCGTACAACAACAGCTACCACTCAACCATCGAGATGGCACCATACGAGTAATTGTACGGCCGACCATGCAGATCACCTCTGTGTTGGACTGACCCTGGGGAGTCAGCACTCATAGGACCAGAGATAGTCCAGGCTATGACAGAGAAGGTGCAGATCATCCAGGAGCAGATGAGGACTGCACAGAGCAGACAGAAGTCCTGTGCTGACAGGAGGCGGAGACCCCTAGCATTTGAGGATGGTGACCACGTTTTCTTACGGCTCTCACCTTGACGTGGATTACGTAGATTTGGATGGGTCAGCAAGTTATCTTTGTGTTTCATTAGACCATTCCAGGTCCTCAGCAGGGTAGGTGAGGTGGCTTACCGCCTGGCCCTTCCACCTTAGTTGCACCGTGTGCACGACGTCTTCCACGTATCTCAACTAAGGAGATACATGCAGGACCCGACGCATATCATTGATCACGGGGAGCTGGACATCGATGACGGGGCGACTTTTGCGGAGGTCCCAGTGGAGATCGAGGATCGACAGGAGCGGGTCCTATGTGGACGGTCGATTCCTCGTGTTCGCATTCATTGGAAGCACATGAACTTCCAGGAGAGCACATGGGAGTGGGAGGCTCAGATGTGTGCACAGTACCCTCTTTTGTTTTCCTAGTTTATGATGTAGCTTTACGGGGATGTAAATCCCTGAGTTGGGAGTAATTCAAATACTCGTAAATTTCAAGGAAAATTTTTTCTTAAATTCTTTGATATTTTACAAGTCTGGGGCTTCTAACGGCACCTGATCCCAAGGCCCGGTGTGCCCGGAATTTTTTTCTGAAGATTAGCTCGGGTACGTTCAGTGAACGAACGAGTGGGTTTTTCTATCTTTTGAACCAGTTCTCGTAATTGAAATCTGAGGGCACCGATGAACTCGCAATGCCAGTAACTGCTTAAGAGGACCTTTACCGAAGATGCATTTTCACGGGAGAAGAATTTAATTTTTGTGGATTAATTGAGAGGTGAATAAAATTGCGGGACAATTTTATTTTTATATCTTAAGTGGTTATAACCTACATGGGGAAGTTAGGATGGGACCCACTAACATCCTAACTACCCATGTGAGGATAAATGTGATGTGGGTCCCACACGAGCCCCAACCCCTCACATTTCCATAACTCTCATAAACTCCCCCTTTAAAACTTGTAAACTCCCTTTAATTAAGTAACTCTCCCTCTCTCCCTCTTTATTGCATGCAAACACACACATTAATTAATTAATTGAAACTCTTCATTAATTAATTAAGTGTTTGAATTTTGTAAATTTGAAAGCATGGAATGATTTAATAAAATAAGGGAAGCCTTATTTTATGTTTGGGTTGGCATGTTGTGTTGAGATTTTGGAGAGAGAGCTCTAGTTTTATTTTAAGAACTTCATCCCCAACGAAGAACGTCAACTCTTCGACGAAGAACATCGACTCAGTGACCCCGGTTTCTCCGTCCTCTTCTTCCTCCGAGACAAGGGAGGAGACACCGATGCGGTAACTCGCCAACGATGTCATGCCTTTCAATCTTCTCTCCGTGACAAAAAGGGGAGACGCCACTTCCTCCTCAGTTGCTCTCCGTCGATGTCTATGAACCCTCATCTCGTGACGCCGTCAACCGCGATGCCAACGCTCGTCATCTTTTGTTGAGGTAGGGTGTGTTGATTCAATTTTATTGAGAATAAAATTTTTCGTTGTGTTTCGTGAACCTTGTGCATTCTTGGTCATGTGATACCATCTAAAGCGGAGGGCGCGGGCCGAACGAACATGGCCCGACAACCCTCCGCTGGAACTTTATTCCTTTGGAATTGGAAACCGGAGGTGGAGGAAAAACACAGCGTCATCACGCCATGCCGGGATCATGATGATGGGAACTGGCACCGTCGCGCCAGTTGTGCGGAACGAACCGCGGCCCGCAACACGGGTCGCTTCGGTGGAAGAACCGGCCGGTCGGGCGAAGTGGAGTCACGGAGCCAGGAGGGCGCCGCGTTAGAGGACCGGTCGGCTTGTCGGCCAGACGGGTGGTGCTGGACCGCGGCGCCAGGAGGGCACCACGCTGGAGGACCGGCGGCCTGCCCATGCGGGCCGCGTGCCCAGAAGATCGGTCGGCTAGGGCGACGTCGCCGGAGGAGAAGACTGCCCCGCCCCCCTGGAACCGATCAGCTTCGGCCGAGCCAGCCGGGTCACGCCATGCCGAGTCGAGTCGGGCAGCGCCAGGCTGGGCCGAGCTGGGCCACGTCGGGCCGCGCCGTGCTGGGACGCGCCGGGCCACGCCGGGTCGGGCCGAGCTGGGCCGCGTCGGGCCGTGCCGAGCCGGGCCGTGCCGCTTCAGGATGGGTCGCGCCACTTCGGGCCTTGTCTTGTAATTCTTCGGACCGGTCCTACACCCCTTCTAGGTCAGACCTGTCGAACTGGGTCAACCCGACCCATCGGCCCGCTCGGCTAAACGGGTCGGGCTCGTTATTCACTTAAACGTGAATAACTTAAGGACCGTGCGTCCGATCGACGCGCCGTCTGCGGAACTTGGACTCCTTCGATGAGTCGGTCCTTTTGCGTTACTATGTGTGAGTTTAGGATGAATTTGTATATCATTAGCGTTAGAAACGAGCGTATTTCTAACTGGGCCCCTAGAACGGAAAAGCCAATATCTCTCAGACTGGGCGTCTGATTGACGCATCGTCAGTTGCGTAGAGTTCCTTTTGACGAGACAGAACTTTGGGATACATAAACTTTGGACTTTGTGACAGTTGATGTATCTACCCCCTTGGCTCGTGGATCAAACCCTCCTGGAATCGAGTGTGCTGTGTGCGGGAACCCTAGAGGTGGCTGCGACTGTGACGATGATGACGACTGTACTTGGATCCTACGTGAGTTCGGCAGCGAGGACGACTGTACTTGGATCCTCTGTGGATTCGGCAGCTATGATGATTGTACTTGGATCCTACGTGGGTTCGGAAGCAATGGTTACTATACTTGGATCCTACGTGGGTTCGGCAGCGACGACTTCTCTACTTGGATCCTACGTGGGTTCGGCAGGGGAGATGATTCAGAGGCTACATTTATCATCTCCACCCCTCTTCGTGAGTAGTATACCTGTGTGAGTTGACTCTTGACTTTCATTCATTATAATCGATGTGATTGAATTGCTTTCATGTGTGGACTGGGTTGTGCTTTCCTGTGTGGACTGGGTTGTACATGGGCTCGTGAGTTGGAGCGGAACAGGAATTGATGACTTAGATATATGTATGGGCATATACCTAAGTAGAATTGGTTGATACTTTGTGTTGTTTCTTTCCTTTGTGGTTTATCCTTTGTGGATTCTGGGAGACCTTAGGTTGTCTCGGGGTCCCTACTAAGTATCGTATACTCACCCATGCATGGGCTATGCCCGCACTACGTTGTGTTGGATGCAGACGATAGACAGCACTGATCGAGGTGGAGTCTAGTGGAGTGGGACGGTACCTGGAGGTGGACCACTTGGAGGGACGTACATGGAGCGGACGGCCGGACCCGAGGAGCTGAGGAGACCATCTGTACCCACCCTTCAGGTGGGATATCTAGAGGACGACTCTATGGTTGCTGGTTTACTTTACTGTAGTTGTTCTTTCTTTACTGTTGTACTGTACTTTCAGTTGGGTTTGTATTCTAGCCCATTTACTTTCTAGTACTTACTTTTGTACTCAGTTTACTTAGTGTTTACTTTATATTGCATACTCTGTTGTGTTTTTTTACTTATATAAAGGCAATTCCTTCCCTTTAATCGTGATTTACGCCTTTTGTGCTAGTCTCCAGCCCCTAGCCTATGGAAGGCGGGCTTGGGGTAGTCACGGAATGGGCCCCGAGGACGGGTCATGACAATGTGAGACATATTTTTTATGGATGGGATGTGTATTATTCATATCCAGAATGATATCATGTCTCTAAAATTTATTTTTAATCATCAAATAAAATTTAGTCTTGAATGGATACGATGGGGAATGAATCTCATCGCGTTCGTGGAGACGGTAATCCATACGTACGCACGAGTGAAAATATCATTCTTTTGATATTAAAATAATATATAATTGGATGTTATATCATATATATAGAATCATTATCATGTCATATTTATTATTTACATGAATTACACATCATTATTATACCCATCCAAATAATAATGTATTTAATAACAATTACACCACGACGTGGAGACGGTAGGTCGTACGTACGCACGTATGGTGACATGTCATTCAAAAGATGGATAGAATACTGAATATGATTTTACCATATTATAATAACATCACAGTATATAGATTATTTTGGAGTTATTATTTTAGAATGGAAATATCAAAAAAAAAGTTGAAGAAGAAAGGAACTTAAAAGAGGGTGGTGAAAACATTACCTCTTCTTCGGGTTCTTCCTTTTTTATTTGATCAAAAGGGTACCTTAGGTTGGCTTTATAATCAAACTAAGTACTCTAGGTCTAATTGAGGGAAGTTGAGATAATATTTGGGTAGGGGTTGGATGAACCAAAAGGCTTTGAAGGTGTGAAGAATTGGTTAGAAGTGGTGTCCTTTTATAAGGGGGAGGAGGGACTCTTTAGAAAAAACTTAAAGTATTATTTTGTAATAAATTTATATTCGGTTTCTAATGGATCCAAACTGGATTATTTAAATTATACGGTGGGGATAGGTCGAAACCAACCAAACAATAGGTTTTATACATGTTTGGTTCACTATATTAACCTTATCTTTTAGTTTTAACTCTTAGTTAATTAGTTTCACATTTACCATGTCTCTTTGTATTTTTATATTATATAGTCAATACACTTACTATAAACTTCCAAGAGACCCCCAAGTGGTCCATTAATGAAACACCTATCATGATATAAGTCATTTGACCGACCCTTATATTTTTAGGAATAGAATATCAATTAATAATATAATATTTGTTTTAAAAACTCATTTGTGTCAATTTTGACACTATTTAATAATTGATTTTTGTTAAAGTCTTACAACATTTTTAATTCAAAAAAAAATTAATTTACGTAATCCTAACATGTCATATTAACCAATAAAATTCGTGTATGGAATCAAAACTTTCAAATTATATTTATTTTAAAATTTATAATACCAATTATTTTATTTTTTCATTAATAAGGAAAATACTGCATCATTATTGTGTCATAAATAAATTTAATTACACAATGTATAAAAATTATAAATAAAATACCATTATGTAGGAAACCGTTTTATATTTCTAATGAATATTTATATTCGAAACTATAACTTATATAACCCTATGTAAAAATTGCTTTGCTAAAACATATATGCTTATGTCATTTTTGTATTTACTTTAACTTAATTAATATAAAGTGTCATTATCACTTACAAGTGGATCCATGGGGTCCCAAAATCGACCCAAAGATGCCCATGGTCGGACATCTATCAACCACTAGTGTTAGGACACGTTTTAGGGTAATTTATTATTATTATAATATTATATCTTTACCCTTATTTACCGGATTTACCTTTTAACCATGGTAAATAAAATATTTACTGAAGTAATTATTCCAAATGTCTAAAAATAAGAGTTACCTATTTACAAAATTTTGACATCGTGATTCCAAATATGGAATCCATTTTTTTAAATTCAAAACACAGAAGTGGAAGAAATTAATTTAAAATTAATTCCCGCTATCAAAACAAAAAGCGTGTTTTTAAGAAATAATAACTATCAAAAGATTGACACTTGTTTATATCTGGTTTAAATGTGAAATTATGTATAATGATAAAAATTGTATTAAATGGTAAAAATAAATTCTAAATATTCTTTAAAACCACTCAAATTCATAATTTATCACTATTAATTATTTCGATTAAAAAAGTTTTTTTTTAATTAAAATTTAGTAATTTTCACTATTTATCAAAATATAAAAGTTATCCGAAAAGTACCAAAATTTCACCCTAAGCTAATTTTGATATTCTGAATCAAAAAATGAAGTCCATTTTGAAAGATAAAATGTATAAAATTTCAAAAAGTGGGTATTACTATTCATAACGGCTAGATTGATTGGTTGTGGTGTGTGTATTAGAATTCAAAGTTGCGTACAACACACACTACGGTATTATTCAAAGAGAAGCGTACCATGGAAGCTTGGGGTGTTACACTTAACCAGTTCTCCGATCCAGTGGGTCCCATGGCCCCAAGAGAACCTCCCTTTATGTCAGAGGTTTTTGACTAGTAGTGAGGGTGTAAAGGTGGTACGATGGGAAGATTATACCCTCTTATCAGAGTGGAACAGTGGATATTACAATAAATAGACAATAGGGGAAGCATAATATAATAAGACACAATAATGAAACTGGACCACTAACCTACCATAGTGAAAAGTATATATAATAAATATAATAAATAAACCACATAAGTTTAAATAAATGAGAACTAAATAATAATTTCAAAATCCATAATGCATTTTCATATACCAGAATGCATGGCATATAGATATAATAAAGGGGGATAGGGGATAGGTATATACCACATGTTATATAAAATTAAAAAAATAAAAAACGTATCCACTAGAATGTCAAGAATATTCTCATTCTTCTTCTCTCATTCTCCAACTATAAGTATATAATATCAATGATCAGTAGCAGGGTGTTTGCCCCTATCCATTCCTACAAACGAGTAATCTACTTGGGTACTAAAGGCGACTTGAGTAGGGTGTGAGATAAAATCCTAGTAGGCCACCCCCAATGGTATATATATGTAATAAAAGTAGTTTAAATAGCCAAAAAATAGTGTGTAGGTATATAGAATAATCAACAATGTTGAATAAATAAATACCAACCCGCTCAGTTCCCATAGGACACCTGGAAGCTCTACCTGCTTCGACTCAGTCTTGAATGAATGTATGATTGGTCATTATATATATAGTAATAATATATATATATATATAGTTATATATTTCATCCACCTATATGCTCCAATTACATGCGTACATAAGTTACCATATACCTAGAAAACTAGGTGCTGGATAGACCGGGGTGTAACTCAATCATCCATAACCAGTCTAAATGATCCTATAAGATTTAATATAGTGTAAAATACCTATATATCATAATGATTGGAACACATCATGCTTTTCACTCGATATGGTGGGTGTGTTTTCATGATAACACCCGAAACAAGGGATGTGGAGTATCATGCCCACCATCTAAATATTGTTAATGGTGTGAGACGTCATGCTCAACATTCAATATAAGGGAGCATGCATAATCATGCCCAATATAACCCTTGCCATAATTCCATATCCTATATCAAAGGTCTAAACATATTTATAATGATATCCATGGGGAATTACCTCTCATTCATTTTATTGGTAAAGCCCAAATATAAAAAAGGAATTGCAATTCATATGAATAATTTAATAAAGCATGAAACAATCAATGTGGCCATTCTTCCCTTTATAAGTCATTTCAATTAAACCATTTAATTCATTTCAATAAGGAAAACCATCATTAACAATCCATTAAATTTAATTAATCCCTTTAATTAACCAAAACATGTAAATTCATTTTACAAGGATCAATGAAGCACATAGATGGTTCCATTATCATTTAGGAAACTACCTACATGAGAAATTCCATTTATAAATCAGGACAAACACTTAGGAAGTGCCTTGGGTTCAATCAACATTTATATAATAGAGGTAAATTCCATTTCCAACCCAAGTTAAACACTTAAAAGGAATTTCATGAATTTGATCAATTAATTATAAAGATTAAATTCAAGTAGGCACACCCAAGGGGTGTCCACGATCAAGGTCAACATACTCTAACTACTAAACAATGATGCTTAGGAGTATAAAAATAGAATAATATCCATTTGAAATCAAAGAAATCATTTATATCCAATTCACAACAAAGTTCGGCATACAGCACAACATTACAATTATTAAAAAACTCTCTTTCCAAGTAATACAACTAGACCACCTACCTTAAGGTCATAGATGATTCCTTACATGATAGTTGCCTCAAATTTGAAGTATATTGGAATAAATCAAAGAAACGGTCCAAAATCATGAAAATAGGGAAAATGATTTTTCACCTAAATAGTGTAATAGATCCACAGATAAACTTATAAATTAAGGAAGATTAATCAAGAGCATACCTCTAGCTATCCAATTCCTTCGATGGTTCTTGATTCAGAATTCGTACGTGGGAGATATTGAATAACCAATGTTGAAGGAGATGGGATCCCACTGGAGGATAAGGGTTGCTCATCTACTAGAAATGGGAGAGGAGAAGAAGAAAAGGGTTTAAATGATTAATGGAGGGAAAAAATTTAAATTTTCCCTCAAAACTAGGGGCACATATTTTAGCCAAAATGTATGCAAATCATGCGCCACCCACTGCCAAGGGAGAGACCCGCATGGTTAAGGTGCATGGTTTCATTAACCATGCGCAAACCATGAAAAATATCACTATACAAGATGTCTGAAATCCCACACAATTGTCCACCTTAGGTTTCATGGTTTCAAAAAAATTGTACGGCCTCTACTATTCACAAGGTTCCGCACGTGGTTACCCCACACGGTTTGTACTAACCATGCAATAACCAGGTGGCCTACCCTATTTTCCCATTTCTTAGAAATCTAAGATCCAAATAATCCCTAGAAGATCCTAGTACCTTCCTTAGGCCATAGTTAATGTTTACTAACATTAAAAAAGGATTTAAACTAAAAATAATAATTCTTGCCTTCATAAAAAGAAGGTTCGTTACAACCTCCCCTCCTTAAAGAAACGCATCACCAAGTTATCCTTATGAGGTTAAATAGGTATCATCTAAGAATATCTTTAGTCACTAATCTCATATATCATCTTCTCACTCCTAGGTCTCATCTTGTACTCGGTCGTGCTTCCATACCACTTGTACCAAAGGAACTAACCTTCCTCGGAGTGTCTCCATGCTCTAATTCACAATACACCTGGGATACTCCTTGAATGAAGAATCCATCTATAACTCAACCTCAATGGGTTGAAAGACATGTGATGGGTTTAGATAATATCAGTGAAGCTAAGATATGTGAAACACATAATGCATTGACCGGTATCTCTATGGACGGTCTAACTAGTATTCCACTGGTTTGATCTATTTCACAACCTCAAAGGGTCTAACAAATCGAGGTGAGAGCTTACCCTGCCTCTGAATACGTCTATGGACCAACCTAGGCAAGACTCGTAAGAAAACCCAATCTTTGACCTTGAACTCAATAGGTCATCATCATCTTTTGGCATATGACTACTATCAAAAATGAGCTATTATCATGATCTTTTTGATCAGTTGGACCTACTCTTTAGTCTCCTGAATGATATCTGGTCCAAGAAAAGTTGTCTCCCCTACCTCTAGCTAGTACATAGGTGAATGTAAAGGCCTAAAATATAAGGATTCATAAGGATCCATCTGAATGGTAGCCTAAAATTTTTTTTATAAGAAAACTCAACAAGGGGGATATGTTTCTCCCAAGAACATCCAAAGTCAAGAACACATGCATGGAGCATTTCCTCTAAAACCAGAATTGTATGCTCTATATATCCATCAGTCTGTGGGTGATAGGTCGTGCTTAGAAGTATCTGTGTGCCCAAGGAATTCTATAACCCCTTCTAAAACTATGAAATAAAGTGGTATCTCTATTAGAAACAATTGAAAGAGGATATATATAAATACGTACAACCTCCCTGGCATATATCCTCCTTAGCTAATCTACCAAGAAGGTTTTTTGCATAGGTAAGAAGTGTGATACCTTCATCAAATGATCAATGAGAACCCACACTGTATCATTTTCATGATGTGATCTAGGTAAAATAGTCATGAAATTCATAGAAACATCATCCCATTTCCACTCAAAAATAGGAAATGGCTGTAAAATTTATACTAGTCACTGATGTTCCACCTTAACCTGCTGACAGGTGGAACACCAAGTGATAAATCCAAAAATCCCATGTTCCATACTACTCCACTAATTATTGGGAAGTAAATCCCAATACATATTAGTGACATCAGGATGTACTTCCCATGGTGTGGCATGAAATTCATTCATCATCTCCTCTCTGATGTCTACTGGGACCCATACACGCTATCCCCATCCATATTCCAACCTAAAGATGTATCATCATTTGAAACACTTTCCCTTAGGACAAGGCTCTTGGATCTTATAGTTTCCTCATTCTTACATATTCTAGAAGATTATATGACACTGCAAAGGCTGAGAGGATAGTCTATCCATGATCCTCCTAAACCTAAATGTTCATCTCTAATAATAAGGCCATGAGATTCTTTTATCCACTAGCCACCAGAACTGCATGAGTCTAATTCTTCCAACTCAAATCATCTACTATAGAATTACCTTTTCCAGGTGTTTAAGAGAGCTTTAAATCTAATGGTTGTAGGTACTAAACCCATCTGCACTACCTAATATTTAGATCTCACTATGTGAAGATGAAGTTGAGGATTTTGTGATCTATGAATAACAAAAAATGCTCTCCAAGTAAGTAGTATTTTCAAAAGAATAAATCATGAACTAAAGTATCTAGATTGAGGTCTTGCGTTGAGTAATTATGCTTATGAGGCCTCAACTAATGAGACCCATATGATACGACTCACTCATCCTGCATCAAAACATCTCCCAGCCTGGTACCTTATGTGTCACAGTAAATAGTATAGATTCTTTCTGAATCTAGAGAATCCGTATTGACGCTGAATTAAATCTCCCCTTCAACCCCTAAAAGGTTTTATCACAATCTTCTGACCATGGAAATTTTGTAGCGTTTTTTTCAAGCCTGTAAGAAGCACTAAAATGTGTGAGAAATCCAAGATGAAGTGTCTATAATATATAACAAGTCATAATAAACTCCAGATGTCAAAGACGTTCTTGGTATTCTATTAAGAAACTACAACTCTCACTTTCTATTGTTTTACTGAAACTCCTAACTCTAAGATAATATGACTTAAGAAGTGGACTTTATCAATCCAAAAGTGGCATTTACTAAGATTAGTATAGATTTGATGCTCTCTCGGTGTATTCAGCAACATCTCAAGAGGGTTGGAATTCTCATGTCGAAAATTCTAATATACTAAGATATCATCAAAAAAGAATACCATGAATGAATCTAGATATAGGTGAAAAACCCAATTAATTGAATCCATAAAAATTTTAGGTGCATTCGTTAGATTGAATGACATGACCATGTAATCATTAAAACTATTCCTTCTCCTAAAAGTTGTGTGAGGTATGTCTGAAGACCTGTCACGAACCTAATGATAGCCTTACCACAAATCTATCTTTGAAAATACTCTTGATCCTCAGAGCTGATCAATGAGTCTTTCTATTTTAGAAAGTGGATACTAGTTCTTGAACATAAGCTGGTTCAAGTAATTGTAATCCACACAAATCCCGAGGTTACCATGTGTCTTCTTGTTAAAAAGGACTGGTGAACCCCAAGGACAAGTGTTGGGGAATATAAATCCTTTAGCTTCTAGATCCTCTAACTATTTATTAAGCTCTAGAAGTTCCATATGTGCCATACTATAAGGAGGAATGGTCATTAGTTTCACTCCTAGAACATGCTCAATAGTAAATTTTTCCTCTCGTGCTAGAGGTAGCCCAGAAAAGTTTTCGTGGAATACATTCCTAGAATTCATCATTATAGGACAGAAAATAGTAGGTCGCAACCGCTGATCATGTAATAAAATTCTGGTGATATGAGTTATTACACTACCCAACCTCTAGTGCTTGGGTCTTTATTACATAGCTTTCACATCCCATTATCCCTTATACATGTGCCTACCACCCTCTAGTAATGTAAAATTCACCCTCTGACAATAGCAGTCAATATGGGATTGATAAGGAACTAATAATTCCATCTCAATGATTATATAAAATCCCTTCATGAAAAGGAAAAAAATTCCATATAAAGTGGTATCCACATATCTCAAGGGTAAAATATTTATAATGGAATACGCTCTCTGATTGGATACCTAATGGTGTATCGAGCAACATCGTGCCACAAAAGTGTTCTATCTGAAGGCCTAGACTCTTCGTGATTGTCTCATATATAAAGGAATGATACAAACCAATTTAAAATAAATAAGACACTAAAGTGGAGGATACTAGAACATTACCTCATATAATAGAAGGTTCGACACTCTGATCCTTTGACATCGGCTACACTGCATGTAACTGGCCCATACCACAACCCAATGTCATAGCCTAACTGCCCAGAGAAAGCCCTCTTTGGAAGAACTGAGAATCATGAGTCTGACTACCTCTTCCCCAACCACCACCTCGGCCTGAGTGGTTAGTGGTGTCCCAACTTACTACTTGTCATGATACTACTGGCCCTACTCCAGAATATGGAGTAGGCATATATCCCCACTCACTAAGCATTGATGGACATATCTTATAGAATCACTAGATATACCCCTTCCTGACACAACCTTTGTATTCTACTAGATCCCATAAACACTGGGGTTTATTATGTCCTATATTCCCACACTAGTGGCATATCATAAAGTTGTCAACACAGGGGGCCTAACTACTGCTACCTCCTTGAGCAGTCTCAAAATGTATCTTTCTCCCATAAGAAGGAAAACTGATAGGTCTATGTATCAAACCATCTCGACTCACACCATCAAATTCCCTCAAATTATTCTCTGTGATAAGTTCCTAGTTGATGATTTTATAAATAGTATTCAACGTAAATACATTGAAATGTGATCAGATGGAATATACCAACTCATACTCAAATATCCTGGTAGTCATAATATCATCACCCTCTAGAGTCAGTGAAAACCATTTTAGCTTAGTAAAGTGAGTATAATACTCCATGAAAGGCATACCTCCCTACTACAGGTTCATAAATTCTCTAGCTCTATCAGCCCTCAGAGTATGGGGAAAGAAATAATTTTAGAATATGGTCTAGAAATCTTCTCAAACCATATCTCTATATCGATCTCCTTGGGTAATAAATTCTCTCCATCGCTTGGCAGAATCACATATCATATAAAAATAAAGTTTTACCCTTCGCTCTAGAGGCTTCTCTAGATGCTCAAATATAGAAAGAGTAGCTTAAAACCAAGAATCAGTAGCATGTGGTCCCTCATCCCCAAAAAAGGTGTGAGGATGGATCTTCTTAAATTCCTAAGTCAAATCTTCCATACTTAGGGTAGGTCAAAAAACACCTTGCATATTCTACAACATATATAGAAAGCCCTCTCAGAACTAGGTGTCATTTCCCATATCAAGAGAAAGAAGAGGTTCTATAAGTGGCACTATGGGAGAGATCACTAGAGGCTTAGTTCCCACCACCTCTAGTGTATGGTCATTGTAACACCCCAATATTTTTATGGTATTTCTCATTTTAATTTTAATTTTTTTGATATCTTACCTTGCATGAAACAACGAGCTTAAACAAACAACTAAATATTATTATTTAAATATAACCATTATAACCTATCTATTATATAAGTAGTTATGAATAGTATTAACTAACTTATGAAAATATATGGCTTCTAAAAATATAATATGAATTCACTGGTCACTAATTAATTAGAAATTAAAACATAAACTAATTGAGTTAAAAGAAATTTTTTTATTTTTTTTCTCCCAAAGTCATTTTGTCTTAATAAATTAAATTAACTAAAATTAATAAATTATATTAATGAAATATATTTTTTATATATTTAATAAAATATTTTTTATATTCATCTAATATATTTTATAGGTATAACATAAGAACAAACTCAATTTTATGCATAAAAATCTATATTATTATAAAGGCAATTTTGCAGCCTTATAATGGATAACCTATCTTAAATCCAATTTTGGACACTTTTATATATTCTATTTTACAAGATAAACTTTTTATTTTAAATTTTAATATAAAAATTTACTTTGGTTGAATCGTTTTTTATTTTTCTGATAGTTTTCATATTTTGAAGAATAGTGAAAAATACTGATTTTTAATTGAAAACAACATATTTCATCGAAATAATTTGTAGTGTTAAATTATATTTTTTATTGGTTTTAAAGTATAAATATATTATTTTTTATCATTTAATATAATTTAGGTCATTTTAATCAATTTTACATTAAATTTATATATAAAATTATTTCAATCTTTCGTATATTTAAACTTTAATAACATGTTTCCCCACCATGGAAACAGGATTAATTTTAAATTAATTACTTGAAATTCTTTGTTTGGAATTTTGAAAAATGGATTTCATATTTGGAATTTTTTTCTGAACTATGTAAATAGGTTTATTTTATTTTTTCCATATGAATAGTAACTTTATTGATATTTTTTATTACCACGGTTAAGGGTAAATCGGGTAATTGAGGGTAAAAATAATATTATAAATATCAGAAAATTACCCTAACACTTGTCCTAATTTCATTCTATGTGTGGTTTTAAACCAAAATCATCCTTGGGATGAAATTATAATCTTTTTTAAGAAACTTGGGTTAGAGTATGGCATTTATTGTATTTTATTAAAAAGAAGAGTTAAAGATGTCATACTCATATTTTAATGACTATACCATTTTTAATATAGGGTTATGAAAAAGATAAATTTGATTATAAATATTAATTTAAAGGATAAAATTATTTTATTTATCATGGTAATTTATATTTAATTTTTAGGAAGTAAATAATTACTTTTAAGGCTTATATAATGATGATGCAGTAATTATCTAATTAATGGAAATATCAAATAAATGATATTAAAAATATTAAAATAAATATAATTTGGAATAATTAATGTCATAAATAAATTTTATTTATTCTTTATACATATTAACGATGTATGAAAGGTTTTTCTCGAAGTTATCTTATGTATTGATATTTTATAAAAAGTCAAGAAATGAATAGTATCAAAATTGACATTAATGATTATTTAAAATAAATAATATTCTATTGAATGATATAAAATTCATAAAAATATAAAATTAATCCAACTGATTGGGATAAGGTTAATTTATTATCAATGATCTATTTAGGGTTTGTTTTATATTTTATAGTAACTATATTAACCCTTAAATTGTGAATATACAAGTTGTCGTGGTAAGAGTTAAAGGGTTTAACTAAGGGTTAAAGCCAAAAGATAAGGGTAATAATGTGACCTAAACTTGTCTAAAAATTATTGTTTGAGAGGAATTATACCCATACTAATCTTATCTTAGAAATAACCCACTTTTTATCTAATTAAATTCAAAATTAATTTATATTAATTTACAATTTTAGAGTTCCCAAAAGTGAACCTCACCTCAATTATAAAAGTGGACCTCCTCCATCACTTACCCACACCACTTAGAGCCTTCTACATTAACCAAAACTTACCCATTTATCCTCCCAACATCCTTATCCAAGTTTGCTAGGTCCTGGTCTTCCAAAAATACCAACTCTAGATCCCTTGAGAAGATATCTAAAGGAAGTCCATCGAAGAAGAGGAAGTTAAAGAACATTCAACTAAAGGAAAGTAAAAGGTAAGGGTTATTTTACAATCTCATTATTATTCAGAATTTTTTATACCTAATTAGCTACTTGGAAACATTTATCACCCATTTTCATGATTATTATAATTTTTTTCCAAAATATTATTACTATTATCCTATGAATGTTTAAAGTTCTTTTTACCCATGTTTGACTTTTTATAAAATGGTTAGGAAGGAATATTTTTGTCATTATCCAAACAAGGTACTTTGTGAATTTTTTTATGGAAGGAAGTTTTTTTATCTTATGTTTCATGAGATAATTTCTTCCAACATGAAACCTTAATTTTTTTAAGCTCCCTTTACAAGTTTACAGGGTTATTTCCAAATAAAATGTTTTCATTTATAATTTTACAGCTTTTTAAAAAAATGATTTCAAAGTAAAAAAGGGTATCTATATAAAAAATAAATAAATGATTTTACTAGAGTATTTTAAGCTATTTCAACATCCCCCATATAATATTATGATTAATTAAGTTTGATCTCTTATGATATCATTTATCATATTTAATTGAATGGTTTATGATCAGTTTGATTATGGATATACTATTTTGATACCATTCATGCTTTATGGTTGAAGTATTCACATTTCATATGCTATTTTTTTAATACAAATGTTTATGTTTTTTACGTTCCACCCTTTTCATATTAGTAATGCATTGGAATTAGTAAGTGATGAGTGGGGCCAACTATTTCTCTTCGATGCATCGGTAGGTCTCATGAGATGAAATCTATTGGTGAAAAACCATTCGTGTTTGCTTCCAAATAGTTTTAAATTTTCAGGAGAATAGATCTTTAAAAAAATCAAATGGGTTTCTACCCAAAGACTTAAAAAATCATGTGGATAGATCTTGATAGTAGCTATCTTGAGGATAGATCTTGATAGTGTATATTTCCAACCTTATGCATTCTGTCATTATTATTATTCCATGTGATTATTTGATTAGTTAGAATATCCATGGTTAAGTTTCTTAGATGATGTGATTATTTATATAGAATTTGTATCATTTATTTACATTTTCATCTTGTGTATTCCATATTTACTCATATATTTAATTGTACGCTTACCCTTAATGTGCATTTGAGCTCATCCATTTCATATGTTTCATTTTTTTCCCCGTATTTCGAGAATTATGTTATGGTTGATATGAAGGGTTACACAAAGGGGGAATAATTATAGACTCAATAAAATTCTTTTTGTATTTTATATTTCAAAATATAATTTGTATTAAAATTATGTATCTAGTTTTCCAATACTACAAAACTATTTGGTCCCTTGGGATGTCATTCCTTGTATCTTATGCTAATGTATTCAAGTAAGGTACATGCTCTGGGCTGCTGGGGTTGGGGTCCTTAGAGTCGTCACCACCTTCAAGTCATATGAATAGAGGACATCATGGAGGCATGATGCTACAATGACAAACACACTCCTCATAAGAGATCTTAGTAGTTGAAATAATTGTTGATACACAACTAGGATAGGTCCATAGCCAACCTGTAGATAGATCATACCCCTCTTCCAACTTCTAAAGTTAGCAATGGGTAATATAAAAGACCATTACAGGCCATAAGAACCATAAGAGACACCCCACTACCCATTACTAAGGTTGGGGGTATATGTTTTACATTAAAGATATATATTTCATTTATAAGTTATATTCATTTTAAATTTGAACCCATTTTTTGGTTACATTCCCCTTAGATGGTTCAATTACATAGATTTTCACTTCTGATTGATAAGGCCCCATACTTTTCATAAATCAAAATATGGCATCCACTTAATCCATATCATAACACATTCTAGCCCCTGCGACCAATGGTCCATGGATCAATATGCCATAATTGACTACTTAAGGTTTCTGCTTTAACCTATATAGAAAAACACTGTTAGATTAAGGAAGGAACTTTAAGTGCCAATTACATTTTCCAATTCCCTATAAGACATGTCAGCACATTTCAATACATAATAATCAAGGTTCTGATAATATGTGTGAAGAAAATTCATGCTGAAATTAAATGTGGCATGAAAATATTCATGACATATTAGTACTATTGGGCCTATAATGATTCATGAATAGATTCAACGCCCTAATTTCACTGGACCTCAGTGAGAGAAATTTCATTCAACTCATAAAAATAATAATAACATCACAATACATGTTCGTAGCCCAATAGTGAAGTCTTATCAACCATAACAGATGAAAATAATAACTCTAATTACCCACCACAGGTAATTTAGGTTTTCCCTGTACATGGGTTAGCTATGTCCTAGCATAGGGTCAATTCCAAATTCTTTTAGCTCCTTGTCTCCTATCTAAAACCCAAACAGTAAGGCAAATAAAAAAAGAATCCTCTAATACCACTTTGTAATGTCCCGACCTGAGTTCCACTTAACCTGTGCCCCAAGTTGGTGGGTCACATGGCCCCAAACATGCCTCCCTATATTCCATAGGTTGTTTACTAGCTACAAGGGTGTAAAGGTGGTACAGTAGGGAGACTATACCCTCTTATCAGAATGGAATAGTGGATATAAAAATAAATAGACAGTAGTGGAAGCATAATATAAGAATACACCATAATGAAATTGGACCAGTAACTCACCATAGTCTAAAGAAGATACAATAGATATAATAAATAAAATAAAGAAGTTTAAATAAATGAGAACTAAATTATAAAGTCAAAATCCATAGGGAAATTTCATATACATGAATGTATGGTATTATGCTATAAAAAGGGTTAACAAGGGATAGGAATATACCACATTCTATACAAAAGTAAAGAAATAACAAAAATGCTCCACTATAATCCTAAGAATATGCTCATTACTCTACTACCATACTCCAACTACAAGTAAATCACATCAAGAATCTGTATTAGAGCACTCTCCCTTATCCATTCTAGTAGACAAATAATCTACTTTGATACCAAAGGAGGCCCAAGTAGGGTGGGAGAGAAAATCCTAGTAGGCCACCACCAACAATGTCTATATAGCGACCCAACCTTTTCTTACATTACTATTACATTATTTTAATATAAAAAACATAATAGTATTATAAATAGAGGATCCTAAGGTTTAGTGTCTTGGGAAAACTAGGACCATACATAACAATTACAACATCAAGCATAAACATTTTTGTTCATTTCTTCTTCTCTAGCTTCTTATTGGCACTTAATCTCTCCTTAGTACATGTAGCCACCTAAGGATATACATCAAAATGGGTGATCTAGAAGCCTATTAAGAGGATAGATAAGAACAATATAGCATGGGGTGAGCATATTCATAACATAGTCAAAGAATCATGAGAGGAAGCATTAATAAAAGACTCGAAATGTGGCAATGCATAAAAATGAAAAATCATGTCTTAGTGGTTAACTACCACGCATAATTGTGAACAAATATAGAATCTTGTCCAAATAATTTCACATTTACTCATGATATTCATCACTTTACCCAATGCATTGGATCGCTGTATAATTCTGGGCACACCCGCCACATCGAAACATTCATATTGCGCTATATAATTCCGGGCGCACCCGTCACATCATAAAATTATCATTTATCATGCATGCCAAAATGATCATATAACAAAAATAACATAACTAACCCATGAAAATTAATGGTTTTCATCTCATAATAACACATTCATAAACATTGGGTTCCCAAAATAAAGAGAGAATAACATACATGTTACAAGAACCATCAATCTTGAATGAGAAGTAAAAGGTGTGTTCTTGAAAGAAGAGTTCTATTGGAAAACATTTGGTTTGTCATAAATACCAGTGAAAAAAATTTATATCCCAAAAAAGGAAATAAAATGATGAAAAAATGATTTTTTAGGAGTAACCATAACAAAAATGGAGTGAAAGAGGGAGAACCCGAAGGATGGAATTTGGGTTCGAGAATTTCCCCTTACCCTTTATCTGAACGCTTCCTTCTCTTTAATGTCCTGTATAATGACATTATATTAATTAATTAGAAATTTCAGAACCTTTTATACATGAATAGAGTTCATTTTGGTTTCATTATGTCATTTTATGGGCCTTTTGGTGAGTTATAGGGTCCAAAAACTTTGTTTGGGAATGTTCGTTTTTATGGTCTTACTGAGTGGTTAACTCGTATTCTTAAATTAAAGTTCGGGTAGAACATGGGTAAAAATCTAGAACTGATATTACATGTTATTAATGAAATTTCAGATTTAAAAATGATATTATAATTAGTTATATTATATACCATGTGGATGAATCATTAGATAAAAATAAATGATGATTGTTTGGGTTAATTTGGGCGGTTTTTCGATCACAAAGAAATTGTTTTAATTTATCACTCAGTAATATGTACATAAGTTAGTTATAGAACTTTAAATAGGAAATAATACATATAACATATTCTGTTTCAACTATAAAAATGGTTTCATGAGCAGATCTAAAGGTATAAATGGAAGAAGAAAACATGTCGTTCTTGAAGGTGATAAATTAACACCTCGCAAACAACGTTCTCTTTAATAAAATAAAAGGAAGATGGAAATGGATTGGATGATATAATATCCCATTAGTATCATAACATTCCAGTATATTCATGATACTGGAGTTACCATACCATTTGGACAAAGATAGGTGGGGATAGAATAAGAAAATAACTTGAAATTGAAAGAGAATTAAATAAGAAGAGGGAGAGAAATTACCTCTTGAATCCTCCTCTTGAGATCCTCGTTAAGGGCTCTAAGATTGGTATTTTGATGAGACCAAAATCTCTTGGACGTGGGGGAGGGTCTAGGTAATATGTTTTTGTAGAGTTTATACAAGGCTTCAAGCTTGAGATGTGTGAGGAAATGAGGGTGTGAAGAGTGGTATTTATAGTGGAGGGGAGAGGGGTTTCCTTAATATAAAATTCATTAGTTTATTAATTTACCCTAAGAAAATAAATAGTGAGTCATAAATGACCAAAAATATTAATTGTATCATGTGATCCTGAACCAAGTGGGCTTACATCAGCAGAACATCACACATGACTCTATAATTAGCTTATTTAGCTTATTTTGTAAATTATAGTATTTCACTATTCATCAAAAATTCATGTATCTCAGAAAAATCCCAAAATTTCACCCCAACCATTTTTTGACATATAGAATCCCAAAATGAATCCCATTTTTCAAAAATAATTTTATAAAAATTATTAATTTAATATTTAATTAAAATCATAATTTATTATTAAAAAAACCAATTTTAAAACATTCATTTACTTTTTCTAAAATATAGGTACATCATACTTTCACTTGAATATTATTTTTATACTATCCTAGGTAAGGTTACTATTCATTAGGGTATATCACTATTCATAAGGGTATATAACTATTCATAAAGGTAGGTTACTATTCACCAAAAATGTTATTGTTTTATTAGACTCCAAAAATCATCTTGAACACAACCATGTATGTCAGATTTTCAAAATTCCTAATATATAAGTGACAAACATATGTTTAAAGGTCACTTAGCACTTAGTAGTTCATTATGTTGTATTTTCATGTGATTTTAGGACATAATTATAAGAAAGGAATTTCTATTGAAAAGATTTGGGTCGCTACATTCTTCCCCCCTTGTGAAATTTTACCCTCGAAATTTCAATTTACACAAACAGGTGAGGGTACTTCTCCTTCATCACCTCTTCTGGTTCCCAAGTAGCTTCTTCAAACTTATGGTTCATCCATAACACTTTGTCAAGGTGGGTTGTCTTGTTGCATAGAACCTTATCTCTCCGGTCCAGAATCTCTACTGGCTGCTCCTCATAAGAGAGATCATCTTCCACCAGTACCACCTCTGATTTTAGTACATGTGAGGGGTCTGGTATATACTTCCTCAAGAGTGATACGTGAAACACATCATAAACTTGATCCATATTCAGTGGAAGTGCAAGCCGATAATCCATGGATCCTATGCGGTCAAGGATCTCAAAGAGTCCAATGTACCTTGGGCTTAGCTTTCCTTTCTTCCCAAATTGCATGACTCTCTTCCATGGAGATATTAGAAGGAATACTTTATCTCCAACGTCAAACTCCAAGTCCCTTTTATGGTTGTCAGCATAGCTCTTTTGCTGACTCTGAGCAGCTTTGATGTGTTTCTGGATGACTTGAACCTTCTCTGTCGTCTCTTGAACAAGATCGGGTCCAAGTAGATTTTTTTTCTCCAACTTCATCCCAACAGGTTATAGTTCTACATCGATTTCCATACATAGCTTCATATGAGCCATCTGAATACTCGAGTGGAAGATATTGTTGTATGAGAACTCAACCAATGGGAGATGTTGATCTCATCCACCATTGAATTCTAGAGAGAAGTCTCTTATCATATCTTCAAGCGTCTGAATAGTCCTTTTAGACTGGCCATTAGTTTGGGGATGATAGGTTGTGATGAAATTTAATTCAGTACTCAAAGAATGTTAAAGTCTCCTCCAAGATTTAGATGTGAACCTTGGATCACGGTCAGATAAAATTGGGAGTGGAACACCGTGCAGTCTCACCACTTCCTTCACATATATCTTCGCAAGTTGTTCAAGCGAGAGATCTTACCAAATAGAGATAAAATGGGAAGTCTTGGTGAGTCAGTCAACCACAACCCATATCACATTATTTCCCTTCAATGTATTCGGGATACCCATTACAAAGTCCATAGTAACATTTTCTCATTTCCACATGGGTATAGACAATGGTTGTATCATCCCTTTGGACTTTTGTCACTCTGCTTTAACTTGCTGACATACCAAGAAACTTGATATATATTCTGCAATCTTATTCTTCATGTTATCCCACCATAAGTGTTCTCGGAGATCACGGTACATCATGGTACTCCCAAGATGGATAGATAAAATTGAGCTATGTGCATTGTCCAATAGATCATTCTTTATCCCGGGTGATGAAGGCACACAAAGTCATGTTCCAAACCAAATAACACCATCATCGTCGATATAGAACTTTTTCAGCTTCCTTTCCTTTACTGAATTCACCCTCTTTTGTATATCCACATCATCCCTTTGTGCTTACTTAATCTTATCTTTGATGGATGGTTGAGAAATCATTTGGGAAAGGTAGGATGTATCCCCTGATTTTATGATTTCCAAATCCATCCTTTGAATATCTAAGAAGATGGGGTCTTTCTCAATCTGTAACATGGATAGGGTAGAGGGTTCTTTTTTACTTAGAGCATCAGCTACTTTTTTCTCCTTTCCAGGATGGTTGTGAATAGAGCAACCGTAATCCTTGATTATCTCTAACCATCTCCTTTGACCCATGTTGAGCTCCTTTTGTGTGAATATATACTTTAGGCTCTTGTGGTCGATGTATATGTCACACTTCTCACCATAAAGGCAGTGCCACCAGATTTTCAAGGCAAAAATCATAGCTGTCAGCTCTAGATCATGCGTCAGGTAGTTATTATCATGGATCTTCAACTGTCGTGAGGCGTAGGCTATCACATTGTCATTTTTCATGAGTACGCAACCCAAGCCTTTCTTTGAAGCGTCACTATATATCACAAAACTCTCTCCACTTTTTGGTAGTGTGAGTACAGGTGCAGTGATCAGCCTTCTCTTTAGATCCTTGAAGCTTTCCTCACTTTTTCCATCCATACATATTTTACCCTTTTCCTTGTTAACTTAGTTAGCGGTCTTGGCAATCGTGAGAAGTTTCTCACAAAATGTCGGTAGTACCCAAATAATCCAAGAAAACTACAGATTTCAGTGACACTAGAGGGCCGGGGCCATTCCTAAATTTCCCTTGTCTTGGAAGGATCCACATAAATTCCCTCACTTGTGATCACATGTCCCAATAACATGACTTGTTTTATCCAAAATTCAAACTTTCTGAACTTGGCATACAACTTATCCTTTCTCAATGTCACCAACACAAGTCTTAGATGTTCTTCATGTTCCTCCTTGCTCTTGGATTATATGAGAATATCATCAATAAACACTACCATAAATTTGTCGAGGTAATGTCTAAAGACTCTATTAATAAAATCCATGAAGATTATAGGGGCATTAGTAAGTCCTAAGGGCATCACCAAAAACTCATAGTGCCCATACCTTGTACTAAAGGCAGTATTCTGAATATCTTCCTTCTTCACCTTTACCTGATGATATCCAGAACGAAGATCCACCTTTGAGAATTATTGATCTCCTCTTAACTGGTTGAACAAGTCATCAATCCTTGGGAGAGGATACTTGTTTTTTATGGTGATCTTGTTGGGTTCCTGATAATCGATACTCAGCCGCATTGTTCCATCCTTCTTCTTCACAAAGAGCACTGGCGCACCCCAAGGTGATGCATTAGGGCGTATGAACCCTTTGTCCAGATACTCTTGCAGCTACTTCTTTAACTCCTCCAGTTCGATAGGAGCCATCCTATAAGGACACTTTGAGATAGGAGTAGCTCTGGGTATGAGTTCAATTGAGAACTCTACCTCACGATCCGGGGGAATTTCGGGTAACTCTTCAGGAAATACATCATTGTATTCCCTCACGATGGGAATTTACATAGTCTTAGAACCTTCTTTTTACTATAACATTTGGGAGAGGTATGCTTCTTCGTAGGGAATCAACATCCACATAGATGAAGGATTTTTCAAAGGAGATTCATGATCTTCCTTGCATTTTTAGAGGAGCATGGGATGGTTTGGAATATGGAAATATATTTCCTTTTCCCGATAGTTGATATGTGCTCTATATAACGAGATCCAATCCATTCCCATTATAGCATCGAATTCCACCAAGGGAAGTATTATGAGATTTTTTGGAAGAATCTTCCCACATACGCCAACAGGAGAAGAGTCAAACACTTGGGTTGAAATGATTTCACCACTTGATGTTTTTATAGATATCTCTACTTCAAGGTTTCAGGGCTTTGATTCTATAGTTCTATAAAACTTACAAGATATAAAGGAATGCGTAGAACCAGAATCAAATAAGACTTTTTCCATTCTTGAGTGAATAGGAAGTGTACCCTGTACGACTTCATTATCTTGCTCCACTTCCACAGTAGTGAGGGAATAATCCTTCCATTTTTCCTTTGGCTTTGGTGGCTGCTGATGCTGATTAACCTCGAGAACTCGAGGTTTAGTGCACTATCTTGCATAGTTCCCAAGCTCCCTACAATTGTAGCATTGAACCATGGGTGGTTCTCTCCTTTCTTTCACTACATTATCCTTCCTTTTCATGTATTTTCGACACTCTTGAGCATGATTTCATTCTTTTCCACACTTTTATCATTTCCCATTCACTTTAAGGCAGTTCCCATGGTGAAACTTCCCACATTTTTGGCATGTGGTTTGTTGAGTTTTCTTCCCACCTTTATCATTAGATCCACCAGCTTGAAACTCAATCTTTCTCTTCTTATCACCATATCTATGAGACCATTCTCCAAAATCCATCTCCACTTTGAGAGCACACTGAAAAACTTCTTCATAACTCTTGAAATCTTGAATTGCAAGAGCCTTTTTAAGGTGTGGTTTTAATCCACTAAAGAATCTATCAATTTTGTTATCATTGTTGATAACAAAACCTGAAGCGTACCTTACAATCCTTTTAAAATTCGCTTCATAGGTTGTGATTGATTATCCTTATTTTTTCTTGAGTTCTATGAATTCTCTATCCGTCTTTGTGCGAAGTGTTTGTGGGAAATACTTATTAAGAAACATGATCTTAAAGTCTTCCCATTCCATCTATTCAATTTCCTCCCTTGGCTTGGTGTTCTTAATCAAATCCCACCATTGATTGACCTCTCCATCAGGACAATAAACAGAGAGAGTCACCTTCTCTGTCTCAGAACAGTGAAGCGCAGAAAATATCATCTCCATGGAGTTGAACCACTATTCTACAACTAGAGGATCAGAAGATCCACTAAACTTTGGTGGTTGTTGTCGCATAAAACATTCGATAGCCAGTTGCTCTCTATTTGGTGAAAGAGGAAATTCTCCATTATTATGGTTATTGTTCATAACCTGAGATAATTGGGTAAGAATCACCATGAAGTTCTGAACTCCACCTCCCAAATCATTGGGGATGTTGTTCAGGCAATCATTGCATTGGCCCTCGCACGAGTTGTTGGCCTGGTTTCTCCTAGTTCCCACCATTTTCTAAAATAGAAAAGGTTAGAACAAAACATAAGTCAACAAGTCATGAATAAATAAATTATTAATTTGCACAATTTATACTAAAAGAATAACATATGGGATCCTTATGTAGAGATTCTTGTCTGCATATTTGTACTTAGTCTCATGCTAGAGGTTTCTCTAGGGTTCACTAATCCTAATTCCCAAATTAACTAAACCTTGCCTTTTATACCAAATATAGCGACCCAACCTTTTCTTACATTAATATTACATTATTTTAAGATAAACAACATAATATTATTACAAATAGAGGATTCAAAGGTTTAGTGTCTTGGGAAAACTAGGACCAAACATAACAATTACCACATCAAGCATAAACTTTTTTGGTCATTTCTTCTTCTCCAGCTTCTTATTGGCACTTGACCTCTCCTTAGTACATGTAGTCACTAGAGGATATACATAAAAAGGGGTGATATAAAATCCCATTAAGAGGATAGATAAGGACAATATAGCATGGGGTGATCATATTCATAACATAGGCAAATAATCATGAGAGGAAGTATTAATAAGAGACTTGAAATGTGGCAATATATAAAAATGAAACATCAGGTCTTAGTGGTTAACTACCACACATAATTGTGAAAAAAGCTAGAATCTTTTACATGTCATTTCACATTTACTCATGAGATTCATCACTTTACCCAATTCATTGGAGTGTTGTATAAATCTAGGCTCACCCGTCACATTGAAACATTCATATTGCACTATATAATTCCGGGCGCACCCATCACATCATAACATTATCATTTATCATGCATGCCAAAATGATCATATAAAAAAACATAACTAACCCATGAAAATTAATGGTTTTCATCTCATAATAACACATTCATAAACATTGGGTTCCCAAAAGAAAGAGGGAATAACATACATGTTACAAGAAAAGTCAATCTTGAATGAGAAGTAAAAGGTGTGTTCTTGAAAGAAGAGTTCTTTTGGAAAATATTTGGTTTGTCATAAATACCAGTTCCAAACATTTATATCCCAGAAAAGGAAAGAAAATGATGAAAAAATGATTTTTTAGGAGTAAAAATATCAAAAATGGAGTGAAAGAGGGAGAACCCGAAGGATGGAATTTGGGTTTGATAATTTCCCCTTACCTTGTATCTGAATGCTTCCTTCTCTTTAATGTTCTATAAAATGACATTATATTCATTAATTAGAAATTCCATAACCTTTTATACATGAATAGGGTTCATTTTGGTTTCATTTTTCCATTTTATGGGCCTTTTGGTGAGTTATAGGGTCTAAAAACTTTGTTTTTGGAATGTTCATTTTTATGGTCTTCTTGAGTGGTTAACTCGTATTCTTAAATGAAAGTTTGGTTAGAACATGGGTAAACATACATAAATGATATTACATGTTATTAATGAAATTTCATATTTTAAAATGATATTATAATGAATTATATTATATACCATGTGGATGAATCATTAGATAAAAATAAATGATGATTGTTTGGGTTAATTTGGGTGGTTTTTTATCACAAAGAACTTGTTTTAATTTATCACTCAGTAATATGTACATAAGTTAGTTATAGAACTTTAAATAGGAAATAATACATATAACATATTCTGGTTCAACCATAAAAATGGTTTCATGAGCAGATCTGAAGGTAGAAATGGAAGAATAAAACATGTCGTTCTTGAAGGTGATAAATTAACACCTCGCTAACAACGTTCTCTTTAATAAAATAAAAGTAAGAGGGAAATGGGTTGGATGATATAATATCCCATTAGTATCATAACATTCTAGTATATTCATGATACTAGAGTTACCATACCATTTGGACAAAGATAGGTGGGGAGAGAATAAGAAAATAACTTGAAATTGAAAGGGAATTAAAGAAGAATAGGGAGACAAATTACCTCTTGAATCCTCCTCTTGAGATCCTCGTTAAGGGATATAAGATTGGTCTTTTGATGAGACCAAAAGCTCTTGGAAGTGTGGGAGTTTCTAGGGAATATTTTTGGGCAGATTTTAGACAAGGCTTCAAGCTTGAGAGGTGTGAGTAAATAAGGGTGTTAAGGGTGGTATTTATAGTGGAGGGGAGAGGGGTTTCCTTAATATAAAATTCATTAGTTTATTAATTTCCCCTAAGACAAGGAATAGTGAGTATTAAATGACCAAGAATAGTAATTTTATCATGTGATCCGGAACCAAGTGGGATTAAATCAGCAAAACATCACACATGACTCTATAATTATATTATTTAGATTATTTTGTAAATTATGGTATTTCACTATTCATCAAAAATTCAAGTATCTCAGAAAAATCTCAAAATTTCACCCCAACCATTTTTCGACATGTAGAATCCAAAAATGAAGTCCATTTTTCAAAAATAATTTTATAAATATGATTAATTTAATATTTAATTAAAATCATAATTTATTAATAAAAATCCAGTTTTAAAACATTCATTTACTTACTCTAAAATATAGGTACATCATACTTTCACTTGAATATTATTTTTATACTATCCTAGGTAAGGTTACTATTCATTAGGATATATCACTATTCATAAGGGTATGTTCTATTCATAAGGGTAGGTTACTATTCGCCAAAAATTATTTTTGTTTTATTATACTCCAAAAATCATCTTGAACACCACTGTGTATGTTATATTTTCAAAATTCCTAATATATAAGTGAAAAACATGTGTTTAAATGTCACTTAGCACTTAGTAGTTCATTATGTTTTATTTTTATGTGATTTTATGACATAATTATAAGAAATGAATTTCTATTGAAAAGATTTGGGTCATTATAGTCTAGATGTAATGCAAGCAGTGTACATTACCAAAAAAATAGTGTGTAAGTTTATAGAATAATCAACAATGCTGAATAAATAAATACCATCCCACTCAGGTTCCCATAGGACACCTAGCGGCTCTTCCTTCTTCGGCTCAGGCTGGAATGAATTTTTAATCAGTCACTAAATATATAGTAATAATACATACATATATATATATATATGTTATAGTTATATATTGCATCCACCTATATGTGCTAAGTACGTGTGGATGTAAGTATCCATATACCTTGAATACTAGGTGCTGGTTGAACTGAAGCGTAACTCATTCATCCATAATGAGTCTAAATGAACGTATAGGCATCAACAAATGGTATAATCCCTACATCTCATAATGAGTGGGAGACATCATGGCAATCACTCGAGATGATGGGTGTTTCATCATGCCAACACCTAAAACAAGAGATGTGGTACGCCATGACCACCATATAGATAATTTCAATGGTGTGAGACATCATGATCAACACCTGATGTAAGGGAGAATGGATTTTCATTCCCAATAAAACCCTTACCATCGTTCCACATACTATATCAAAGGTGTAACCTTATTTATAATAATATCCATGAGGCATTACCTATAATTAATTTTAGTAGTCAAGCTCAAATATAAACATAGAATTGCAATTCATATAAATCATTTAATAAAGTATGAAATGATCAGTGTGGCCTTTCTACCCTTTATAAGTTATTTAAATTAAACTATTTAATTTATTTAAAGAAGGAATACAACTATGAACAAGCTGTTCAATTTAATAAATCCCTTTAATTAACCAAAACATGGAAATTCATTTTACAAGTCTCAATGAAGCACATAGAAGGTTCCATTGTCATTTAGGAAACTACCTACATAGTAAATTCAATTAATAAATTGGTCCAAGAACTTAGTAGGTTCCTTAGGTTCAATAAATATTTATATAAGAGAAGAAAATTACATTTCCATCCCAACATGAGCACATAGAAGTTTTTCTGAACATTTAATAAATTAATTATAATTGTGAAATTTAATTTGGCATGCCAAAGGGGTCTCTATAATTGAGTTCAACATCCTCTAACTATTAAACGATGATCCTTGTGAGTATAACAATAGGATAATATGAATTTAAAATCATAGAAATCATTTATAGGTAACACCTGATAAAAAAATCATGTGGCACAATGGCGTGGTTATGAAAAGAACTCTCTTTTTAAATAATACAACTAGAACACCTACCTTAATTCCTTAGCTGACTCCTCACTCGATAGTGGACTCATATTCAAAGTATATTATAAGAAATAAAAGAAAGGATCCAACACCCAAAAAATAAATCAAATCATCTTTCACTTTAATAGCACAACATATCTAAAGACAAAATTATAATGGAAGGAATAGGAATCGATAGAATAACTTTAGCTATCAGATTCCTTTTACAGATCTTGATTCGGACTTCATATGTGGGATATATTGAAGAACTTAGGTTGAAGGAGATGGGAACTCACTGGATGGGAAAGGTTTCAAATCTTCTAGAAATGGGAGAGGAAAATAAGAAAACGGATTAAAATATTCGTAAAGGTTAAAAATTTTAAATACACCCTCAAAACTGGGGGCACATAGATTAGCCACACGGTTTGGCCAAACTATGTGCAAAACATGCTCAACCCACTACCAAGGGAGATACCCTGCATGGTTAAGGTGTATGGTTTACCAAACCATTTAAAAACCATGAAAAATATATCTATCTAAGATTTATTAAATCTTTCATAGTCATGCACCTTAGGTAACATATTTTTAGGCAAACCGTATGTCTCCTACTGCTCACAAGGTGCCCTGCACGGTTACTACTAACCATGAGGTAACTTTGTGGCCTGCCCTGTTTTCCCATTTATTGGAACAACAGGCTCCAAACAATCCTCGAACACTCCTAGGACCTTCCTTAGGTTCTATTGAATGTTTACCAAGATTTAAAAAAATATTTAAACTGAAAAAAATGATGCTACCTTCATGAAAATATGGGTCCTTATAGTTGGGATTTTTATAAAAAGGATTATGTCTAGAATATTATCAAAATATTCAGAATATATGGGTGAAATATGGTTTCACCCTAATTTCCAAGTACATTAAGATTTACAAAGATAGAAAATTGAAGATGGATTATGGAAAAAACAACATGGGGAAGGTTCTATTTTCATCAATAGTAATAAGTCTTATGTACACCATGATGTGCACTAGTCCAGACATTACTTAGGCAATGGGAGTTTTCAACAGTTTTATATCCAATCCAGGTAAGGAACACTAGAAAGACATTGAATGGATCATCTAGTATGCCAATATAATGGGATATAAACTATTATTATTTAGGATAGATGATATTTTTTTAGGTATATAGATGCATATTTTGGGAAATATTAGAATTCTCAAAAATGTATAATCAATTTTTTGTTTACATTTAGTGGATAGATAGTGAGATGGATATCAAGAATGTAACTGGTGTTAGATTTATCTATGAAAAAATGTGAATATATGGTAGTAATGGAAGTAGGTTAGGAGCCAATATGGTTCAGGATTTTTTGTTAGAAATCTAAAGGGAGCAGTAAAGTGGATTTCTTTACAGTGATAGTTAGAAAAAAATTCACTTCGCTTAGAATCTAGTTTTCTTTTAATGGATTAATCACATGAACCTTAAATATCATTTCATTTACAATTTTCTAGAGGAAAATAATCTTGAGCTTTAGAAGATAGAAAAAAATAAAAATCTAGTGAACATGTTCTCAAATCATTTATTCTAAGAAAATTTGATTCAACACTAGGCCTTAATGGGACATGGGTGAATAAATAGAGGAGACACTATTGTGGTAGTTTTTGGAGTTAGTACCCTATAACCAACTTCTATACTCATTATTTTACCATAATTTTCATGTATTTGTATATTAATTAATATTTTATCACATCTTAATTTTTCTTCTATGTGAAAATTAATGTAATAATTTCCTTGGATTACATGTCACACTAAAATGGAATATCAATTACCCTCTATGATGAGAACATTAAAGAACTATGATTATAATCTTAAATACTAGTTTTATAGATGGATGGTATTTTCTAATGGGATGAAGATGATATAGTCTATCTATGGTAGGTGTATCATAAGACATTGAGACTTCTTCTCATGGATTTTGACATTGGTAATATCTAAGATAAGAAGGTTATTAGAACTTGGTATTTTAATAGGGAATCCATATTTCTATGTGTCATTAGAAGTTATTATCTATATATTTATATAACCATCCTTATAATTTTATAGTATTATTAATTCATATTATGAGTCACTAAATTTGATGTATTTTTGTAAATCAAGATGACATATTCTCATGGAGAAGTTAGATGCATTGGGTGCCTCGTGACTTATATTTAATTATTGAATAATGAAAGGAAGTTTTTTTCCATTATGTACCTTATTAGAAGTTGATATCTCAGGCACTTTTATGAGAATATATTTGGATGATTAAGTATGTGTCTATGGAGTTCTGTCAGAATGTTCATTTCTAGAATGTAAAAGAAAGATACATCAAGCACATAGGTTAATGAAATAATTATGAAACCTACATGAATGGAGAAATTGAGATAAAGGAATTATATTACACAGTGTATGTTCATATTTTTTCATTAGCATTACAACATTTAATTTCATTCTCTATGGGTTCCTTGGTATATTTCTAGACATGATACTATATAATTACATTTAGAAAGGGGCCTAGATGGTCACACATTAAGTGTGTCCATAATTTCAATAAAATTTTATTTAAACTTAGCAAGTCAAATAAATATTATTTTATTACATGGTTTAAAAATTATTCATGTTGAGTTGATCTCAAATTTTCAATCACCAGTTATTTGAGAGAGAAAATATATGAGTTGAATATTTAAGAAATATTTATTTGATATTTTAGTAAATATAAAATTTATTTATTTATTGTAAAATAATATAAAGATATTTATTTATTTAAATAAATATTCATTATTCACAGTTTTTTAAATTTTGAGGAATGATGGACCAAATTAATGGTCCACAATGAAATGAAATATTAATCATTAGTTAAATAAATTTTAATTTATTTATATAAGAAATAATATTTATTTATCTATAAATATTTCAATTAAATAAAAATAATTATATTATTATTATTTAAAAATTGGGTTTTCAAGTAATTAATTGAATAATAAGGGCCCATGTGAAGTTATAATTCTCTAACCCTAGCTCTATATAAACTCGGTTAAATATTTCACATTCCCAATAGTTATTTTTCACAATAATTTTTATAGATAAACCTATCAATCCCTAGAGGGATATTCCTTTATGATGCTCTAAAGAACAGAAATTGATCCTCAACTTATACCCTCACAAGTCTTGAGAGAACAAGATAACCCTTTTTCTCAAAGGGATACTTATGGAAATCAATAAAAAAGGATTCAGGCATTAGATTCTTCTATAATAAAACCTGAGTAATTCTACAGGAATGTTTTTACGTTCATGAAGCTCATACAAATCACTAATGCAGGGATTCTACCCTTGAATCCTATCATAACAATAATAGTATTCCACTAAGTAGTCGACCAAATATTCAATAATAAAATAGTTTCAATGTGAGATAATTATTTATCTATATAAATTAATTATAAATTATATGTGATGATTCTATCACATGGATTCCAAGATTTCAATACATCTAATTCAAATGTGAAATCTGAAGAAGTTAATGAATTTAAATTATTAGGCCTTGGACGGACTACTTCAGTTGCACCCTGGAACCTTCTATTGGTATTAAAATGTTTGAATAAAAACATATAATTATCTATTTTTCATTAATTGATATGGATATATTTTTTTACTATTTCATTTTTATTAATTTATTCTTTTATTCCAAAAGTTTATTTTTTGATATCATTCACCTTCATGTAACCAAGAGCGAGTTAAATATTGATAAATAATGACTTGAAGGTGTAAAGACCCAGAAATTTCAAGGATTTTTTTTTTCTTAAATACTTTGTAATTTTACGAGTCTGTGGTTTCTGACGGCACTTGATTCCGAGGCCCGGTGTGCCCGAAATCAATTTCTGAAGTTTTGTTCGGGTACGTTCAGTAAACGTACGTGCGAGTTTTTCTATCTTTTTAACCGGTGCTCGGAATTGAAATTCGAGGAAACTGATGAACTCGCTGCACTATTATTCTCTTAAGGGGACATTTACCACAGTTGCATTTTATGTGGGTTGAGAGTTTGTTTTTGGGGATTTAGAATAAAATAAATAAAATTTGTAGTACACAATTTTATTTATGGATGTTAGTTATTTCCTCCCAAGGGAATTTAGAGGTGGGTCCTACACCCACATAACCTCCCATGAGAGGATTTAGTGTGGTGGGACCCACACATGCCCTAAACCTTTCATATCCCCATAACTCCCCTTAACTCCCTTAAACCCCCATTGATTATTTTGACAACTCTTCCATTAATTATGTGATCTCTTCACCTTCCCCTCTCCCATTAATTTTTTTCAACACTTTTAATTAATAAATTGAATCCTCCAATTGATTAATTAAAGTATTTTAATTTTTAAAAATCCATGTGTGAATAAAATAATAGCCTTAGCTATTATTTTATTTTGGGCACTCATTGTGTGGAGAATATTTTGGGAGAGATCTTGAGAATTAGAAGAAGGAGTTCCTCTCTTCAACGAAGAACACCTTCCTTTCAACGAAGAACCATCGAAGAACGACAATCATCTCCTTCGATCTTCAGCCAAGCCATATGAGAATGAGCCACCTACAAGGAACGCCGAACACGCACCATCCTCGGATCCTTTTTCCCCGACGTCAATGAGTTGATGTCGTCTTACCGCGATGCTTGTCTTCCGCGACTCCTTCTATGAACAAACCTTATTTCAAGGTAGGGGTTTCGTATAATTTATAAGTGAAAAAATTATCTTGTTTTAGTTTAATTCTTTGGAATAACTTCGGCCAAATGATACCGCCTAACGTGGAGGGCGCGGGCCAAACGAACACAGCCCGACGACCCTCCGATGTTTTCTTGATTTTTTATTCGCGATAGAGGAATGTTGGAAAAGGAAGGGATGAACGAAGGCGGTGGCCACGCACCGACCGCATGAAGAAAAACCGCGGCCCGCAACCGCGGGCCGCTCTGCAGACGAACCGGCCGCCAGGCGGCCGCACGGGCCGGGAAGACCCGCAGTGCCAGGAGGGCGCCGCGCTGAAGGAATCGCGGCCTGCCCGTGCGGGCCGCTCGTGCCAGGAATACCAGCCATCTTCGGTTATCCGGACAGGAGGGCGGCGCCGCTTGGCACCGCCACTTCGGGAGACTGGGGGGCCGCGCCCCCCGCAGCGCTCGGCCACCCGGGCCGAGCAGCGGCCAGCCGGGCTGGGCCGCGCCGAGCCGGGCCGCGCCGCGCCCCCTCGGGCTGGGCCGCCCCCTATCGGGTCGGGCCGCGCCCCACCGGGCTGAGCCGCCTGCTTCACCGGGCCGGTCCGACCCTCTGTCGGGTCAGACCCGCCGAACCAGGTCGGGCTGACCCACTGGCCTACTGGGCTTGACGGGTCGGGCCCGTTACGCTTAAATGCGAATAACTTAAAGACTGCACGTCTGATCAACGCGCCGTCTGTGGAATTGGGACTCTCGCAATGAATTGGTACTTTTGTTATACTCTAAATGATTTTTGGAAAACTTTAGAAAATGGCTGGGTTTTTGGAACGAGCGTATTTCCAACCGGGCCCCTAGAACGAAAAATCCAATATCTCTCAGACCGGACGTCTGATTGACGCGATGTCTGTCGCGTTGGGTTCCTTTTGACGAGACGGAACTTCGGGGTACATCTACTCTAGACTTTGTGATAGTTGATGTGACGACCCCTTTGCTCGAGTAGTGGACCCTCCTAGAATCGAGCGTGCTGTGTGTGGGAACCCTAGAACTTGCTGCGACAGCGACGACAACTGTACTGGAATCCTCCGTGGGTTTGGCAGGGATGACAATTGTACTGGAATCCTTCGTGGGTTCGGAAGCGACAACAACTGTACTGGAATCCTCCGTGGGTTCGGAAGCGACGACAACTGTACTGGAATCCTCCATGGGTTCGGAAGCGATGACAACTGTACTGGAATCCTCCGTGGGTTCGGCTGCGACGACAACTGTACTGGAATCCTCCCTGGGTTCAACAGCTTAGATGAATCAGTGACTACATCTGATCATCTCTATCTCTACACAAAAGATGTATACCTGTGTGAGTTGAGTGTTGACTTTCAATCATTATCATCGATGTGATTGAATTTACTTCCTGTGTGGACTGGTTTGTGTTTGGGGTCGAGAGTTGGAGCCGAACAGAGATTTTTAACTTAGGTATATGTATGGGAATATACCTAAGTAGAGTTGGTTGATACTTCATGATTGTATCTTTCCTTTTGTGGTTTATCCTTCGTGGATTCTGGGAGACCTTCGGGGGTCTCGAGGTCCCTACTGAGTATTTTGTACTCACCCCTGCACGAGCTATGCCCGCACTATGTTGTGTTGGATGCAGACGACGGACAGCACTGATCGAGGTGGAGGCTTGTGGATCTGGATGGTACCCAGAGGTGGACCACTTGGTGAGACGTACACGGAGCGGAAAGCCGGACCCAAGGTGCTGAGGAGGCTATTTGTACCCACCCTTCAGGTGGGATTCTCGGAGTATTGCTCAGTGGTTTCTGTTTTACTTTACTGCAGTTGTACTAGCTTTTCAGTTGTTCTGTACTTACTGTTGGGCTTGTATTTCTGGCCACTTTCCTTTCATCACTTACTTTTGTATTCAGCATTACTTATTTCTTCCTTATTTTGCATACTCTGTTGTGTGTATTTAATTTTATAAAGGCAATGCCTTCCCTTTTTATCAGGATTTACGCCTTTGGTGCTAGTCACCAGCCCCTAGCCTATGGAAGGCGGGCTTGGGGCAGTCACGGCACGGGCCCCGAGGACGGGTCGTGACAAATTGGTATCAGAGGAGTCGGTTCTACCGCAGAACTCAGGACTCTAATCATTCTTTCTCTGGAGCAATTTTGTTAGTAGTATTGAGTGTGGTTTTCAGTTCAGGGATTCCAATGTTGGTGCGGTGGCTGACGTATCCATACACCAGGACCCTGACCTCTGATTTCTGACTCGGTGCAAGAAAACACTGATTGCATGTGTGTATCAAAAATTTTCTTTATGATTACTTTGTGTCAGCTCACTAGGTATACTGTTTGACTGTGGAACACCTGTTTCTTTTCAAGATGGCCCCACGAAGGCAGCCAGCTAGGGTTCTAAGTCACATGAGATATGGTAGCCCACCGAGCGACAAGGCCTCGGTGCAGGGCCCCATCACAGCGGAGGCACCATAGGTACCACTACCCGCTGAGCCACCGATACTACCATCTCCAACAGCAGAGAGTGCATATCGCTTGAGTGTGTTGCATGAGTTTCAGCGATCGAGGCCTCCAAGGTTCCACGGATAGACGCACCCACAGGCAGCCGAGGATTGGCTGGAGGCTGTCGTCAGGGTTTTCAGATTAGTAGGGATACCAGTTGATCTTATGGTGATCCTTGTTGTGAGTCTCCTGCACGCAGTAGCAGGTAGATAGTGGAGCTTGATGCTCCAGGTTCATGACGAGGCATCTCTACTTTGTACATACTTCGAGAGTCTCTTCCGCTCGGATTTGTTTCCCGCTACCCTTTGTGTGGTGCGGATCCAGGAGTTACTTCATCTGTGGAAGGTCATCATGACAGTAGCTCAGTACTCAGCGAGGTTTACTAACCTCTCACGCTACTCCACAGATATGGTACGGGACCCGTTCTTCAGGGCCTGGACCATCGAGCAAGGACTCAGGCATGAGATCAGAGCTTCGGCGATTCCCCTCAGCATCCCGACATAGGCGGGGGTGCTGGAGCGAGCTCTTCTGGTGGAGAGTTTTCTCACTGAGTAGTCACCAGCGGCGAGACCCTCCACAGGGCGACACATAGCAGAGTCTTCTGTAGCCAGCAGTATACAGTTGACGCAGAGGTTCAAGCAGACCAGGCTATCAGGTGGACGACATCAGGATACGGGTTCAGTTGTGTGGGGCACACGGAATAGAGCCAGCTATATGAGGAGCAGACAGTGCTATGCATGTGGCAGGCAGGGCCACATGGCTCAAGACTATCTGACTCGCCATGAAGATGAGCAGCAGATGGTAGAGGGACCTCCCAGGAAGAGGTAGAGGTTCGACCGTGGCAGTCCGTAGGGAGCAAGCGGATGAGGCAGAGCAGCTGGTTGAGCAGCGGGTGATGGACGACGTTTCGAGGCTCTATCACCACCACCACCAGGAGGACCACCACGACCTAAGGGAGCTGGTAGACAGGGGTAGGCTCAGCTCCAGGCAGTCGAGGCTTACGACCATGACACGCCTGAGATGATTCGAGGTACTATCTGTGTCTACTCCACCCTTTCTGCAGTACTGATAGATATAGCTGCGAGTCATTCTTTTATTGTCGATGCCCTTGTTCAGATCTTGGAGATTCCGACGGAGTCGTTGGCTCGATCCTTACGGCTAAAGACTTCTATGGGAGCAGACTCGATGATTACGCACCGGTGCCAGCAGTGTGAGCTTACTCTAGGAGGTGAGAGCTTTAGCTGGGATCTTCTTGTAGCGGCGTCGAGGCCTAACGACGTCATATTGGGTTTGGACTGGTTGTCTACAGTCCATGCTCAGATCTACTATATTAGGTGAAAGGTGTGGTGTATCCGCACGGATGGGAGAAGGTTCACCTTCACTGGTGAGAAGGGAGCCTTTGCAGCGCAGGATGGACATTTTCAGAGGAGAGGGCAGCCGATCACACAACAGTTGGCTAGTATCATCCATGGATCAGTTGATGTGTGGAGTCCGAGATTTCCTGTTGTGGTGGATCAGTATGCGGAAGTTTTTCCGGATGACGTTCCAGGACTACCTCCTCGTAGAGAGGTAGACTTATACATTGACCTGTACCCCGTGACAGCACCGATATCTATTCCAGCATATCAGATGGCTCTCGTTGATCTTTGTGAGCTACGGGTATAGCTGGAGGACTTGCAGGGAAAGGGATTCATTTGACCCAGTGTTTCACCCTGGGCTTCTCCGATTTTGGTCTCCAAGATGGTGGATGGGAGCTTGCGACTGTGTGTCGACTACCGTCGCCTGAATCAGGTATCCATGAAGAACAATTACCCACTCCCGAGGATTGAAGACCTCTTTGATCAGCTTAAGGGAGCACGATGGTTCTCGAAGATAGACCTCAGGTCAGGCTATCACCAGCTTAGAGTTCGAGACGAGTATGTGCAGAAGATAACTTTCAGGTGTCGGTATGGCCACTACGAGTTCTTGGTTATGCCCTTCAGCGTAACCAACGCTCCAGCAGTGTTCATGAGTCTCATAAACAGGATCTTCAAGCCTTACCTCAATCGATTTGTTGTATTTTTCATCAACAACATTTTTATTTACTCGACCACTGAGGAGGAGCACGCCTACCACTTGCAGGTTGTACTGGATACACTCCGAGAGCACCTGCTTTATGGTAAGCTCTCGAAGTGCCATTTTTTGATTTTAGAGGTTCAATTCTTGGCACACGTCAACTTGGAGGGTGGAGTAGTAGTGGATCTAGTGAAGATCGAGGCAGTTCTTTCTTTGGAGCCACCCAGGAGCGTGACGGAGGTGCGGAGTTTCCTGGGTCTGGCTGGGTACTATCAGAGATTTGTGCCAGACTTCTATAGAGTTTTAGCATCGCTTTCAACCTTGAAGAAGAAGGGGAAACCATTCGTGTGGTCAGATAGATGTCAGCAGAGCTTTCAGGAGCTGAGGCAGAGGTTGACTAGTGCGCCCACCTTGAGGCTACCGGAGGAGGGTGTTGGGTACGTAGTGTACTGCGATGCATCAGGGACTGGACTCGGGTGTGTCCTGATGTAGGATCGGGCAGTGATTGCGTATGGTTTATAGCAGTTGAGACATCACGAGCAGAACTACACTACCCATGACCTGGAGTTAGCAGCAGAGGTCTTCGCCTTGAAGATTTGGCGGCACTATCTGATGGGTGAGAGCTTTACAGTCTACTCTGACCACCAGAGTCTCAGGTATATCTTCTCCCAGAAGGACCTGAACTTGAGACAGCGGCGATGGCTTGAGTTCCTCCAGGACTATGACTTTGAGATAGTCTAAACTCCTGGGAAGGGGAACGTTGTAGTCGATGCTCTCAGCAAGAGATCGGGCATTCAGCTACTAGGAGAGGCGACAGAGCAGCTAGCCGTGTTGCAGATATCCTTTGTAGATAGAGATGGAGAAGCCTTTATATAGTCACTCACAGTCACTCCTCCACTCCTTCAGCGAGTCATAGAGGCACAGCGTGGGGACATTGACTGTGAGATGTGACGTGCTCAGATATCCACAGGGCAGGCACCTGATGGATTTTCTGAAGGAGGGGAGAATTTCATCCTTTTCAGGGGATGTACTATGGTACCAGTTGCATTACAGGAGAAGGTTCTGAGGGATTTCCACACTTCCCCTCTAGCGGTACATCCAAGAGTGGCGAATATGTATCAGGACCTCAGACGACAGCACTGGTGGCCGGGTATGAAGAAGGTTGTAGCAGAGTTCGTTTCACTATGCCTCACTTGTCAGCAAGTGAAGGCGGAGCACCAGGTGCCAGCGGGCTTAGTTCAGCCCTTAGAGGTCCCAAAGTATAAGTAGGACGGGATATCCATGGATTTCGTGATGGGGCTTCCACGTACATCCATAAGACACGACTCTATCTGGGTGATTGTAGACCAACTCACCAAGTCATCCCACTTCTTACTGATCAGAGAGCAGGGCTCAGTAGAGAGCTTGGGATGCCTCTACATTTAGGAGATCAAACGGCTTCATGGTGTGTCATCATCTATCATTTCCGATCGAGATTCTCATTTCACTTCTCGGTTATGGAAGGTGTTACAGGAGGCTTTTGGGACGCATCTACGTCTAAGCACCGCCTTCCATCCTCAGACGGACAGCCAGACTAAGGGGACCATTCAGACTCTTGAGGACATGCTTTGTACATGTGTCATTGACTTTGGTCTCATCCGGGAGGATCACCTACCCTTAGTGGAGTTTGCGTACAAGAACAGCTACCACTCCACCATCGGGATGGCACTTTACGAGGCACTATACGGCCAACCTTTCAGATCACCTCTGTGCTGGACTGACCTAGGGGAGTCAGCACTTGTAGGACCAGAGATGGTTCAGGATACGACAGAGAAGGTGCAGATCATCTAGGAGCGGATGAAGACTGCACAGAGCAGACAGAAGTCCTATGCTGATAGGAGACGGAGACCACTGGAGTTCGAAGACAGCGACCACGTCTTCTTACGGGTCTCACCTCGACAGGGTCTATGGAGATTTGGCTGGGGTGGAAAGTTATCTCTGCATTTCATTGGACCTTTCCAGGTCCTCAGTAGAGTAGGCGAGGTGGCTTACCGCCTGTCCCTTCCACCTCAGTTGCACCGGGTGCATGACGTCTTCCATGTATCTCAGCTAAGGAGATACGTGCATGACCCATCCCACATCATCGATCATGGGGAGCTGGATATCGATGACGGGGCGACATTTATGGAGGTCCTAGTGGAGATCAAGGATCGATAGTAGCGGGTCCTATGTGGATGCTTGATTCCTCTGGTGCGCATTCTCAGGCATCACGGGAACCTCCAGGAGAGCACTTGGGAGAGGGAGGCTCAGATGCATGTACAGTACCCCCATCTGTTTCTCTAGTGTGTGTTTTAGCTTTACGGGGACGTTAATCCCTGAGGTGGGAGTAATGTAAAGACCCTTAAATTTCAAGAAAAAAATTTTCTTAAATACTTTGGAATTTTACGAGTCTGTGGTTTCTGATGGCACTTGATTCCGAGGCCCGGTGTGCCCGGAATCAATTTCTGAAGTTTTGTTCGGGTATGTTCAGTAAACGTACGTGCAGGTTTTTCTATCTTTTGAAACGGTTCTCGAAATTGAAATCTGAGGACACTGATGAACTCGCAGCTCCGGTATTCTCTTAAGGGGACCTTTACCGTAGTTGCGTTTTATGCGGGTTGAGAGTTAATTTTTGGGGATTTAGAATAAAATAAATAAAATTTGTAGTAAACAATTTTATTTATGGATGTTAGTTATTTCCACCCAAGGGGAGTTAGAGGTGCGGCCCACACCCACATAACCTCCCATGAGATGATTTAGTGTGGTGGGACCCACACGTGCCCTAAACCTTTCATCTCCCCATAACTCCCCTTAACTCCCTTAAACCCCCTTGATTATTTTGACAACTCTCCCATTAATTTTGTGATCTCTTCACCTTCCCCTCTCCCATTAATTTTTTCCAACACTTTTAATTAATGAATTGAATCCTCCAATTAATTAATTAAAGTGTTTGAATTTTTAAAAATTCATGTGTGAATAAAATAATATCATTAGCTATTATTTTATTTTGGGCACTTGTTGTGTTGAGAGGATTTTGGGAGAGCTCTTGAGAATTAGAAGAAAGAGTTCCTCACTTCAACGAAGAACACCGTCCTTCCAACGAAGAACCTTTGAAGAAAGACGATCATCTCCTTCAATATTTGGCTAAACCAAAGAATAAGGAGCCACCTGCAAGGAATGCCGACGACGCGCCATCCTCGTCTCCTTCTTCCCTAATCTCAACAAGTTGACGTCGTCTTACTGCGACGCTTGTCTTCCGCGACTCCATCTATGAACGAACCTTATTTCAAGGTAGGGGTTTCGTATAATTTATAAGTGAATAAATTATCTCGTTTGAGTTGAATTCTTTAGAATAACTTCGGCCAAATGATACCGCATAACGCGGAGGGCGCAGACCGAACGAACACGGCCCGACGACCCTTCGATGTTTTCCTGATTTTTTATTCGCGATAGAGGCGCGTTGGAAGAGGCAGCGACGAACAAAGGCGTCGGCCATGCGCTGGCCGCATGCGGAAGAACCGCGACTCGCAACCGCAGGCCGCTCGGCTGAAGAATAATCGGGCGGCCAAAGCCGGTCGGGCTGGTGGAACCACGGTGCCCAATGGCGCCGTGCTGCGGAAGACCGCGGCCCGCATTCCGCAGGTTGCTCGGCAGACGAACCAGCCGGCAGGCAGCCGGTCAGGCTGGGAAGACCCGCGGTGCTAGGAGGGTGCCGCGCTGAAGGAACTACGGCCCGCCCGTGCGTGCCGCTAACGCCAGGAAGACCGGACGGCTTTGGCCGACCAGACAGGAGGGTGCCGCCGCTTGGCATTGCCAGTTTGGGAGACCGTGGGACAGCGCCCCCCGCAGCGATCAGCCACCCGGGCCGAGCCGCGGCCAGCCGGGTCGCGTCGCGCCGCGCTGCGCCGAGCCGCACCCCCTCAGGTCGGGCCTCACTACATCGGGTCGGGCCACGCCCCACCAGGCCGGGCCGCATGCTTCATTGGGCCGGTCATACCCTCTGTCGGGTCGGACCCGCCGACCCGCCAGCCCACTGGGCTTGACCGGCCGGGCCCTTTACGCTTAAATGCGAATAACTTAAAGACTGTGCGTCTGATCGACTCGTCGTCAGAGGAATTAGGACCCTGGCGATGAAGCAGTCCTTTTGCGATAATCCAAGTGAGTTTTGGACAACTTTGGAAAATGGCCAGGTTTTGGAACGAGCGTATTTCTAACTGAGCCCCTGGAACAGAAAAGCCAATATCTCTTAGACCGGGCATCTGATTGGCGTGTCTTCTATCGCGTTTAGTTCCTTTTGATGAGACGAAACTTTAGGGTACATCAACTCTAGACTTCGTGATAGTTGATGTGATGAACCCTTTAATCGAGGAGCTGACCCTCTCAGAATCGAGTGTGCTATGTGCGGGAACCCTAGAGCTGGCTGCGACAGTGACGACAACTGTACTGGAATCCTCCGTGGGTTCGGCAGTGACGAAAAATGTACTGGAATCCTCTGTGGGTTCGGTAGAGACGACAACTTTACTAGAATCCTCCGTGGGTTCAGAAGCGACGAAAACTGTACTGGAATCCTCCGTGGGTTCGGCAACGACGACAAATGTACTGGAATCCTCCGTGGGTTCGATAGCTTAGATGAATCAGTGACTACATCTGATCATCTCTATCTCTACACAAAAGATGTATACCTGTGTGAGTTGAGTCTTGAATTTCAATCAATATCATCGATGTGATTGACTTTACTTCCTGTGTGGACTAGGTTGTGCTTGGGCTCGAGAGTTGGATCCGAATAGAGATTTTTAACTTAGGTATATGTATGGGCATATACCTAAGTAGAGATGGTTGATACTTCAGGATTGTATCTTTACTTTTTTGGTTTATCCTTCATGGATTCTAGGAGACCTTCGGGGGTCTCGGGGTCCCTACTGAGTATCGTGTACTCACCCCTGCATGGGTTATTCCCGCACTACGTTGTGTTGGATGCAGATGAGGGACAGCACTGATCGAGGTGGAGGCTTGTGGAGCTGGACAGTACCCAGAGGTGGACCACTTGGCGAGACGTACACGAAGCGGATGGCCAGACCCGAGGTGCTGAGGAGGCCATCTGTACCCACCCTTCAGGTGGGATTCCTAGAGGACGGCTCAGTGGTTGTTGTTTTACTTTACTGTAGTTGTACTATCTTTTCAGTTGTACTGTACTTACTGTTGGGCTTGTATTTCCGGCCCCTTTCCTTTCAGCATTTACTTTTGTATTCAGTATTAATTAGTGCTTCCTTCTATTATGTACTCTGTTGTATTTCTTTACTTTTATAAAGGCAATTCCTTCCCTTTTATCAGGATTTACGCCTTTGGTGATAGTCTCCAGCCCCTGGCCTATAGAAGGCGGGCTTGGGGTAGTCACGGCACAAGACCCGAGGACGGGTCGTGACAGAAGGAATATATCAAGAGGTGCTGAAGATTCTTGTCAGATGACACAGATACATGATGTGTAACTAAAATTTACATTTCATGTACCTATGTTTACTTAATATAGATGGGCCACATGGTATGTGCCTCCCCACAAGGAGTCAACACATAGTGTATTAATTATATGCTGAGTGTAGACAAACTATAGTAGCATGCATCCTGTAGGATTACATGATGTGTGTTTGGTGTATACACCATGTTCTCTATGCATTTCCATAGCATAAATCATGGAATCCACATGGTCAAAGATGCATTGTGTATTTATTTCATTATATGTGTGACTGACAGCTGATAAACACAGTAATTAATTCACATGATGTTGTGGTCATGTAATTAATATACACAAAGTGTTTTTAATTAAGATAGCATTGTTTTCCTTTAATTAATTCACACATGGTGCATTTAATATACATGAAATATTTTTTGTGTAATTAATACACACGTGGTGTATTTAATACAAATGATGTGGTGATAATTTAATTAATTCACATGTGATTTATTGCACATGGTGTTTAATTGATTCACATGTAATGGGTCATTAATTATTGATATATGGTGTTTGATTAATTCATGTGTGATGTGTAATTAATTCACATGGGATGTAATTAATTAATTCACATGTGGTGCATTTATTTCAAAATATTTTTAATTAATTAATTTTCATATTGTGTAATTAATTCACTTGTGGTGTAATTAATTCACACATGATTTATTATTAATATACAATAGTGGTGTTTAATATACACAGTATAATTAATTTTTTTAGGTGATGTACATGTTATTCATGGATATACACATGTAAATTAATTTAATTGGAAATAAAATTAATTATAGAATTGAATTGATCTATAAACCATATATAAATTGTTTAAATAATATTAAATTCCCAATTAATTACATGTTAAATTTTAAACTACTCTCTATATTGCATCCACGTACACATAGTGTACTAATTTAAGTTAAATAAAATTAATTTATTTAAAATTATGTATAATTTAATTTCTAAGATCTTTTATATAAGATAAAAATAAATTAATTAATTAATAAAATAATTGGTTGAACTAATTCAAACATATTTTCTCTTAACAAAATAATGAATTGAATTCAACACTTTATAGTGTAAAAATATGTATTTATTTCATGCATGGATGATCATGAGATCAAACTTACCAATATATGTGTTTGGTTCATTTAAATTTAATTATCATTTCATGAGTTTTGTAACAATTTTTTTATTAAATTTAAATGATGAAATGTATGTCATCCATCCTCGATTATTTAAGGTTCATCATGACATCAATTTCTTTTATATAAACATCATAATCAATCCTTTACTTCCCCAAACCAACATGTGAGTAAAAGGATATGTAATGGATGGATCTCCCTAGAGAGTTGAGGCAGTTTGAGTTCAGAGCTGAGGTAAAGTTAACCCAAGAGTTACATTGGAGTAAATATGGAATGTTATAATTCTAAACAAGTTATGACTCAAAGAGTTTTTCCCTAGTTCAAGGGTTAGTTTACCATCCTCTAGATAAATAATCATTAGATAATTTCATGTTCATTCCACATTTATAATTTTATTTCTATTAGTTACATGGTTAATTATTTGTGAATTATTTATTACAATCACATAATAAATGAATTAAAAATAATGCAATATGGAATTAAAATAAATTGGATTATGTGTAAATTTAATCTAGACATGGGTAATCACTTGAGTAAATTTTACTTAATATTTACAAGTATTTAATAATTTAAAATGGTAAATTTACACATAAAGATAAAATTACATCAATAAATTTTTTTGTTAGACAATCCTTGCATTACATTAATAATTATTCAACCATATAAATAAGTGTTTGTGTAGGTAAATCCTTGAAACTGACTTGTATCGAGGAATTATTATGATAGTTTTGGGTCGTTATAACCAAATTGGTATTGAGTGTAATGTCTAAATTCTATTCAATACTATTTTGGAGGAAAGTGTTGAGGAAATACAAGACCATGATTTCAGGATTGGGGAGTCTATTTAACATATAAGGGAACTATGAGTGAATCCAGTTGAAAGTTATGTCATCCTAAACTATTTTGAGTAGTTTTCATGTCCAAATTTTGGGTTATGGAAAGAAGTGAATAAATCCTTAAGAATATATTATCCATGTGATAAGATATTACAAAACCAATGGTGAGGTTTATTGGATTTAAATAAAATAGTGAGGGAGACTAATAAATTGATAAATAAAATTTATTATGTCATACCTTTGGGTAATGAAGATAAAAACTAAAATCTTATTTTAATTAATATAGAACATGGAATGAAGAATCATTATAAAACTATGATCATTTGAAATAAGATAATATCCTCACTATAATATATTTCCAAGGGTTATATAGGTGTTTATACACTACACTACAACAATAAAAGTTTATACTATGTGTTGGAACCCCCTATACATGTTCAACCATCTCACCAAGAAAGTGAAGGTGAGAAGGATTCCTACAAGAGGTACATATATATGCTCATTCTATCTGTTGCATCATATATTAGTCTTGTCTAAAGAACTGATAATGAAACATAAAGATGTTTAAGTTTATACCATGATGTATCATCTCATATCTCTTGGAAATGAGAAAGATAATCTTTAGATAAATGATATTTTCACTACACTATTTCAGTGTAAACTAGAAGAATTCATTTACCTAATGATTTTTTATTAAAAATTATAAAGTTCATTGATTAGTAGGAAAATTTGTGCTTAAATATAGATAATATGTTATCCATTAATATTATACTAGCATCCTTCACTTTCAGGTTCTTCTTATTCATCTAGATTTATGAGATGAACAATACAGATGAATAACTTAAGAATATTTTGACTTGGCTTCATTGGGGAGATAATGGTTATAGGAACTCCATTACACAACCCTTATGTTGAGCAACATGAAAATAAAAGTTTGAAAATTACATAACTATTTTATAGTAAGTGGTTCCTTTTCAACATCTTTTAATTAGAAAAATATTTATATGTAGTGTGGTAAATAAGAGACTAATTTCCTTCTCATGTGGATAAAAATTCCATTTTGAAAATAATTATAATAAATTGAATAAGATACAAGTTATTTCATATAAGTTAGATATATTTATCATAGAATATAATGTTTATATTTCACTTCTTGGGTTTTAAATACTAACGTGTATTAAAATGTTAAAATCAAGTAGGAAACATTATAAGAAGTATGGTGTATCCTACTAGGTGATGAAAAAGAGTGTTTCCTATGTCATCCAAGAGAAGAACATGACTTTAATAAGTAAAGGTGGATTCTCATAGAAGCTAAATAGATTGGATTTTATGTTTGTAGTGATAATTTCACAGCTTATTATTTCCCATTGTATAGATTATAGTTAAAAAATTGTGGGTATTAAGTGATACCTATACATTTATCTCAAAGTTATGTTGGAAAAAATGAGATATTATCTCTTTTGAAATTAATGTTTCTATGGTATTATACAATTAATTAACACTTCATTAATACTATAATCATAGATATATAATGGTGGATATAAATGATGAATATAAATTATAACACTCAAACCTAGTTAGGTAAAGATAATTCTTTATTCTGTAAAACTAAAGGTTGACGTCAAAGATATACCCAAAATAGTATTTAGTATTTTTGAAGCTAAAAAAATTCTAGGTATTATTGATATTCTTACTTACTAAGTTCTATAAAAAGAAACCTTTATAAATAAATGTATGCAATAAAGAATCCATAGTTAGATCAGTTGTATAACATGAACTATTCTGAGGTGAATCTAGAGGTAAATTCATATAATTCATTAAATCATTTAAGAAATTTTTAGGAATGATAGATGAAAGTAATGAATTACCTAAAAAAAAGATAAAGTATCCTCCATGATGGTATGTTGGTAAATATATTAACCAAATATTCATTGATCATTAAATATAGAGTGAAGGTTTCTTCCTAAAATCATATTACTTTATTCACATAATAGATATGGTGATCGAACAAGGTAGTTCTATGAGGAGTATTATATATATTTCAATTCATAGATGATACCAATCTAGATATGTCTTTAAAGATATTAGTGTAACAACTAACCATATTCCAACTATATTGACTAGTGGATATCATAAGTTATGGTATGTTGGGAGTCCATTATGACAAAGCCTAAGGTGTTCTGATGAAAATATTATGTTAAGTTGGAATCAACTTCAAATTTACATCTAAGGAAAACACAAAGTGAATCTTTGTTATTTATATTATAGTTATAGATGATATTAATATCCTTCATATATAGTGGTATTAATCATAAAAACTATATTTCTATTTGACAAGAATATATCCTTTTCAGATAGTGGGAGAAATAAATTATTCAACTAAATCTTGGCTCCATATGCACAAGTTGGCATAAGAATAGTTAACTCCATGTCTTTTACTGGGAGTAATTATTCTAGGGACACATATTGTATAGGAAAGACAAAACCATATTGGTGGTTTTATATTCACCAGGGCGGGTGATATATATTATTCAGTAATAATAATGATTCCTATAAGAAGTAGTAAGTGGAATACTAGCTATGATTGATAATTTTATTTGAAATTAAAATTTATTCCATATAACAAAATTCAGTTCCATGTTTTGGTTGTTTCTCTAATTAATGTAAATCCATTTGTATTTATTCAAGAGAAACCATGAATATATGTTCAAGATAAAACCAATAAAGAATATATGACTAATGAAAGGCTTAAAATATCTAGACATGGTCTATGATAATAACTCCTCACTAATCATCATGTGAAATTCCATTCAAATTTTATTTTTCGTAGATCATCTATGATCATTATATTGGGTATTGGATGTCAAGACCAAGGTCCTTAAATAAAACCATATGGGGGATGTCTATATGACACAACTAAAAAGTTAGTGAAAATAAGAAATTTAAATATGACATATAAGTTTCAAGGATCCTTTTATGGATTGAAATAATCATAATGATCAAAGAACATTCATTTTAAATGAATGTGTTCCCAGGTTTCTATAAGAGGTTATTAAGAGAGTTATAGTTTCCAAGGAAAATGTTTTGAAAACATATATAAAATAAGTGATTAATATTATGGTTATTTAAGAAAAAAATTAACTTCTCTAATGTTACTTAAGTAGAAACCCTAAGTTCTACTGAATAAGATCTACAACCATATGTCAATAGGGTTTCCTAATCAAAGTCATAATACATAACTGATATGGTTTTGAAATATAAAATATGGAACAATACACCTGAATTGGTTCTAGTGTCACATGGTATTCTTATGATATATAGACTACATATACCTAAGTTCATATTATAAATATATCTCATATTCCATGATATGTACATAGGTTTGATATTTTTTATGAATAACAATTATAATGAAAATATCAAATAATACCTAGAGAACTTCATAGGATAGTTGTTAAAACTATCCAATAGTGCTCAAAAAATAAAATTTTATAGGTTCCTAGTAATTAGATAAATTTTAATACTGGTTTTTTAGGGGATATAAAACTAGTATTATTTAGATCAATTCTATAGGGGTCATAGTAAGGTTACGGGTAATACATATTATAACTATTTGATTCCATACCTATATTAGATCGAATATTTTACATACTCTAATGTAGATTGAGAAGCAAGTATAACAAAATTTTGTTCCATATTTTAGAGTTGTACCTAGATATTAAAGTTTAATTATATTAGGATGAATTTAACTATGGTATTATATAAGATTTTGGGGATGACGGAGAATAAAATTATATACTTAGTCATATCATACCTTAAAGGATTTTCTCATAGAGATCGAGTCAGAGTGAATATATTATCCACAAGTAGTGTGTTGGGCTCAGCAGCTATAGACATATCCTAGAAGAAGCATGTTTATCATGTTAGATTAATGAGTTGAGATATTAGCGGTTGGATTTAGAGTAAGAGGTAGTTTTTTGTATTTTGGTTTACAAGAAACAACTATTGTTCACATCAGACTACCAAAATTTTCATGATGTTAAATATTAAGTAATATATTAACACATATTGATCATTCTTCTAAGTGACAACGAATGTGATAAATTTTTTATAGTACATGTCACACTGAAAGGTCATATAATTTCCCCCATAGGATGAAAACCATGAATTGTTAGGATAGTATTTATAAATATATGTTCTTTGTATGGAATATATTGTATGGAGGGACATAAATGATACAAGCTATCATGGGTAGGGGTCACATAAGACATTGAGACTTCAACTCATGAAGTTTTTCATTGGAAATCTCTAGGATAATGAGGTTATGATAACTTGGTGTACTAGTAGGAAATCCAAACTTCTATGTTTCATTAAATAATTTTATCTATGAATGTTTGTAATGAATTTAGACATTAATATTGTTATTAATTCATATCATGAGTCATGTACTTTGATGTACTATTATAAATCATGATGAAATATGTTTATTGTGAAGATAGTTTTGTCTGGATTGATATTTAATTATTTAATAATGTGAGGAAATATTTTTCTCTTCCCTTATTTAATAGAAGTTGATATCTCAGACCCTTTGATGTGAATAGAACTAACTGATTTATTCCATAGCCATGAATTTCTGTTGATAAGTTCATATCCAGAAAGTCAAATAAATGGACATCAAGCACATAGGTTGATGGTGCCACTATGAAACAAAATTTATTAGAGATATTGAGATGGAGGGGTTATATTACATAATGTGTATTCATATGTGATTATTTTGATTTTGGAATTTAACTTCTCTCTATATGGGTATTTTTGTGTATTGCTAAACTTTAACATTAGACTTTAGGTGTTAATTCCAAATTCCATTTAAAGAAGGGCCTAGAGGATCACACAAAAAAATATATCTGAAACATAGTAAAATTATGTATGAATTTATCATGATGAATAAATATTATTTTCATATATGGTTTAATCACTATTCATTTTTTATTAATCACAAATATACAGTCATCATTTATTTGAGAGAATAAATATGGGAGTTTAATATTAAATAAATATTTATTCATTATTTTCATAAATATAATAGTTATTTATTTACTAAAAAATAATTCAATGATATTTATTTATTTAAATAAATAGTCATTTTTCAATTTTAAATAAAAATCAAGGAGGAATTATGGGCCAAGTTAATGGTTTAGTGAGAAATGATATATTAAAAATTATCTAAATAAATGTTAATTTATCTATTCAAGAAATAATATTTACTTATTAATGAGTTTATCACATGTCAATTAAATAATATTATTATTATAATTATTTATCCATGGGTTTATCCAATAATTAAAAGAATAATAAGTCTTGATGTGTAATTATTATTCTCTAATCCTAGCTCTATAAAAACCTGATTATATCATTCTCAAACCTAATGAATATTGTGCAAAATGAATTTTAGTGATAACCCTCTCAATACTTAAAGATATATTCCTCTAGAACACTCTCAAGAATAAATATAGGTCATCCTCTTCCAACATCTCAAGTCTAGATAGAAAAAAACAAATCATTTTTCCTCAAATCAATTCTTGTGGTGATCAAAAATAGAGGATGAAATTTTTAGAAACTTTCATGCTAGTACCTGAGAATTTTTATGGAAATGTTCGGTGATTCGTGGAGCACATGTGGATCACCACTAGATGGATTCAAATCTTGAATCTGGAGGTTTTAGGTGAAGTAGAAGTTCCTTGTAGGTAAATAACTATATAGTATTTTTTCATATTAGATATATAATTCTCCAATTATGAAATAAATGAACATCATGACCAGTGAAATTTTTACATTGAATATTGACATAGAAAATTCTAGAATCTAAAGAGGATATATTGTAAATTAAATTTATAATTAATTCAAATATATCTAAAGAAATAATATCTCATCTTTGGATCTTTCTTTGTTGATGTTGTCAGTCATCTAAAAAATACTTTTTGGATTATCATCATTACACTTATAGGATACAAGTGTAGAATCTCTCTAATAGTGATCCACACATGAGCCTTTGATTTTTGAAAAATGACTGATCAAACATCAAGTGCTATCACAATGGATCAATCATCTTGTTTTTTTCATCTTGATCACTACAAGATCCTTTAGACTTAAAAAATTACATCTTCCTCTTCTCATTCTTGAGAGTAAGATACGAGGAGGAATCTTGAGATAATTCTATTATGTTCAACGATTCACAATTATTGATTAACCCCATAAAATATACATTGAAATCTATTTATAGAGTAAGGGTTTAGGTTAAAATATTATTTAATTTCACAACAACACTTAAATAATATAATAAACCTTATCTTACCTCATTCCATATAAAAATATTATTATTATTATTTTATGGTGTGCGCTATCAAGCACAATGATAAATATTATTTTATTGGAAAGCAAATTAATATTTAGCACCAGACATAATATTGGTCCATTCATCTTCCTCAGCATTTATCATGTACCCAAATAAATATTTCTTAAATATTTATTCATAAATAAATAATCTACAAATGTTCTAGTGAATAAATATTTATTAAATATTCTATGAATAAAATAAATATTATATTCATGGTCTGGTAAATAAATATTTATTAATTATTTAAATAATTAAATAACTTATTTATTGATGGATAAATAAATATTTATTACCTTGCGAATATTTTTGATTAATTAAATATTGAATTAAATTTTTCATCGGTCTTGAGAATAATATTTATTCTAGTTATTAAATTTAAATATAATCTAATTGAGATCAATGGTAACACTTGGTTTGTGACCCTCTAGGATTCTTCCTTGTGGGAATTAGATGATATTTCCTAAATTCCAACATTATTAACTTGCAATGGGTAAAGAAATCCAAGAGAAATATGTTAATGTTGCAACATCGACAACCACATACAAGCACTTTCTATGTAATACAATCCATTTTTCATAATATCACATCAAGAAGTTTGTGCATCCATGGAATCAACCAATGTGCATGATATGTCTTCCTTTGACTATATAAAATAAACACATCATTACACCATGGCCATGGAATTTAATGTCATGGTTTCATTTCAATCAAAGGGTTAAGGTATCAACTTTCATAAATATGGAATAGAAAAATCCTTCCTAGACTTATCTATTAATAACATTTCATTCATGACTCACCCGACGTACTCTCCTTCCCATGAACATATGGAATCATATTTTTGTTTAGTAAATCAAATTGTGAGAGTCATGACATGCATTAATAGTAATATTAATTTCTAAGGACTATTACACATGATCACAGATAGAAATATCTAATGACACATAAAAATTAGGAATTCCTACTAGTAGGTACATTCTCATAACCTACCATGTTAGAGATTACACGGTGTGAACTTCATGAGAATAAGTATCATCCTCTTATGAGTACTCTAACCTAATAGAAAACATTATATGTGTCCCATCATAGTATTTTATCTGACCATAGAACTATATTAAATAATATCATCATGGAATTTTAAGGTTCTCATCATAGTGGAGAACTGCTATAACCTTATAAATGTGAAAGATACTATGAGATGTTTTTATATTAATGTAATGGAGAAAACTAAACAATATATAATAATATGTTTTATTAATATTAAAATATTTTAATATACCTATAATCCAAAGTACAAATAGTTGGTTCTAGAACACCAACTCTAATAGAATCCCACTTGGACTAGAGATAACTACCTATGAATTTCATTCCACTAGACCTCACATGATGCAAATGTCTTTGTTTATTTATGGATTTAGTTAAGGGGTCCACAATTTTGTCTTCCATGGATATTTTAATCACTAAAACTTCACATATTTGAGAAAAAAAAATCTCAAGAGATGATACTTCTGAATTTTGTGGTTCATCCTCTGATGTAACTTCGGATCCTTTTCAATAGCCACTGCTACAATTATTATCATAATAGATAATGATATGATATTTAATTCTAGGTAACATGGAAATATATTGGATGAAGTTTTATATAAAAACTAATTCTTTAGCTACCTTAGAAGTTGAAATATACTTAGAAACTCATATAGAATCAATAACCATAACTTTCTTTGACCTCTTCCTACTCATATCACCTCTATTGAGAGTGAATATGTATCTCATATGTGATTTTAGATCATTTTAATATTTTTTGAAACTATAATCTACATATCCTTTAATGACTAGTTCCTCATATCCTCTATAGATGAGGAAAATATCCTTAGTATAACTTAGATACTTAAGGATGGTATTTAATTCCATCCAATGGTGGTCACCTAGGACAACTTTATATCTTACTATCACACTTAAGTAGTAAGAAACATCTATCCTACTATATATAATAACATACACTAGTGACCCAATCATTGAATCATATGAAATCCTCATCATCATATATCATTCCTTGTGTGTTTGATGACAGATTTTCTTAGAAAGATGAATTCTATGTGGCCTTGGAAATAATACCCTTTTAAATTGTTCCATGCAAAATCTCTTCAGTGTCTTGTAAATATATATACCTTAACATAGACCAAGAATCCTCTTGGATATATCATGATATATCACAATCCCAAGAATATAAGTTGTTTTTTCTAAGTCCTTCATGGATAAGCATCTATCTAACTAAGTTTTAATAGACTATAAGAATGGTATTTCATTTCAATAAGTATTATGCCATCAACATAAACTATTATGAAAAAAAAATTCACTCTCACTGAACCTTTTATAGAAAAAAATATCACATTCATTTATTATGAAACAAAATTATGTTATGGCTTCCTCAAACTAAATTTTCCATGACTTAGATTCTTACATTAATCCATAAGTGGTTCTTTGTAATTTACATACATTTTTTGTATCCTTTAGAGTCACAAACCCATTAGGTTGTGTCATATAGACATATTCTTATAGGTTCCCATTAAGGAAGGATTTTTTAACATCCATTTTCCAAATCTGTTATCCATGTAAATTCATAATGGAAAGTATAATTCTGATGGATTTTAGTATAGAAACTGGTGAAATTTTTTTGTTGTAGTATATGCCTTGACACTATTTGAACCCTTTTACAAATAGTCATGATTTATATGTGCTAACTTTACCATACATTTCTAGTTTCTTATTGAATACCCATTTACCAACAATGGTATTTACATCCATTAGAAGATATAAAAGAATCTAGACTTGTTTTTGGTATATGCAATCCATTTTATAATTCATATCTTCTTTACACATTCCAACATCTATGCAACTTACTACTTCCTAGTAGGTTCCAAGATCATTATTATCAAATAATAATGATTCACCATCCTTGGTGACTTTAAGACCATACCATTTTATTCCTATAACCTCTCTTATAATTCTATAAAGTAATTGTGTCTTTGGAAATTCTTCTTCCATGGGGATTTATGGAATTTTTTCCTATGCCAAATCTCGCTTTACTTGAGCTTAGACTTCATCGAAGTATATCTCTCTCCCACAATATCTTTTATATATGTGCACCCTCTTAATAAATATGGTGTGTTATAACACTATTAACTTTTTTCTATGGGTTTGTATAGGTAATATCACCTTATTTCCTTGGGGTATCCTAAAAAGGTACACTTTGTGCATTGGGGTACAATTTTTTTTCCTGAAGAGGCCTTAACAAAATTTTCTTAACCCCACACATGTAAGTATGAAAATATGAGTTTCTTTCCACTCCATAATTGATATAGAATACCATTTTCAACTTTAGTTGGAACCTATTTTAGTATTTGTTCTAATGTCTACAATGCATATCCCTAAAAGGATAATGTAAGACTCGCAAAACTCATCATTTATCTCACTATGTTCAATAGGTTATGGTTCCTCCTTTCACTTACACCATTCCATTGTGGTGTATAAGGAGGTTTTGGTTGTGATAGAATCCCTAACTCTAATAAATAATAAATGAAGTCTTGATTAATATATTTTCCACCATGGACTAAAGTGAGTTTCGTAAACTTCTTACGAAGCTAATTATCAACTTCATTCTTGTATTCCTTGAATATCACAAAGGAATCAAACTTATACCTCATCATGTATAAATATCCATATCTAATTAAATCAAAACTAAAAGTTAAGAAGTATGAGTACCCACCCATTTGTTTAACTGGAGGTTGGTACCAGGGGACACAGTGAAAGTTGGTGGGCCAATCATTTTAAATTTTTAATCATTAAAGCGATGTAACTTCATAATCTCCGATGATCCAAGACCTAGTAACGGTCTAAGGATCATGCATGAATTTAATTAAGAATGAAAATAGATCAAAATATTACCTCATTCGGATTGATGGTGTGTTCGACTGCCACACCTCACCAGTGATCGTTTCTCAAAGGTTCTATGGTCGAACCCCTCAAGATCATCCATAGACACTTCAATATTTTGTGAAAAATATGATCATCAAATTCTATGTGCTAGAATGGAAGTTCAACAAATCTTTCAACATCCTGATGATCACCACGATCCTTTTCCTTCGATACATGAAGGTGATCTTGGATCAAATGCTTAGAACTAGCCTTTTTCTCTATAGGATGCGGTAAGGTGGATATAGGAGATCTAAAATTCATGTGAATTAATTTTCCCTCATTAATGAGCTTATATTTTCTTATATAGTGGGAATTAAACACCCAAAAAAAGTTCCTTAACCCCCTACTAAATAAGCCTTCAATAACACATTGTGACAAACTAACTATTTCATAAACATCATTTATATTTTATCACCTACTTTTAATATATAATAAATATATTACATGATAAATGTTATTTGTTAACTCGACTCATAATTCCCACAAATATTAAATGATAATTGAATATTAAAATAATATTCATTCATATAATATTTTTCCTTGAATTCACTTAATATTTTGTGATTATTTTTAATAAATAAATTCAACTCTAATTATTCTATACTCAAATAATAATGAATTTATTTATTTTTTGGTGATCATTTATTCTAGAACATATGTCAAACCCTATGGTGGGTCCCACTAAGTCGAATATTCCTATTCATTAGAATAGGGAATACTTTTGAATATGTTATTGTGTGTGACCCTCTAGACACTTATCTTGATAGCAGTGAATATTATTCATAGAATTAGAGCGTAATCTAGAAACTCATCTTGACCCCTAAAGAGATAAGGTAATGCCTAGAAATGACATCCTTTCCAAGGAAAATACACCGTATAATATAATCTCTTTATCATATGATATCTCATAAATAAGGATTCACACCTTGTGTCATCAAACATTCTTTCTTTGTTATTGTTGACCTAACTAGAAGAACTTACCATCTTCTACCATGGCCATGGATTTAGTGAAGCTACTACCATCCTGATCAACTTTTCCTAAGATATAACTTCCTTTTAGAAGTGAAAAATATATCTTGAGTATTCAATCAATGTCATACCACTAATTGATTCACCCAATGCAAGCTACCTCAATAAGACATAAATTCCATAGTTTTGGTCTTACATAAAAGTACATGATAAAATAGTATAAACTAATAATAATCTCATTTTAGGATACCAATATAAGTTTTTGTAGATAGAAACAAACAATGACACCTAAAACATTTGGCGTCCCTACTATTGGGTCAGTCCTCATGATCACTAAGTGAAAACTTCATGAGAAGATGTCTCAATGATTATAACCCCCAGCACCTGATGGTCAAACATCATCTATAACTTGTCAACATGATGTATCTAGACCATAGGAAATAACTTTAAGACTACTTTCATAGTATCTCTTGGTTCTCATTATATTTTAGGAGTTGTTATAACCTTTTGATATTCCATTAAATCTAAGTAAATTATTCTAAATATAGTAGATATATAAGTATCAACACTATCATGGTAAAAAAACACATGTATATTTAAAATTGTAAACATGTTATGGTAATAATAGTGATTATATGAGTTTGGTCTAGGGAACCCACTTTCAACACTTCCACTTTCACAAGATCAAACTATTAAAAAGACTCAAACCACTAAATCTCATATGAGAATCATTCATCTGATTAGATATGGATTTATTCAAGGGGTCTACCATGTTATCCTATGTGGATACTCTTCTAATTAAGACTTCACATGTCTGAGTAAAATAACTCAAGAGATGAAACGTATGAAGTATATTCTTTGTCCTCTAGTGTGACCTGATCTCCTTATAAAGCACCGCTACTATAGTATCATTACAATAAACAAGAATAGGGTATGAACTAATAGGAAGAACACCAATGTATGAGACAAAGATTCATATACAAACTGCCTCCTTAACTACATAAGAAGTCGATATATACATAGATTCTACTATAGATTCAATGACCATTGATTTCTTCAAGACTCTCTAGCTAACTCCACCACTATTCAGGAAAAAGATATAGCCTAAATATGATTTCATATCATCATGATATATCTAGAAACTATCATTAGTGTATCCCCTCACTACTAGTACCCCATATCCTCTATACACCAATAATAAAATCTTTGTATGCCTCAAGTATTTCAGGATAGTCTTTACAGCTTCCCAACGCAGCTCTCATGGATTAGAAAGATATATTCCCAACATGATTAATTTAAACTCAACATCAAACCTAGTATATAGCATGGAATACAATATAGATACCACTAATGATGTATAATGGTATCTAATCATTCTTTAAATCTTATCTTTTGTTTTTCGTAACATTTTTTAGAGATATTGGTGCCATGTGGAATTGGAAACAAAACTCTCTTGCATTGATCCATATTTTAAATTTTGAGTACCTTGATGATATATGTACTTTTACTTATCCCAAGAAACCTATAAGATCTATCTCAATAGAACTTGATACCTAGGATTTAGGCTTCTTAACCTAATTCTTTCATGGAGAAACATTCATTTAACTAAATATTAACTAAGTGTAAGACTTTAAATTTTTTTCCCATAATTAATATGTCTTCAACATGTAACACAAGGAAAATGAAGGAATTTCCACTAACATTTTTATAGAAAAATGTCTCACTAACATTCTTTATGAGACCAAATTATCTTGTGGCCTTATAAAAACAATCATTCCATGATCAAGATTCCGGATTAAACCCATAAATTTATCTCTACAACTTTCATACTTTATTATCACTCTTTGACTTAATTAACCCTTCATGTTGAATCATATAGGCATCTTTAACAAACTTACCATCTAGAAAAGTAGTTTTGACAACCATTTTTCAAATATCATAATCATGGAAGGATGTTATTGCAAATAATATTATGATAAATTTCAGCATCATTACTTGTGATAAGTTTTCATCATACTCTATGCCTCGATTTTCCCTAAAACCCTTCACTACCAGTTGTTCCTTATAGGTATTGACCTTACCATCCATGTCTATATTTTTCTTGAATACCCATTTTCACCCAATGGGTTTTACATCAAATGAAGTGTCTACTAAAATAAAAAATTGTTTTTGGTACATAGACTCCATCTCAAATTGCATGGAATATTTCCATTTTGCAGTATCCTTTCCTTCCAATGATTCCTTGTAGGTCATATTTTCATCATTCTCTAAGATTAATGTGTCACCTAACTCAGTGATAAAAAAACCATATGGTTCTGGTTTTCTAACCTCTTGGTTTTACCTATATAGTACTTGTGTCTTTGGAACATTTTCATCTCCCACTGTCTATTATGGAGATTATTCTTGTATCAACTCTTGTGCATATAGATCATCAACTTAATCTATTTCAATCTTTCTCCCACTATTTCAAATCGATATTTGTTCCCTTTCTAGAAATATGTCAGGTATTTCCACTATCACTTTTCTATTTGAATAGTTATATAGGAAATATCCTTTGGTTTATTTAGGATAACATATAAATATTCATTTCGTGCTTCGATATACTAATTTTTCAATAGGTATAGTCATGAAAAAAGCCTCACATATACATACAACTATATGTGATAGACTGAGTTTATTACCATACAAAAACTCATATGGAATCCCGTATATTTCTTTAGTTAGTACTAGGTTAAGGTTATATGCCATTTTATTCAATGCTTATCCCAAAAAAAGGTACTGGAAGAGTTTCCTGACTCATAGCTGATTTAACCATGTCAAGAAAAGTATGATTCCTCCTTTTAATAACACTATTCAAGTGAGGTATATAAGGAGGAAAATTTAAGTGATAAATAAAATATTGGTTAAGATAGTCACTACCTTAGTTTGAGTGAAGTTCATTAATCCTCTGACCAAGTTATTTTTCTACTTCATGTTGATATTCCTTAAACATCTAAAAGTAATATAACTTATACATCATTAATTATATATATCCATACCTGCTGTAGTCATTAGTAAAAGTAATGAATTATAAAAACTCACCCATTTCCTCTACTAGAAACAAGCCACATGCATTAGTATAAACTAATTCAAGTAATTTTATGGTTCTTACTCCTTTCCTGAAGAAGTTTTATTTGTTCAATTTCACTTGTAAATAAGCATGACATACATCCAAGGTTTTTAACTCAGCTGAATCTAAAAACCATGCTTGATGTAATTTTTTGTAAATTCTTCTGATTTACATTACTAGGTCTAAATTTCCACAATCGGGTTTCATATCAGTCATTTTCATTATATTTATCATTACTTTTTATTACTAGGTTTTTGAGTTCAAGTATATACAATCCATTTTTAAGATTCATCATACCATAACAAATGTTATCCTTGTAAAAGAGAAAACATTTATTTCCAAACTTGAAATAAAATTCCATTTTTTTAACCTTGACATTGATATTATGTTTCTGGTAATTGAAAAAAACATAATAAATGTTATTTAATACAAGAAGAAAAAAATTAGGAAAAGTTAGATGATAATATCCCATTGCCAAGGATGATTTTCTCACACAATTTGAAACTCATAAATACATCTCACCCTTTGTAATCTTATGGAATATACTTGGTTCATGTATTTGAATAAATATGTGTGAGCCACATATGGAATCCAACACCCAACTTTTAGATAAATTCATATTGCATTAAATGACAAAATTAACTGAGGTAGAAGCATCACCTTTCTTTTTTCCAATTTTTCAATACTTCTTCTAGTGGACTTTCTTTCCACATGAAAAGAATATAGCCTCCTTCTCATTTACCTCCCTCTATATATTTGTACTTTTGTAAGGATGGTGCATCAGTGTCTTTATCTTGGGCTTAGTCTTAAACCCATTAGCTTTTCCCTTCTTCCTATTATTCACTGTAAATACTAATGAATTGGTATTCTTCATATCCTTATCATATTGGTGAAATAAAGACAATAAATTTGGTAGAGACTTTATCATGTTATTCATGTTTTAATTAACAATAAAAGTAAATAATCTTGGAAATAAAGAGAAAATAATGAGATCAATTTCTATTTCTTGGTTCAGTTTAAACCCAATGGATTTAATTATCACGACGTAACCAGTCATCTTGAGTACATGAGGTCCTACTTTATTCCATTCCACTATCTTTCACCAATAAATTTCACATGATATATCATACCTTTATTTTATTTTTATCACCTTATATAACTCTTGGAGATGAGTTATCATCTTCTAAGCATATTTATCCTCATGAATTTTCTTTAGTTGACTGGACATAGATTAAATCATGATACATTGTATATATAGTGTATCATATACATGATTTTTCTATTTTTATTTATCTTTTATTCTTTCTCCCTGAGGAGGCTCAGTAGGAAGTGAGGACTCCAGAACATTAAACTTCCTCTTTGGGTATAATACTATATGTAAGAACCTATACCACTCCTAGAAGTTATGGTCAGTAGGAATATTTTCTTTATCTAGAATCAATCGTAGGGATAATGTACTATTGGTGTTCATTATAATTTTATCAATAATAAATAAGTTTATAAGTTAGTACTTTATCTTGATTACCAATTATACATTATTGATTAATTCATTAAATATATCCCACTATTTTATAAAACCACGGTATCCCTCACTACAAGATTTAGAATACTCAATATCTTGGGTATTCTAGTGGAAAGTATCCTTGAAACCTCTTCTCATATTAAAAGTTATGGCTACACCACTACTCATTGAGTTTCAAGTCATGCACTAGTCTAGCCAACCTCATTGTCTCATGGATCCTTGAAATATTGAATGAAGTCTTGGATTCTCATAATAATAATCTTGATTCCATCAATTATTTATCTATAAGTGGAAAAAAACTAGATATGGTTAGTTCTTTTCTACAAAATTTAGTTTAGTCTACCCATCACTCTCATAAGAACTCCCCAATAATAGGATGCACCCTCACAATACACCTGGATATTTTTCAAATTTAAGTGACATAAGATGTTATGACTTAGTATTACTTTGAGGGTTATATTTATTTCTCAATTAATCTAATAATTTTATTTTAAATATCTCCATACTATGTTATCATTATCACAATTGAACAATGTGTAAATAGAAAACATTCATCACATCTTTATGAATTATATGTTTATTATTTTATGTGTTCCCACAAACATACATATTCATAAAATAATAAACAATGCATAAAATAAATAAACTACCTAACTAATCTTGAGCATATGATATTGATTGATCCATTTAAACATAATATATGAACCATAACCTAGGGTTATAATACCTGAGTCAGGTCTTGAATTATATCATAGCTCGCACCCCGGTCCAAGGTGTCCACATCTTCTTTGGGATACCAACTCATCTTGGTGTGGTCCACATCTTATATCGTTATCATTATAATAAAAATATACTCACATGAAGGTGATGGGGTCTTGAGAAGAAAAAAGTACATATAGAATAAAAATAATGGATGTGTTAGATCTTATACATTTTAAATGAAGAAAGGCGATGTGCATACCATAAAAAAATTAAATAATTATTACAATGATCGCATGTAGTTGTGATAATTAATTAAATAAAAATAAATTCATACTAAAAAATTTCATTCAATTCTCAAGATCATTCATCAGATAAAGTAAATTTATAATAAAAAAATAAATTCAATAAATTTAAATTTGAGGGTAATTAAATAAATTAAATGAATTGTTTTAATTTTAATAATTTTATTTCATTTTATCCTAAAATTAATTTAATTTTTATTCAAAAAACTAAATTAAGTCTCAAACATTAAACTTAAAATTATTATTCTAAAATTTAGAGATTTAAATTAAATTTTTGAATATATTAAAAGGTTTCATGGGCTACAAAACCCACCCAAACCCATTGCATGTCAGGTCGACCCTATCGAGACCCATTTTGAGTCAGGTATAACCTGTGTAGTGTGGCTCCAAGTTATGCAAACCCGTGTAGTGAGGTAGGGTGGTAGCGGGTTGGATAAACCTGTGTAGGGTGGTTTTAGATTAGATAGACCCATAAGAGACAGTACAGGGGCCAACCAACCATGGTAGGGGAGGCTGAAAGTGGTGTTAGGTGATAGAACACCACAAAGGGTATTTTTCAGAGGGGATCTCACATGCGGTTTGGAGAATGTGCACAGTAGTGGTGGTGAAACACTCTCGGATGCAGTGGAATTGGTGAAACCATCTGGGATGGGTGACTATGAGGTCATGGTTCCAAAAAAATCAGGTGGTTAGGAGCAGCATGTGGTAGTAGGTGGAGACGACGGGGGGCCATGGTGGGCTAGCTAAAGGAGCAATTAGAGGAGGCCATGGCTAGAGTGGGGACCAGTGGTGGTGACTCCAAGGTGGCTTCGAGTGGAAGATAATATTTTTTTAATTATTATTATTTTTTGTTTTTTCATTAGCAAGTATCACCCCTCCCACATTCTTATAGAATTTTTTTAAAAATTTATTTTTTTTATACTGACCCTAACCAATTACCCCATTTTAAAATTTTGTTTGATTCGTTTTTTAATTTGGCCCTGTAGACTTAGACAACCCCTTGTCTAATTTTTCTTAAATCCTAAATTTAGGAATTTGAAAAAAAACTAAAAATATTATGCATTTCCACACCTTTTGGAAATGTTTTCACATTGTCTGGAACTATTCTAGACACCATAATCTTGCCAGAATAAGGCCATAAAATTGAGTTTTACCAAAATCACCACCAGGCACTAGAACCTGGTAAAATTGATACATATATAAATATATTTTATTAAAATTTGTGTCATTAAAAACCAATTTTGATCCAAATTAAGTTTTTTGGATGGTCATAACTTGTCCATCTGAGATCAGATCGGCGCGTGGTAAGAACATTCATGTGATCGCTCTAATACAAATTGTTGGTACTGAGGCACATAGCAGAAGCTGGTGGGCTAATGATTTTAAATTTTTCATTGAAAAATAGATGTAACTTCATCATATTTGGTAATTTGAGCCCTGGTAAAGGTCCAAGGATCACGTGTGAATTTAATTAAGCACAAAAAAATAGATCTAATGATTACCTCATTCGGATTGATGACGCATTCAACTTTTGCACCTCATTGATAACTATTTCTCAAATTATATGAGGTTAAACCCCTTTATATCATCCACACACACATTAAGAGTATACGATAACACTAATCATTGAATTCTGAGTGCTATCATGGAAGTCCAATGAATCCTTAAATATCCCGAAGATCACCACAATCTCATTCCTTTGATCCATGAAGGTGATCTATGATCGAATGCTTGGAATAGAACTTTCTCTCTATAGGATGTAGTAAGGAGGAGAGAGGTGCTCAAAAATTCATGGGAATGAATATTCCCCTAGAAATGAGCTTCTTTTGGCTTATATAGTGGTAATTGAACACCCGAAAAGGGTTCCCTAGCCCCTGTATATAAAACTCCAACTAAATAAGCCTTCAATGACATGTTATGATAAATTAACTATTTCATAAATTTCTTTTATATTTTATCACATACTTGTAATATATAAAAAATATATTACGTGATTTATTAACTTGACTCATAATTTCCAATAATATTAAATAAACCTTGAATATTAAAATAATAATCATTCGTAAAATATTTTTTACCATGTATTCACTTAATAACTTGTGAATAAATTTAATAAATAAATTCAACTCCAATTATTTCATACTCAAATACTAATAAAATTATTTATTTTTTGGTGATCATTTATTCTTGGGCATATCTCTGACCCTATGGAGGGTCCCACCATGTCCTATATTCATATTCATCATAATAGGGAAGACTTTTGAATACACTGTTGTGTGTGACCCCCTAGGATCTTATCTTAATAGGAGTGAATATTATTCACATACCAAGAGCAGTATCAAGAAACTCATTAAGGCCCCTAATGGGATAAGGAAAAATCATAGCAATGATAACCTTTCCTATGAACACACACTATGTAATATAATCACTTTATCATATGATATCTCATAAATAAGGATGTATACCTTGTTTCATCATCCATTCTTGCTTTATTATTTGTTGACATAATTATAATGACTTACCTTCTTCTACTATGTCCATGGATTTAGTGAAGGTACCACCATCCAGATCAACTAGGAATGTGATATAACTTCCTTTTAGAAGTGAAAAATTCTATCTTTATTACTCAATCAATGTTATACCACTAATTATGTGCCCAACACAAGCTTCCTCACTATGAAATAAATTCCATAGTTTTCATCCTACATAAAATTATGTTATCAAATAGCATACACTAATAATGATCTCAATCCAGGAGACCATTACACATATTCACATATAGGAACAACCAATGAAACCTAAAACATGTGGTGTTCCTATTGGAAGGTTAGTCCTCATGATCTCGTATACTCAAGATCCCCAAGTGTGAACTATATGAGAAGAATACTCAATGCTTATGATCCCCCATCACCTGATGGTCAAATGTTATTTGTGTCCTGTCAGCATGATGTATCTAGAGCATAATACATAACTTTAAAATTATTTTCATGGTATCTATCGTTTCTAATTATATCCTGGGAAATGTTATAGCCTTTTCATATGAAATTTAATTTAATAACATTACCATAAATATAGTGGATACAGAATTATCAAGACTATCATGGTAAGAAAATCATGTGTGTATTTGAAAATGTATATATGTAATAGTAATCAAAGTATATACATGAGTTGGGTCTTGGGAACCCACTTTAAACACTAGAAATTGTCCAAAATAATCTATATAAACTAATTCAAGAATCACTTTGGTCATTTTACCTTTTCTACTAGATGGGATTTGGTCATTTTTTCTTATAAACATTTTTGACATACACCAAGTGGTTTTTGTTCAAAAGAATCTAAATATCTATCTTGGTGTAATTTTGTCAAATGATTTTCATTTACATGGCATAGCTAGTGGTGTCATAATTAGTTGTGGTATGAGTCATGTGAAGTAGATTCATTGTCAATTTACATTACTTGGTTCTTTTAATATAACACATAAATATTTTTATTTAAATATTACTTACCATAACATGTGTTATATTTATAAAAGAAGAAACATTTATTCCTGAACATGAAAATAGATCCACCCATATTAGGTCTCAATATATAAATAATGTTTTTGGTAATAGGTGTCACATAATAACAATATTTTAAAGAGAAGATTATTCTCTTCAGAAACATAAGGTGGAAGTCCCCAATGGCCATGAAAACAAGTTCGGATCCATTGTATGCTTGTGGATCTACCTCTTCTCAATCAATATTTCAAAATCTACTTGATTCCTATATTTTAATAGATATGTGAGAAAAATATATTGTATTTAATACCCAATTTGTAAAAAAATGTATATTTTACTTGATAAAAAACTCACTTGAAGATTCCCCTTTCTTCTTTTCTTGGTTGTATTTTTTCTTCCATTTTCCCTTATTACCACATTTGAAACAGATATAATCATGATCCCTTACTTTACCATTGATATTTATCTTCTTGGATGGATTTTACGAAGAATATTTGGGATTAAATATATTCACCTATCCTCTCCATTTGTTTACTATAATTATGGAAGGCCTTTCATACTTCATGTCCTTATCAACCTGGAGAAATAGTGTAAGAATATTTGGTAGATACTTTTCTATTTTTTCATATTAAAATTAACAAAAAAATTGGAGAAGCTAAGGGAGTGATGCAAGAATGTGATCAGTTTGAAATTATTTGGGAAATTTAAACCATAGATCCTCTAGGCACTCAATGTAGAAATTAAGTTTGACTATGTGTAGCCTAGATGACACACCTTCTCCATGATTACTCTGAAAGTGATCCTTGGATATTTCAAATCATTATTTTAAATCACTCTCTTGGTATATTCCATAGTGATGTTAGAGAATTCTATAAGTATACATGTCTTCATGAGACTTCATCAGTTCAATAGAAATGGATGAAAGAATTAAATATTGAATGTTGACCACATCACTCAAGTGTTTATCATAAATAGAGAACTCTTTATAATTTTCCTCCTTTATAGGTGGATTAGATGGTGAGGATTCAAGCATATAATATTTTATTTCATTGTGCAACACAACATGTGGGTGTCTAAACCATTCATATAAGTTACTATCAGTAAAGAGATGTCCTTTCTCTAAAATTGATCCTAGGTATAATGTGATTGATAAAATTTCCATTTATTCTACATTTATAAAAGAGCATAATATTAGTAATTCACTTGATTACAATTTATATAATACATAATGAAAATAATTTTATTAAGTATCCTAATCTTTTATCAAGTCCCAGCATCCCTCACCATTGGACTTATAATGCCTGGTTTTTTAGATATTCTAGTGGTAAGAATCCACATGCCCCTTCTCATAACCCAAGTGAGGGATCAGTCAATTACTCAAAGGTATTTAAATAGGTAGGTCTTTGAAAAATTTGGGCTTGTAACTCCTTGATCCGTTAAGTGGAATACCCAATGTAGAAACCCTTACTCAAATTTCCTAAACACTTGCCTCTGATTTACACCGAGTCTATCAAGGGCTACTTATCTTGATGTAAATTGGTTAACTTTTCCCAAAAAATTCATAATAACTCCATTATAAAAGTAAGTGTTCCAGTGAGGTTTGGTCAAACACTTGGTTCTATGGTTTTCATTACTAATTAAGTAATGGAAGGCTCAATCTAACTTAATATTAAGTTGATTAATTTTATTTATTATGCATAAATTTTTCTTGTTTTATCCTTTACATGTCTTGTTAGTATTAAGTGGATTTTACTTAAGTGATTAACCATATTTGATAAAACATTTATTCATAAACCATTTATTTAAATTCCATCTTTGCATACATTTATGTGATCGTGCTCTTGAATCCATAAAATAAATATTGCATAATATAGAAAAAAAAATTTATTAAATGACCCAATCATGAGCTTATCTAGAGGTTTATTTATTGAGTGAACAACAAATCAACCTATGACCTAGGGGGAAAATAATTGTGTTGATCTTGGAAAAAACTTCATCATTCCACATATTCATCTATGTATCAACTAGGTTGGTTTCATCTCAGTACCATATTGAACCACATCAATGTGCCTTAGGATTCTCTTTTTATTACATGTATTTATAACTCACATATAGGTGAGGTAAAAAAATGGATTAGTTAAGGGGAATTGAATAAATCATGATGGACATTAAATTCCTAAATAATAAAGGTGGGAGTGATGACTTGAAGACAATCTTATTTAATTTAATATCAAATAATTGTAAAACCATGCAATAAAATTATATTAAATTAAACAAACACATACACGGGTCTTGGTTAAGCTCATGATTGGTCATAAATATGAAATGAATATACAGTATAGTTTATAAAATTCATTTTTATTCATTGTTTTTTATTAATATATATGCACATGTATTAATTAACAATTTAATTAATTCCCATTATCTTAATGGACATCATAAGTCCCTTGGAGATACCCATCATAAATTCATTCACCAAAAATAAATAGCATGACCAATAATTATAGATAATTACAATAAATAAATTGGGGGTTTTTAATTATTCAAAACCTTTATGACACAATCAAAAAAAATTAGTGTTAATCAGTGTAATTAGGTTTTAATGCTATAATTAATTATTTTATTTCAATTTAGTTATGTCCTTTATTTCATGACTACATGGCGTGTACTTACAATCTATATGTCATGTTCCTCAATTTCCTTGTATTCGAGATGAACACTCGGGGATTCGATGTGTATCTTGATCAGACTACATGGTGTATACTAACTAGTTACATGTCGTGTGTTTCACTTATTGTGTTCTCAAGATAAATTTCTGGGGCTTCAATGTGTGTATTGGCCTGATTACATAGTGTGTACTCATAAGCTACACATTGTGTGGTCTGCATGTCGTGTTTTTGTGTAATATGTTGGTTGACTTAGTATGTTCTTAGTATGTGGGGATTAATGAATTACATGTCTTTTATGCTAGCTACATGTCATATTTTTCATTAAAGACCCAGGTTTTCATCCTTATGTGTTGTAAAATCGTGTATTGGACCACACACTTAGGGTTAATTTTTTCCTTTATACCATGTAGACTACACAACGTGTATACCAGCTACATGTAGTGTAATCCAAAAAGCATGTGTTAGGTTAGACGAGATTGCATGTAGTGTACAATTAATGCACCGTGTTTAATAGATTATTGGCATGTCATGTATCCTGTGACACATCCAAATGAATTGGACGTATATGGAATGTAATCTGGAAACACATCGTGTAACCCAATTAGTTGGCCAAAAAAGTTTGTCACATCCTAAAGGCATCTATGATCATTCTTTATATGTTATTGGGCCTTAAGAAAATATGAACATTGAATGATAAATATTAAAATTTCAAAGGTATGATAACTAAATTTTATATTTAAAGAATGAATAATTTGGAAATAAAATATATAACAACTATTTTACATATAGATAAAAAAATAAAATAAATAATTATAAATTTAAACATGATCACTCGGATATCACTTGAACGTTCTGAACATAGTTGAAGATCCTTTTGGGATAATAACCATAATGGTTTTTTCAGATTTGATAGATCTTTCACCAATTATATAATATGTGAATGTCATGACCAATGAAATTGTTCCATCTTATATTGACAAAGAAAATCCCATAACCCTAAGAGGATATTTTTCACATTAAATTTAAAATTAATTTAAATAGATTTAAATAAATAACACCTCATCTTAGGATCTTTCCTCATTGATGTTATTGATCATCTGAAAAACCATTTTTGGATTACCATCGTTGTGATTATAGGAACCAATTTTATAATCCCTCTAGCAGTGATCCAAACATGCTCCTTCTTTCTCTGAACAATCACTAATAAAATTTTGGGTGCTATCATGGTGGATTAGTCATCTTGTGTTGTTTGTCTTGATCACTGCAAGATCCCTCGGGCTTGAGAAATTCTATCTTAATCTTCCCATTCTAGAGAGGAAGGGAGGAGGAATATAGAGAGAAGTCTTTTTTGCGAAAAAAATTCTTAATTCTTGATTAAACCTACACAATAGACATAGTAATCTTTTTATAGAATTAGGGTTTATGTTAAAATATTATTTAATTACACAACTTCCCTTAAATAAAATAATAAAATTTATCTTACCCTATTCCATATAATCATATTATTATTTTATGACATGAACTATATGGAATGAGGATAAATATTATTTTACCAAATTAAAAATTAATATTTATCACTGGAAATGATCCTAATCAACTCATGCTTCTCAACATTTATTGAATACCCGAATAAATATATATTAAATATTTATTCATAAATAAATATTCTATTCATTTTCTAGTGTATAAATGTTTATTAAATATTCAATAAATAAAATAAATATTTTATTCATGGTCTAGTAGATAAATATTTATTAATTATTCACATAATTAAATAAAATATTTATTAATGAATAAATAATTATTTATTACCCTATGAATATGTGTGATCAATTAAATCCAAAATTAAATTATTCCTCAGTATTGAGAATAATATTTATTTCAATAATTAAATTCAAATATAATTTAATTAAGATCAATGGAGATAATTAATGTGTGAACATCTTGGCTTCTTTCTCATTAGCATTAGGTGGGCTTTCCTAAGTCCAAGATTATTGTAGTAATGGTTTAAGGAACCTGAGATAAAGATGTTAATTCTATAACATGGACAACCACATAATATTTCTTACTATGTAATATAATCTATTTATCATAATATCTCATCAAGTAGGTTACACATGTGTGTCATCAACCTATGTATTTGATATGTCTTTCTTTGGCTGTCTGAAATAATCATGTCATTACACCATATCCATAGAATTTAATGTGATGGTTCTATTTCAATCAAAGGGTCAAGATATCAACATCTATAAATACAGAAAGTATAAATCCTTCCTTGAATCATCCATAAATAGCATTTCATTCATGATGCACCTAATGTACCATACTTCTCGTGAACATATGGAGTCACTTTTTTGGTCAGTAAATCTCAGTATGAGAACCATGACATTCATTAATAATAATATTAATGTATAAGAACCATTACACATGATTTTGGATAGGAATATCATATGACATGTAAACATGTGAAATTCTTATTGGTGAGACTATTCTCATAACCTCTCAAATTGGAGATTACCAAGTGAGAACTTCCTGAAAAGGAGTCTCATCTACTTATGAGTACTCACACCTAACACTCAACATTATTATGTTCCCTATCATAGAATTTTATCTAACCATATAATAATATTTAAGAATATCATCATGGAATTTCATATTTCACATCATAGAGGTGAACTTCTCTGACCTTATCAATGTGACAAATACTCTAAGGAATTATTACAATAATGTTATAGAGAATAATTAAAAATATGTGATAATATGTTTTATTAATATTCAAATCTTTGAATATACATGTAATCCAAAGTACAAATAATTTTTTCTAAAACACCAACTCTAATAGAATCCTCTCACTGAAACAATGGTACACCAAGAAGTGGTCTACTAAATATTCCTTGAAGAAACAAGTCCAATGTGAAGTAATTATTAATCTATATAAATTATTTAAAATTATATGTGATTATTATCATGTCCCGACCTAGGTGCCACTAAAATGGTGCCCCGAGATGGTTAGCAATAAGGCCTCAAGTGTGCCTCCCCATATGCCATAGGTTTCCAACCATCAACGAGGGTCTAATAGTAGTACTATGGGGAGACTATACCCTATAGATCACTACTAAATATAGTGTAAGTAATAGTAAATAGATAAAGTTGAAGATATATAATTCAACAATAGTATTAATCATATTCAAATAACCAAGACATGTCTAAATAATCCTATCATGCAGGAACATGTAAATCCATCAATACAAGGTAGTCAATATATAGTAGGTAATATATATGATAGGGCTAGACTAATAAAAAGAATAAATAAATAAAATACTCCAACTCTGGGAGGTATCCTAAGTACATGATCAGATACAACACCTATTCCAAGTCCTAGACTAAAAGATGCACAACAAGAATAATGAGCCAAGTCCTAACATGCAGTCAGAATATTTGTCCGGGTATCAAATGGAAGCCCGAACAGGGTGTGAGTAAAACTTAGTAGGCCACCACCAGTGGTTTCTAATGAAAATAAAATCCATGAATATAAAATGATATAGTGTGAAGGTATAATAATGGAAGTAATAAAATTAATATACCATGTCAGACTTGGTTCTTCATGTGATACTCATATTATACCACCTATTTTGGCCTAATATGGAATGTATCTAAAACTATACATTTTATATAAATATACTTGGTACCTATGGTATATAGCCTAGGTGACCATGTTAAATTTCAAACATAATGGGTTTTACATCTAAAGAGGTTAATCAATAAAAACACCTAAACCAAGGGATAGTGGACATCTTGTCCAATAATTCCTAGTAATTGATCAGGGGTATCATGCCCAACCATTTAACTTAAAATAATAATGATAATAATAATGAAAAGTAAATACATGTCCAACATGTTCAATTAGAAGTAATAATAAGTCTACCATGAATTCAATAAGTAATGATATGGGGAACCATTCCCAATAATTCAATAAGTAATAATATGGGGCGCCATGCCCAAAAATTTCAAATAATAATGATATGGAATTTTTTCCATCTAGTTCTAATAATAACAATAAAAAGTGTATCATCCATAAAATTCAAATAATAAAGGGGAATTTCATTACCAATAATTAAAAATAAATTTTGATGATCTTCATGTCCAACACACTTAACCATTTATAATTCATTTAATTTTAATTTCCTTATGATCCTATCCATATAATTTCATATCAGAATCATAGGTACTCTAAAGGAAATGAATAGATAGGCACATTTTCTTTAATAACTAGACATAGTCCATGGGAAAATCCCATGCCTATTAACAATTCATCATACCTTTAAACATTTCATATACAAGTGCCAAAGTCCAGGTGACATAGCCATTCTATTCACATTTCTATTTAATCCATTTGACCACTTTGTTTAGTTTAACCATTTCCCATTCATTAAAAAGTGATAAGGGCTAAGATTATTTATAATTTTAGTGGTAATAAACATACTTCATAATTAAACTAGGGCCAAGTAGGACTCCATTCCAATATATAACTCATCGTGATTAATTTAATTAAATTATGAAAATTTCAATTCAATTAAGACTACAAACCAATTTTCTTTTAATTTTCCCTAAGGGGGTCAATTTATTGTGTTCAGAAATTTAGGGGTTTCTTTAATTTAATTTCAAGTCCCTATAATTAGGTGGAAACTCAACACATCTCAATGGTGTTTTAGTTAAATAGGCACAGCATAGAATTCATGGTAATTTATATCAATACACCCAAAGGTATGGTTCATGTTGATGTGGAAAACCTCTAATAATGGAATTGAGTCTCAAGTATAACCAATTCAAGGAGATAACAATTTATTTAAATTTATTTAACATTTATGAGGAGATGCACGGAGAACCTAGCATGTGATACAATGAAACATTTTATAAATGATGAAACTTTAATGAGAAGGCATATAGATCCCTTATTGTTTACCAAAGAATCTTTACTCATATAATATTAGGATTTTATTCGAGTTGTAATGAGATAAATTAGATAAATTTAAAAATTACCTGAAATAGGTCATATAATCTCACATGGAATTAACATCCAATATAGAGAGAGAGAATAAGAAAATATTTTAAAGTAATGATAGACAAACCAAGGGTGATCCAACAAAACTGATGACAATCGATTCTGAAGCCAGATGAAGGATATATCCCAAAGCCTGGGTCTAATGAAGGAGGAGATCCCAGGTGGTTGTTGTGTACGGGCATAGAGGGAAAAGAAAGGAGGAGAAATGATAAAGGGGTAAGGGAAAATAGTCATTTCTAGTCCCTTTAATGAGATTCATAGTTTGTTTAATTGTGTTCCAATTGTGGGGTTCCACTATCCAAAGGGACACCCCATCACATGACTAGGAACATGATTAGGAAAACTTTCACAAGTCATGTGTTAGGAAAAAACCACTCAAGGTAACATTGCATCATTTTTGGGTTGGTTATGTTTATTGACATTGCAAGTTTTCATGGTGAATTGTCGAGTTCTAGAGATTTATTTTTCAATCCAAGTTGAAAAAGAAACATGAAAAAGGAAGAAAATATTTAGAGGTAGTACAAAAAGAGCAGATACAAGGTGGCACTATTTTCCAGTGTCTTCCAAATTTTTGGGGTCCAAGATTTAGAGTTTGGTGAGAATCGCGAAAAGTGGATTTCCTTGAAGATCTCATAAAAATATGGAAAAGTCATGTGTTTTGTGAAGATGGGCTACAGGAAGTAGATTTCACGAATACATGGAGAAAGTTGATGGTGTTCTTCATGATTATAACAAGATTCACGAACAGCAAAGGTGAAGAGATTTGTGGTGAAGCATTGTGACCGCAGCTAAAAGGAATTGATGGAATGCTCTGTGATTATGATGATCTCCACTGTAAAGACCCAGAAATGTCAAGGAAAATTTTTTCTTAATTTTCTTTGGAATTTTACAAGAACGCAGTTTCTGACGGCGCCTGATTCCGAGGCTCGGTGTGCCCGGAATCAATTTCATAAGTTTATCTCGGGTACCTTCAGTGAACAAACGAGCAGGAATTACTATCTTTTGAACCGGTGCTCGAAATCAAATTCCAAGGGCACCGATGGAACCGCAGCGCCGGTATTTGCTTATGAACGCCTATTCCGGAGTTGTGTTTACTCGAGAGAAGTTGATAAAAATTGTGGAAGTTAAAAATAAAAATTTAACAACAATTTTTACTTTACTCTAAGTGTTTAATCCTTCGGATGGAAGTTGGGTAACTACCCAACCTCCCTTGGGAGGTTATGAGGGTGGTGGGGCCCACACAAACCCCACCCCTTCGTATCCTCTAACCCCTTCAACTCACCATTAATATTGTTAACTTAAGTTAATAACTTATGACATTAATGTAGTGAGTTTAATGTGAGTTTTTGAAATTCAAACACTTGAATTTCAAAAGCCATGTTGAGTTAATAAATTAAGTGTGGCTTAATTTATTTTGGGTTAGTTCCTTTGTTGCTTGAGAGGACTTGGGGGAAAAATAAGGCAAGGATCTTAGAGATCATCTTCTTCATCTTCGACGAAGAACGCGAAGAACGAACGATTCCCAACGAAGAAAGCTGAGCCCTCGGAGACCGTTTACCACGACGCCATACCCGCGACGTGCCACCCTTCGTTCTTCTTCCCACGTCAAATGAAGGGAGACGATGTTCCATCTCGGACAATCTCCGTCAACGTCTTCGAATCCTCTTTCCACGACGGTTTCTCTGCGAAGAATTTCTCCGCGACGAAAACCTCGTTCAAGCCGCGCTCGAGGTAGGGGGTTTACGTTTTTTCTATACGTGATTCTCTTTCGTCTTTTATCCGCCTCTATTTGGACCGCATGATATCAGTTAACGGGAGGAGTCCGGACCGCACAAACACGGCCGTCCCCCTCCCTTATTTTTTTTCTTATTGTTGCGGATCGAATGAAATTTACGCGGTGTTGTCGCACCGCACGGGATCGAGCGGCAAGGATGCGCGACATCGTCACGCCGCGCGGGATCAAGCGGCAAGAATGCGCGATGTCGTCACATCGTGCATTCAAATTTTAAACTCTCGTGCGTGGGTATTCGATTGCAAGGCGTTCGTATAATTTATTTTGGATAAATTATACCCTTGTCAATGATTAAAATCATGTGTTTATTATTTGCTAATTGATAACACCTAACGCGGAGGGCGCGGGCCGAACAAACACGGCCCGACAACCCTCCGCAACTTGTTTATCGATGTGCGGATCGACGGACGATGACGAAGCAGGCCGCTATGGCGTTTGAATCCCTTCGCAGTGAAGGTCGGGTCCTGGGAGGACCGTTGGTGAAGACGGCAGGAGAAACGGACCACCGGAGCGCGTCCGGTGGTCCGCGGAAGGCGGTGGCGGTACGCCACGCCGGCGCGGCGGCGCTGGCGACCGGCGGCGGCGGTGGCGGTTCGCCGCCAGCTTCAATCAGCGGTGAGGGGGGGGAGCCGCGCACCCCGCTTCGCGGCTTCGGCTCGGCCGCGCTGGCCGAGCCGCGGCTGGCCGGTTAGGCCGGACTGAGCCGGCCGGGTCGGGCCTCGCCGGGCCCAGCCGGGTCGGACCCGGGTCGGGTCGACCCGGTTCAGGCCGACCCAGGGGGGGTCGGGCCGGGTCGGTCCGGGCCCAGACCCCCCGTTTTCGGACCTTCTTTGGAATTTCGCCCATATCTTGAGCTGTAGACCTCCGATCGACGCACCGTCAGCGGCGATGCGATCCTTGGATCGAGACGGTCGTTTCGGTATATTGCACTCAAAGTTTCGGAACACTTTGGGTTCGGCCAGGTTGGTTCGGATACGAAATCCAACCGGGCCCTCTGAGCGGAAACGCTCATATCTTGAGGTTCGGACGTCCGATTGACGTTCCGTCGACTTTGTTGGATTCCTCTAAGTGAGACGGATCTTTTGGTTTAATCCGCTCGAGGTTTGGATGTCGTCGGAGTGCGGCCAGGTTGGTTCGCTCACGAAACCAACCGGGCCCCTGGAACGAAAAAGCCAATAACTCACAGACCGGGCGTCCGATTGACGCGCTGTCTGTCTCGATGAGACGGAACTTTTGGCATACTTCACCCGTGTTTTGGTTGCTTTTGGATAGTGTCCGGGTTGGATTGTACCTGAAATCCAACAGGGCCCTTGGAACGGGAAAGTTGTTATCTTTCAGACCAGACGTCCGTTTGACGAACTGTCAGCGGCGTTAGTGATCTCGTTGAGAAATGGTCCCTATGAGTATACCCTATGAGAGTTCGGGGTACAGTTGAGATACAGCCGGGTTGGTTCGCTCACGAAACCAACCGGGCCCTTGGGACGAAAAAGCTAATAACTCACAGACCGGGCGTCCGATTGACGCGTTGTCTGTTGCGTTGAGACCCCTATGACGAGGTGGTCCTTTGTGATACTTCTTTGTGGGACTTTGTGATACTTGGAGTGTCTACCTGTAGCTCGTGAAGCGGACCCTCCCGGAGACGAGCGTATGGAGTACGGAGACCGTGTAGCCGACTGAGACCTGACGACTGCTTGACCGACTCGACTTGAAGTGAGTCGACTAGCCCAGTGGACGGAGCACTACTTTGTTTGGGTGCAGACCCATGGCGGATGGAACACTACCTGTGTGACAGTGCAGACCCGCGGTACTCATCCGGAGAGTACCTCAGCAGGCTACTAGGGGGTGTGCACTACTGTGTTTGGGTGGCATACCCCGGCGGGAAGCACTACTGTGTTTGGGTGGATGACCTGCGGTACTCGACAGGAGGAGTACCTCAGCAGTCTTAGGTTAGTGATAAGTACCTCGGAGTCGTGACAGGACCACTGTACACTCCAGAGACGGGGCTCTTCATCAGTTACGGTTTCGATAATGAAAATCCTGGTTTGAGCTGAGTCTATGACCTTTGTGCTTACCTCTTGATTGAGATGGGTTACTTGATAACTTAGGTATATGTATGGGCATATACCTGGGTGGTGGTATTCCGTTGTTTTCATGATCTTAGTGTTTCCCTCATGATTGAGATGGGTTACTTGATAACTTAGGTATATGCATGGGCCTATACCTAAGTAGAGTTTATCTGTTGAAATCTTCTTTGTGGTTATCTATTTTGGTTTTAGTGAGACCTTGAGGGTCTCGGGGTCCCTACTGAGTATCGTTATACTCACCCCTGCATAGGATATGCCCGCACCTTGTTGTGTTGGTTGCAGACGATGGACAGTGCTGACGGAGGCCGAGTGTTCGAGGACTGGACGGTACCCGGAGGTGGACCACATGATGAGTCGGTATCCAGAGGTGGAATTCACGACGAGACGACACACGGAGGAGGTTGACGGGCGAGAGCGTTGTGGAGGCTATCTGTACCTACCCTTCAGGTAGGATCCGTGGTGGACGATCCAGGAGCTGCGCCATCTGTACCTACCCTTCAGGTAGGATCCGAGGAGGACGACCCAGGAGCCGCTTCCGTTCTTCCAGCTGTTGTACTTTGTTCAGTTGTAGTTGTACTTTCATTTGGGTTTGTATTCTGGCCCATTTACCTTTCATCACTTCTCTTTGTACTTAGTGTTTTACTTCCGCTTGTACTCTGTGGTGTTTTGTTTACTTTTATAAAGGAAATGCCTTCCCAGTTATCGGGATTTACGCCTTTGGTGCTATTCGCCAGCCCCTGGCCTATGGAAGGTGGGCTTGGGGTAGTCACGGCACGGGCCCCGAGGACGGGTCGTGACAGATTGGTATCAGAGGAGTCGGTTCTACCGTAGAACTTATAACTCTGATATTTTATTTCTATGAAGCAATAGTGTTAAGAGTAACGAGTGTGGTTTTCAGTTCAGGGAGTCCAGTGTTGGTGCGGGCGGCCGACGTATCCATACACCAGGACCCTGACAACTGATTTCCGACTTTGTGCACGAAAACACTGATTGCGTGTGTGTTTTGAGAAGTTTTTAAATGTCAGCTCAAACCAGGTCAGCTCACCAGGTATAAACGTTTGACCGTGTCACGTTGTTTCTTTCTGGATGCCTTTTCTCAAACGACCAGCTAGATCCCAGAGGGATGTGCGTACTGACAGCATGTCGAGCGACGAGGCTTCGGTACAGGTCCCTCTTGTAGTTGAGGCACCAGTAGAGGCACCAGCGGTACTACCATACGTTGGGCCACCGATGCCACCATCCCCAGCAGTAGGCGATGCACGCCACTTGAGTGCGCTGCACGAGTTCCAGCGCCAGAGGCCACCCAGGTTCCGGGGAGATATGGACCCGCAGGCGGCTGAGGTTTGGCTGGAGGCTGTGGTGAGAGTCTCCAGGCTAGTGGGGACACAGGCAAACTTCATGGTGATCTTTGCTGCCAGCCTTCTTCAGGAAGCAGCAGGCAGGTGGTGGAGCCACTTGTTCCAGTTTTGCGACGAGATGGCCTTCACATGGGAAGACTTCGAGACCTTCTTCAGGGTGGAGTTTATGCCAGTAGCTCTACACCCCGAGCGTGTACAGGATCTTCTGCCTTTGCCGCAGGGTTTTCAATCAGTAGCCAAGTCATCTGTGGGCAGTAGACAGATGATGCAGAGGTCCAGGAGGACCAAACCAGCAGTTGGGCGATCTCGGGTTTTAGGATCGGTGGTGCGGGGCACCCGGGGTGGGGTCAGAGTCAGGCGTGCCATAAACAGACAGTGTTACTCCTGTGGCGGGAAGGGTCACCTGGCATGTGACTGTCCGACTCCTCGTACAGTTGATCCACAGGCTTTGGAGGAGCCACTGAGGCAAAAGCAGCGGCGAGTGCTTGAGCAACAGCCGAGCAGTGGACAAGGCAGTAGAGCTCCGGAAGCAGGTGGACAGGAGCGGAACTAGTGGATACGTCCCTTGTACTTCTAGTTCTATGTTGTTGTTGTATTCGTGTCTTTGTACTATGAGCTACAATAATAAAAAGACAATTATCTTGTGATGTTTGCTTTCCTGTCCTTTTGTTTGGTTGATACTGAGTGGTCCCAGTTAAAACTATTGACTTGACCCTCACTTTCGAGATTTCTACTGGAGGATACCCAGTGACTTCACACTGATGCCGGAAGTGTGACTTGACCCTTGGAGGCGAGAGGGACAGTTGGATATCTTGGTAGTTACGTCGAGGCCTTACGACGTAATCCATTGCATGAATACATCATTCATGTCAGGATTGACTGTATTAGGAAATGGGCGTGGATCATCCAGGGGATGAGACCGAGTTTCTCTTTTCGGCAAAGGAGAAATTTTAGCAGCTCTTTCAGATCTTAGGCAAAGAAGGTGTAGATCATCCAGGAGTGGATGAAGACTGCACAGTGCAGTAAGAAACAGGAAACTGGCACCAGTCTTAGAGACTCGGGCATGTTAAATGTTTCCACAAGAGGAATCTTAAAGGAGAGATGAGTCTGCGAAGCAGCAGACGTGGAGGCAGATCTAGGAGAGCAGCATGAGGTGGTGTACATCTTAACATGCTACAACCACCCGCCTTAGTTATCCCCGCCAGGCTCAGGGAGCTGGAGGGCGGAGGAAGAGTGTGGCTGCATGCGGTCAAGGAGTGTGACCCAATGGCTCTAAAAATGATACAAGGGACAGTCTGTATCCACTACTAGCTATTGTAGTAATAGACGTCGATATGAATCATTCCTCGCTTTCACAAATCTTGTTCCAGACCTAGAGTTTCCGGTAATCCATGGACTTGGCCCTCACATCTGGAGATACCTTGGGAGGAGACTCGATAATCACACTTACACCGACGGTGTGGTCAGACCCTCGAGGCGAGAGTTCCGGTTGGAATCTCTTGGTGGCAGCGTCAAGGCCTTATGACGTTAGTTTGAGTATGGAATGGGCAATAACTGTTCATACTCAAATTGACGGTTTTAGGCAAACATCGGGATGGGTTTTCTTTGGTCGGCGAAAAGGAAACCCCATGCAGCACATGATAAACTCTTTCACAGGAGGGTGTAGCCGATCATTCTTGGGTCGTCCAAACTTACCCTCGTGGCAGCAGGAGTTTTGAGTTTCAGTTCTAATCTGAAAAGGGAGACCTCTAGAGTTCGAAGATGGCGACCACGTCCTTATACGGGTCTCACCTCAATGAGGTTTACGGAGATGTGGCCAAGGAGGAAAGTTATCTCCGAGGTTCAACGGACCTTTCTAGGTCCTCATCTGGGTAGGCGAGGTGGTTTACTGCTTGACCCATCCACCTCAGTTGCACCAGGTGCACGACGTTTTCCAGGTATCTCAACTGAGGAGATACGTGCTCGACCCTTCGCATATCATCGACCATGAGGAGCAGGATGATGGCGATGGGGTTACTTCCACGGAGGTTCCATTGAGGATCGAGGATCGACAGGAGCGGATCCTACGAGGACGGTCGATTCCTCGGGTGCGCTTTCTTTGGCAGTACGGGAATCTCCAGGTAAGCACATGGGAGCAGAATGCTCAGATGCGTGCTCAATACCTCTTTTGTGACCCTAGTTTGTGTTGAAGCTTTACGGGGACGTAAAGCCCTGATGTGGGAGTAATGTAAAGACCCGGAAATTTCAAGGAAAATTTTTTCTTAATTTTATTTGGAATTTTACAAGAACGCAGTTTCTGACGGCGCCTGATTCCGAGGCATGGTGTGCCCGGAATCAATTTCCGAAGTTTAGCTCGGGTACGTTCAGTGAACGAACGAGCAGGAATTCCTATCTTTTGAACCGGTGCTCTGAATCAAATTTTGAGGGCACCGATGGAACCGCAGCGCCGGTATTTGTTTATGAACGCCTATTCCGGAGTTGTGTTTACTCGAGAGAAGTTGATAAAAATTGTGGAAGATAAAAATAAAAATTTAACAACAATTTTTATTTTACTCTAAGTGTTTAATCCTTTGGATGGAAGTTGGGTAACTACCCAACCTCCCTTGGGAGGTTATGAGGGTGGTGGGGCCCACACGAACCCCACCCCTTCATATCCTCTAACCCCCTCAACTCACCATTAATATTGTTAACTTAAGTTAATAACTTATGACATTAATGTAGTGAGTTTAATGTGAGTTTTTGAAATTCAAACACTTGAATTTCAAAAGACATGTTGAGTTAATAAATTAAGTGTGGATTAATTTATTTTGGGTTAGTTCCTTTGTTTCTTGAGAGGACTTGGGGGGAAAAAGAAGGCAAGGAGCTTAGGGATCATCTTCTTCATCTTCGACGAAGAACGCGAAGAACGAACGATTCCCAACGAAGAACGCTGAGCCCTCGGAGACCGTTTACCGCGACTCCATACCTGCGACGCGCCACCCTTCGTTCGTCTTCCCACATCAAAGGAAGGGAGACGAAGTTCCATCTCGGACAATCTCCGTCAACGTCTTCGAATCCTCTTTCCGCGACGGTTTCTCTGCGACAAATTTCTCCGCGACGAAAACCCCGTTCAAGCCGCGCTCGAGGTAGGGGGTTTACGTGTTTTCTATACGTGATTCTCTTCCGTCTTTTATCCGCGTCTATTTGGACCGCATGATATCAGTTAACGGGAGGAGGCCAGACCGCACAAACACGGCCTTCCCCCTCCCTTATTTTTTTTTCTTGTTGTTGCGGATCGAATGAAATTGATGCGGTGTCGTCGCACCGCGCGGGATCGAGCGGCAAGGATGCACGACAACGTCACACCGCGCGGGATCGAGCGGTAAACATGCGTGACATCGTCACGCCGTGCGGGATCGAGCAGCAAGAATGTGCGACGTCGTCACGTCGCGCATTCAAATTTTAAACTCTCGTGCGTTGGTATTTGATTGCAAGGTGTTCGTATAATTTATTTTGGATAAATTATACCCTCATCAATGATTAAAATCATGTGTTTATTATTTTCCAATTGATAACACCTAACGCGGAGGGCGCGGGCCGAACAAACATGGCCCGACAACCCTCCGCAGTTTTTTTATCGATGTGCGGATCGACGGATGACGACGAAGCAGGCCGCTATGGCGTTTGAATCCCTTAGCGGTGAAGGTCGGGTCCCGGGAGGACCGTTGGCGAAGACGGTAGGAGAAACAGACCACCGGAGCGTGTCTGGTGGTCCGCAGAAGGCGGTGGCGGCGCACCTCGCCGGCACGGCGGTGCCGGCGACCGGTGGCGGCGGCGGCGGTTCGCCGCCGGCTTCAATCAATGGCGAGGGGGGGGAGCCGCGCACCCTGCTCTGCGGCTTCCGCTCGGCCGCGCTGGCCGAGCCGCGGCTGGCCAGTCGGGCCAGACCGAGCCGGCCGTGCCGGTCGGGCCGGGCCCAGCCGGGTCGGACTCGGGTCGGGTCAACCCGGTTCGGGCCGACCCAGGGGGGGTCGGGCCGGGTCGGTCCGGGCCCAAACCCCCCGTTTTCCGACCCTCTTTGGTCTTTCGCCCATATCTTGAGCTGTAGACCTCCGATCGACGCACCGTCAGCGGAGATGCGATCCTTGGATCGAGACGGTCGTTTCGGTATATCGCACTAAAAGTTTTGGAACACTTTGGGTTTGGCCGGGTTGGTTCGGACACGAAATCCAACCGGGCCCTCGGAGCGGAAACGCTCATATCTTGAGCTTCGGACGTCCGATTGACGTGTCGTCGACTTTATTGAATTCCTCTAAATGAGACGGATCTTTTGGTTTACTCCGATCGAGGTTTGGATGCTGTCGGAGTGCGGCCGGGTTGGTTCGCTCACGAAACCAACCGGGCCCCTGGAACGAAAAAGCCAATAACTCACAGATCGGGCGTCCAATTGACGCGCCGTCTGTCTCGTTGAATTCCTCTTAATGAGATGGAACTTTTGGAATATTTTTCCCGAGTTTTGGTTGTTGTTGGATAGTGACCGGGTTGGATTGTACCCGAAATCCAAACGGGCCCTTGGAATGGGAAAGCTGTTATCTTTCAGACCAGACGTCCGTTTGACGAACCGTCAGCGGAGTTGGTGATATTGTTGAGAAACGGTCCCTATGAGTATACCCTATGAGATTTCGGGTTACATTTGAGATACGACCGGGTTGGTTCGCTCACGAAACCAACCGGGCCCCTGGGACGAAAAAGCTAATAACTCACAGACCGGGCGTCCGATTGACGCGCCGTCTGTTGCGTTGAGACCCCTATGACGAGGTGGTCCTTTGTGATACTTCTTCGTGGGACTTTGTGTTACTTGGAGTATCGACCTGTAGCTCGTGGAGCGGACCCTCCCGGAGATGAGTGTACGGAGTACGGAGACCGTGTAGCCGACTGATACCTGACGACTGCTTGACCGACTCGACTTGGAGTGAGTCGACTAGCCCAGTGGACGGAGCACTACTTTGTTTGGGTGCAGACCCATGGCGGACGGAGCACTACCTGTCTGACAGTGCAAACCCGCGGTACTCGTCCGGAGAGTACCTCAGCATGCTACAAGGGGGTGTGCACTACTGTGTTTGGGTGGCATACCCCCGCGGGAAGCACTACTGTGTTTGGGTGGCTGACCCGCGGTACTTGATAGGAGGAGTACCTCAGCAGTCTTAGGTTAGTGAGCAGTACCTCGGATTCGTGACAGGACCACAGTACACTCCACAGACGGGGCTCTTCAGCAGTTACGGTTTCAATAATGAAAATCCTGGTTTGAGCTGATTCTATGACCTTTGTGCTTACCTCTTGATTGAGATGGGTTACTTGATAACTTAGGTATATGTATGGGCATATACCTGGGTGGTGGTTTTCCGTTGTTTTCATGATCTTGGTGTTTCCCTCATTATTGATATGGGTTACTTGATAACTTAGGTATATGCATGGGCCTATACCTAAGTAGAGGTTATCTGTTGAGATCTTCTTTGTGGTTATCCATGTTGGTTTTAGTGAGACCTTGAGGGTCTCGGGGTCCCTACTGAGTATCGTTATACTCAACCCTGCACGGGCTATGCCCTCACCTTGTTGTGTTGGTTGCAGACGATGGACAGTGCTGACGGAGGCCGAGTGTTCGAGGACTGGACGGTACCCGGAGGTGGACCACATGACGAGTCAGTATCCAGAGGTGGACTTCGCGATGAGACGACACACGGAGGAGGTTGACGGGCGAGAGCGTTGTGGAGGCTATATGTACCTACCCTTCAGGTCGGATCTGTGGTGGACGATCCAGGAGCTGCGCCATCTATACCTACCCTTCAGGTAGGATCCGAGGAGGACGACCCAGGAGCCGCTTCCGTTCTTCCAGCTGTTGTACTTTGTTCAGTTGTAGTTTTACTTTCATTTGGGTTTGTATTCTGGCCCATTTACATTTCAGCACTTCTCTTTGTACTTAGTGTTTTACTTCCGCTTGTACTCTGTGGTGTTTTTTTTACTTTTATAAAGGCAATGCCTTCCCAGTTATCGGGATTTACACCTTTGGTGCTAGTCGCCAACCCCTGGCCTATGGAAGGTGGGCTTGGGGTAGTCATGGCACGGGCCCCGAGGACGGGTCGTGACATCCACAATCCAAAAATTATTGTGGTTCTTCATGAAACAAAGTGAATTTTGGTGGAAATTTTGGAGCTTTACTATTTGAGCTGACATGGTGTTGACTATGGGCAGAAAGTTTGAGGGTCAGTGGAATCGCTTACAAATAGACCTTGACCCACTTGAGAGAAGTAGAGAGATCAAATGAAAAACTTTAATCTCTTTAATTGCAAAGGAGATTCAAGAAGTAGTGAGCTTAATGAAAGAAAAGATAATTTGCATAGGTTGTTGAGCTCTGCAAAAGGAAGGCATGTCATGAATTCCTGTTTGGCTTTGTGGAGGACGTGCACTTCGCAAAGGCTTGTTTAGACTTGCGAAATCACAAAGACCAGTGTGAGCTCTGCGAAGTAGTAAGCTCTGTGATCTAGAGAGCTCTGGAATCTAGTGATCTTTGTGAAATTGTGAGCTCTGTGAACCTCTAAGCTTCATGAAGAGGTTGGATCATTGCAAAGGATTGTTTGAGCTTTGAAAAAGTGGGAGCTTCGTGAACACATAGTGCTTAGAGAAATAGTTTCAAAAGGAATTGCCCAGTGTTTCAGAGGCAAAGTGATATTCATCTTTGGGTGAAAGTTGTACTTTAACAGAGCATCTATCAACAGTTGAGGATACATGTATTCATGGAAATGAATATACCTATAGGTCTATAAACTGTGAGTGGACCCCTTCCAATTGTAGTGAGCAAAGGAAGAGGAATAAGGTTATCCTTTCTACTGACAGTGAGCTAGTGAGAGAGAAATAGAAAGTAGCCCTTGGAAAAGTAGTGAGCTGACCCTAAACATTGTAAAGGTAGTGATTCTGGGCATAGAATTGATCTATCCTGAACATTATTAGCAGTGAGCTTTAGTGTATTTGGTACATCGGTGCATTGTCATTGTATGCTCCTTGGACGTAGCCCAATGAGGGTGAACCAATTAAAAATCTGTGTGTTTTCCTGTTTTCATTCCTACATCACATTAAAAGTATCATCATCATCAGATAAATAAGGGATGAATAAGATCAATAGTGACAAATAAATGCAAACAAAGTGACCCTTATAATATTGAGGTCAAGATCTAGTGGGGCGGGAAGAATTTTGAAATAGAATATCCATACCCTGATTCACCCCCCCCCCCCCTCTCAGAGTATTTAGTCCCCTTTTACTCCTAACAATTAGTATTAGAGTGAAGGTTGCTTTTATCAGATTTATTTTCTCTGACTTGGTTTACTTGATTTTTGTGGTTAAATATTCAGTCTTCTCTTATCTCAGTGTTCCATGGAAAAGGGAAAACATCAAATAAGAATCAGAATTCAGATGGTTTTCCTTAGTGTAGAAGTTTTTATGGAAAAGTTTGATTAAACTAAAGGAATAAAACAGCTTTTTGAATGAAGTCTTAGTTGAATCTGATAGAGAAAAGATATATTCACTTAATAATGATGTTGGAATGAGTAAAGCACATGAAATTCAAAGTGATGTTGAAACTACTGATGATTATGAAGTTTCAAGAATGAGGCCACCAGTAGATGATGTCAACATGACAATGGAATTGGATCAAAAATTGGATAAAGAAGTAAAATCTAAAGATATCCAAATCCAAGTACTAGAAATTGAGGTCAAAACGCTAATAGGGTTAAATAAATGGATTATTGATGTGGCTACTGATATGAGGGAGAATAATGATTCACAAGCTGGAGAATTGCAAAATTTGTCTATAAAGAGAGAAAATATCAAAGTTGATATTAAGGTAAAGAATTTGAACTCAGATAAAATTCATAATTTGAAATACATAAATGATGATCTTGCTACAAAACTATCTGAACTAGTTCAGAAGAGTCAAATGAAACAACAAGAGAATTCATGTTGTTTTAATTCTGTTGCTCAAGAAAAATTAAAAGTAAAGGGGAAAAGTGACTTGGTGGATAATCTGACATGTGAATTTGAAGATGAGATGAGTATAGGGAAGCTTCTCAAGATATAATTCTATTTCTAACTTTAATAAAGGGATATGAAGATTCAAAAGTTTGAAGAAGAGCGAGAATCAGTATAGAAGGAATTAGAAAAATCCAATTCTAGAGGAAAGCTGAAAATGAAGGACGCCTTAAACTTACTATTTGGTTATCCTATAGAAGGTGACGATGAAATGAAAAGAAAATATTCTATTTCTGAAGAGAAAAAATAACATATTTTCTTAGCTCAAAGACAATATGCTTTGGGAAAAATTGGCATTGGATTTGATGAATCCCCTCTCATTCATGATAGGAAGAGACCCATGAACAGTTCGAGAAATAGAAAAGGTCCTTCAGTTTCTAAAGAAAAATCTAAAAAGTATTTTACAGGAAGTAATGATATCATGTTCTATTTCTTGGGATTCATGTTCATACATCAAGATTTTGTTTAGAGTCTCAGGAATACATATCATGTTGTGAATTTAGAAATTTTTCTATATATGGGAATAAGAAGAATCATCATGAGAAATATGAAAGAAGAGTATCTTAGAAGAAAGTATCTATGAAGTGCTTCTATTTTGGAAGAATAGGAAACACCATGAGTATGTGTCAGGAATCCCAAAAGCTCAATGTCAGAAGAAGAACACAAGAATAATCTACATCTCAGCTGTGAAATGATGAAATGAGGTATGATTTTAATGGAAGATGCTTCATATGTTCTACTTAGGGGAATTTGGCTAGACAGTGCAGCAAAAAGAAAGTGGGGAAAGAAAAGGAACCTAGAAGTAGATCCCCAGAATAGGCAGTGTATAACGAAAAATCCTATACTGGAATACAACATGTTAAGCCTAAAAATTGGTTTACAATCTTAGGTAAATCACAAGGATCTCAATGAAAGGTGTATCAATCACCTCCTCTATTACAGTCACAACAACTCTCCTAGAGAGAATGTGAACAAACCTGAAAGAAAAAGGAAAGATCTATTCCAGTTGTGAGTAAGAAGAATGTGAATTTTTTGGAAGATTCATACCCAACAAGAAAGGGTGGCATGACTCGGAAAATTGACAAAAGAAAACTGAATAAATAATGTCATAAAAAATTTACATGTCATGCCACATAGGGGGAAGTGAAGGAAATAGAAATATCCATCTAATGGAGGAATAAGAAAGAGAATATGGATAGTGTAGAGATTCCCGCTCATAGAAAGAATCATTAGAAATGTAATTTGGGTGGAACCTTGAGGAATTAAATTTTTACTAGTGGGTATAAACCTCAAATTACAAATAAGGCCAAACCCATAGAACCTAAATATCAAAAGAAGACTCAGAATGTGGGTAAAGAATTCCTAGTCATATGGCCAGAACAGTAGAAGTTGGCTAGGTAGTTGGAGAAGGCAAGGGATGAGTGCAATTCTTTATAAGAAAGAATCAAAGGGTTGACCCAACATGATCAACCACAATCCTCTTCTTGGGGATTCTAGAAGATACCATCTCCCTATGTATATAAATTTTGTTAACTGATGATTTATGTGTTTCAAGTTTTAGGGAGATACGATCCAAGGGGAAGTGGCATATAAATATGAAAAGTGATGATGTGATATGCTTCAGTGTTTCAATAGATTAAAATCAGGTACTAGAGTTGAAGAAGAAAAGTAGAAATTGGGCACAATAGAAAGTGATTGTGTTATTAACTTTATCTCTTGTTTCCTACACTAATTTATAACTTAGTAGGCTTGGATATTTTGTTGATGGATCAATGCCAAGTACTAGATGAGAATAAATGGTGTAGGAGGAGAAAAAAATTTATGGGTCTAAACAATGGGGCCAATAATAAGAAGATTTGGACATCATAGGGGATCATTCTATCTAATAATCAAATGAAATGATATGAGAAGACAATAATCAGAATAGTTGAAGTTCATATATGATATCTGATTCAAAAAGTTCTATTACACAACAGTTCTATTATTCAAATCTGTATTAGAAGGTTGTGTTCTATAGAATTCAGGAGATGATATGATGAAGAGTCTACATTGAAACTGAAGAGCTGTCAAAGCTATACATGGGAGATCCAAGGGTTATAAGGTGCATTGAATATGTATCCATTGATATCATGTCCTAGTTCAGGGGTTATTTGTCTGCCAAGAGATGACAGATTGCAGTGAAGAAACAACAATCATGCATTTCATGATTATATATTTTGTTTTAACGATGTGGTATCAAATGACTATTTTCATGATACTAAGAAGCTGTTAGAGAATATCAAAAAATTTTCAATAAGAAACCTAGAAAATAAGTTGAATGAAATTATGTCACTATAAAATGACACAGTGATAAGATTCTTATTGAAAGTGATGAAGTGGTATGAGACTCAGGGGGAGAAGAAGTTAAAAATACTGATTCAGAAGAAGATACAGATAATGATCATGAAGAAATAAAGTTTATATCTATGAAGAAACCAAAGAGTTAAGATGAAATTGGAAGGAAGAATATCATTGGTGACATAAGGAGATAATGGAACATATATTTTTCAATCCAAATATGCTAAGAAGGTTCTGAAGAGATTTGGAATGGAAAATTACAAGGAGATGAAGACTCTGGTTGATACCTGGATGAAATTATCTAAATATGTTGAAGTTTGATATCAAAGAAATCCCAAGTAAATGAACATGATTATAGTGAAAAGAATAATTCAGTATATCAAAGGAATAGTTGATTTCAATTTGATGTATAATGACAAATATCAGCCAGAGTTGTTGGGATATACAGATGCAGATTGGTCTGGTTCAACAGATAATAGAAAATCAACATCAGAAGGTGCTTTCTATCTTGGTGGTTTGTATATTTATTGGATAATCAAGAAGAAATATTTCATTTCATTGATCACCATGGAGTCTGAGTATATTTCAGCCACTCAAGCATGCAGATAGTTATTGTGGATGAAGCAGCAGCTTGATGATATGGGAGTTGAAGTGAAGTCTCTAATCAGAATCCAGTGCGGTAACTCAAGTGATATAAATCTCAGTAAAAATCTCATACATCATTAAAGGACAAAAAACATTGAGATAAAGTATCATTTTATCAAGGAGAATGTTGAGTAGGGAATTGTAAACTTGGGGTATGTTCTTACAGAACTACAGGTTGCATAAATTTTGACAAAGGCCTTACCCAAGGAAGCTTTTGAGAGGCATCGACTGGCTCTGGGAGTTTAGTCGACTCCCCACACTTGAACAAGTGTGTATGTGGAACCCCCCACCCCCCCTCTCCCTAAGGTATGGTGTGTTTTTTTCTAATGTACTGATATGTGTTCTCTACTCTGTTACAGGCCACAAAGTAGTGACCTTTGGGTTTGTTGACAAAGAGGGAGAAATAGTTCCTTAAGGGAGATAAAATGTGGCTAAATAAGGGAGAAAATGTATTATTCAAAAACACGGGGAGAAGCTGATAGGTGGAGAATCAAGATAGGGGGAGAAACAAGATAGGGGGAGTATGAGTATTAAATCTGATGATGCTTGAAGTGATCAATCAAATATTAGATATCACTATAGTTGAAGTTTGTGATGAAATTAGTTTATTAGTATTAATAACTGGTGTTAGAAATAAACTGATTCATTGATGAACTTTTCATACTATTCTTGTTTCTCATGCCGAGTATTTATCATGTGGGGTTATAGTATGTGGTGAGTGAATCTTTGGTCGTTGTCTAAATCACAAGAGGTGAATTATGGAAGATGATGGAAGGAGATTCATTGAGGTATCAAAGTGCAGAGAATCGTTTTGAAAATAGTTGTCAACAAACCCAAAGGGGGAGATTGTTGGGAAAAAATCCCTCAAGGTAACATTGCATCGTTTTTTGGTTGGTTGTGTTTGTTGACAATGCAGGTTTTCATGGTGAATTTTCGAGTTCCATAGATGTTTTTGGCAATCCATGTTGACAAAGAACCTTGAAAAAGGAAGAAAATATCTGGAGGTGGTACAAAAAGAGAAGATACAAAGTGGCACCATTTTCCAGTGTTTGCCAAATTTTTGGGGTCCAAAATTTGGAGTTTGGTGAGCATCTCGAAAAGTGGATTTCCTTGAAGATCTCATCAAAATATGGAAAAGTTGTGAGTTTCACAAATATGGGCTTCATGAAGTGGATTTTGTGAAGACATAAAGAATGTTGAAGGTGTTCTTCCCAATTATGACTAGCTTCATGAATAGAAAAGGTGAAGAGAATTATGGCGAAGCATTGTGGTGGCGACTCAAATGAATTGACAGAACGCTCCATGATTACGATGAGCTTCATAATCTGAAAATTATCGTGGTTCTTCACAAAACAAAGTGAATTTCGGTGTAAATTTCAGAGCTTAGCGATTTGAGCTGATGTGGCACTGACTATGTGCGGAAGGTTCGATGGTCGGTGGAATCGCCTATAAATAGACCTCAACCCCCTTGAGATAAGTAGAGAGATCAAACGAAAAACTTTAATCTCTTGAATTATGAAAGAGATTCATGGATAAGGGAGCTTCGCAAAAGAAAAGGGAATTCATAGAGGCTGTTGAGCTCTACGAAAGGAAGTCACACCACGAAGGCTAGTTTGGCTTTGAGGAGGACGTGAGATTTGTAAAGGCTTGTTTAACTTTACTAAATTTCAAAGACTAGAATGAGATCTACGAAGTAGTGAACTATGAGATCTTGAGATATCTACAATCTAGTGAGCTTTATGAAATTGTGAGCTCTGCAAACCTATGAGATTCTCAAAGAGGTTGGATCATTGCAAAGGCTTGTTTGATCTTTTCAAAAGTGGGAGCTTCGGAAAGGCAGAGTTATTAGATAAAGAGTATCAAAAGGAATTTCTTAGTATTTCAGAGGCAAAGTGGTATTCATCTATGGATGAATGTTGGACTTTAACATAGCATCTATCAATAGTTGAGGATGCATGTATTCAAGGAAATGAATAGACCTACAGGTCTATAAACTGTGAGTGGATCCCTTCCAAGTGTAGTGAGAAAAGGAGGAGGAAGAAGGTTGTCCTTTATACTGGTAGTGATCTAGTGAGAGAGAAATAGGTATTGACCCTTGGGAAAGCAGTGAGATTACCCTAAACATTGTAAAGGCAGTGATCCTGGGCATAGAAATGATCTAGCCCGAATATTATTAGAAGTGAGATTTGGTGGATTTGGTACATCGGCGCATTGCCATTGTATTCTCCTTGGACATAGCCTAGTGAGGGTGAACCAAGTAAAAATCTTTGTGTCTTCCTATTTTCATTCCTGTATCGCATTAAAATCATTATCAACATTAGATAAATAAGGGATTAATAATATCAATAGTGACACATAAGTCCAAAAAAAGTGACCCTTATAATATTGAGTTCAAGATCTAGTGGGGAAGGAAGAATTTTGAAATAGAATATCTATACCCTGATTCACCCCCCCCCCCCTCAGGGTATTTAGGCCCCTTTTGGTCCTAATATCATGTGATCCCCCTCTATAATTTATTATAGAGGATTCACACAGTCATATGACCTCAGGCGTATGGTTTGAAAACCTATGTGCATCCCTCTCATGTTCTCAAAGTTTTCTAGGAAAAGTTTTATGGTTTAGATCAATCATGTCCCTTAACAAGTTTGAGTCGTATTGTTGAGCTTCATAGTTAGTACTAACCATGCACCAATCATGCACCTAAGGCTATCACACTCGAACTGGTCTTTCAAATCCCATAACTCTTGAAACTCATCTAGACTTTTGAGACGCCACTCAAGCTTTAAACCTCATCAAAAAACAATACTTTCAAGTGTTATAAATCTTAAAATTCCATTTCGAAGCTCGATTCAATTTTTGACCCATCCACCTAATGAAATTTCAAATTCCTTTCGAAATTCCAACCTGGTCCAAAAAATGAGATATTATAATCTACCCACCTTTGAAATTATCAACCCTAGGAATCCTTTAGGAATAATAAAAACATCACCCAACCTAATTGGGTCGTAAATATCTGATTAAACAGCCACGTTGCGTTTTCAAATGTCCAATGCACCTATAAGCATTACTTTGAACACACATTACACAAGACGCTAAAATTTGATCCAACACTCGTATAAAAAGATAAAACACTAATACAACACTTACTCAATCCCTTCTAACTTGAGACAAGTTTATGACTTTGTCTCTTTCATTGACTAACCTATGGAGCTTCCCACCATATACTTTAGTTTTAAATAGTCAATTCCAAGTCACAGTACTCCAAATATCAGAATTGAATTTGAAAACATGTCCTCAGATACCTAACAATGCTCCTAGCATGATTCTAAACCTTTTACACCCATTAACACATTAGGACACTACCCTCGGTCCTCGATTGATCGAAATGGTCTAATTCCAATTATCCCATATTAGATTAGTCACACTGACTTTTCTTTGAAAAGCCTCATCCAACCTTTACACTGAACTTGCCTCATCCAAATGGTGTACTAGATGCAGTTCCTCATTGATCGCATTCAACCAACAAGAAAAATCAAGTCGATCCACTTTTGGCCAACTATTTATGAAAATTCTCAACTTTAACAGTCAACGCATCCAAAAACAAATCTCAACACATTTATTCTAAGGTGTACTGTGATTTTTTCAAGTATGATCACCGAATTCCATTCCCAAATTTTAGTGACATCTCCCAATTGGACCATATCCTACTCATTTTTTAAATATGTCACAACATAAAAACTAGTAAAAAACCAATCCAGAGCCCCTGGACTATCACAAGATATCCCGGTCTAGACGCCCATATTTGGACTTCACCCAGGTCCTCATTTGAATCTACACCTGAAATTTAACAAGAAATAGCAATGTACATTATTCCATTTATTCAAAGGTATATAAAATCCAAAACAGCCATCACACAACTGGTATCAGGGTATCATAACCCTTCTCACATGAGGTTCGACCACCAGTGGTCGATGTATCACTCCCCACCATAGGATCATCCTTACCATTGATCCAATAAAAAAAACATAATTACCACATCCCATGCTTCACCTATCACTGGCCATAAGATTGTCATGGATAAAAACCCAATCATCTCTGGTCACTAACATAAATATCATTCATCACATGTTCCCCCCTTCTCAATAATGGTGCTCATGGAATTTGATGAAATCCAACTTAGAATAAGTTTCACCAATCTCACAAGTCCAAAGGTGTACTCACCACTTTATGGATTACCCTATACTTCTCCTTGAGTGAAAATCACATTGAGTACTTTTATTATACTAGAAAAAGAGATATTTATATAGTTCGATGCATAGCTAATGTTGTCTCAGCATACCCAGGATGATATCAATATATGGACATGATCAAATCCATACTAGGAGTAAACTAAAATTCAATTGATATGTGTGTATCCCTCACTCTCTATATCACACTCGAGTCAAAACAAGATATATTTTCCTTTAACCAACTCTTGACACCATGTCTCTTGACAATGTGTGTTAAGTTCCATTCATGGTTCAACCATGTCATGGAATTAGCTCTATTTCAATTTATCCCTCTCATCATGGGGGAACTTATTTTAATTTACCCAAATATATAGGTATCTATTCCCACATGAAAAAAATTCGAATCCATCGATCCTTGGATCTCACCTGAATACTCACTAATGTTTCATATAAATAGTTACTACACGCAACTAGAGAGAACAATTCTCGCTATACACAATGGGTGTACATACTGTGCCACTCGGTTCAAGACTCGATTCACGCTCCTATGATTTTTCCATCAACAAGTTCAAGATGACTATGCTACCCGGCATATCAGTATCATTATTTCATAAGTTCCCTTGGAAATTATCTTAAAAAATAAAACCTTGCCTATGTCATTATTTATCAAATGACTTCCCATATCATGATTTTGTTTCAGAAATTTAAACATCAATCGAACAACCACTAGTCAACTGGTCTAGGCACCTGAACAATCCTTCCCATCTAAACCAGTCTTGATACCTAGTACTCTAGGTGCTTATTTATAAAACTCAAGGCATCATTATTCCTATATGGAAAAACTCAAGTACCCATTATGAATCTGTCTTTAAATGAGTATAAAACCAAGCTTATTTCACTTAAGGAAAATTTAAACCTAAATCAAAACTCTCTCATAGGTTTACCTTGATTAAACTAAACATCATTGACCTACTAGGATATGAGTGAAAACTAAGGGTCATTAGGTATTACACCTAGGAATACTAATTAAAATTCATAAATAAGTCAACTAGGTCCATCCACTAGCCCAAAGGTCTCTTGCATGAGAACCACATCCCACTTTAGAGAATCTATTATGAAAAAATTAATGTGCCTATAAGATCTCTCTAAATAGGTACAACTGAAAAATGGTAAAAATATCATCAACCTACAAGGTTCAAACTGGAAAACATAGTATTAATGGCATCACCTGGTCTTCATCATCCTACCAGGACTTGATTTTCTCCAAGCATCCTCATAGGGGATTTCTCCCTGGAGGTTCGTAACACTGATGTAGAATGGATAAGATCTGACACTCACTAGGCATCTATATATGGTAATACCCCCTCGAGCATCAACTTTCCAAAAACACATCCACCTACCTAGGGTGCCGTTTTGTCAACTAAGGGTCTTATCTAAATCAAACGATCAAGGAAAATAACTTAGTGTGCCAAAGTGCTTGGCTCAAAATTTAAACGAATTTTTATTTTCAAGGGTGTTACCACAATGGGCTAACCACTCATTCACTCAAGTCATCAGATTTTAAAATTAGAGTCACACATAAAAAGTCGCTAGGCCTCACTGCCTAAAATTTAGGTTCAATGCAACATAAAAATACCACTAAAACCTATGGGAAACATCTGCATTCCCATTCTATGTAGCTTCAAGGAAACATTTAAAACTAACCCTTACATGAGGTTCCATGCTATTAGAACCACTAAAGGTTTTATTTGAGATATTACACAACTTCAAATTCATTTTAAATGTTAAAGAGGCTCACACATATGAAACTTCATGTTAAAGATATAAAGGATCTCAAACTATACTTATCACTTTATTGAGCTATCATCATGTATAATTTTAGGAAAATTATCTAATAATTTCCTTTTTTAATCCATTTAATTTATCCTTAAATTATGATAACTAGATTAGTTAAAGAAAATTTCAATTCCAAGCTATAGAGGAAAACACACTTTAGGTTGAAATTATTATTTTAATTAATTGAATCCTCATATCAAAAAATCTCAAAAATTATAAAAAAAATGTATTTTATCAATTTAATGGGATTGATCTAGTATAATTACAACTTACATTTATAAAAAAACATCATTTAAGTGGTTTCTAACACTTTAAATAATTATCCCTATAATCACAAGCATACCCCCATGGGGTAATGTACTAAAGCATATAAATATAGAGATGACCTACGAGGGTCCCATCATTTCAACCTAAGTTTAGTTATATCATCATTCATTTCCAATTTATGGACTCAACACTCTATAAAGTACAATTGTCATCCCATTTAAGTAAAACCCAGTAATAGTCAATTTATCATAATTTTGTCACAACCTTTATAGGGTTATCTCATAAATATATATTGTTAAAACTCACCTATAAGGGCTGAGTAAAGTATATAAGGATTCAGTTATATGGGTCATCATTCCCAAGTTATAAAGGTACTAGCCTTTATAAGTTACAATTAACACTCCATTTAACTAAAATCCATAAAAAATAGCTTTTATTTATTAAAAATCAGCCAATTACTTTCCATTTTCAAGAATAAATTTCAAAATTATTTCATTTATTTAATTAAATAGTTTATTTAGATAAAATATCATTATCACGCTATGTGGGAAAATTCCATTTAGGTTGATGTTAAAAATTTATTTAACTAACCTTATATTATAACCATATAAAGGAATTTATCACATCAACTAAAAATATAGGTAACCATGGAATGGAATCATAGAAGCATGGTATATGAGTAAGAATGCTAAATAATCACACAATCATGGAATAATGATAAGCATATAACATAATCAAACAAGAATGGTATACAAATAAGCATGTTAATGACATGTGAATCCTATGTTCCCAAAATGATGCATGAACACACGTCATCTCTTTCCATATTGATCCAATAGGTAAATCCCATAAATAACTAAATCAATAACTAGTGTAAATACAACAATCACTTAAGTTGAAATAATAATCAACTATAATAATAAACCATCATGAACAATAATCCCATCCCTGGAAACTTAAACTTTACCTCATGCGTGGGTTTTCCATTCCCAGACATGATCTATTTATCAAGTGCTAACACATTCCAAGTCTCCTATCTACAATCCCAAAATAGTAAGACAAAGGAAGAAAAGTAAGCCTTGATACCACTCTGTTACGTCCCGACCTGAGATCCACAAAAATGGTTCCTCAAGCTGGTTGGTGACACGATCTCAAGCGTACCTCCCCATACGCCAGAGGCTGCCGACTAGAAGCAAGGGTCTAATGTTGGTACATTTGGGAGACTATAACCATTAGATTAGTACTAAATACAGCAAAATCAATAATAAATAAAGGAAATGGAAGATATATTATGGGACAATAGTAGTAATCATAAACAGATAACTATCCTAAAGACAAATAATCCCACCATGTGTGAACATGATAAGGAATCAAAAAAAAGGTAGTCAACATATATTTAGTAATATATATGACAAGGATATACTGATAAAAGAAAAAATAAATAAAATACTCTAACTCTAGGAGGCAACCTGGGTACATTCTCAGCCACTAAACTCATTCCAAATCCTAACCTAGAAGATACACATCAGGAAGCACAAGCCAAGTCCTAACCTACAGTCAAGATATTTGTTTGAGTACCAAATGATGACCTGGACAGGGTGTCAGTAAAACTCAGTAGTCCACCACCAATATTTTCTAATGAAAATCAAGTCTGTGAATATAAAATAATACATTATTAATGTATATTAACAGAATTAGTAAAATAAATAGACCATGTCAGACTAGGTTCCTCATGAGATACCCATATGATACCACCTATTTTGACCAAATCCATAATGTTTATGAATCTGTACATTTTATATAATAGACTCAGGACTCATGGTATATAAATAAGTTTCCCATGTGAAATTTAAAACATATTGGGTTTCATATCTAAAGATAGGCATCAATAAAAACACATAAACAAAGGGAGAGTGGGAATCATGTCCGAAAATTCTCATTAATTGATAAGGGGCACCATGACCAACAATTTATCTAAAATAATAATAATAATAATAATAATGAAAAGTTCATCCATGTCCAACACATTTAATTATAAGTAATGATAAGGTCCCCACACCAAACAACTCAATAAGTAATGATATGGGGTTTTGTGCCCAACAATTCAATAGGTAATGATATGGGGTGCCATGCCAAAAAAAATCAAATAAAACTGATATGGAATGTTGTTTCCAACAAGTTATAAAAATAATGATAAGGCACAAACCATCTAACAAATTCAAATAATAAAGGGCAATGTCATGTCTAACAATTATAACTAAATGGTGATGAGTGTCATGTCCAACATCACTTAACCATTTATAATTCATTCAATTTAAAGATCCTTGTGAGCCCATCCATGGAATTCCATATCAGAATTTAAGTGACCCTCAATGAAATGAATAAATATATGTTCCACCTCCGAGGTGGTTCATTTGGGTGATGATGAAATGGTCCGATGAGAATTATCACCCGTATCTTTTTTGAGAGACGATTTCTTGTCAAATTCACCATTTCTTTTGTTTCAACCTATTCTGTGTCATTATCCTTTAAAAGAAGGTTGGATTAACCCTATGGGGATAGGGTAATTCACCCCTTTCATATTTCGAAGGGGATTCCACAGTCGGATGATCCTAGAAGGCGATTGCATGGGTTCAAGTACTTGTGAAATCGGTTCTCCTCAGATATAACTTCCTCAGATGATCTCCAACGGGTTTATTCGTGGAGGTAGAAACACCCAACGACCCTCGTATCCATGATTCATGGATGTTCTTTCCAAATTTAGGTGCTCATTGGTTGATGATTCATCCAACAACACTTAAGGACTCCATTGGTTGATAGGATGGGAAGTCGGGCTCACCACACCCTTTTGGGGGAGGATTATTGCCTATTCCAGGACACTCTTATAGATTTAAGTCATGTTCATATGTTTGTGAATCCTTGGTTCATTCTCAAATAGTGTGTCCATGGGCTACCCCTAGTTTGTAGAATCATCATAAGCATTTATGGATTTGATTCTATGGAGGTAATACTGACTTGAGCCATACAATAAGGCACTATGAAGTACATTGTCATCCAGGTGGGACGGAAGGACACTTGATATTGGGATCGAACCCATAATATGGGTTTCTTACATATCCTCGAGAGAGAAATTAGAACCCACGTAGTTCAGAATGGCTGAGGATTACGCATGGACACTGCCCATTTGGTGGGACATGATTAGGTGAACCCTTTTATAGGGAACCCTTTTGAGCTCGGGCCTTCAGGTAGTCATCCTACATATCCTAGTTTGATCAGGAATTGGAGTTCTCATAGTTCAGAATGGTTTGGATGTTTTAATCTTCACAAACCTCTAAGCCCACGTGAGTTATTCTTTGTGTGAGGAATAAGAGGATGTGAGAGATCCAACCAACCACATGCTTCCTCTCCGACTGGTCAGAGAGGGCAAGCCTACGGTGAAATATGTTGGGGCAACGGTGGGAAAGAGAACAAAGCGATGAACCTTTCAATGTGAAATGGAATTAGAGGTCATGTGACTCGGCCTCAGAATATTGGGGACTTACCTCAATGGGGGTGCCCCAGAATTCATTTTGGGAAGGGGAGGAGTGTCATCTTCATCAAAGGGGGAAGCGAACATAACCCCTTTGAATGATCACTATTCCTCATTGAATGGAAAAGCATGTGATCATCCTTAATCCCTATAATGAGGAGGTTCACATTGGTATCCCAGGGTTGGACTCTGAGTTACCATAGGAATGTAAACCCACAGACATTCCTGAATTCCAAAACATTGTGGGGAGAGCCTTAGTGACTCTTCTTACCATGGCTATGTAGACTCAAAGGGGCACGCTGATGCACCAGATGGCTTTATCATACGGGTCCAGTGGCTTTGGAGGAGGCTTTAACCTGATGTTGGGGGACTGGTTTGTGGAGGGATTATGAAGGACTGGATGGTAATGGAGGAGCGAGATTGGAATCAGAGGAAATAATACCTGAAAACACCCCATTTCGAGTACTATTTTCTTATGCGGGATGGGGGAAGCCCCGCATACCGTAGTGGTATGTGAACAGAGGGGTTGTTCACATACTGAATCGATACTTAGGCATGGGTATAGACCACCGTGCACCATAGTGGTATGTGGTCCTAGATGTAGCCTATCACGCCGCTTTGGATATCATCATCATACTGATGTATTACATAGCGCTGAGTTAAAACAGCATAGTGATACACTACATGGAACACCATATTGAAGGAAGGTCCAGGGGACTATGATTCCTGGGTAGTTCATCCATGAGAAATATGTGGTTCATGGTTTCACCATTTAGGTTTGTGGTTCTTTTATTATTATTAAGTTCCCCCGTTTTATGGTTTGCGGCTAGATGTACCTATGGAGAGAGTGATTTTCAATTTAGGCTTCGTCGATGATTCAAGACTAAAGCCTGAATCTTCCCTGAGTTCTTTCTTACAACCTTGGGGTTCCCTCCAAGATTTCGTCGTTCGTTCTTCTCTCAATTCCTTTTGTTCTTATTTTATATAGAATTGGGGAAATCATATCTATCTACATACGACACCATTTACAGAGGCCCATGAAGAGATATCTTGACCTGTGGAAGACTCGGTCAACTGGGGTTTGTGGAGACAATGGTTCACAATCATGGTTCGTGGAACCCTGCCGGTTTTCTTTATTCGCGAACCATTATGTTCGTGAGACGGTATGTGGATGGCCTTCGCGTGCATGATTCCTTCAGCGACGTGGTTCACAGTGTACCTTGTTCATTGTCCATTACTCCATAGGCCAGTGCCTCGTGGATCATTCTGCATATTGGTGTTTCATGATCTAGGCGGTTTGCGAACCCTTCCCAATGATGGTACACAGTCCATTTAAAATCCTTTGAAAACTTGAGTTCCTTCAATTTTCTTCTGAAATTTGAAACTCAATTTTAGTCTATTCACCTTGATAGACTTGTAGAAGTAATTTCTTCCTTTTTCAAAGTGATTTTGGGATTATTTTCTTCCCATGAAGAATTTTTTAGGACCCTACAAATGCCCCCCATCATAATGGGGTCTGTTCAGAACGAAAAGGGGACTATTCTAATGTAGAAGAGATCATGAACTAAAATGGTTCGCAGTAGAATAGATAAGCCCAGTAATAGGCGACCATACCTATATATAGGGGCCCATGTCATTTTTATTTTACCGTTTCTCATGGAAAAAGTGCTCTTGACATCACTGGATTCCTTTGCATTTGCGTACTGTGCTTTTTGTGAAAATTCATTTTGCGAACTGCTTCGTACGTGCCGCGAACCAAACTTTTCACCATTATTCTGTCTGTGAACCGAATTTTGGATTTTTCGAATGGTGTTGTGGAATTTTAAAACTAAAATCTATATTCCATGTAGGATAATGCTATGCTGATCATCTTTCTACATACTGAGCTTGAACCGGCAAACCGAACTTTAAGAATTAATAATACAAACTTAAACTTTTAATCCAAAATCTTTAAACATGAACTTAATCAAGGCCTAGGTTCATGGTATCCACCTTCCGTGAACCCTTCTGTTTGTTGTCCAATGATCCGTAGGCCAAAACTTCATATCTTCTTCATGTACCATGGGTGTACGCAGTGTAACGTTTCTTTATACTGTAGCCATATGCGGCGATTTCTTACACTTATTATGCAGTATGCAGGATATTCCTATCGCATACTGTTTCTAGGAACAATATGCATAACCTTATACATATTTATTTTTTATTCCTTTATCCATCCCTTTGTATCCTTTATCCAAAAACTCTTATTGGACTGATTTTTATTGTCTTTTGGATCTTCTTGTGCAGGCTACAATGGCTGCTTCACAGGCTGTAACTGATGTTGCTGCTTCTTCTGAGGCTACTACTACTGTCCCTCTTTCTGATGCTCATGAAAAATCAAAGAACATGGCATCTTTGGTCAATGACAAAATTCTGGTCGTTCCATTTCACCAATCTCTGGAAAATATTCTTATGGTGATCCAATGGGAGTACCCAGCTTCAGACAGGCTTCCTTCTTATAGGTTTGGCCTATTGTCTGACATAGAAATCCCAGTACCAAATCCGACCTATCAGCCTACTACCTGAATAATTAATACCTCTATTCTGAAGGAATTGATTTCTTCCAAGGGTAATTACCTTCAGAGAGATACTACCTCCGAGTCCTTGCTGAACTATGCACCTCAAACTTTAGAGGGAGTATAGCAGAAGCCCGACCAAACGGCCCACTATTAAAAGAGCATCATGTGGAAAGTTACAGCGAATGAGCAGCATGGTTGGTCATCCCAGTAGGATCTTCGCTCTAGAGGCTCGTTAGGCTTGGACTGAGGGTGGCCTTTTTGGGTTCCCCAGAGTTGTGAAGAATTACAAACCAAGTTGTAGTCTATGGGACTATACAAGGCTTCTTGGGTTTCTCATACATACACCCATCGTCCTACTTCCCTTATTTCACAGCTCCTAAGCAGGTGGGGTCCAAACATCAATACCTTCCATTTGACCCACAGGGAGGTCGACATCAGTCTTTGAGACATTCAGCTAATATCATGTGTCCCTATCATTGGGGACATGTATAATTAATTTCTTCCTCCCTCCTCTACTTGGGATGAAAAGGAAAGGACCCCTTCTTTGGATAGGAAACTCATCGTTCATGCAAAGACACTCTTGAAGGAAATCGATATTTATCCAAAGTAGTATGTTCCCTTTGATGACTGGTCTGGTGCTTTTGTTAAGCATACTGTTCTAGAGCCTGATCTGTAGAGACCCAAGGCTTGTCATACCAAAACCACCTGGAGGCGAGCGGGTACTTACCAGCCCACCCTGGAAGAGAGGAATTTTTAGAAATAGGGATGGGGGCTCATCCCTGATGTCAATCTATTATTTCAAATAGTATTTTTCTTGGCCATGTTTCTGAGCGGGTGGATCTTACCAGTGTAGGAATCTGGAGGTGTAAGAGCCTCAACTTTTATCATGGACACTCAGTTGGCCACTGGGAAATGTATCAATTTAGCAATCCCATTGTTGGCCAAGATTTACCACCTACTGGGTCGAATCAGTGAGGGGGGGCACCTTATCAAATGACTAGGCCCTTCCAGATTATTTGGGGCTAGATGGGACCCCACATAGGAGGTTATTATTTAATTAATTCATTACCAATTCTGTATTCCACCCTCCGATCGTATCTTCATAGCACCATCAGGGTTATACTAGTGGTTTGGGATTCACAGGATAAGCAAGAGGAGTAAACCAAAAAGAACAAGCAATACTTAATAGCTTATCTAAACATTTATGAATATTACTCTTATCACCCCTATGATTCTCTTACTTTTACTATTACAAATAATGCATGTGAGGACTTTTTCAACTAAGGTTACTTCTTTTTTTTAGAGAAGGCGTCCTGGTTGCCCGTATCGGAGGGGAGCTTATTTGCGAGGGATATGCACCCTGCCGATTTAGTCATCAATTTAACTATGTCCATATGTTGTGCCCTCCTGCTCTCAATAGTGCTTGTTAGGAGAAGCATCTGATGATTGCCCATCGACTATGGCTAATGTTCACCTGGGAGGAGACCCAGTGTCAGGCCATACTTCTGGATCCTGGGGATTTTGTGCCCTTCCTTACCAAAAACTATGCTAAGGGATGGATTAAATCATATCCTGATGGACAATTAGCCGACCTGGTGCCTATCGTGAAAACTTTGATGGCATCTAGGGAAAAGGGAAAGGAGAAAAAAAAGGGATTTATTGAACACTATCGACCCAAAAAAGTACTCTGAATTCCTCTTGGCTCCCCCCTAAAGAAATTTTTGAAAGATGGGGTTGTGAACTCATGGGCGGCTGAAAAAGCTATTGAAGTTGCTGTTGGGAGTTCACCATCCACCCCCCCCCCAGGCTGATTTTCTAGTGGCCTGAAGGCAATGGGGCCTTCTAAAAGGCCATCCATCTACTCACAACTGATCCCCTCTTGATTTATGGAAGATCCTCCATACTAGGGAAGTTGTTCTTACTGGAATTGGCTATGTTTCAGCACCCACTGACCTTTCTTTTTATGAGGATCCAGATAGAGGGAGTTTCTACCTTAAGGACCTCAAGACCCTCATCCATTCACGAAGTGGTCAGCGCAAGTACTTGCATCAGGTACTTTCCATGCTACAAACAAAAACCATTTATGAGGATGATGACGTCATTGTCTCACCTATTGTGGATGCCACAGAAAAATATTCTTACTTGTTCCCATAGTCTCATAAATATTTCTATTCTCAAGGTCCTGAGTTTGTGGGGACACCTGGGAAACATTTGCGGTTGTAGAAACCCGATCTGTTCCCTTATACCAACTCTCCATCACTGTCCATCCCAATTACAGTAGTATTTCCGGGTGCCTGGAGAGTATGGGATGAATTGAGGGTGAGCGCCTAAAATGAAGATATATGGATGCTTCTCTAAGAGGTAAGTTTTGACCTTATGGGTTTTGGGGGATCCATTGCTCCTACCAAAATTTCGGCTGACGAAGAGCCTGAGGAGGTGTCTACCTACTTGAATGAAATGGACAAGTGTCTCCACGCTCCTGCAGACAGGTATTACTAGTCAGACTTCATGGCGTTGATGGAAGTACTCCCGCGGCTTATGAGAGAGGTTTTATCTGCAACCCCTAACCTTGAACTATTTAAATGTGGATATTCTAAAGGTCCCTCCCCCTCTTTTTTTGCAAGGGGGGTTAGGATCTTGGGAAATGGTCTTTTCCCTGATTTATTCTCCTGGAGGTACTGCAGTTGGGGAGTGTTCCCTATCAATGGTAGGGGGTACTACGAAAGGATCCCCTGGAGTCCAAGAACACATGGAAGTGGTCATTGTAGACCCTTCCATGGAATTTCCTCCTCCAAATACTCTTGGTGATATTATTTAGGAGCTATCCCCTTGAAAATCAAAGAAATGCAAGGAATCCTCCCAACTATCAAGGCGTATTCGAAGGGGAATCACAAGTAACTATATGTTCACCTGGTTATTGAACCAAGTATCCTTATCTTTTCAACTCACTGGTATATATGTTTACTTTGACGCATGGCCTATTAGTAACCAAATGATGACCGCTCAATAATTTATATCTTCTATCCCTTTTAGGGTATAGGAAGGATTGACATCTTTTTCGATTGACCGAAATAGGGAAACAGGGCCATCTGAAGAGACCAGGGGTGTTGTTGACCCCTCAGGTGTGCCTGCTCCCACTTAGACAATCTCTACCCCAATAATAGAAGGATTTCCTGAAGTTGAGGGCTAACTTAACTGTGATGATCCGACTCTCATGGAGAGATACATGGTAGTCTTTATAGTAGGGGCTGAGTCTAATGGTGAGCCCCAATCCTTGCTATATTTTGGAGGGACTCCAAATACTAAGGAGCCAGTCAATCTTGATTGGATGGCCTTCGCTCCTATAGAGGGAGTCACTCCAAATATTGATATTCCACCTGCTCATGGTGGATGTAGATAAGTCACAATCGGGGAGGTTGATGTTCTGACCCCTAAAAATTTGGAGCGGGATATCATGCCATTTTCTCCAGTTCTAAGAGGATTTATGTTTTCTGACCCCATGATCTCGATACCAGTACCTTCATCTAGACTGACTATCACTACATGCCTTATATTAATCAGAAAACTTCTGAGGGTCGCCTTGAGGGATACTCTTTTGGCAAAGAATGGCCCCAGGTCTTTAGTATTCCTGAGTAACCACAGAGCACAACTGATGATTGAAGATTTAGCACTGCCTGTTTTAGATAGTAGTACTATTGCGGGGGTAGGAGGTACTAAATCCTTATGCTCCTTATCCTCATAATCACAATCACAAGACTTAGTAATAGCGGAAGACGTCCCTGCTCTATCCTACACTATAATTACTAGAGATGAGGTTGTTGCTTGTCCGAGCCGTGTTATGGAAACTGAATCTAATGCCTATACTGTAGCATTTATTCCCAACTACATTTCATCATTAGGGAGTGAATCCAAGATCGATCAGTAAATCCTGGTCGATCTCCATCCCATTCAGAAAAAGGCATAGAGGAACATTTGGAGATTAATTTCTCATACTCCATTGGCTAAGATGCCAGTGAAATTTCCAAAGTTACATTACTTGTTTGTGTCCCTAGATTTTGGTGGATTTTACTATCATGTTATTTATGATATATTAAGGTAGGTTTTCACTGCTCGGGAAGCAACTGGTGCACTTGAATCTCAACTTTCTATGGCAGAGTTGATGTCTTATCTTGCTACTACACGGTAAATTCTTATTAACAAAGCTATCACCCATGCCAGAGCAGTTGCAAGGTTGAAAAATGAACTCATGAAGAAAGAGTATTTAATAGAAAAACTTGACTAGGAAGTAGAGAAAAAAATCTAGAAACCGGAGAATCTTAAACAGGAATGGGCCTGGGCTGCGATTGTCGTCGAAGAGGGGTGATGGAAAATGTAAGAAGGAGAAAGGACCAGCCATCAATCCATGATGGATGTGGAGGTGTTGTGGGTGAGAGCAGAGGCCAAGACTATGAATTTATTGAAGCTTTTCCAAGCCATTGAGGAGTCGCATCAATCATTAATGCAACTCTACGACTCTGTCGAACATCTCTTGTAAAGTTCATGTCTGGCTTACAAGGAGAGGCATTGTGGATGCCCACCATACATTTTTATGAAATATGATGGAACTGATTTGTCTTTGAATGATTCTTCTATGCCTTTTCTTATCATATCAATTAATCATAATCAATCATGTAAACATTTTTTTGATCAGGTATTAATTTTAAACCATGACCAGTAAACTGAAATAATCGACTTGGGCTCTAATTCTTGCCTGAGTTACGGGACATAGAAAGCATAGTTAGACTATTGCTGAGGTTTTATGGAACAACCTCATGAACTTTCATATATTTTTTCATTATTACCTAATTTTATCCTAATCCTTCTTGACATAGGCTTAGCGGGAATAACTTGAATTTTTCTTAGGTCATTCTTTGCAGGTTTTCGACCTGACAAGCTTTACATGTCTTTTGATGGATCAACATTTTTAACGAAATGATACTCGACTTTTACCCAGAGGTGCCTTATGAGTATTTTACCTACAGAAAGTGTGGTGTCTTTTTTTGTGGGTAGTTCCCTTCCTACCAATTAAACTTATTACTGATGTTTTAGGTCGAATATATTTGACCAAACTTAATGGGATAGGGACCCCAATTCAGGATTTGTTAGCCAGGAGTGTTCTAATATCCTTCAGACATGGATTAGGGATTTTTATTGGCCCTTAATTTGTTATTTATAGATCTGCATGAGGCTCATAATATGTTTAAGGCATACGAAGGTAGTAGAGGAATCTCCTGGGGATGAATTTTCCTTTTATTGATGGCCATTTTGTAAGTGAAATATGCAAGGACACTAAGGCATGATGTGCATAGTCAAACAAAGGTGTTCGCAGAACACTGGCCTTTCATATCTGATGTCCTAGTAGGGTTTGCAACACTTTGGATTTATTTTGATGTTGGAAGCCATAGTGGGTGGGTGGTTTGAGTAATGGTGTCCAAAAATATTAGGGACATTCATATCGTCTTTGAGTGGGCAACTGTTCCCACTTGGTTCTTACTTGTGTAAGGGGGAACTGGTGAATGGCTAGTTTAGTTAGAAATCCCTTTATGTCAGGGACATTTGGAGAGAGGAAGGTATGTAATCTGTTATCCAGAAGTTTTCCAAATCTAGGGTGTGACAGAACATGAATGTCATTTGAGCATACGGAAGCTGTAAAGGACTCTCCTAGGAATGAATTTTCCTTTGATTGACGACCATTTTGTAGGTTACATATGCAGAGCCACTGGGGCATGATGTTCATAGCTAAACAAAGGTGTCTACAGGACACTAGCCTTCTATCTCCGATGGCTATGGATATTGGTAACTTTCTAAATACGGGATGTGACCTTCGACAAGGGCTGAACCAAAGAATGAAAAGGGACATTTTATATGAACTTCTCCTGGAAACCCAGAAATGAGTGGGGGAATTTTTCTTTTGTATGTGGATCAACTTCACGCATATGGATGGCGTATATTTAGAAATCTAAAACGAGACCATAGATGAATTGGGCTTGTATGTTCTAATATATCTAGGATGTGTATAGGGAGGAAAATGTAAACCATGACTTTGAGGGACCTTGAATCGGGAGGGATGGAATGGGGCTTGAAATCCACTGGGTGTACTGAGATAGGAGAGGACTCTCCTGGGGATGAATTTTCCTTTGATTGACATTTGTTTTTGTGGGAAACATATGCAGATCCACCAAGGCATGATGTGAATATTCAAACAAAGGTGTTCGTAGGAAACTGTCTTTCTATCTCAAATGGACTTGAATGATTATGGGGATCCAAGATCACTCAGAGTATGGAGTTTGAGGTATGGAAGTAGTGTATCTGGACATATTGGAAACATTTGGGCTGCAATTTACTCACAGAATTAGTTATCCCTTATCTAGAACTCGCTAACATGTAGGGTGAGGTGTTCGTCCCATATTTAGGTTACCCATTCATTTAATGTCACATGGCCAGGATGTGGGGTTCCTGTCGGAGAAGGGAACCATAACATTCCTTTTAAGGTCATGCTACTAGGACCAAATTCCTAGACTATTTTTCCATAATGTCATTGTGGATCTCTCACTAAGATCCCTAAGCTCATGTGATCTATGCTAGATGTGAGAAACAAGGGATTACGAGGGTTCCAGATCACCACCTAAGAATAAAAAATCAACATCATAGATCACTTTAGGCTTAAACTATTACTATGAAGTTTAACATCATACATAAAGGATAATTTTGGACTTGCAGTTTAATGTCGTGCGGTGAGGACATGATGTTGCCATAAAGATATTTAATAGAATTCAAGTTAATCAAAATCAGGATGTTTTTTCATTCCTTAGACATGAGTGATGATATTGGGTTTAAACCATATTCTTGGGGGGGAACTTGGATTAGGAGGGATGGCATGGGGCGTGGAAGCCATCGGGCAATCGAGATGGGAGAGAACTCTCCTGGGGAAGAATTTGCCTTTGATTGACAGTTATTTTTGTGGGAAACATATGTAGAGCCATGTAATGGAATAGACCCTCCTAGTCTCATACTTTTCCAAAAACTTGGTTCCACCAAAACAGTGTCACCAGTCATGGTGGCACCAGTCACGGCGGCAGCATGATGGTGGCACTGGTCATGGCGGCAGCGTGACGGTGGCACCGGTCACTGTGGCACCGTGATGGTGGCACTAGTCATGGTAGAACCGGTCATGGTAGCACTGTGATGGTGGTACCATTCACAGCAGCGTGACAATGGCACCGGTCATGGCGGCACCATGATAGTGGCATCGTGACAGTCGCACCGGTCATGGTAGAATCGGTCGCAGTAGAACTATGACAGTGGTACCGGTTATGGTAGCATCGTGATGGTGGCACCATAGCGGTCGCACCATCACGGTTACACACCAAAACATTGGAACTACTTACAGTGTTCCACCAAACTGGTGGCACTGTGATGGTGTCACCATTTCGGTGTCTCACCAAATGGTGTCCCGCCTTTTTTTTCTAGTTTCTTGAGTTTTCCCAATTCCTCCTTTGCAACGTTTCTTTTGATGTAAAAGTGTTTAAATACCCCCTTTCAAACCCATTTAAATCCCATAAATGATATCTAAAATCCCCCAAGAGCTTCGCGACCCTTGACATACCAAAATGTGTGGTTTTTCCCTCGGTTTCACACCCTTTTTCACGTACTTTCCAGTTCCACCCCTGTTACATGTTTTCCTCTATTTAAAGGAAACCCTTTAACTCACAGTCGTTATGGCCACCTCTCTAATGAGAATTATTAAATGAAAATTAATTCCATCGTGTGTAACCACCCAACTGCATAGAGAAACCATGATCCACCTATAAAGTCATTCAATATTTCAAATCCTATAACTCCAGGATCTCACCTTTTATCGTAAGGGGATTATTTATTCTCCTTGGATAGTCTTTTTCCCTTCCTTGGTTCATTTGGATTCCCCCTTCCCGAGGCTAATGGTGCGCCTATACTCGAGCCTCTCCTTCTCACTCTTGGAGTCCCCCAAAATTCCTCCCCTACAAGTCGTGCATCCCCAGTTCTTGGTGTGGGGAGAAAAACTTTGATCGTTGGTCATCCAAGTAGGGTTACTCCTTTGTCTCTCTTTAATTTGTATCATGTGGGGTGGGTTTGATAATGTTTCCTTTGGGTATGGATGAAACCAAACCATAACAAAGATAATAAATAGACTTTTAAAGAATGAAGGGGTGTGTTTGATGATGTTTTTGTACTCTTTTACCCTTGCTTAAATGTTGTGAATTGTATGGGATTATGTCTACTGAAAATCATGGAATTTGGTGTTCTTTCCTTGTGTACTAATGAAACCTTGTCTTTTGGGATGATTTAATGGTTGTAACGTGGAAATTGGTTAATCATGTAAAATCAATTGATTAAATGGATGTCCAACAAACAAGAATCCTTATGTGATCACCTCGGATAACCAAATGGAAGGAAGGAACTTAATAAATAGTGTGTTTGAATCTGAAAAACTCCCTTTCTCTGTCTTGGTAACATGTGTGGTTGTTCTACTTGATACTTTTGGGGTGACGTTGATGGGGATGGGATCCCCTATTGTGTAGTTGTTGTTTTGAGGATCTGAGGTCGTGTGGGGTCGTATGTTGGGGCTTGGTTTGGTTACAGTACTTCGAAGGATCTCACGGATCTCTTTTTTTGTTGTGACTTTATAATAGAACTGGGTGTGAATGCATAATTTGTTGCTTGGTTGATTTTCATTCCTTGACCTCTGGCTATGCCTGTTAGTTTCCTGGTAGTAAAGAATTATTTAAATGGAATCAATTGAATATGAAAACAAGAATGGGTTCAGTGGGGAATTGTTTTTTGGGAATTATTTGTGACTTGGTTGAGGTTTCTGTGCTTCTAATGAATGAATAGTAATGGGGGTATTTGTGTATGGGATGGTTTTAGAACCCCTAGGTTGGGATGAATGCCTGTTTACCTATATATATAATTTAGTTCTTATGTTTCTTATTCGTGCCCCACCCAAGTTGAGCACTTCGAGCTGAACACCCCCATTTCATGGGGGAGGGTTTTTTTTTCAAAACTCCTATGACTAGATGATTATTATCTCTGTTTCTTCTCCCTTTTCCAAGTATCCCAAGACTCTTCAGGCAGGCTGTAATATCCCGAGGTCCATTATAGCCCAAGATTCTTTGGACAGGGTAGTTGTGATGGTTTTCCCAGGTGTGAGTGGGTAGGTTGTTTCCTAAGTGTCTTTGGGATGAGGCCTAGGTTTCTTCAGGTGTGGCGGTAGTTGTTCTTCCCTAGGTGTCCATGGGAATGGTTACGTGTGGTTGTTGTGGACCTAGTGTTTGCGGGTAGGATGTGTGGTTGTGGTAGCCCAGGTGTGTGCAGGCAGGGGATGGTAGTGGGACTACAGTGAGAATGGCGGGGGAGGTTTGACGCGTAGGATGTCTTCAAATAACCAATGGGAAAGTGTTGCGGGGTACCCAAACATCGATGTTTTATTACAATTATTTTACCTGGATTTTGTTATTTGGGGAGTGTTCCCTTGTGAGGTTGGGTAGATAGTTTTATTTTCTAGGTTCTTTGGTTATCTCCTTTTCTCACAGGGAATTAGAATGCTTCCCAAATTGTGCATGAGATATTTTTGTTTACTTTATTGAGTATACTTGTATACTCACCCTATGTATATAAAACTGTTTTCAGGTTTTCAGGAGGGCTTCGGGGACCTTGGGGGACCATACTAGTTAGAACATTGGGATATTTTTTGTTGTTGTTTTTTATTTTCTTGGTACATCCCTTTGGAGTTTTCTTGTACTTGTAGCACTTATTATTGGAACATGCATATGGGAATGGATTTTTTTGGCTTTACATTTACTTCCAGTTTCGGTGTTGTTCGGGATTTACTATCTTATATTCTGATCCTACTAAATAAAAATGGTAATGCCTTCCATATTACGTTTGATTCTATACCCTTGTTGCTAGTCGCCACTCTGGGGCCTATTGAAGGTAGGTATCAGGGGTCATTATCTCTCCTTCAACTTGAGGAAGGAAGGTTTTGGAAATCTGTTGTCCTTTCCCTCATCTTGGTGAAAGTGGGTCATGACATAATGGTATCATAGGGGATGGTTGAGAGATAGGATAGAGTCCGGAGTTAGGCACAGTAAAGATTGCATGGGATAGTAGGGAAACAGTGTTAGGAAATCATGGAATGTGAAATAGGCTAGGGAATACCAACTAGGACATGGAATTTTAGGGCCCCCCGTGATCCGATGCAAGGACTCTGGACCTACCGAACGACCAAGTGAAGCTACACTGATTGCAGGGTAGAGACCCTAGGAAAGGTACATGCATCATAATGACTTGTTTTCTTATGTGTCTTGGGTATTTTTGGGATTTAAAATAAATAAAAAGTCTAAGAAAATTTTAAAATCAATCTTCTACACTACTCGGGCTTAGGAATTTTTTGTTTACCTTGTAGTTATGGCACCTGGACAACAACCACGGGTAGTGCGGGCGATCGAGGCACAGGAGGCTGATTTGGATGATTAGTAGAGGGTTGATCAAGAGTAGGAGTATGACCAGTGGTGATATATTTTAGCTTAATTCGGGCTCCGATGAAGTACTAGGTTCCTATGGCTGTAAGTCAGATGTGGGGAGCGACACGTTAGTGGTGGATGCTCTATCTCAGGGAGAAGAGGGGGGATGAGGTTTTGTGGACTGACTTCGAGAGGGAGTTCCCGGAAAAATTCCTCTCTTCCATAATGAAGGTGGAGAAGAGGCAAGATCTACTCTCCCTTCAGTAGGGGAGCATGTCAGTGAGGGAGTTGGGGATCAAGTTCAAGGATCTCCTTCGATTTTATTTGGACCTCTTTCCAGATGAGGAGTCTCGGGCGAGAGGATTAGAGGAGGCACTCTGACCTTCTCTTTATTATGATTCTATTCCCTTCACACTACTGACCTACTTGGAGGTCCAGAAGAAGGATGAAGTGTTAGAGAGGATACTCACACTAGGAGGTGTGCCCTGAGAGGGGATCCAGTTGGGCACGTCAAAGGGGAAAGCTGTCAGTAGCAGGCCTCCAGCATCAGGGCCTTCTAGGTTTTAGCCAGTGGGGAGCAGACCCTAGAAGTTCTAGTTTTGATCTCCTGGTCCTCGCCCCTTCTTTGTAGGCCTAGGACTGAGATTCTTCATCTATGGAAGTCATGGGAATATTTGGAATCAGTGTACGGACTGAGTGTATTATAGTGGGGGTGGACAGGTTCAGTGCCCACCTTAGTAGCAACAGTTTCCAGCCTAGCCCTTTAAGCAACAGCAACAGAGACAGCGATCTCCCTCTCCTCCAAGAGCAGACATTATATGAGGAGGAGGGCCTCAGGGTGCTCCTTAGGGACCTCGACTAGGGCATGGTCGGGGAGGTGGCCGACAGCCGAGGGGTAGAGGAGCAGGGTGTGGGCAGTTGTACGCTGCAGTGGCAGCAGTTCCAGTAGGGCTAGAAGTCATTCAAGGTATGATCAGCTTGTTTAATACTCATTCATGTTCCTTGTTTGATTTAGAAGCTTCGTACTCATTTGTTTCACCCAGTCTAGCCAATGATTTGGGTCTATATATAGTGAGACTTTCTGTACCCCTGGATTTGAGTATGCTATTAGGAGGTCAGACCAGATTGTCTCATGTTTGTCGAGGATATAGACTGATTTTGGGACCACATCAGTCCATTGGGGGCCTTATTTTGCTGCATATGCATCCGTATAATGTAATTTTAGGCATTGACTAGCTATTATCTATGTGTTCCATTATCGACTGCTTCTAGATAAGGGTTTTGTTTTCATATATGGGCCGCCGATGTGTGAATTTTGTTGGTGAGAGGGGTTTCTAGGAGGGCAGCCGGTGACTGGAGCCCTTTCTTTCCTTGTTAGTTGAGCTTTTAGTGGAGTCAGCAGACTTAGAGATGGTGGATGCTTTGGGAAATATCAGTGATTTCATTGATGTCTTCCCTGAAGAGGTGGTGACTCTACCCCCTCGATGTGATGTTGAGTTTGGGATAGACTTGCAACCCGGTGCCCATCCAATTTCGATGGTTCCCTATTGGATGACACCTTCTGAGTTATGGGAGTTACGGATTCAGATTGATGATCTGATGAAGAAGGGTTTTGTCTGACCAAGCGTGTCACTATGGGGTTCTCCAGTCTTGTTCACGAAGAAAGAAAATGATGGTCTCATGATGTGCATAGACTACCAGAGACTAAATGAGGTAACGGTCAAGAAATCTTACCCTCTCTAGATAATAGACGACCTTTTTGATCAGTTTAAGGGGGTAGGATGGTTCTCCAAGATCAACCTTCGGTCAGGATATCACTAGTTGAGGTTGAAGGAGGGTAACATCTTGAAGACTACCTTTAGGTGTAGGTATGGGTACTTTGACTTCGTGGTCATGTCGTTAGGCGTTACAAATGTTCCAACCGTGTTCATGGGGCTCATGAACTCTATATTCTAGGAATTTCTAGACTGGTTTGTAGTCGTGTTTATTGAAGACATCCTGATCTACTCAAGATCATAGAAGGATCACACTGAGCATCTGAGGAAGGTTTTAGAGGTCCTTCGGCAGCACCAGCTCTATGGGAATTTGTCCAAGTCTAAGTTCTAGACACGATAAGTGAACTTCCTTGGACACGTGGTGTCCAAGCAGAGGATAGCAGTTGAACCATCAAAGGTCGAGGCAGTTTTTTCTTGGGTAGCACCCAATAATGTGATAGAGGTTCATAGTTTCCTGAGTTTAGTGAGTTAATACCATATATTTGTTCCCAACTTCTCTCAAGTTTCAGTGCCCTTGACAGCCTTGACCAAGAAATACTAGACTTTTATATGGAGTGAGCAGTGTCAGTCAGTCTTCAGTTATCTGAAGGGGAAGCTGGTTAGTGCCCCAGTACTGAGGTTTCCAAAAGAAGGGGTGGAATTTGAGGTGTTATGTGACGCTTAAAGCTAATTCTTGGGGTGTTTGATGATGCAACAGCAGGGGTTGATCTCTTATGGGTCTAGGTAGTTATGTCCCCATGAGCATAACTATTCCACCCATGATATGGAACTTACAACGGTTATGTTCACACTAAAGTTTTGGAGATATTACCTCATTGGGGAGTGCCTCATGGTCTTCATGGATCACAAGAGCTTGAGGTATATCTTCTCCTAGCAGGACCTGAACTTTCGGAAATAGAGTTTTATGTAGTTTCTTTAAGACTACAACTTCGAAATCTCTTACACTGAAGGAAAGGGGGATGTGGTGGTCGATGCCTTGAGCAGGAAGTCATAGAAGGATGTGGTTTGAGTGTCGGTAGATTCTTGGAAGGCAATAGATGAGTTGGATTCCCTACACCTATATTCAAGGTTGGAGGATGGTAGAGGCTATTTGTTCCAGATGACAATGAATTCCTCTCTGTTGCAGCAGGTGGAGGAGTCTCAGTGGGGGGACTTAGAGGCTGAAGTGATTCACGATCGTGTTAGCCAGGGTGATGTTCCAGGTGGATGGTTAGAAGATGGTAAGAATCAGATGTTGTTTCATGGAAATTTTTTTGTCCCCGTGGTAATTCACGGGAGAGTTCTTGGTGAGTTCCAAAATTCACCCCTGGCAGTACACCTGGGAGCTACCAAGATGTATCGGGGCATGAAGGGTTGATTTTGGTGGCCCGGGGTGAAGCGATCAGTGGCGGAGCTTGTGGAAAAGTACCTCATGTTTTAGTAGGTGAAGGTTGAAAACCATGTCCCAGGAGATCTGTTACAACCTTTAGATGTCCCCGAGTGGAAGTGGGATTACATCTTGATGGATTTCATCACAAGACTACCCAGGTTTCAAGGAGGTTGTGATGCTATCAGGGTAGTGGTAGACCGGCTGATGAAATTAGCTCACTTCCTGAAAATCAAGGATTAGAGTGTAGTGGATTCCTTAGAACATATGTACATGGACGACGTGGTGTAGTTTCATGGAGTTTCGAGGTCCATAGTCTCTGATCGGGATACCCAGTTTACCTCACGGGTCTGGAAAGGTTTGCAACATTGTTTTGGAACCGAGATATGCCTCAACACTTCTTTCCACCCCCATACATATGGGAAAATAGAGTACACCATCTAGACATTGTAGGATATGCTATGGTAATGTGTTTTGGACTATGGAGGATCGTGGGTATGACACTTGCCTCTTGTAGAGTTTTCCTACAGTAATAGTCATCACTCTACCATTGTCATGGCTCCATTCAAAACTTTGTACGGGAGGTCATGTCGCTCACCTGTGTGTTGGGAAGAGGTTGGGGAAGTAGGTGTTCTTGGTCTAGAGATAGTGCAGAGCATGACGGAGAAGGTTCAGCTTATACAGTAGAGGATGAAGGCATCTCAGGACCGGCAGAAGTAGTATTCCAATCATAGGAGGAGACCCATAGAGTTCGAGGTTGGGGACCACATCTTCTTGAAGTTCTCCCCTCGGCATGGGAAATGTAGGTTCGGTATGGGGAGTAAGATTTCTCCCAGGTTCATCGGACCCTTCGAGGTGTTGCGGCGGGTCAGTGAAGTGTCTTATCAGCTGGTGCTACCACCGCTGCTACAAAAGGTGCACGACATCTTCCATGTGTCTCAGCTCCATCGGTATCTACATGATGATTCGCATGTCCTAAACTGGGGGGAGATGGATATTGAGGATGATGCGATGTTTGTATAGAAATGAGTGAGGATCGAGGATCGTGAGAATAAGTTGATTCTTGGATGAACCATTCCCTTGGTTCGTGTGTTATGGAGGCATGGTGTCCTTGAGGAGATTACTTGGGAATGGAAGACACAGATGCGTTCCCAGTACCCAAAGTTGTTTTGAGTTTTGTTCTGTTTTGTTTCATACTTGATTGTGATGTAGTGATTGACCTTTTTAACTATGAAATGTGTTGTTTTCCTTGTTATCTGGATGTGTGTGAAGATTCCTGATTGTGGGCAGGGGTAGACCTGATCCCTGATCAAGATGAATTAAGGTGGATGCGATTAAACCCGTGCTGGAAAGTCAATGCCGCCCAAAGAAGATAGTATCTTTACATAAAGGAAGGGACTCCCTAATCCATATGACTGGACGGTATAACCTTTACATATTTATGTGGTTACTTGAGGGAGAGGTGTTTCTAGATATCGAGGAGGGTTACTCCTAAGAGTTATCTTAAAGAGGGTTGTTCGGGCCTCTTTTTCTTGTCAGTTTTAAATTATCTAGGATGAGAATAGTTTGAGAGGCATCTGATGTAATATCTTGGACCCTCCTGGTCTAGTACATTTCCAAAAACTCGGTTCCACCGAAACAGTAGCACTGGTCACAGTGGCACCGGTCACGGCGGCAGCATGACGGTGGCACCGGTCATGGAGGCAGTGTGATGGTGGTACCGGTCACAGTGGAACCGTGATGGTGGCACCATGATGGTGGCATCGTTCATGGAAGAACCGGTCACGGTAGCACCGTGATGGTGGTACCAGTCATGGCAGTGTGACAGTGGAACCAGTCATGGTAGAACAAGTCACTATAGCACCATGACGGTGGTACCGGTCACGGCGGCACCGTGACGGTGGCACCATGACAGTGGCACCGTAGAGGTCACACCATCACGGTCACACACCGAAACGATGGAACCGCTTATGGTGTTACACCGAACCGGTGGCACCATGTCCCACCAAACGGTGTCCCACACTTTGTTTTTTTCCCAGTTTCCATATTTTTCCTAGTTCTACCCCCGCAATGTTTCTTTTGATGTAAAAGTGTTTCAATACCCCCTTTAAAAGACATTTAAATCCCATAAATGATATCTAAAATTCCCCAAGAGTCAGGTGACCCTTGACTTACCAAAATGTGTGGCTTTTCCCACGTTGTCACGCCCTTTTTTTGTACTTTCCAATTTCGCCCTTGTTACACCTTTTCCTCTATTTAAATGAAACCCTTTAACTCACAACTATTATATCCACCTCTTTGATGAGAATTATTAAATGAAAATTAATTACATCATGTGTAACCACCTAACCACATGGAGAAACCACTATCCTCCTTTAAAGTCATTCAAGATTTCAAATCCCATAACTCCAGGATCTCTCCTTTTATCGCACCGGGATTCTTTCTTCTCCTTGGCTGGTCTATTTCCCTTCCTTAGTGCGTTTGTAGTCCCCCTTCCCGAGTCTAGTGGTGCGCCTATGCCGAAGCCCCTCCTGCTCACTCTTGGAGTCCCCCAGAATTCCTCCCCTGCAATTCATGCATCCCCAGTTCTTGGAACTTAGAGAAAAACTTTGATCATTGATCATCCAAGTAGGGTTCTTCCTTCGTCTCTATTTATAGTGTATCATGTGGGGTGGGTATGATAATGTTTCCTTCGGGGATGGATGAAACCAAACCTTAATGAAGATAATAAATGGACTTTTAAAGAATGAAGTGGTGTGTTTGATGATGTTGTTGTACTCTTTTACCCTTGCTTATATGTTGTGAATTGTATGGGATTATGTCCACTAAAAATCATGGTTTTTGGTGGTCTTTCCTTGCATACTATTGAACCCCTGTCTTTTGTGATGATTGAATGGTTATAACATGGAAATTGGTTAATCATGTAAACTCGGTTGATTAAATGGATGTCCAAAGAACAAGAATCCTTGTGTGATCACCCTAGTTAACCAAAAAAAAAGGAAGGAACTTAATAAATGGTGTGTTTGAATCTGAAAAACTCCCTTTATCTGTCTTGGTAACATGTGTGGTTGTTCTTCTTGATGCTTGTTGGGTGACGTGGATGGGGATGGGATCCCCTGTTGGGTAGTTGTTGGTTTTTGGATCTGAGGCCATGTGGGGTTGTATGTTGGGTCTTGGTTTGGTTCCAGTACTTCGAGGGATCTCATGAGTCCCTTTTGTTGTTGTGACTTTACAGGAGAACTAGGCGTGAATGCTTAATTTTTTGCTTGTTTGATTTTCATTCCTTGGATTGTGGCTATACCTGTTAGTTTCCCGGTAGTGAAGAATTATTTAAGTGGAATCACTTGAATATGAAAATAATAATGGGTTCAATGGGGAATTGTTTTTCGAGAATGAGTTGGGATGTGGTTGAGGCTATTGTGCTTCTTATGAATGAATAGTAACGAGGGTGTTTGTGTATGGGATAGTTTTAGAACCCCTAGGTTGGGATGAGTGCTTGTTTACCTATATGTATAATTTAGTTATTATGTTTATTATTCGCACCCCACCCAAGTTGAGCACTTCATGACAAACACCCCCATTTCATGGGGAAGGGTTTTTTCCCAACACTCCTATGAGTGTCTAGTTATTAGCTCCTTTTATGCTCCCTTTTCCGAGTAACCCAAGACTCTTCGGGCAGGTTGTGATGGCCTGAGGTCCATTATAGCCCAAGATTCTTTGGGCAGGTTAGTTGTGGTGGTTTTCCTAGGTGTGTGTGGATAGTTTTTTTCCCAAGTGTCTTCGGGATGAGGCCCATGTGTCTTCGAGCGTGGCGGTAGTTGTTCTGGACTAGGTATCTGTGGGCGTGGTTATGTGTGGTTGTTTTGGACCAGGTGTTTGTGGGCGGGATGTGAGGTTGTGGTAGCCTAGGTGTTTGTGGGTGGGGGATGGTAGTGGGGTTGTGGTGAGAATGGTGGGGGAGGTCTGACGCGTAGTATGTCTTCAAATAACCAGTGGGAAAGTGATGCAGGGTACCCAAACAACGATGTGTTATTACTATTATTTTACCTGACTTGCGTTATTTGGGGAGTGTTCCTTGGTGATCTTGGGTGTATAGTTTTCCTTGCTAAGTGATTTGGTTATCTCCTTTTCTCATGGGTCATTATAATGCCTCCCCACTTGTGAAAGATAGCTTTTGGTTTTCTTTACTGAGTATACTTTTATACTCACCCTATGTATATAAAACTTATTTCAGGTTTCTAGGAGGGCTTTGGGGACCATGCGAGGTTGTACTAGTTCGGACGTTGGGACAGTTGATATTGTTGTTTTTCTTTTCTTGGTACTTCCCTTTGGAATTTTCTTATACTTGTAGCACTTATTATAGAAACATGCATATGGGAATGGATTGTTTTGGCTTTACATTTACTTCCAGTTTTGGTGTTGTTTGGGATTTACTATCTTATCTCCCGATACTAATAAATAAAAAGGGCAATGCATTCCATATTACGTGTGATTCTATACCCTTGGTTCTAGTCGCCACTCTGGGGCCTATTGAAGGCGGGTATCAGGGATCATTGTCTCTCCTTAAACTTGAGGAAGGAAGGGTCTAGCAATATTTTGTCCCTTCCTTCATCTTGGTGAAGGCGGGTTGTGAAAATCCACTAGGGCATGATGTGCATAGCCAAACAAAGGTGTCTGAAGGACACTGGCCTTCTGTCTTAGATGGCCTTGAATTATTATGGGGATCCAATTTTTCCTGGGGTATGGATTTTTTTTAAATAGAAAAGATGTGTCTGGGAATGGGGGAAATATCCAGATCGTGATTACCCATGAACTTTTGGTACTTCCACATAGATCTGACTCATATGTATTGGGGGAAGCTATATCTTTTGACTTCTCATGAGTGGGGGAAAGTTAAGGATATCATAAAACTGAGAATTGGGATACACATAATTCTTGAAGAATTTCAGAGTTTATTGTCATGTGGTTAGGACCTTTCATGGACTACCCGTACAATTTTGACCTATGCACGGGGAAAGGGGAATCATTTTCATGGTGGTGGATGGGCCAGGATGCCAAATTCGGGCATCACTGCATATCCTATAAGAGCCGGAATCAAGCCACACGTAGTTCTTAATGTTCTATGTACCGATCTGGTTCGGTCTATGTGTAGGGACATGTGAGGGAACTTTTTATGGTTGGTTCAGTATTCCAAATCCAAGCGTCACTACGTATCCTGCAAAGGTAGGAATCAATCCATACATAGTTTTGGACATTCCTCGTACTGATCTGGTTCGGTCTATGTGTAGGGACATGTGAGGGAATTTTTTTATTTTTTATGGTTGGGTCAAGATGCCAAATTTGGGCATTGCTATGTATCCTATAAGGGCATGAATCAGTCCATACATAGTTTTGGATGTTCCTTGTACCGATCTGGATCAGACATGGGGGTAGGAACATTTTTATTTCATTCGCTATGGGTGTCGGGTCTACCATACTTCTCTATAACTTGTTTATATAGTGAAATCCTTACCACTAATCCTAAAATAATGTGAGTTATACTCAATGTGAGAACAAGGAGTGACAAGGTTTTCCCATGCCAGTGTGGGGAAATAGAGGATATGATATAGGAATTTTTTTTGTGGGGTATGGGCCAAGATCGACGATCGAGGCGTCGCTACGTATTCTACAAAGGCAGGAATCAAGCCACACATAGTTCTGTAAGAGATTGTGTAGTTTATCACCATGCAATTAAGACGTTTTGTGCCATGTAGTTTAACATCTTACAGTGAGGACATGATTCATAGTTTAATGTAATGTTTCAGGGATGAGTTCCTTATAGTTTAACATCATGTGGAAAGGACTATGACTCATAGTTTAAGGTCTTCGAGTTTGGACCATGACTTCACGGTATTACTACTCATATTTTAAGGTCTCAGAGTTTGGACTATAGGGCTAACACCATAAATTTTAACGTGATTTTGGTCAGGACAACAACTCATGGTTTAGGGTCATAGAGTTTGTACCATGGCATGGGTGTTGCTATTACGCGAAGTAATTCTTCAGGAACTTTGCATTTGTGGGAGCCATGATGAGTTGTCCTTCCATTGATATCAGGGAGTATGCTTCATTGGAATAGACCATATGTATGAAATATGGTCCTTCCCTCTTTGTTTCAAGCTTTGGGGGATTCTTCCTGAGTATCATCGGGGTTCTAAGTACTAACACCATTTCTCCTTCGAGGAACAATCGAAGGTGAACCTTTTTGTTAAAGGCTCGTGCGATCCGATTTTGGTATATTTCCAAATGGTGTAAAGTATGCAACCTCTTTTCATTTAGTTTCTCCAAATAATCAAATCGTCTCTGTGATTTCTCATCTATAAATAGTTGATTGAAAATGGCCACATGAAGTTACGGAACTTGGATTTATATAGGTAGAACCGCCTCTGCCCCATATACTAGTGACTACGGGGTCACCTAGGTGGTAGTATAGGTTATTGTCTGGTAAGCCCACAAAGCATGAAGGAGCTTGTCTGTCCACGATTTCTTATCCTTATCAAAAATCTTTTGGAGTATGTTGGACAAAGTCTTGTTTAAATCCTTTATCTTCCCATTGGCCTTCACATGGTATCAGGATGAACAGTTGGATTTGATTCCATACTCCTGGTATATATTTTCCAATTCAGAAAAGCATAAGTTGGTGACGTTGTCCTTCAGTATTGTATGAGGGACACCAAATTTGGTAATGATATTGGCCTTCACAAAGATAATGATGTTTTTCACCCCAACTTCTTTAATAGGTATGTCTTTGGCCCATTTGGAAAAGAAGTCGGTCACTGTGAGTATGAACTTGAATTATCTAGCTGTGGTAGGAGGATATGGTCTCACAACACCCATCACCTAGGTAGAGAATGTCTAGAAGTACTTATTTGTATGAAGTAACTCCAGGGGTTGGTGTATAAAATTGGCATGAACTTGGTAGGAATGGAACTTTTTGGTGAATATGGAACAATCATGTATCAGAGTGGGCCGGTAGTACTCAAGACTTCAGATTTGGTGAGAGAGCTTGGTTGCTGATTGGTGCACTCCACAAGCTCTGGTGCGTACTTCCTTCATGATGGTATTAGTCTCTTCTACATCAATGCACCTAAGAAAGACTCCATTGAGGCCTCTCTTATAGAGAACCTTTTCTTGGTTTACCCCATTGAAGAAGACAAAGTTGACTGCTCATCTTTAGAAATGTTCCCTTCCATCCCAATCTGGTGGGAGTTCCCCCTTCCGAAGGAAATTTGCAATGGGCATCATCCAGCCGGTGGTGTGACCATAAGGCTTATAAATGGGGCTAATTTCATTAATTTCCTCTATATTGATCTAGATAAATGGAAAGACCATCTATAGGTGAGAAATATTAATGTTTATTTCATCCTGGTCTGGGTCAACCAAGGTTGTTAATGCATTTTCCAATGCATCATCTTGAGCATTTTGAGACTGGGGGGACATAGTTCAACATTGGTTTTGATGGGAATTATGCAATCAGTTCTCGAACATTGTTCATCAAGGGGGCCAATACTTCTTTCTTAATGGCATAGTCACCATTAAACTGTTTGATTACTAGCTCTGAATCACCATTTATTTTTAGGTGTTTGGATTTCATATGAAGTGCCAGTTCCAGTACTATAATGAGGGCCTGATATTCTACTTCATTATTTGTACACCCTTTTGAAAGAAGGAAAGAGTAAGGAAGGATGGCCTTTTCGGGGGATATGAGTATAATTCTCATCCCCACTTTTTTGAGCTTAGAATCCTCCATCCTTTTCCCTTTCGATCTTTTAGAAGCACCATCGAAGTACATTTCCCATGTTTTGGGGTCCTCTTGAATGGATAACACTTCTTCATCCAGAAGTTCAGCATCTAACGGTGTTATTTCTTCTGAGGCGTGCCCTGCCAGGATGTCTGCTAACGATTGGCCTTTAACTAATTTCCAGAGTACGTACCGTATGTTAAACTATTATAGGATGACCACACATCATGATAGGTGTTCATTTAGCATGGGATGATTGAGGATATATTTTAGCAGGTTGCAGTGGGAGACCAGGTGGACCTCATGTTTCTGTAAGTAATTCTTGAGTTTATGAACCACAAAAATTAGGTATGGTTGATTTTTTTAGATTTTTGAATATTGAATTTCAGCATCAATCATTGTTTGGATGAGTTAATAGAGGTTATTCTCGCTTCTAGCATCATTCTTCTACGTCAGTAAGGTTCTTAATGACCATTCAAGGGCAGTTACGTACAAAATTTGTGGTCTCCCCTCAACTGGTAGCATTAGCACCAGTGGGTTGAGGATAGATCTCTTGATATTGTCGAACGCTTCTTGGAAATCATTATCCCAGTCATATGTAACCCCTTTATTCATCATCCTGGTGAAAGGTAAACATTTACCCGCCAAGTTGGCTATGAAGAGACAAATGTAAGCAAGGTGTCCCTAGAGACCTCTCAACTCGGTGAGGTTGTGAGGTGGGGACATGCCAAGGATGGATCTTGTCTTCTCGGGGTTGAATTCGATGTCACGATGGCGTATGATGAAGCCGAGTAATTTTCCAAAGATAATTCCAAAGGCGCACTTTAGGGGATTCATCTTTAAACTATGCTGCCGCAATTTGTTGAAGACATTTTCAAGATCATCCAGGTGGTTCGAGCACTGTCATGATTTAACCACCAGATAGTTGACATAACACTCAATGAATTTTCCCAAGAAGGGTTTTAAGATATGGTGCATGGCGCACTGATATATGGCATCGACATTCTTTATACCAAATAGAATCAATTTATAACATAATACTCCCTAAGGGACCCTAAAATCATTGGCTTATCCATCTCCTTGGGACATTAGGATCAGGTTGTATCCAAAATATCCATCCATGAAAGAGAGAGCCTCATATACGACGGTTTCATCGATCAAATGTTCTGTGATCGGGACTGAGAAATCGTCTTTTGGGAAATGTCGATTAAGTTTCCTGAAGTCAATGTAGATTCTAATCTGTTCGTTCTTCTTTTTGACAGGGATTATGTTTTCCATCCAGATCAGATATTGGATTTCCCATATGAAGTTGTCTCTAATTATCTTGTCAACTTTAGCCTCTATTTTGGTAGCATGCGTCAGGTGGGTCCTTAGGGCTGCCTTCTTTTATCCCTAGTGATCTTCTGGTAGGTCTAGATGATGAGTGGATACCTCAGGATCGAGGCATGGAATTTATATGTAATTATAGGGAAACACATCTCTATTTTTCTTTAGGAATGAGGTATATACCTCCTGCTCCTCGACAGGCATAGCCACACTGATCAAGGTGGGTTGTGGGTCGTCTTCGGTGCCTAGGTTTATCTCCATAAGTTCATCGATTATAGTGGAGAAAACTTCTTCAAACGTGGGAGGGGAATCTCTGAGGTCTTCTTCTTCTTCTTTTTCTTCATCATCTTCTTCTTCTTCCACTTCTTCTAATGGAGATAGGATTATTGAGATGAACTCTCCAATGTTGGGATAGAAATCATCTTTTTCCTTAGTGAGTAAGGCGAGGGAAGTTAGGGGTCACGTGGATGGGTCGAGAGCATCTATGTTAGGGATTTCCCTTATGTCATGGGATTCAGCCTACTCTTCTGTGTCTTTGGACTTGGCGGCCATAATAGAGACCATGCATACAATTGAGTATGCATCTTGACTTGCACTTATGCATTCAACTTGGTTGATGGGTAATACGTACTCTTCCCCAATTTTATGGAGGGGGTCGGTGGGAGCCATTTCCAATCAATTTAGGGTGGTAATCCAATCAACATCTTCATCCATAGAATGTTTTTCTTCCAATTTATAGAACCTTGCATCGATATAATGTGACTCACAGGACTCAAATGGGGATTTATCAGCGTGCAATGTCCCATTTTACCATTATTGCAATACTTGATGCACTGATGGTATGATGACAGAATTGCAACGTGTTGATGTAGTCAAGGCCTCAATAACAATACGTTGAAGTTCGTACTTTTCTACACTACTAGGAACTCATAATCCAACCTAAGGTCTCCAAGATGAGTTTTAAGCTTGATTCATCGCAGCGGATTCTACTCGCTTTTGTCATATCCCAGTAGAGTTGTGGTGCAGGGTGTCAAGTTGTCTTCATCGTAGCCCAATCAACGAAGTGTTCACAGTGGGAGGAGATTGACTCCAGATCCATTGTCAATGAAAATCCTCCATACATCAATTCCATTTATCTTTTCAGACACATATAATGGTTTGATGTGCCCTTTTATGATGGTGTATTCATCCCTGTCTGTGAAGGAGATGATGACGTGACATTATTATGGATTAGTCTCTGTCTGAAAGACTTTGGATGATTCTAATTTGGTCTCAAACTCCTGGGGACTTAGTAAGGCTTCGATGAGTTCCTCCCTAAGATCTACGGACAGGCTTAACACATCCAATATTGACAGTTTTTCTGGTACTGAAGCCAGATACTTTAGAATATCATATTTTTTCTCTAAAGGTCAGCGCTTCCTGTCTCAGGGTTGCTCTTTAGTAGACACTTTATTGGATTGGGCTTTGGACGTAGAGTTTTCAGCCTCTGTGATAAGATATGGTGGTGTTGCGGTCCTTTCTAGGTTCGGTAGGAGTGGTCTACCCATATTACTTGTGTGATTTGATATTTGTTCTTTCTCTGATGGATAATCTAATGTAACTGGGCTTGGATTTATTCCAATAGGGGAGGATTATTCCAGTTCTTTTTGTGTCTTCTGGAAGGTCCTTTTGAGAGTTTATGAAATATTAACAGTTTGATTTGTGTCATGGCTAGGAATTTGACTCCTTCCATGATCATGCCTTCCAGGAAACCTCCGGCCTCTGCGGCCACTTACTTTGGCTCTCCAGTTGGGTGCATGGAATTAGGTTTCATCTCCATAGTATCTATCTAATAAGGGTTCCATCAAGTGAATGAAATTAATGGATCTGAAGATCAGTTCTTGATCCAACAGTGTTTATGTCTAACTATCTTTTTTTGATGGTGTTGTTTGGAGGGGCAGTGCCTGTTGTACCATTTGGCGGGTGGTTCCTGTTTTACCATTTGGTGAGGTGGTTATCATTGTACCATTTGGTGGGGTGGTTCCCATTGTACCAAGTTTTTTGGTATAAAGTTTGAAATTTTCAACACTGAATTAAGCTTTGGTGTCATCCCATCTTCTTGCTTCTCCTTTTTTCCCTTCTGGCCTTTAGAGGACTGTGGGGCTGAGGAGGATGATTGTGTTGTATTAGGAGCTTTTGGGGGCATGTTTGGTTGTTTCAACTACACCTATAGGATTCCATGGAATCGGTTGACCATCTTCTAGGTCATCCAATTGTAAAACTTTTTCTCCTTCTTACTGGCGACTATTTTCCATTCCTCTTCTTCTCTTGGGTCTGAGGTGGAAACATATACCACTTGTGCTGGTAGCGGGCCTAACTTGAATTTCCTGGAATCCACCATCTTTTGTAGGAGATCCTTGAAAAATAATCACTCCTAGATGGTGTTTCCCAGTATCCGGTGATAGGGAAAATAATTTTGACAGTCTTCAAGACCCACTTCATCTGCTCATTTTTGATCTGGTAGCCAGAGCAAGTTGCAATTCTTTGCGGCTATGAAGTGGTCACGGACCTGGTCATCTTGGAACGATTAGAATTTATTTCTCCATTCTTCAAACTGATTTCTCTTAGAACCCCATTGATTATCTTTCTGAGGTGGGAGTGGCTATCAGCATCTAGGGGGTCCCGCACGGTTCGGTGGGGGCCTTGCAATTGGAGCTGGTGTCGGGGTGGCTTAAGTGTGATAGAAGTTTCTTCAGCTTTTCCGGCTCATTTTCTTGGGGTTGATGGGGCCACTCAAGACCTGATATTGGTCCATTGAAAGGAGTCTTATATCCTTTGGGAAATGGCAGAGAAATCTCAAAACCCACTTTTGTACTTCACCAGGATGAGCGGTGTTTGTAATTCATACCGAAGGTTATCGATGCACATGGCTAGCATCTCATCCTAGGGGAGAGGCTGATTCAGGGAATAAGTTAGGACTTTCCATCTAGAAATGAAGTCTGAGACTCTTTCTTTCTCTTGATACTTGTAGCTCATGAGATCACTAACTTTTGTCTTAGTCAGTGTTGAACTGAACTGGAATAGAAACTATCATCGGAGGTCCTCCTAGCCTGTGATTGAATTGTATGGAAAGCTAGTATACCATACGAAAGCTGAGCTCTGTAGGTTTCATATGAAGCATCTGAGTTTTACTACTTCTTACTGCTCCATAGTTCCCATCATGGGGTCGCAGTAAGATTTATAGTGTATTAAATTATGTTCAGGGTCCCCTGAGCCATTCAATACTCGGAATATGGGGTTTCCAAAATTTGGTGGTGGTGGAACATTGCTCACCCAATCGGGGTAGGGTTTTCACTCTAGTTGTATCAGATCACGCCACCCCTCCATGGATTCTAGTCGATCTGTTAGTTTCTTGATGGTTTTCAAGATCCCTTGATGCATATCCTATCGGGCTTGACCTTGGGTTGGTATGGTAGTGGCCAAAGCCAAGAATGCCAGTGCTACTAGAATTTGGGGTGGATACCTGGCCAGGGGTATCCTTTGTGGGTTTACCTGGATATTCTCTGGCTGCCTTCCTAGTGGGGGGAAGTCTTGATGTCTATAGAGGTCCAGGTTTAAGTAGGTTTTCAGTCTCGATGCTAGATTGGATGGACCTCTGATCTTATCTTCATTCACCGAGATGAGTGCCTATGGCAAGGGCACCTCTTCTGGTAAAACTTGCTGACATTCGGTAAGTGGAACACATCCAGCGAGGTAGCTTCCTCGACACAGCTCAGCATTAATTCTCCTGAGCTCTTTCATTTCTTCCTCCTGCTTAGCAAACCTTTCCTCGAGAGTGATGGGTGAATTTCCAGGGGAAGGAGAAGGTGGGTCATATATGACCTTGTATTTATTCTTCTTATTGTTAGGGTTTCACGAGGAAGGTAGTGCCAGATTAACTAAGGGGTGCCCAAATTTAGGGCCGCTCTCTGGTTTCGAGTATGCACACCAACAAGATCAATGTGGGATTCCTCTGGGAAGGAACCATCTTCTTGTTCATCCTCTCCCTCTGTTTCATTTCCTGTGAGATCTTTGGGGTTGATATTTACCACGTTCACTAAGGCATACCGCATTGGGGGTGGTGTGCCCAGTGATGAATGGTATGAAGGCTTTCTGCATCCTTTATTGGAATTTATCCTTCCATTCTATAGTATTCTTCGGGTTTCTTGGTGAATATTGACCCTAAGGGAGCCCTGATCTGGCCTCGTAATGTGACTTTGTCTTATAGGGTACGAACCATGAGAGGGGGTGGAACAGGTGACTCTTATATCCATCATTCTTCCTAAAAGGGAGAATACATACATCCTCTCTGTGGGGATTTGAGGTAAAAATTCCCCAGGCTTTGTAGGCTAGGGTTGTTCTTTTTTTTCTATAGATGCGCTATGGCTTTTATTTTTTGGTCTTACATGGGAATTTTGATTTAAAAATTCCCCCAGCCTTATGGGATGGGGTTGTTCCTGCATCACAGTAGTAGCTGCCGCTATTTCCACCTTTTCAATTTCACGTACTCCCGCATGGGTGTGATCCAAGTATGGCATTGGGCTTGCACGGATTCTGTGTTATTTTAAAGATATGAGCACTACTTGTTGGTTGGCTTCCCTTAGGTGGGATACCTACTGGATGTTCTTGGTTTCCTGGCTGATAAACTTTTCGAGGGATTGATCTCTTTGGCCCTAACGCTTTTGAGACTTACTCCGGACTAGTTTTTACTAAGTATCCCATATTTCCTGAGTAGGGGTTTCATTTGATTGTTGCCTTTGGGTGATGAAATTGAAAGATTTCATTTCCAATGGGGTTTTCTGGACAGGATGAGGGGTGAAGTGTAGAGCACCATGTTCTCCCCATCCCCAAATTTGAACACCAGTTGGGGCATCACCAATGAGGTGACGCAACTTATGTAGTGCATGGAGGCAAGCTAGTTAAAGTTTTTTCTTTCACCTTTCTTATTGTGGATACCATGCGGATGGGAGGGCTTCTATATCAATTAGATGGAGAATCTCCCCTATTGTGTTGACGTGGTCCACATACCCTTTGTAGGGTAGGAATTTTTCTTTCAGTGGATGAAGAGTTTTCTATATATTGAGGTTAATTTCATGTATACATTCCCCCAAAAAACTCTCCTGGTATGTCTAAGTGAGAAGTGGTTATAAGCCAATACATCACTGGTATATTATCCTTAGTTTTATTCTCACAAGCAACATATCTTGTCATTGTTCTTCTGATGGATCCTCTACTTGATATGGTCATCTCGACTGCTTCTTAATAATTTTGCTCCAAGAAACCAGTCTAGTGGGAGCCTCATTGATATGTGAACGGTGCAGGGGTGGCTCAAAATATGAGCATGGCCCTAGACCTTCCTCTGGGTGAGAAAGGATATCACTCATCATGGATGGAGTGCCTAATATATCTGACTCCTTTTCCAAGTGCCTCAACATAGGAGGTGTTTCTCATCTTTGTTCTGTAAAGGGGAGGTCCTTCCTACTGGTATGAATTCTGTTTGTGTGGAGGATCTTCGCAATGGGTGATGAAATGGTGAGGGCTACTATTGCAACTTAATGTCCGACCGCACGAAATGTCTTTATAGAGTACACCCTGAGGAAGACCTTCAAGGTGGGCTATAGTGAAGGGAGGACCTTCTTGCTACTTTATTTTACTGAGGGGAGGACCTTCTTGATGACTCCTATGATGGCGAGGACTACTATCACAGCTTGATACCTGGCTGCAGGGAGAATTTCTGCAGTGCACATATTGGGGAGGGCCTTCAGGATGTACTGAAATGAGGGGAGGACCTTCTCATTTCTTGATGTTACTATGGGGAGGGCCTTCATAGAAACTGTCATTATGGAGAGCGCCTTCACAATGACTACCATTATGGCAAGGACTACCATCATGACTTGATATCCAACTGTAGGTAGAAGCATATCTACAGTGTATACCCTGGGGAGGACCATTAGGGTGGATGAAAGAAAGGGGATGACCTTATTGTTGTCTGATCATCAAGTTAAAGGGAGGGATACCCTGAAGCACATCAGGAGATAAGCTCTCATGATCGGTCATTCCTGGCCCATGGAGTGAGCCTTCATGGGTGCTCTAGGGAGGACCTTCAGAGTTGCTGGTAGTGACATTTCAGTGAGTTCCTTCACAACTAATATTGAAAATTCCATAATTTGGTAATGGACTAACAGGGTCTTGAGCCTTTATTGATATATGTTTGAGGGTTTCAAGAACCCCATCTTCCAGTAGAGCAGGATTGTGTATGTGCTCTTCATTTTCTAGCTTCCTTTGGCGCATTTCATTTTTGAGAACTCTCTTATGGGTAACCGAGGCTATCTATTATTGTTAATATCCTTTATATATGATTATCTATCTTTTTGGGTCTCATTATGTCGTTGGGATATGCCAACGAACATCTTGAATTTTGGTAGGGGTATATACATACCCTGGGGCAGCCACCACGTTGGACCGGAATCCCCCAGTTGAAATGGGTATTTGTTCTTGATCTGGTTGTCTGTGTATCGTGGGATATTATCATCGACCCACCTGGACTAAAGCAGGGATGCATAACTGCTTTGGAGTGACTAACCCATTTTGTGATTCAGTCATTCCGTTCGAGGAAATCGGGTCATGGGCCTGATTTCTCACCTTTTCTATTGATGCAATAATGTATTGTCATGTTTGGATGATATGGTCTGGAATCGATGTCTGATATTCCATCATTTCCAAGATGTGATGAGATACATCTTTGGCTAGAACAGGTATAAAGGCCCATTCCTATATCAGAGCAGGGGTTTGTGCCTTCTCCGTTCCTCCATGAGTTTCCAGTAGATTCTGACAATTCTCTTATACCAGGATAGAGGAACGATTCTACCACTGGTTCTCTTCTCCAGTTGCCACCGTATTTGACTGGTGGTCTTTATATTCATGATAGTGGATTTTAATCTACTTTAATTCCATTATATTTGTCTCACGGTATTTTTATGCATCCGTAGGAATTTGACTCTACTCATATTTACTTTCCATCCTATTTGGTTGGCGGGCTTGAAATGCGTCAGCAAGTATTTCTGCTTGCATGTAGCTGGTTGTAATCCTATTTGGTTAACAGGCTTGAAATGCATTAGCAGGTATTTTTTCCTGTGTGTAGCTAGTTTTTGTCCTATTTGGTTGACGGGATTGAAATGCGTCAGCAGGTATTTTTGCCTACGTGTAGCTGGTTGTCGTGCTATTTAGTTGATGGGCTTGAAATGCATTAGCAGGTATTTGTACCTGCGTTTAGCTGGTTTCTATCCTATTTGGTTTAAGGGCTTGTTGTGTATCAGCAGATATCGGCATCTACTTGTAGTTTTCCGCTCTGTATGCACGGTGGGACTGGCAAGCATTAGCAGTAACATGCATGTGCTCGTATTGCTCCACCCTATTTCTATGGTGGGCTTGAGTGGAGGGGGGAAAGTTGTTTATCTTCCCATTTAATTCTACTGCATTAGTGTGTTGGAGTTGCTCCTCAGGAACCAGGGTGATAGCGTGTTCCTGATTATATATTCTCTACCCTTGATAAGCATCCCAAGGGGCCTGGGTCTCCTAGAGTTTAGTAGGTTTACTCATCATAGGGTCCTCTCTGGTGGGAGGAGGTCTGTTTATCTGGTGTCGGTGGCGATGCTCTCTGGCGGGGGCCCATGAGTAGTACCCCTATGTAGTTGAGATGAATTTGTCAACATTAACTTCATCTTCCTCCCTAATATAAGGGGGTACTCATTTTCATGTTCTAGGAACAGGTTCCTGAAATGGTTTGAGATGACCACTGGGGCCGCCTTGGGCTGGGGTGACAGTCGCAACGGAAGAGGCAGCTAGTGAGTCTCTGCAGACTAGAGGGACTATCTCGTAGCCTCCACTATGGGGAGAGTACCATTTCAGCGGTACTATTTGATCATCATGTTGGATACCCAGCGTTGAAGACGTTGGGTAGGCGAGGGGGTCCTGCTCTTCGTTGGGGCCCTGGCCACCTAAGGGATCGCTAATGTGCATGTCTTCATTGGTCTCCAGGATGTCATTTGGATCGAAGGTTGCTCTACGGGAACCTGCAACATACATATACAACATACAGACCACATAACCTCATCAAAGTAGCATTATTTTAAACATATTCATATCTAATGATTCATCTTGGCCCCCTTCCATTGTCTCTTTTTTTGTTGTGGGGAAAAGGGGCTTGAGTGGTGTAAGATCGCCACCTTGGTTAAGGATTCATTTCAGGTTCACCATTTTTTTTTCGCCTTCGAGGTGGTGCATTTGGGTGATGATGAAATGGTCCGATGAGAATTATCACCCTTCTCTTTTTCCAGAGACGATTTCTTGTCAAATTCACCATTTCTTTTGTTTCAGCCCATTCTGCATCATTATCCTTTAAAGGGAGGTTGGATTAACCTTGTAGGTACTATGTAATTCACCCCTTTCATATTGAGAATGAGATTCCACAGTCAGATGATCCCAACGGGTGATTGCATGGGGTCAAGTACATGTGAAATCGGTCCTCCTCAGATATAACTTCCTCAGATGGTCTCTAAAAGGTTTATTCATGGAGTTAGAAACACCCAACGACCCTGGTATCCATGATTCATGGACCTTCTTTCCAAAATCAGGTGCTCATTGGTTGATGATTCAGCCAATGACACTTAAGGAATCCATTGGTTGAGAGGATGTGAAGTCGGTCTCACTGCACCCTTTTGGGGGAGGATTATTGCCTATTCTGGGACTCTCTTATATATTTAAGTCGTGCTCATATATTCTTGAATCCTTGGTTCATTCCCGAAGATTTTTTCCACGAGAAACCCCTAGTTTTCAGGATCTTCATAAGCATATATGGATTTGATTTTATGGAGGTAATGCTGACTTGATCTATACAATAAGGCGCTCTAGATTTTATCATCATCCAGGGGGGACGGAAGGTGACTTTATGTTGGGATAGAACCCATAAGATGGGTTTACTATGTATCCTTGAGATAGGAATCATAACCCATGTATTTTGGAATGGATGGGGCTTACATATGGATGCTTCCCATTTGGGGGGACATGATTGGGTGAACCCTTTTAGATGGGCACCCTTTTGAGCTCGGTCCTTCAGTTAGGTGTCCTACCTATCCTGGTTTGATTAGGAATCAAAGTTATCATATTTAGAATGGTGTGGGTGTTGTAATCGTCACAAACCTCTAAGCCCACATGACTCGTGATCCGTGTGATAAACAAGAGGATGTGAGATATTTAACCAACCACATGCTTCCTCTCCTTCTGGTGGGAGAGGGTGAGCCTATGGCGGAAGAGGCCAGGGTGATGGTGGGTGAGGGAACGGAGCGATGAACCTTTCAATGTGAAATGAATTAGAGGTCATGTGACTTGGCCTTCGAAGATTGGAGACTTACCTCAGTGGGAGTGCCCCGGAACGCATTTTGGGAAGGGGAGGAGTGTCATCATCATCAAAGGGGGAAGTGAAAATAACCCATTTGACTGATCACTATTCCTCATTGAATGGAAAATCAAGTGATCACCCTTAATTCCTAGAATGGGTAGGTTCATATTGGCATCCTAAGGTTGGAATTTAGGTTACCATGGGAATGTAGACCCACAGACATTCCCAAAGTCTGAATCATTGTGGGAAGAGCCTTCGTGACTCCGCTTACTATGGGTATGTATACTCAAAGGGGAAAGTTGATGCACCTAATGGCCTGATCATACGGTTATGGTGACTTTGGAATAGGCTTTGGCCTGATTCTAGGGGACTGGTTTGCAAATGAATTATGAAGGATTGGATGGTAATGGAGGGGTGAGATTGGAATCTGAGGAAATAATACCTGAAAACACCCCATTCCACTTACTATTTTCTTATACGGGATGGGGGAAGCCCCACATACCGTAGTGGTATACGGGAAAAGGTTTCTTCCACGTACTGAAGTGGTACGTGGGCATGGGTATAGACCACCATGCACCATAGTGGTATGCGGTCCTGAATGTGGTATATCATGCCGCTTTGGGTTCCATCTGCGTACTGACATAGTATGAGACACCGAGTTAAATTGGCATAGTGATACACTACGTGGAACACTATATTGAAGGAAGGTCTGGGGGACTATCGTTCTTAGGGAGTTCATTTGTGAGAAATATGTTGTTCACAGTTTCACCATTTAGGTTCACAGTTCTTTTATTATTATTAAGTTCCCCCATTTTATGTTTTACAGATGGTTGTACCTATAGAGAGCGTGATTCACAATTCGGGCTTCACCGATGATTCAAGACTGAATTTGGAATCTTCCCTAAGTTCTTTCTTCCAAACTTGGGGTTCCCTTCAAGATTTTTTTTCATCCTTCTCTCAATTTTTTATGTTCTCCTTTTATATAGCATCAGGGCAATCGTATCTATGGGAATGTGGCACCATTTTCAGAGGCCCATGAAGAGATATCTTGACCCACAAAAGACTCGGTCAACTGGGGTTTATGGAGGATATAGTTCACGATCATGGTTCATATAACCCTTTCGGTTTTCTTCATCCACAAACCATTAAGTTTGAAAGACAGTACACAGATGGCCTTCACACACACAATTCCTTCAGTGATGCGGTTCATGGTGCACCTCATTCGCTTTCTATTGCTCTGCGGGCCAACGCCTCGTGGATCATTCTGTGTACTAGTGGTTTGTGATCCAGGCGGTCTGTGAACCCTTCCCTGATGTTGGTACATGAGCCATTTATAATTCTTTGACAACTTGAGTTCCTTCAAGTTTCTTCTGAAATCTGAAACTCAATTTGAGTCCATTCATCTTTCTAGACTTGTAGGAGTACTTGATTCCTTCTACAAAGTGATTGTGGGAATATTTTCTTCCCTTGGTAAAATTTTCAGGACCCTATAATATTCATATTTTACTTAATAACTAAACATAGGCCATGGAAAAATCCCACGATTATTAACAACTCAACATACCTTTAAACATTTCATTTATAAGTGACATGGCCATGCAATTCAAATTTCCATTTAATCCATTTGAGCACTTAATTTATTTTAACCATTTCCCTTTCATTCAAAAGTGTCAATGGGACAATAGTATTTATAATTTTAGTGGTCATCATCATAGTTCATAATAAAACTAAAACCAAGTAGGACCTCATCCCAATATACAACTCATAATGATTTATTTAATTAAATGATGTCCATTTCAATTCAATTAAGACTAATAATCAATTCTCATTTAATTGTCCCTAAGGAGGTTCAATTGATGGTATTAAACCATTTATGGGTTCCATTAATTTAATTTTGATTACCACTAATCAGGTGGAAACTCAACATGTCTCAAGGGTAGTCTCATTACATAGGCACAACATAGTGTTCATGGTAATTTATATCAACACTCCCAAAGGAGTGGTTTTCATTAAGGTAGACAACCTCTAACAATGGAATTGGGCCTCAAGGATAACCAATTAAAGGTTCTATCAATTTATATAAATTACTTTAACATTTAGGAGGTGATGCACATATAATCTAGTGCATGGCACAATAGAAAATTTTATAAATGACATAACTTTAAGTTAAAGGAATATATACCACCTACCTTATACCTAGGAAGTTTCAATCATCCAATATCGTGCTTTGATTTTATCCAGAAGGATAGAAATCATAGAAATTGATAAACATCCTTAAATAGGGAATATAAGATCTCATGGAAATAGCATCCAACATGGAGAGATAAAATGAGAAAAGGATCAAGAGAATGATAGACTAACCAAGGGTGATCCAACACAACCAAAGGGGATCGATTGTAAAGCTTTATAAAGGAGATATTATAAATACTATGTGGGGGAAGGAGGACCTCTCAAGTGGATGTTGTTTGTGGGAATAGAGGGAGAAGAAATGAGGAGGAAAAGATAAATGAGGTAGCGAAAAAATAGTCATTTCAAACCCCTTTAATAAGCCACATGGTTTGGATAACCATGCACCAAATGTGCAGTTCCACTATCCAAAGGTACACCCCCTCGCACAGTTATGTGTATGGTTAGGCGCATGGTTAGGTGCATGGTTAGGAAAAAAATGTTCAAGTTGTGTGATCCCCCTCTGCAATTTATTCTAAAGGTTTCTCGTGGTCATGTTCCATCAGGCGCATGGTATGACAACATGTGCACCTCCCTCTTAGGGTCACAAGTTGTCTAGGACATGTTTTATAGTTTAGAAAAAATGTGTCCCTTAAGAAAACCATCAGCATGGTTGAGTCGCACAGTTGGTACTAAATGTTCTCCAACCATACTCTAAAGGTTGTCTCTCCTGAGCTAAGATTTTGAATCCCATCACTTCTGAAACTCATCTGGAATTTCAAGACACCTCTCAAGATTTAAACCTCTTACAGAAATAAAACTTTCAAGTATTCCAACTCTCAAAATTATATTTTGAAGATCGATTCAACTTTTTTCCTATCCACTAAATGAAATTTAAAATTCCTTTATAAATTCTAACCCAGTCCAAAACATGGGATCTTAAAATGATCCTTTCTCATGGTTTCCAGGATTTCAAATCATCTAATTATGAGGATAAATACAAATAAGTTGATGAATTTCTATTGTTTTACATGAGATCAGCCACTTTTATTGCACCCTAAAACCTTCAAGAGGATTGGTAAATTTCCCTAAGTGTTGGAGAGTCATTGTGATTTTCCTTGAAGCATCCTTTAAGTGGAAGATTTTTGGGATGTGAAGCTAGATTCAAGTGCCACTACATCTTCCATATGTAGTGATAGTTGGAAAATAAAATAGTATTAGGGAATTAGAAAGTGGTGAGTAGAATTATCTAGAAAAGTTAGGTTGATCAAATAAGGTATGTATCTGAATTTTTGTGTATAGAGAAGTGGTAAATTCATCAGCTTCATCATTCAACTACCGAATGCTATAGGGAATCGACAATAATAAATCTAAAATGATGGGATGTCCAATAATTATGGATGGTGGTGTAACATGTTTATTGATTGAGTAACTCTCTATATATATGGGGTGATACCACTTACACATTTTCATATAATTGTGATGTAGAAACAAAGTAATCAGTTATTGGAAAATTTTTATGATTTTGATTATAAACTTTGAATCATCTAAGTAATCAAAGATAGTAGCAATGCAATTGTATGGATTTAGGACATAATTTTCTAAGACATGTAATTTTTCTTTCTTTTATTTATTAATTTCACATAATCTTTAATGTATGTGTTCAGTTATATAGAGTGTGTGAATATTGTGTGTGACTTGGTGCAGTGACTGGGGTGTGAATTCTTTCTATCTTTTGGTATATTAGGATAGTATAGTGACATATAATTCAGTGGAGTATCTAGATCATGTCAATATACTATGCATATCTTTCAATGAAATTACATCCAATGGATCGGTGGTGCATCTGTAGTCCCAACATTATTCTCAATATCTAACTTACCTCAATCAATGACATGAGAGTCATCATGGAAGTACTTTAGAATTTGTGACACTTGGAAGTAATCCAAGAGGATTGACATCCTATAGGTCTAGAATTATATTCCTAACTATAATTTCTATGACACTATAGTAGTTATTTTAGTTGTAATTATTTTTTTAAACTGTTTTCGGATATTTCTTATAGGAACACTATTTTTTCTAGTCTTGTTTTTGGTTGATGTCTGCCAGTATTTTTTGGGTGTAATGTTTGGTGATATTGTACACAAGATTTTTGCAGAACTATTGTAATATTATCATTTAACTATAAACAAAAATACTATATTTGTATATCCTTTAAACTATGGGTGACAATATGTGACAAGACACAAACTAGATACATTATTAAATAAACACAATAAATGACACGATTATTGATATATTTATTTTATATCTATATATTCATGGTTTATTATATGTGAATTAATTGAATGTTAGTTGATTAAAGTTGAGTTTCATGGAAAATATTTATGTTTTTTGTATTCTTATATAGGACTGACATTTGGATAAATACTAAGGAAAATGTGGCAATTGAGGAATATAAAGGCACTTCACACCGAGTTGCATAGTTGGCCAGTGTGATAACAGAAATTGAATATTAAATCTAGGATTTATGATTGAATACAAAGGGACCAAGGAATCCATTAAATGAAGGTTTACAATGATATTATATGATCAAATGAGGTTCAAGAGGCTCAAAACTAAAGAACTAGAGAAAATGGAGATTTGAGAGCTGAAAATGCACATTATACAACATATAATCATTACATGATGTGAAATTTTAAAAGGAATGAAACATTTACAGGCTTTGAAGAAGAATTAATTCATCCCTATGAATTACACATCATGTAAAAACATTACACAACATTAAAAAATTAGACATAATAAATAAATATATATTTTATGTATCTTTTGAAGGGGGATGGTTGTATGACCTAGAAACAACTAGTTAATGTGAGGTTTGACCTTGGGAAACCCAAAGATTAGACTGATTATTATAAATATGGGGTTCAACCAAGATATTTTTCATTCCATTCTAGGTGTGGAGAAGCTTGACTACGGGTAAGTTGTCATAGAGTTTTGACTTGGAGTTCTGCGTAGATAGGTTTTTTTTTCTTTATTGTTTTCCTTTTCTTTCTTTAATATAGTTTTGAAAGATTTATAGTTTAATTATAATCTCTCTATTTTATTCATTCCACTTATCATTCACTCTCTTCTATTATATTACATATGGAATGCGGTTTATTCATCATTATATTTTGAATCATTTAATCTTTATGTCAAACATGCCATTTTTCCCTACTTTTGTTCAATTTTGTCATGTGTGGTTAATACTGCTAGTGTTAAAGTTTGAGATTATGGGTGTGATTAATCATGATGAATATATAAATAAAAACTTGGTAACCATGTGGTTAGTTATTTGGTTAAACAAAATTTTTCTATCTCATTCATTTGCACAACCCTGACCACGGGGTGAAATTGAAGGACCCTGACCATGGGGGTGCATGTGACGTCCTGGACTTAGGTTCCACTTAGAGGTGCCCTGAGCTAGATTGATCACATGGAATTAAGTGTGGCTACCCATACGCCAAATAATTCTGACTAGTAGCAAGGTCCTAGTGTGTGTTTGTGGGGAGACTATGCCCTCGTGTTAGTGTGGATCACAGCAGATAAGTAATAACATATAAATAGCAGAAGCATATGTAAGAATATGGAATAGAGGAAATAGACACTATAACAATTAGACCATTAACTCACCTTAGAAGAAGAAAACATAATAATCCAAGAAATAGATAATAATAACACTCATAAACTGATTCATATACAAATATTTATGATAATGTATGTCATGTCTCTACAAAACTAGAAAACAGGTATACATGGAAACGGGGAATTCATGCAATACAAAATAATCAAAAAGAAACCAAAAACTATCCAGCATCCCAATAATTGGATCAGTCATCTACTACCAAGATCCATCCTAAAGAAAGAAAGAAATATTAGGTGTCCAAATCAGGATGCTTCCCTTAGTCAACACTTGCATACATATAATCTTATCTGGTACCAATGGTGGCCTAGATAGGGTGTAACATCCTAAGATTTTAAAAGAAAACACTATGTGCTTAAATGAACTGCTAAATACTATGTGACCTTTACAAACTAACCATTAAACATAATTTTTTTTATATGTTTTGAATTTTTAAAAACATACATACACGGTTGTGATCAGTAAGTTTTTTGGATTCTGATAGAACAAACTTAATTTTCTAGTGAATAGTAACTTACCCCTATGAATAGCAATATGAATATTAATATGGACCTTATTAATAGTGAATCATTTTTTTTCTTAATGTTATAAGGTAATGAGATTTTGATTAATTTTTCAAGGTGTTAAAAAATGAGTTATAGATTTAAAATTGTTATTTTTGAATAAATTGTGATTTTATTTAAAAATTAAATTAATAATATTTAGAAAATTATTTTTAAAAAATGGAGTTCATTTTTTAATTCTACATGTTGAAAAATGGTTAGGTTGAATATTAGGTATTTTTCTGAAATTCTTGAATTTTTGATGAATAGTAAAATATGATAAATTATGACAAATACTAAATACTTGTTTTATGAATCATAGGTGATTCAAGGATGATGTAAGTCCACTTGTTTCTAAATCACATTAAATTATTACTATTTTGGGTCACATGAATCAATATTATTCATAGTATTGATCAAAAATATTAAACTAATGATTAAAATAATGTAAAACCTATCCTCTCCTCCAATATAAATATCACCCTCATTCCCCTCTTCCTCTCACACCTCTAAATACTTGTGAATTTTATAAGTTATACCAAAAATCCTCCACAAGTCTATTCCCCATTTCCAAGACCTATTGTTCTCACCAAAATTCCATAACCAAATGCCTTAAGGAGGATCTCAAAGATAAGAGATCAAGAGGTAAGAATCCTCTTTCTTATTCATGTGTTTTCTTTTCAATTCATTTATTTTCTTATACTCTCTTACCCTCACCTTATCTAGGATATATTAAATATCCATAATCTTATATATTCTGTATGTTATCATGTTCATGTAAAAAATTCATCATTTTTCTTTCTCACCTCTTCCTCTTATTCTAAAAAGAATAAAAACACCATTCATGATGTGTCGTTTACCAAAGTTATGGACGTTGTGTTTTCAATTTCCATTAATTCCTTCAAAACTGATCATAAAACCCTTTTAATGGTTTAAAAATAATTTAAATTTTATTATGTAACCTATTTTATATTTTTTAATGAACTTCTATGCATTAAATTAAATTATATAATGAAACAAGTTCATGGTTATCGGGGAACCGCCAAAAATGATCTAAACAAATATCATTAATGTTTTATCTAAATATTCATCATCATATATGATAAAAAAATGAATTATGGTATCATTTTATATTTTTTAAACATATTAATACCATTTCATTCCACTTCTAGAATTTCATTTCCATACGACAAGAAAATCATATACAAATCGGTCATGGAAATTATGTAAAGAACGCACCTGAAACAATGGAAGGAACAAGATACTAATAACTAAAAGGTGAAATGATGTTATAAAATGATCATATAAGGAGTTATTAACATGAAAATGTTTCTTTAAGATATTAATATCACTATTTTAACCATTATAAATAAGGTTTTAACAAGTTTTAAGTAAGAAAACCCCGAGGTAAGGGTATTCTTAATCCAAATTCCATTCTTTGGGTTAACCTTATACTTCATTAATTGTGTGGTTTTAAGATCATTTGTGTGATTATTTTTTGTTTATATTAGGTTGAATTATGTGTATTTAAATTTTATACTCATATCCTTTCCATTCCATTAATTCTCACTCCAATTATTTTTGTAAGGGACTTTCCTTTTAAAATCTGTTTAAAAGTATCTTTAATAAAATTCAGAAAGATTTTTTATATATATTTATGGAATGAGTGGTTTCTCATGATTTCATGATACTTTATTACCATGATATGTTCATTAGACATATTTATGTTGGGTTGAGCCCATTATAGCTCAAGATATGTTGGGTTGAGCCCATTATAGCTCAAGATATTACAGGTGAGCCCCATTATAGCTCTACAATGCATTGGGTACTCCAGAGATGGAATTTGACCGAATTATTATTCCATGTGTAAGGGTGATTTTAAGATTTATATGTTAAATATTTACCAATTAAACTACATGATGTTTCTATGCATGCTTATGATTTTTCAAGAAAATGGTTTTTAAAGGGTTTTTATGTTTCCATTAGACTAATAGTTTTTCATTCTTTATGTACCTTACTAAGATTTTTGTGCTCATCCCAAGTTTTTAAAATGTTTTTCATAGGATTCCTTAGATGTTCAAATGATAGTTAAGGTGCTATTTTATATGAATATAATTAGTTATATTGAAATTATTTTTGTAAACTCTAATACAATGTTTGTAAGTTGTTGTCTAATTCTCCATAACCTGGATCAGAAAAAGTCCTAGATTGTATAATGTACTGTGTATTTTTTAGTCATCTATTATACAAAAAAAATAAAAATAATGTTTTAGTAATGTATCCAGATGTGCGGGTCGAGGGCTTTACAGTTGGTATTAGAGGAACAGTCTAGACAACATTAGAGATTATTTTTTGTCATTTTTTTAGAAAAAAATTAAGTGATAGTGTTTACTTTTAAACTTATAGTTAGTTAAGTATGCATAATAAAATATTTTTTCTTAATTATCAATATGTAAATTCATAAATATAAGTACAATGAATGAATTTTAGGGGCGCAATTCATTTAAGGGGGGATAATGTAACAGCTTGAGATTTTAAAAGGAAATACCATGTGCTTAAATGAACTACTAAGTATTATGCGACATTTATAAACTAACCATTAAACATGATTTTGCAGCTTCTGTGTTTTGAATTTTGAAAAATGGGTATACACGGTTGTGATCAGTAAGTTTTATGGAGCCTGATAGAACAAACTTAATTTTTGGTGAATAGTAAACTATCCTTTCTAATAGTAAAATACCCTTATGAATAGTAATATGACCCTTATGAATAGTTAATGATATTATTATTATTTTTCTTAAGTTTATAAGGCAATGAGATGTTGATTAACTTTCAAGGTGTTAAAAAATGAGTTATAGATTTAAAATTGTTATTTTTGAATAAATTATGATTTTATTTAAAAATTAAATTAATAATATTTAGAAAAATATTTTAAAAAAATAGAGTTTATTTTTGAATTCTACACATCAAAAAATGGTTAGGGTGAATTTTTGGTATTTTTCTATTCTTGAATTTTTGATGAATAGTAAAATACGATAAATTATGATAAATGTTAAATACTTGTTTTACTGCATCATAGGTGATGAAAAGATGATGTAAGCCCACTAGTTTTGAAAGAAAATGAAATTATTACTATTTAGGATCATATGAATCAATACTATTCATATTCTTGAGAAAAAATATTAAACTAATGATTAAAATAATGTAAAGCCCCTCCTCTCCTCCACTATAAATAGCACCCTCATTCCCCTCTTCCTCTCACACCTCTCAAGACTTGATCATTGTCTAAGTTATATAAAATCCCATCCCCAAGGATCTTCCACATGTCTAAGATCTACTGGTCTCACCAAAAGGCCAAAACCAAAGGCCTTAAGGAGGATCTCAATGAGAAGAAATCAAGAGGTGAGAATCATCTTTCTTTTTCATGTGTTTTCTTTTCAATTCATCTCTTTTCTTATAATATCTTCCCCTATCCTTATCTAGGAGGTATGAAATCTCTAGAATCTTATATATTTTTTATTTTATCATGTTTATGTAAAAAAATAATCATATTTATTCCTATTCTCTTCCTTTTATTCTAAAAATAATAAAAACACCATTCGTGACTTGTCGTTTACCCAAATCATGGACGTTGTGTTTTCAATTTCCATTACTTCCTAAAAAGATGATCATAAAAAAAATTAATGGTTGAAAATAAATTTAAATTTTATGATGTAAACTATTTTATGTTTTATAATGAACTTCTATTCATGAAGTTAAATTATATAATGAAACAATTTCATGATTATCGAGAAACTGCCAAAAATATTCTAAACAAATATCATTAATGTTGTATCTAAAGATTCATCATCATATATGATAAAAAATTATTTATGGTATCATTATATATTCTTGAAAAATATTAACACCATTTCATTATGCTTATGTAATTTTACTTCCATATGAACAGAAAATCAAATACAAACCGGCCATGGAAATCATGTAAAGAACGCACCTGAAACAATGGAAGGAACAAAATAATAATAACTAAAGGGTAAAATTATGTTATAAAATAATCATATAAGGTGTTATGAACATGAAAATGTTTCGTTAAGATATTAATAAAACTCTTTTAACCATTATACAGGAGTTTTCAACAATTTTTAAGTAAGACAAACCCAAGGTAAGGGAATTCTTAACCCAATTTCCATTCTTTGGGTTAACCTTCTAATTAATTAATTGTGTGGTTTTAAGATCATTTGTGTGGTGAATTTTTTTTTATATTATTTTGTATTATGTTTATTTATAGTGTAGACTCATATCCTTTCCATTCCATTAATTTTCACTCCAATTATATTTGTAAGGGACTTTCCTTTTAAAATCTTTTTAAAAGTCTCTTTAATAAAATTCAGAAAGATTTTATATATATATATATGGAATGAGTAGTTTCTCCTAATTTCCTAATAATTTATTACCATTATATGTTCCTTGTACATATTTATTTTGGTTTGATCCCATTATATCTCAAGATATGTTGGGCCCATCCCATTATAGCTCAAGATATGATGGGTTAATCCCATTATAGCTCAAGATATGTTGGGTTGAGCCCGTTATAGATCAAGATATGATGGGTGAACACTATTATAGTTATCCAATGAATTGGATACTCTAGATATGGAAGTTTACAGAATGGTTATTCCATGTGTAAGGGTGATTTTAAGAGTGATGTGGTAAATATTTCCCAAGGCAACTACATGATGTTTCTATGCATGCTTATGATTTTTCAAGAAAAGGGTTTTCGTGTTTCCACTGGACTAATGGTTTTTCATTATTTATGCACCTTATTGAGATTTTTGTGATCATACCAAGTTTTTTAAAAAAAATCACAGTATTCCTTAGATGTTCAAAGGACATTTAAGGTGCTACTGCAGATGAATCCAATTAGTAATATTGAAATTATTTTTGTAAACTCTGATTCAATTTTTGTAAGTTTTTGTCTAATTATCTAGAACCTAGACTGTAAAACGTCATTGATTGTATAATGTACTGTGTATTTTTTAGTTATCTATTATATAAATAATTACACAGCATGTTTTATTACTGGATTCAGATTTACAGGTGCAGGGATTTACATAGGGTGTGAGATAAATCTCATTAGGCCACCACCAACGGCGTCTATACAAATATAGTCCATTATATAAAAACTAAAATAGTGTGTGGGTATATATAAATGTAAATCAATTCTAAAAATGATAATTTATACCTTCTTTAGACTCAGCTGGTAATGTCTCTAAACATGAGATCATTTAATTAATTCATTTAAGTTTAGTTTATATAGATAATTCATGTGAGTTGTAACAGAACTGAAATTGTGTCATGATAATAGTGATAAAGGATCCAAGTTATAAAAAGGCATCCTATAATTATGATGATAATAAATATGATCCAAGGTAATAACCAAGGTATCCTTTACCTCAGCGGTTGATCCAACTAATTAATAATATACTACCTAGATATAAGGGGTCTGAGTGTAATGTAAGGGGAATCGCCCAACGAATTCCACTATAAAGGATTCTAAACAAGTCCAAGGATCTTTTCCAAGGTAAATAATCTAATAATGACTAGGCCCAATAGGGTTAATCCATGGAACCATGTGTTTGAAGACATCAAGCTGGATCTAAGGAGTGTATCCAAGGAATCCTAATGTGTAGAAGATAGTAAAGGGGTCATATGGCTCCATTTTGGGAATCCACTAGTATCCAAGGACCATGTTACAAGGTGGGTATCTCTCTTTCAAACCAAATCCTTGAATTAGAATGGTGTCCTCTGAGTTCTCAATGCATTCCCTCAGGAATCCAAGGCTAGATCAAGTGTGACCACTTCTATAAATAATAAAATATCCATATACAATAGGAACCTTATACATAATTCATTATTCAATTTAGTCCATGTAATATTCATGCCTTTTAATAAGTCAATTGGTCCATTCCATTACCTTTTATACTAAGTGACAAGGCTAAATAGGACATGCAACCATTTGGTACTTTAATTACTTAATCAATTATCTGGTTCACTCCTTTACCTTTCATAAGAATGACAAGGTAGGATAAGGACATGTAACCATATGAAATTAAATTATAATTAACTAGTCCAAGTGATATCTAGAAATATACTTTACATTAAACATTTTAGTGGTTAATCAATTAATTGGGTCACTTACCTTATAAGGGTTAAGTGATCACTATACATGTAATAACCATTAAAAATTAATTATTTTAATTAAAACACTTACCTTTATCAAGGATAATTTACAGAACACTTGAACAGTGGTTAAAATGGTCATAAAAAACCCACTAAAGGAATAATAAAGAGTATACATTACATGGGGTGAAAGGAGTTGAGGTTATAACCTATAATGGCATAACGAACAATTATGAACAATTCTCTAGAATATGAGCATGATGATTATAAGCATGGAATATGAATTTAATAGGAAACACCTAGTGAAATTAGAATGTACATAATGAAGGTGGTTTATAAAATGGAGAGACTTTAGGGATGATTCATATACCACCTACCATATACCCATAGCACTCTCCTTATCCATTATCAACCCTTAGTTTTTCTTAGAATGGAATAAAATATAATAATAGATCAATGCCCTAAAAATAGGGCATATGAGCCTGCATCAAAACTGCATCATCAAGAGGAAGACAAACAATGAACAAATCAAGATGAATAGAGTACCTACTGATGTGCATCTAATGAGATGAATGAGAATTGAATCAGTCTTTGAACAAATTATCAGGATCAAAAACTATGGAAAGGGGGTTTGGGATCTCAAAATGGGATAGTAAGGGTGCCTCTATCTTTTGGAATGATAAAAGAAGAAGATAGGTTAAGTTTATAATTCATTAAGGTCATTTTGGTGATTTCACACAGGAATTTTAGGTGCTCACAGTTTGGCCGCATGGTTGGCTAAAAAATGTTCCAACTGTGCACATAGAACTGCCTCAAGGGGAACCCATCATGGTTTGGCTACACGATATGAGAAATCATATACCATTAGTGTTGTATGGATATGCTAAAAACTACAGACCATTCGCATGGGTGTTCTCCCCTGGCTGCATAATTTCCTCAAACCGTGTAGCCTCCTACCCCCCCCCCACCCTCTTTTTAGTCCCACATGGTTAGGGGATACATGTGGACTGTCTCGCATGGATTATACTAACCATGTGGCCCATTTATTTCTCTACCAGTTGGGGTTTTGTGCTCCGAACAAGCCTCGAACACCCCTTGAAACAACCGTGAACTCATTGGAAATTTGTATTAGTTTTTTTTTCAAACCAACTTGACAGCTGCATACCATCCACATACCATCCAGCATTACCAAATTCAAAATTCAAAAAAAGGAATCATCATGACCGACCTCGGTTCTTGAGCGTCGTACTCCACGCGTCCTCACCCCTCCATCCTTGAGATTTCCTCGGGATATGGTATCCACGATCCGTGCCCCTGACACCATCAACACCGTCGAACCGTCGACCGTACACCACCTTCTCCGGCAACCCTCACCGTAGCACCACCATCAACCCACCACCGCCGGTGCCGATTAACAGGGCCTCCAGCCCAGAAACCTGAGAACCACCATCGTCGTCATGTCTTCCTGCCATCACCGTCTCTCATGACACCGGATTAACCACTTCACAGCCAAAGACAACAATATCCATGGATTCCCACCAAGGGAAACCCCATTGCCACCACCCCAACCTTTGAATAAGATCACAGAGGGCCTCAAACCACTCATCGCCGCAGAGTAGGGGACGACCTCCAAGCGCTGAGAGAATCACCACAGGATGTCAACGCACTACCGAGAAAACTCTTGAATGCATACCTTATAAAAAAATTGGGTTCTTATAGTCTTCCCCCTTAAAGGAACTCATCTCCGAGTTCACCTTCCAAGGGAGGAAAAAACTATCTAAGAACAAATCTAGCCACTGGTCACGTATGTCAGCCTACTGCTCCCAAGTCTTGTCTTGTACATGGCCATGCTGCCATAGCACCCGTACTATAGGGAAATACTGGCCTTAAATATCCTTCATTCCCTAGTCAATGATGCTTATAGGATACCCCTAAAAATAAGCATTAGTATCTAACTCAACCTCATCAGGATCAAAAGTATGAGACGGGTCGACATGATAACGGTGAAGTTGTGAAACATGGAATATGTCATGCATGGAATAATACCTATGATGTAATATAAATAGATAGGATACCAGACTAACTCTATCAAGAATCTCAAATGGACCAACATAACGAGACAACAACTTCCCTTGCCTCTGTATCCATCTATACCCAAACCTGGGTGATACCCACCCCGACCAAGAACTCTAGAGGTCATCGACGAAGATCGGCATAGGATTTCTTTCTATACTAAGCAGTAAACATACACTTTTTGACCAACTAAACCTACTCTGAAGTCTCCTGAATGAGAAGAGGACCAAGTAGCAATGTATCACCTACCTTTAACTAGCATAGGGGTGAACAACATGGCCTACCATATAGAGCCTCTAAAGGATCCATCTGAATCATCACCTAAAATATATTATTATAGGAAGACTTGATAAGAGGAATATTCTTCTCCCAATAACCTCTAAAATCAAGGATACATGCTCATAAATTTTCCTCGAAAACCTATATCATCCATTCTGACTGGTCATCAGTCTGAGGGTGAAAGGTTGTTCTCAGAAGCACCAGTGTACCAATATCCTTCTACAACCCCTACCTGAACCTTAATGTGAAATAAGAATCCTTATCTAAAATAATAGTATGAGGGTCCCTATGTATCCATACAATCTCACAGACATACAATATTCCCAGCTCATCAATTGAGAAAGTCTCTCGGATATGAAGGAAGTGGGATACTTTTAGCAGTCGATCCATGAATACCCATACTATGTCACTACCTCAAGGAGACCTCGATAATATGACTAAAAAATCCATGCCAACATCTTCCCATTTCTAATCCGGGACTGGTAACAGCTGTAGAAAGCTTGCGGGTCATTGGTGTTCTGCCTTCACCTGCTGATAGGTGGAACACCTAGTGATAAAACTTTTTATCTGATGTTTCATCCTAGGCCACCAATACTGGTGTCACATATCTCAATACATCTTGGTGATTCCTAGATGAAATTCCCACTAATAAACATTGAAATCATGCATCAGTTCCTCTCTCATATCTGTAGGAACCCAGATATGCACATGTATATGTATAATGCTGTCTCTATTTGTAGACCAGTCCGGAGGTGGGTCCTCACTAGTGATACACTTTCGAAGAACCAAGCCTTCAAGATCTTAAAACTTACTAATATTCACCCTATCAAGGAGGGAAGAGGTAATTTGAAAGGTTGTAATATAAGACTCCTCTTGACTCTAATAAAACTCCAAATGAAACTTAGAGAAAATGGTCATTAATTTCCGTTCATCACAAGCTTCCTGAGTGGCCTCTACCTAAGTTTTCTGACTCAGCGCATCCACTACCACATTAACTTTTCCAGATATATAGGCAAGCTCAAAGGAAAATGACTGAAGATATTTAATCAATATTCACTATTTAAGATTCAAGTCACACTGTAAAAAGATATATTTGAGGCTACTGTTGTCTATATACACTATAAATCACTCACCCATAATATAGTGTCTCCAGCAATGTAAGTCATGGACAATAGCTACTAGATTGAGGTCGTGTGTCAGGTAATTTCTCTCATGGGGCCTCAACTATCAAGATCCGTACACAATAACTCTATCCTCCTACATCATAATTCCTCCTAGGTCAATCCCTGATGTATTATATAATACTATATAGCCTCTTCCAGGCTCTAGAAGAATCATAATTGGTGTCAAAACAAGTCTTCCTTTCATCTCCTGAAAGGATTCTTCACACGATTTTGACCACATGAACTTCACACCCTTATTTTTAAGACCAGTAAGAGGTGCATCAAGGAATGATAATTACTATAAGAAATTACTATAATATCCATCCATCTCTAAGAAAAATCATATATCAAACATGTTCTTGGGATGCTCTCAGAAAACCACAGCACTCACCTTCTTTGGATCAACAGATACTCTTGATTCTGAGATAACATGGCCCAATAAGTGAACCTTTTCGATCCAAATATGGAACTTAGAAATATTGGAATAAATATTATTCTCTATCAGTGTATTCAAAATTATATCAAGGTGTTTATCATGGTCACTACGATTGTGCGAATACACCAAGATGTCTTCCACAAAGACCACAAAAAAAGAATCTAGATAGGGGTGGAAAACCCTATTCATCAAAGTCATGAAAATAGTGGGAACATTCTTAAGACCAAACGGGATAATGATATTATAACATCTTGAGATTTTTAGAAGTAAACACTGGGTTTTATAGCGTACATGATACGCCACATCGATCTTGAACGAACAACTAAATATTATTATTTAAATGTTATCATTATAATATAACTGTTAGAATGGAGGGAATGAATAGAATTAACTGAATAATGAAAATATGGTTTACAAATTTAAATATAATGAATTATTTGTTGACCAATTATTTATAAATGAAGATAAATCCCTTTCTAAAATAAAAGGAAATCTTTTTCTAAAAAAATATTGAAATGCGCACAAGTGTGTTTTATACCAATAAAATAAAAAAAATCACACTTTTTGGATTATATTAATGAAATATATATATATATATATAATATTAAATATAATGTTTAATACACATCCTATGTGTTTTTTATACATGATATAAGAACAAATCCAATTTTAAGCATAAAAGATTTATTTCTATAAAAAGGAAATTTTACCACCTTTTGATGGTGCACTTGTTTTAAATATATTTTTTGAAAACTTTATAAATTATATTACAAAAATAAATTTCTTATTTTAAATTTTAATGTCAAAATTTAATTTTTTTTAATTTTTTTTATTTTTTCTTAAAGTTTCATGTTTTGATGAATAGTGAAAAAATACAAAATTTTAATTGAAAACATCTTTTTCTTCAAATTAATTTATAGTCTTAAATTATATTTTTGATTGGTTTTAAAGTATAATTAGATAAATTTTATATCATTTAATCCAATTTAGGTCATTGTAATTAATTTCACATTGAATTTGGATATAAAAACATTTCAATCTTTTGAACATTTTCACTTTAATAGCCCATTTTCTCACCCCATCAATGGGATTAATTTTAAATTAATTTTATCCAATTATATATTTTTAATTTTTAAAATTGGATTCCATATTTGGAATAATAAGTTCAATATTTATTAAATAGTTTCCTTTTATTTTTAGATGATATGAATAGTAACTTTAGTAATTTTTATTACCACGATTAAGGGTAAAAATAGTATTATAAATATTAGAAAATTACCCTAACATTGGTCCTAATTTTATTGGATGGGTTATTTTCAACCAAATACATCCTTGGGATAATTTTATTTCCTCTTATAGCCATCTAGATGACTTTAATCACTTTATTGTATTTCATTTTAAGAAAACTCAAATAAGTCATACTCATGTTTTTAATAAGTATTACATTTTTAATATGTGGTTATTGTGTACATATCTTTGAATATAAATAATAATTTTAAATATAAATTTTTTATATTCATTATGATAATTTATTTTTAATTTTTAAGAAATAAAATATTATCTTAAAGGCTTACACAATGATGATGCGGTAATTATTTAATTAATGGAAATATCAAATAATGATATTAAAAATATTAAAATAAATATAATTTGAGATAATTAATATCATCCATGAATTTTATAGATAACTTTTACATGTTTATGATGTGTTAAAATATTTTTTTTTAAGATATCATGTTTCTATGATATTTTTAAAAAAATCATGTAATGAATAGTATCAAAATCGACAATAATGATATTTTAAAATAAATAATATTTTCCTAAATGATATAAAATTAATAAAAATCTAAAATTTGGAAAAAAGATTCGTATAAAGTTTAAAATTTCATCAATGATACATTTTTTGTTCTTTTAGCATTTTATAGTAACAATATTAACCCTTAAGAAATAAAAACACATGTTGTTACGGTAAAAGTTAAAGGGTTAAATTAAGGGTTAAATCCAAAAGATAAGAGTAATAATGTGACATAAACTTGTCTAAAAATTATTTTTTCAGTATATTTACACCCATAAGTATATTATATTCTACATAACTTACTTTGGTTTCATTTTTAATTGGAAATTAATTTATATTAATTTAATATTTTGAGAGTTTCCAAAAGTGCCCCTCACCTCAATTATAAAAGGGCACATCCTCCCTCACTTCTTCACACCAATTTTATCCTTCTCTCTCAACCAAACTCTAAAAATTTCTCTTTCCAACATCCTTATACAAGTTATAGATATCTCGGTCTTCCAAAAATATCAACCCTATATCCCTTAAGAAAATATCTAAAGGAAGTCCGCCAAAGAAGGGGTAATCATTTTTACCAACTCATCCAAGTTCGTTTCTTCTTCTGCTTACTCTTCATATGTTGTTTACATGATAAAGTAATAAATGCAGTATAATATATATTCTAATATGTTATTATGACTATGTGATAACCATATTACACCTTTTATCCATCCTATGAAAAACGAAAACATCATGCGTGCACACGTACGGCTTACCGTCACCACATCGTGGTGTAATCTATTTTTCATCACCACATTACTTAGATGTGTATAGTGATAGAGATAATTGATATATATGGTACTTATTACATGATATTTATTCTTTATAATTAATATAACATCCACTTACTTACCCTTTCACCATTAAGAGAATGATATCATCGCTCCTGCGTATGTACGGCCTACCGTCTCCACGACGCGATGTGATTCATTTTCTATGTTAACCATTAAAGAATGATTATAAAAAGGTATATAATGAATAAATATGATATATATGAACTTAATTTCATTATAAAGATAAATTAAATATATCATATTCATAATAAATAGGATTTACATGACAAAACATGCATAATAAAATGGAGCAGTTAACACCCAAAACAAGGGTAATAACAAAATATTATTAACAAAACGATATAAGAGGATAATATATGATATAATAAATATGGATATGGTTCTAGTATAAATTAATAACATTATTTAAACCATTATATAGTATTTAAATCATGTTAAACTAAAGGAAAGTTCAAGGCAATGGATTTTTGTCTCACTTTTATTTTTGTGGGATACATGCCTTATTCACAGCTTATTTATTTTGTGTTGTGTATATAATGTCACTTTTAATATAATATCATTAATCTACCTATATTAATGGTATTTAAATTTTTATTTTAAGTTATGGGGTATACAATTCAACTGATTATAAATTGGTAAGGGTTATTTCACAATCTCATTATTATTTGGGATTGTTTAAGTTTAAGTCTCCATAGGGGAACATCATTCTTTCATTCCCATGTTTTCTAAAAATGTTTTCAAAAATGTTTTTACTATTATCCTATAAATTTTTAAATTCCTTTTACCCATTTTAAAAAAATTAAAATAGTTTTAAATGAATCTTTTTTTCTTTTTTTAAATGAGTTACTTTATGAATTTTTCGACAAAAATATAGAAGGGATGTTTTTTTAACTTATGCGGCATGAGCAGATTTTTCCACTGTCATGAATCCATAATGTCTTGAAGATTCCTATAAAAGTTTAAAAGGTTCTTTTTAATGAAAATTTTTTCTTTTAAAATTGCGTGGACTTTTAAATAAATGATTTCAATGTAAAAAAGGGTATTTCTCTCAAGAATTTTCAATGATTTTATTAGAGTATTTTCATCTATGTCAATATATTTTGTTTAATTTTATGATTCATTGAGTTTGATCTATTATTATATCATATACCATATTTTATTAAATGTTTTATGGTCATTTTTATTGTGGATTTTCTATTTTGATGTCATTCACCATATTACTCAGAATGGTTTGTGATTATATTTATTGATTGGGGAAAGTTATTTAAATTTCATATGTATATATTGTTTATGTTTCACCCCATTCATATGAGGAATTAATTAGACTCAGTAAGTGATGTTTGGGGCCCTCTATTTCCCCTTTATTCATTGGTAGGTCTTATGATACAAATCAGATATGGATTTAGCCAAGGCCTTACCCATTTATTTTCAGATGTCTTGGTTGAGGCCTTGATGGTATGTTTTAGATGTCCAACATTATTTATTCTATCATCATGAGATTAGTTATTAATTTTCCATATGATTATTTGAATAGTATAATATACATGGTTAAGTTTCCTAGAAAATTTGATTATTTATATTTCATGTATTTCAGTTATTTACCTTGATATATTGTTTATTACATATTTACTCATAGCTTCTGATGTACGCTTACCCTTACTGAGCATCTGAGATCACCCCTTTCTTATATTTTATTTTTACACAGGATACCAATAGGTTTATTATGATTGATGTCCAGGGTAAATCTAGAATACTAATGGCGTTTCCAATGAAGTTTCTATGCTGTATTTTATATTTTAAATTATAATATAAGATCTGAGTATGTATCTAGTTTTCCAAAACTACTAAACTATTCTGTCCTTTGGGATACGATTCATTGTATCTTATGCCAATATAATAATGTAACCACCAACTCTGGTAAACTGGGGTTGAGGTCTTTATACTTTTTATCATATCAAGTTTAGTAGAAATCTTGAGAACTAGATTTAGGAAAACATAGATGAGGGAATATAACCCTGTGAAAAACTTTGAGGATAAGTCTAAGTGTAGGATATCATCCTATAGAATTGTTAATACCACGGATAACCTAGGTTAAACCTATGGAATCATTGATTTAGGAAAATATTTCATGATGTGGAAATTATATAATTTATTCTTCATGACTATATCACTATAATTAGTGTTACACACATTATACTTTGGGTTTTGGTAAATAGTTAAAATCAGCAAGGTTATATAAGTAATGGTTATACTGCTGATGATAAAGATACTACAAAAGAAAAATGAAATGAATGGGTTATTAAGGAATAAGATGATGAATCATAGTTAATGTTTTAATAATGAAGTAGAATGATTAAAGTTCTTATGTATTTGGATTCAAGAATTATTTCATCAATGGTGCTTTGGTTATAATAATCATGAGATATGTAAGGATTGTATTGCAGTAATTATTTAAGGATTTGGAAGCATGAAAGTTTTCATTATGGTTTTTAAGGTGGTAAAATATTAGGTATGTGACAATAATATCTACAATACATTGTTTGTAGAATCTAATATTAAGATTTATTTTGGAAATTTAGAGACCTTTTTGGAATATGAATTTGGATAGATGTATTTTAGATAAGTCTTCAGGTTGGAATGGATCAAGTTGAACATTGGATATTATTTTTTGAGGTTAAATTATGATTTATTGGATACTATGTGCTAAAATTTTTGGTTTTAGTAAAAATTTATAGGATGAAGGAATTACTTCTAGATCTTATGATTCTTTAGTTCTTTAGGTCTAAAAATTCATCTTTAATATCCATATCCAAGTGTATTAAATGAAGTGAAAATAGATCGAATCACAACTAAAGGATGAGATTATTCTCATGACATTGAAAGAAATCAAGTAAGTTTATTTTCCCAAGTTCTTATCTGAATAGTAAAAGAACCCATCAACTCTAGGGAAAATGATTTTGGAACAAAAATGTTATTCATTTACTTTTTTTACTAATAAATCAATTGAATTTTTAACCCATCATAGATTTATGGTTTTTTGATTGTTAACTTTCTCGTTACCATATTCTCTATCACTCTCCATCAGAACTTGATAGTTAGTTTTCTCTTCCATTTCCATGTTTTCCTACATGGGTCCCTAGTATTTATCATCTCAGGTGACCTTCGTACTTACCTATATTTATTTTAAATTAGATGTTTTGTTAATCCTTTTTTTTCGATGTGGGATTTCCACAATGGTATTTTGAAAAGTCAAATCCCTAGTTCTCAATCCTGAGTTCAAATTGTGAGGATAAAATTTATTAAAGGGTGGATAATATAACATCCTGATTTTTTTAAAAGGAAACATTAGGTTCGATAGCATACATGATATGCCACATCAAGTTTAAACTAACAACTAAATATTATTATTTAAATTTTACCATTATAACCTAACCATTAGACTGGAGGGAGTGAAGCAGATTAGCTGAATTATGAAAATATGGTTTACACATTTAAATATAATGAATTATTTGGTAACCAATTATTTATAAATTAATATAAAATACTTTTTAAAATAAAATAAAATCTTTTTCTAAAAAACTATTTAAATGCGCACAAGTATGTTTCACTAATGGAAAGGGGACTTTTCTCAACACTTGTATACCAACGGTTCAAAGAACTGTTGGTATATGTTGTCTTTACCAACGGTTTTCATAAACCGTTGGTAAAGACCTTGAACAAGTGACTTTTCCCAATGGTTTCATAAAACCGTTGGGAAAAGTGGGGAAAAATCACTTTTCTCAACGGTTTTAGGAAACTGTTGGGAAATATGGGGAAAAATTTAGTTTTCCCAACGGTTTTTAAAAACCGTTGGGAAAAAAACCCCAAATTCTCCAAATGCAGGCAGCGGCCTCCCCACAATTCCAGAGCCCTTCCGCTGGTCTCCAGAAGCGATTCCTTGGCAGAAGCACTTCTGAATCCCCACCTCTTCCATCGCATCAGCAGCTACCAGGTTAGACTCCTTCCATATTTTATCTAGGATATAGTTCCACCTCTTATAAAGCATATCCTTCTATTCTCAATGATTTCGTTATTCCCAATTTTTAGGGTTTTTGTAAAATTTTATGATTGTTCCATGAATTGTTTACTCAAATCCCTATATCGGTGTATGTCCAATTAATGTTTTCATTACACATTTACATTTATAAGGGCATGGTGTCTCTTTATTGTGTTCTAATTTTGAAGATTCATAGTTTTTTTTAATCTGCTTCAAATATTATAGCTTCATGTATATGAACTAATAAGAAATTCTTTGTAACATTTATTGATATTATTTCATGAAAATCACTCCTTTCATTAAGATCATGCCAAACATTAAGATCTTGTTCATCTTAATTTTTGTACACTATGTGTATTACATAACAATTGTGTATCATGTTTCTATCAAAATCTATATATATATAAAATGACACACTGTTCACTTATCCTTTTCACAATAGAACATATGTATTATCTTCTTGAACTTTTCCAAATAGTATGTGGTCCCTAATTAGTACTTCTTCCTTCTTCATGAAACTAATTCATAGAATGTAAAATTCGCAATATTAGTGAATATTAGTTTTTCTAATATAACCATTAATCATTCTGCCTTCGACATCATACATGTGTTATTTAATCACCTTTTTAAAACACAATGACCATTTTCACTGATTTGGGGTTCCTCAAAATTCTTGGGAAAATCATGAAAATGCATGTATTGAATCGTGTTTCTCATATGGTTTCATGGATACAAGTTCATCTCGAAAATCATGACTGCATGGTTCAAATATCATGAGTACTATGAGATTATTATTCTTCACACAAATGAAGTTTTTTTCTACAACTATGTGTTTTTGTTTTCACTTTTGATTTGGCCGAAATGGGAGCTTTGTGGTCATTAATCATGGTTGAGGGTGGTCATTTAGGATGTAAGATAGTATGACTTCATTTTACTTGATATATCCAATATTATTATTGATTTATGTTCAATTTGATTATCTTTAACAAGTGATGTCATTTAATAATTTGTTATTAATGGTTGTAATAATGACGATATGGTATAAGGGTTCATATGGTGTGTATAAGGGTTCACATGGTGTGTATAACAGTTGACATGGTATCAGTGAACTCAAGTCATTAATTTAAGTCTTCATTCTCACTAGCATGTAAGAAATTGAATGATGTAAACCCATCCTCACATGATTTATTACCTTAGATAGTGTCCAACATATGGAATAGGTGCTTTTGAATTCATCAGTTAACCAGGATCATATATTCCATTTCCCCCAAGATGACTATACTAATATAACTTTAGGGTAAACTAAATATAGTTCTCATTGTACGTTGTATATTATGTGTCCTTCTTGGCCAATACTCACTTTTATGAGGGTGGGGTTCTTTTCACTACCCATTTTGGCATGTGTAGACAGCTATAAAAATGTTAGATAAGTCACAAGTTTAATTCAGTAATGTTGTTATCATTGACATACTTTATTAAGAATTTCAAATTTAAAAATAAATTTTTTTGTCTATACTTAATGAAATTAAATCTTTTTATAGGCCATTAACAACCTATTAGTGTAGAATCCTAAAATTTATTCACCCATGGGGTGCGCTTGACTTGGGGAAGTAATTGGGTAATGAAAGGTATGGCCAGGTGTCAATAATGAGTTATTGAACATGAGTGAATGATTTGGGATGCCTATAACACATGATGGGACTTGAGGCATATGCCTCTTATAGACCTAATGAAAATGAATATAAATAAATTTTAATTTAATTTATGAGTACTTGTTCTTTACATTATTTTAATAGTTCACTACATCGACTAGAAACTTCTTCCTTTATCGTTTACTTAAATGTATTTTCTATTAAAGTTTAATCCTATTGAATTGTTTATGACAAAATGACTTATATAAATTCTTTTTACAGAATGTAAAGAAGTTGGATGTATGAAACTGATCGGATCTCAAGCGATTTTAAAAACAATTTGGAGAGCTTTATAGATTTTTCATTTCACAATGCTTCAGATAGTGGTCGCATACACTGCCCATGTTCCAATTATGTTGGTAGACCTTAGTTGAGCCGTGAAGAAGTCAGCTACCACATAACCAAAAATGGTTTTCAAGCAAACTACTTTGTGTGGTATCACAATGGGGAGAAAATGAAATCTCAAATTGGTGATGATCGAAATGAAAAGACTGGAATGGAGAATTTGTTAGATGATCGGTTTCCATTTATTCGTCATCATGAAAAAGAAAGGATTTCGACTCAAGAATACTTCGATATGAGCACAGCTGATGCATCTAGTGAAAATGATGATATTGATAGGGTGAAAAAATTGAATGATGCTGCCACGACTCTAGTATATCGACAATGCGATAAAATGAAAAAGCTGGAATTTTTAATCCGATTGTTTCATGGGAAAACTATGTATGGGATTTCTAATACAGCAATCGGTTAAATTATTACCCTCTTGAAGGATTTACTTCCAAATGATGCAGATATTCCCTCAAACCACTATATGGCATGGAAGTTAGTTGAGGAACTTGGATTTTCAAGAAACAAAATTCATGCTTTCCCGAAAGATTGCAGTTTATTCTGGGAGGAAACCGCTGAACGAAATGATTGTATAAAATGTGTCACATCCCTCTGGAAGTCAAAATCTGATGGAACACCATCCTGCATTCCACAGAAAGTAATGTGGCACTTTCCATTGATCCACAGACTCCAAAATATTTTTATGTCTGATGACATATCAATAAAAATGAGATGGCATGATACCGAGAGAAAGAAGACTAATGATGAGTTGGTTCATCCTGCAGATGGATTTTCATGGCAGAGATTCCATGCTCGACATCCTGATTTTGCAGCTGATGTGCATAATGTGAGGCTGGTTCTTTCATGCGATGGTTTTAATCTGTTTGGGCAGATGCTTACTTCGCACAGCACATGGCCAGTTTTTATACACATTTATAATATTCCCCCATGGTTGTGTATGAAAAAACCTTTCACTTTCATGAGTATACTCATATCTGGTCCTTCTGATCCCGGCATTGATATTGATGTCTACATGCAGCCTTTAATAAAAGAGTTGAAACTTCTTTGGGATGTGGGTGTGCGCACATATGATGCATGTTCGAAAGACATATTTCAGATGCATGTTGCGCTTATGTGGAAGATCAATTATTTTTCGGCTTATGTAATGATTTCTGGATGGAGCATAAAGGGAAAATTGTCATGTCCAGTTTGTATGAAGAATACATGATCCAGAAGACTGAAACATCGCTGTAGTTTCAGTTTTATGGGACATTGACGATTCTTGCCAAAGGATCATCCATATAGAATGAATCGTCGAAGATTTTATAATACCATAGAGACCGATGATCCACCTCATTGTATGTCTGGAACTGATGTTCTTAATGAATTGAAAGATTTCAGTTTTTCGTTCGGGAAGGGTCAAATGAAATCTGGAAAGAGAAAGAATGTTTCCACTAAAACCCGTTACAATTGGAGGAAGAGGAGTATCTTTTTTTATTTTCCTTATTGGTCAACCAATTTGTTATGTCATTGCTTAGACGTAATTCATATTGAAAAGAATATATGCGAAATGTTGCTTTCGGTTCTTCTAAATGTCAAGGGGAAGACAAAAGATGATTTACGATCTCGGCGTGACTTGGTGGATTGGGGCATCAGACCAGAATTACATCATGTGCGTATCAGTGAAAATAAATGGCAACTTCCATGTACTTCTTATGTTATTACACCTACGGGAAAAAAACAATTTCTGGAAGTATTAGAGACTATTAAAGTTCATGATGGCTATTCAAGAAACATATCTAAATGGGTCAACAGAAGAGAGTTGAAGCTAAAATCTTTGAAGACTCGTGATTATCACATTCTACTGCATGTGTTGCTTCTAATAGCAATCCGTCATCTTTTTTCCAATAATGTAAGGGTGGATGTTATTCAGTTGTGCCATTTGTTTAGAGATCTTTTTGGTAAGAAGTTGTCCAAGTCTTTCTTGCAAAAAATGTTGACAGATGCCCCATTAATTTTGTGTGAGTTGGAGAAAATATTTCCTCCATCATTTTTCACATGCATGCTGCATCTGACTGTCCATATTCCCACTAAAATACTTCTCGGAGGACCTGTTTCTTTTCGTTGGATGTATCCAACTGAAAGAAATATGTTCACATTAAAGTCTTATGTCCGAAACAGAAATCATCCTGAAGGTTCTATCGTGAACGGTTACTTGGCTCAGAATGTATGGATTTCTGCTTGATGTATTTTTCTGATCTTACTACAAGATTGAAAAGACCAATGAGAAATGAAGAAGAACAGTATGAGCAAATTGAACCCAGTTTTCCATCACTTCCTCAAATAGGAGGAATTCCTGGATCATATACATTGAAGACATTAATCCATGAAGAGCGGGAGATGGCACATCGCACAGTTTTGTTCAACTGTGATTTGTTTGATTACTATATCAGGTAACTAAATTGATTATGTATATCTTACATATATATCTGTTAAACTATTCATATTTTTTATCTACAGGGAACATAAAACAATGATAAATAGGAAGCATCGTTCTTTATCTTTGATAAGGAGAGAGACTTTGCATAGCAAAGAGTTTTCTGCTTTGTTAAAATTGAAGGTATAAAAAAATTAATGTTTAAAATAATTATATCAATATTTAATTAAGTTTAATAATCATTTATATTGCAGGTATTGAGTTTTTCTGCTGACTCTGTCTCTGAGGAAATAATAGCTTTGGCTTTTGGTCCTAATACCGTGGTTCGTGACTGTAAATAAATTGTTATCAGTGGGTACAAATTTATTGTCACTAAACGAGCAAAGAACATGAGAACACAACATGATGGTGTTGTGGTTACTGCCACAACAGATTGTTATGCCAGTGCATCAGATAGTAGACCATGATTTGAAAATGTGGGTTATTATGGAGTTGTTGAGAAAATAATAATATTGGATTATTACTCTCATGGATGAGTCACAATGATGAAATGTCATTGGTTTGATTCGATGATAAGACATGTCACATTTATTGATGATTGTGTATTTCGAATAATTAATATGACTCGCACTCTTGCTACCGAAGAACCATATGTGTTGGCATCAATGGCTAAACAAGTTTTTTATGTCAAAGACCAACTTTGACCTGAATTTGGTGTCATAGTTGAAGTAATTCCAAGACATATTTTTGATGATGGTGATGATGGAATTGACACTGTCCCTAGTGACATTGGAACCAATCCATTTATTTCTTTTGATGACTCAAATATCTCAATTGTCAGAGTTGATTGTGAACATGAAGTTGTGGTTGAAAATATATAGAATCATTCATCCATGTTCTCAATTCTTTTGGTTTACCTAGAGTTGGGTTGTTAAGTTTGGTAATATTCAAATTGATTTAGTATTGATCACAAATATGTTTTAGCTGACTTGACCGTTATGTGAATTTTCAATGTTTATTGGTTGTAGTTTTATTTGAATTGCATTTTCTAATTTGGAATTGAACTGTATTCAAACATAGTCAAACAATATTTCTAACTTGGTGAACATTACAACTTGTATGATTTATTAAATCCATTCAATCTCTTCTAAAACAATTGATAGCTGACTTGACCGTTATGTGAATTTTCAATGTTTATTGGTTGCAGTTTTATTTGAATTGCATTTTCTAATTTGGAATTGAACTTTATTAAAACATAGTCAAACAATACTTCTAACTTGGTGAACATTACAACTTTTATGATTTATTAAATCCATTCAAGATCTTCTAAAACAATTGATAGCTGACTTGACCATTATGTGAATTTTAAATGTTTATTGGTTGCAGTTTTATTTGAATTGCATTTTCTAATTTGGAATTGAACTGTATTCAAACATAGTCAAACAATATTTCTAACTTAGTGAACATTACAACTTGTATGATTTATTAAATCCATTCAAACTCTTCTAAAACAATTGATATCTAAATTACCAATGAATCCCCCTATTCCCTCATATATTTAGTTTTTTTGGTTACACATTAGTTTTATTTTTCTAATTAATTACATATTTGTTTTCAAAAGCAGGAAATGAAGCTAATTGAAGAGAGACGAAGTAAAAAAATGATGGAGAACAATCGTCTAATGACGGAGTTGGGAATTCCATCATTAGTGCCTGTAGTGAGTACTTTATTTCAAATTGATATATTTAAAGAATATATAATGTCATGTGATTAATTTTTTTGTAAAAAATTTTGTAGGATCCACCTATACGTCGACAGTTATTCGACGAGGAGCCTAGTACTGGTCCTAGTACTCAGGTCGGTGGTACGAGGAGGGTTCGTACCAGAGGTGGACGAGCAGCTGCGTGTACCCGACTAGACCCTGCCCCTCCCACTGACATGTCATCCTTCCCACATTCTGATCCTGGTGTGTCGTTAGGGACACATGGGATATTTAGGCCTCCCATGTTTTTTCTACCTTTTGCATCTTATGGCCCATCATTTTCACATCCCATGATGATTTCCACTCCCCAATTAGTATCCGGACAGACATCTGTCCCATCTTCTTTTCCTTCTACTTCTGTCTCTCCGAGCTTCTATATTCCATCATCTTCGAATCCTGTTCCACCACAGGGTGTTCCATCAGTTTCTGTGGATCCAGTGGTGCTCAACGATCAGACCGGAACAGGTATATTTATAGAACCCTAAAAAAATTTATAGCAATATTTATTTTCATTATAACATGTTTTGATAAAATATTTGTTTTTATTTCATGAAAGATACATCTACTGATAGGAGGCATGGGAGGGGGCGTACATGCATGCGTTCGATGTGGAACTTCCGCACACAGGTTATGGTGGATTATAATGAAGACAACCAAATGGTTGAGAAAACAGGGCAGTAATGTCGGAGTTTTTTGGCGAGGCTTTCCAAATACTCCGACATCATTCCCGTCAACCCACTATCATGGAGACATTTTCCACATGAGGTCAAGGATAGAGCTTGGGCAGAGATATGGGTAAAAAAATATGTTCTATTTAATTCCATGAATTATTTTTGTATTTATATGAATTAATATTTTGATTTCAGCTTCGATTTAATTTTCCCGATGGTGAGGGTGCACGACCAGAACGTCTAAATGATTTAGGCGAGATTTGGAGAGCCTACAAGCATGAGTTGTATATTGGCTAGGTTTCTAGATTTGGCACTGAGTTAGAGGCGGTACCAGTAGTGGATGATTGTCCTATAGAGCAGTATCGTCAGATGATTACTCATTGGACGAGTACCCAGTTTAAGGTATTAATAACATTTGAGGTATTTAAATAATAACTTTCATGTTTTCATTTAATACTATCTATTTCATTTTTGAATTTTATTTAGGAATCATCTGAAAAAAATAAAAATAACATTGATGCAAAAAAATACCTCAACACACTGGGACGCACTACGATGTCTGATCATGAGAGGAAGCAGGTATGACAATTTTTTATAAGTTTTCTTTATGACTTGCACTTTATTTTGTTTCCTCAATTATTTAATAGTTTGCTAAAGTTTTCATATAAATTTAGTTTTCAATGTCATTGTAGAGGCAAATACAAAATATTGAAGGACGTGTGCCTCGAGCAAAACTGTTTTGCTCGAGTAGACTGAAAAAGGATGGAAGTGTCGTCAACGAAGTGACTCAGAAGCAGATTGTAAGTTTTAATCTGTTGAATTTATATTTTAATATATATTTTGTAACTTAATGATATATTTATATTTGTAACAGGCTGCTTTAGAGGCCCTCGATGCCCAAGAACCAGACAATTTTGGGCCTACAAATCACTTACATCAGGTGTTGGGAGAGGAGCATTCTGGGAGAGTACATTGTCGACCTAGGATAGCCCCGAAGAGGTATTGGCCCTCCTCAGGTACAATCTGTAGTGCCACCGAGCTGCAGAAAGTTAGGGCACAGGAAGAACAGGATGAGAAAAGGGCCACAGAGATGGTAGAATAGTCTGTTAGGGAAAATAGTGCGTTTATAAAATTTATTGAAGTTCTACGTCCAACACTTCCAGCAGAGGCCAGCCCAGCTTTTGATGAGTATATTTCATCGATATGTTCTATATATAGTGAACCAGGTGGCAGTTCTAGTGGTGGTCAGGACGATTTCCAGCTTGACGATGATGATGGCGAGGAGTCTGATGCGGAAGAGGATGGAGAGGAGGAGGGCGAGGCGGGTGGTGAGGGGGAGGAGGAGGGCGAGGGCGAGGAGGGCGAGGACGATGATGGGGACGAGGAAGAGGGTGATGAATATGGTGATGATGGTGATGGTTATGTGGGACAAGTTGATCCATTACATTTTTGACTGATATTACTAAGATTTGATATTTAATATATTCTAGTTGTTGGTTTTATCTAGACTCGTAGTATAGTATTGGAGTTGAGTTGTTTTTATATATTATCTGTTTTTATGGATGTTGTTGTCTTTTAGTGGTTGTTTGTTTAGGAACCCCCCTCCTTCTTAGACCCTGGACAACCCCCCACCCTCCTCCCTGGACCCCGGACAGCCTCACCGGACAGCCCCCCAGACAGCCCCCCCACCCTCTTCTGTGGACCCCGGACAACCCCCCGAACACCCCCTGGACTGCCCTCGGACAGCCCCCCGAACAGTCCCCCAGACAGCCCCCCCACCCTCCTCCCTGGACCCGGACAGCCCCCCAGACTACCCCCCAGACAGCCCCCCGGATAGCCCCCCACCCTCTTCCTTGGACCCCGGACAACCCCCCGAACACCCCCGGACATCCCCCAGATAGCCCCCCGAACAGGCCCCCGGACAGCCCCCCCACCCTCCTCCCTGGACCCCAGACAACCCCCCGGACATCCCCCCAGACAGCCCCCTGGACAGCCCCCCCCCCCCCCCCACCCTCTTCCTTGGACCCCAGACAACCCCCCCGAACACCCCCGGACAGCCCCCCGAACAGCCCCCCGGACAGCCCCCCCACCCTCCTCCCTGGACCCTAGACAGCCCCCCGGACATCCCCCCCACCCTCCTCCTTGGACCCCAGAAAACCCCCCCAAACACCCCCCGAACAGCCCCCCAACACAGCCCCCCCCCCCACCCTCCTCCTTGGTCCCCGGACAGCCCCCCAAACACCCACCGGACAGCCCCCCGGACAGCCCCGCTGGACAGCCCCCCCACCCCCCCACCCTCCTTGATTTCATTTAATACTATAAAATCTATAATATATATTTTATTTATTTTCATCATGATAATCAATGTAAATCACATTTACACATCTAATTAATATCATATATTCTTGATATGTTATAAAAGAGATGTATTCATTGGGCATGACATTGTTAGCTCTGAAATGTTTCATAGCATGATAAACTAAAATCTAATCCATACTAATAATGATATAAAAATATTTTATATAAATGTCCACAAGATTTTAAGTAAATACCATTCCACTAATAGACACATGAGGATTCTCATAAAATGGAAAACATTTTAAGTACATACGGAAAACCGACCAAACGCATTTGGTTTCCGTTGAAACTTTAGGATAACGATCCATGGGTCATATGTGATGTGTACGAATCAACCCCACCTCAATCCGAGGCGCGGTGTGGCCTCCACCACTCAAAGTGTCTGCCTTTTGTTTCAAAATGATGTCATTTTAATTGAAAAACATCAACTGGCATACGGAAAACTGACCAAATGCATTCGGATTATGTCGGTACTTTAGAACAATGATCCATAGGTCGTATGTGACGTGTACGAGTCAAACCCGCCTCAATATGAGGCACAGTGTGGCCGCCACCACTCAAAGTGTCTGTCTTTTTTTTCAAAAGGACGTCATTTTAAGTGAAAAACATCAACTGGCATACAGAAAACCGACCAAACGCATTCGTATTGTGTCGATACTTTAGCACAACAATCCATGGGTCATATGTGATGTGTATGAGTCAAACCCACCTCAATCTGAGGCGTGGTGTGGCCGCCACCACTCAAAGTGTCTGCCTTTTGTTTCAAAAGGACGTCATTTTAATTGAAAAACATCAAATGGCATATGGAAAACCGAAAAACGCATTCGGATTGTGTCGATACTTTAGCACAACGATCCATGGGTCATATGTGACGTGTACGAGTCAACTCTGCCTCAATCTGAGGCACGGTGTGGCCGTCACCACTCAAAGTGTCTGTCTTTTGTTTCAAAAGGACGTCATTTTAAGTGAAAAATATCAACTGGCATACGGAAAAGCGACCAAACGCATTCGTATTGTGTCAATACTTTAGTAAAACAATCTATGGGTCATATTTGACGTGTATGAGTCAACTCTTCCTTAATCTGAGGCACGGTGTGGCCAGAATCACTCTAAATGGCTCTCTTTTGTTTAAAATGGACAATATTTTAAGTACATACGAAAAACCGACCAAATGCATTTGGTTTCCTTTGAAACTTTAGAAGAACGATTCATGGGTAATATGTGACGTGTACGAATCAACCCTGCCTCAATCTGAGACACGGTGTGGCCGACACCACTCAAAGTGTCTGCCTTTTGTTTCAAAAGGACGTCATTTTAATTGAAAAACATCAACTGGCATACGTAAAACCGACCAAACACATTCGGATTGTTTCGATACTTTAGAAAAATGATCCATGGGTCATATGTGACGTTTATGAGTCAACCTCGCCTCAATCTAAGACGTAGTGTGGCCGCCACCACTCAAAGTGTCTGCCTTTTGTTTCAAAAGGATGTCATTTTAATTGAAAAACATCAACTGGCATACGGAAAACCAACCAAACGCATTAGAATTGTGTCAATACTTTAGAAAAACGATCCATGGGTCATATGTGACATTTTAAAGTCAACCCCGCCTCAATTCGAGGCGTGGTGTGGCCGCCACCACTCAAAGTGTCTGTCTTTTGTTTCAAAAGGACGTCATTTTAAGTGAAAAATATCAACTGGCATATGGAAAAGTGACCAAACGCATTCGGATTGTGTTGATACTTTAGAACAACGATCCATGGGTCATATGTGATGTGTACGAGTCAACCCCTCCTTAATCTGAGGCACGGTGTGGCCAAAATCACTCTAAGTGGCTCTCTTTTGTTTAAAATGGACAACATTTTAAGTACATACGGAAAACTGACCAAACGCATTCGGTTTCCATTGAAACTTTAGGAGAACGATTCATGGGTCATATTTGACGTGTAAGAATCAACCTTGCCTAAATATTAGACACGGTGTGGCCAGAACCACTCAAAGTGTCTGCCTTTTGTTTCAAAAGGATGTCATTTTAATTGAAAAACATCAATTGGCATACGGAAAACTGACCAAACGCATTTGTATTGTGTCGATACTTTAGCACAATGATCCATGGGTCATATGTGACATGTACGAGTCAACCCCTCCTCAATCCGAGGCGCGGTGTGGCCTCCACCACTCAAAGTGTCTATCTTTTGTTTCAAAAGGACGTCATTTTAAGTGAAAAACATCAACAGGCATACGAAAAATCGACCAAACGCATTCGGATTGTTTCGATACTTTATCAAAACGATACATGGGTAATATGTGAAGTGTAAGAGTCAATCCCACCTTAATCGGAGGCACGGTGTGGCTATAATCACTCTAAGTGGATCTCTTTTGTTTAAAATGGACAACATTTTAAGTACATACGGAAAACCGACCAAACGCATTCGGTTTCTGTTGAAAATTTAGGAGAATGATTCATGGGTCATATGTGATGTGTACTAATCAAACCCTCCTCAATCTGAGATGTGGTGTGGCCGACACCACTCAAATTGTATGCCTTTTGTTTCAAAAGGACGTCATTTTAATTGAAAAACATCAACTGGCATACGGAAAACTGACCAAACGCATTCGTATTGTGTCGATACTTTATCACAACGATCCATGGGTCATATGTGACGTGTACAAGTCAAACCCGCCTCAATATGAGGCATGGTGTGGCCGCCAACACTCAAATTTTCTGTCTTTTCTTTTAAAAGGACGTCATTTTAAGTGAAAAACATCAACTGACATACGGAAAACCGACCAAACGCATTCGGATTGTGTCGATACTTTAGCACAATGATTCATGGGTCATATGTGATGTGTACGAATCAACCCCTCCTTAATCGGAGGCATGGTGTGACCGGAATCACTCTAAGTGGATATCTTTTGATTAAAATGGACAACATTTTAAGTACATTCGGAAAACTGACCAAACGCATTCGGTTTCTGTTGAAACTTTAGGAGAACGATCCATGGGTGTGACATGTACGAATCAACCTCGCCTCAATCTGAGATGTGGTGTGGCCGTCACCACTCAAAGTTTCTGCCTTTTGTTTCAAAAGGACGTAATTTTAATTGAAAAACATCAACTGGCATACGGAAAACCGACCAAACGCATTCGGATTGTGTCGATACTTTAGCACAAAGATCCATGGGTCATATGTGACATGTACGAGTCAACCTTGCCTCAATCCAAGGCACGGTGTGGCTGGTAGCACTCTAGGTGTATGTATTTTGTTTAAAATGGACATCATTTCAGGTAAAAATATATGGTATACAAAAAACCGATCAAATTATGAATTGACTTCCGGATTCCACATATAATTGTCATCTAAATTTTAAATTTAATTCTAAATGAATTATGTATGTTTATAATTACGTTATGAATTCTAATTTAGTTATGGATGTGTATAGTTCCAGAATTATATGTTAAATGTGTATGAATTTGTTCTCTATATGTATGTGTTAGTTGGTTATTACAGGTACAATAATTGTATATGTATGTGTTATTTGTACAATAATTGTATTGAAAATGAGAGGGAACCCACAAAATGAGACCTGGTGGGCAAATTGTAGAGCTGCTGGGCAAATTGCCGAGCTGCTGTGCAATTTTCCCAGTATAGGCTATGACAACGGTTTGAAACCGTTGGCATAGCATCTCTGGGTTTTGTTTTACCAATGGTTCCATGAACCATTGGTAAAACACTTTTCCCAACGGTTTAGAAACCGTTGGGAAAGAGGAGACCTTGGGTTTTTTCCAACGGTTTGGCAGAACCATTGGGATAGGGTAATTTTTCTCCACCCTATCCCAACGGTTCACTGTAAACCATTGGGAAAAGATTTCTCAGTGGCTTACTTCCCTACAGTTTTCAGAACCATTGGTATAACATATACCAATGGTTATGTAGCCTTTCCCAACGGTTTAGAACCGTTGGGAAATACTGTATTTACAATAGTGTTTTATACCAATAAAATAAAAAAAATCACACTTTTTGGATTGTATTAATGAAATATATATATATATATATATATATTAAATCTAATTTTTAACATTAATCCTATTTATTTTATATAAATTATATAAGAACAAATCTAATTTTATGCATAAAAGATGTATTTTTATAAAAAGAGATTTTTACCACCTTTTGATGGAACACTTGTTTTAAATCTAGTTTTTAACACTTTTATAAATTATATTTGAAAAAATAAAATTATTATTTGAAATATTAATAAAAAAAATACTTTGATTTAATTTTTTTTATTTTTCTAATAAGTTTCTTATTTTGATGAATAATGAAAAAATACTGAATTTTAACTGAAAACAGCTTTTTCATATAAATAATTTATAATGTTAAATTATATTTTTTATTTGTTTTAAAGTATAATTAGATAAATTTTATATCATTTAATCTAATTTAGGCCATTGAAATTAATTTCACATTGAATTTGGATATAAAAATATTTCAATCTTTTGAATGTTTTCACTTTAATAACCTGTTTTCTCACCCCGTCAGCAGGATTGATTTTAAATTAATTTTATCCAATTCTGTGTTTTTAATTTTTAAAATTGGATTCTATATTTGTAATAATAAGTTCTTTATTTATTAAATAGGTTCCTTTTATTTTTGGACAATATGAATAGTAACTTTAGTAGTTTATATTACAATAGTTAAGGGTAAATTAGGTAATTAAGGGTAAAAATAATATTATAAATATTTGAAAATTACCTTAACACTTATCCTAATTTTATTGAATGATTTATTGTCAAAAAAAATAATCCTTTAAATGATTTTATGGCCTCTTGGAGCCACCTAGATGACTTTAATCATTTTATAGTATTTTATTTTAAGAAAAGTCAAATAATTCATACTCATGTTTTTAATAAGTATTACATTTTTAATGTGTGGTTATTCAGAACATATATTCGACTATAAAAATTAATTTTAAATATAAAATTTTTATCTTAATCATGATAATTTATTTTAAATTTTTAATAAATAAATAATTACCTTAAAGGCTTACACAATGATGATGTAGTAATTATTTAATTAATAGAAATATCAAATAATTGATAATAAAAATATTAAAATAAATATAATTTGAGATCATTAATGTCATCCATGAATTTTATAGATAACTTTTATATGTTATAGATGTTTTAAAATAGTTGGTTTAAAGATATCATGTTGCTATCATATTTTTAAAAATTCAAGTAATGAATAGTATCAAAATTGACATTAATGATATTTTAAAATAAATAATATTTTATTAAATGATATAAAATTCATAAAAATATAAAATTTGGAAAACTTATTGGGATAAATTTTAAAATTTTATAAATGGTCCATTTATGGTTCGTTTTACATTTTATAGTAACTATATTAACCCTTAAGATGTAAAAACACATGTTGCCACAGCAAGAGTTAAAAGGACTAATTAAGGGTTATAGCTAAAAGATAAGGGTAATAATGTGACCTAAACTTTTCTAAAAATTGTTTTTTGAGATAATTTATGCCAATAATAATATTATCTTAGAAATAAACCACTTTTGATCTATTTTAAATTGGAAATTAATGTATATTAATTTAATATTTTGAGAGTTTCCAAAAGTGTCTCGCACCTCAATTATAGAAGTGAACCTATACCCTCACTTCTTCAAAACACTTTGAGCATTATAGATTGACCAAACCCTACCCATTTCTCTTCCAAAATCCTTATCCAAGTTCTATAGATCTTGTTCTTCCAAAAATACCAACCCTTGATCCCTTAAGAAAAGATCTAAAGTAAGTTCACCGAAGAAGAGGTAATCATTTTTACCAACTCGTCCAAGTTCATTTCTTCTTCTACTTCCTCTTCATGTATTTTTTACATGATAAAGTAATAAATATAGTATCATATATATTATTATATATTATTATGATTATGGTATATTCATATTCCACCTTTTATCCATATTATAAAAAACAATAACACTAAGTGTGCATACGTACGACTTACCATCTCCACCTCGTGGTGTAATCTGTTTTTTCATCACCACTTTACTTGGATGGATATAATTATGGAAATAATGGATATATGTGGTAATTATGACATGATATTTATTCTTTATAATTAATATACTAGCCACTTTTTTACCCTTTCACCATTAAGGGGATGATATTGTCGCTCGTGCGTACGTACGACATACTGTCTCCACGATGCGATGTGATTCATTTTCCATGTTAACCGTTAAAGAATGATTATAAAAATGTATATAATGAATAAATATGATATCTATGAACATAATATCATTCTATAGATTAATTAAATATATCCCATGTATAAGAAATAGGACTTACATGACAAAATATGCATAGGAAAATGAAGCAGTTAACACCCAAAACAAGGGTAATAACGAAATATTATTAAAAAATGATATAAGAGGATCATATATGATATCATAAATATTTATATGGTTCTGTTATAAATTAATAACATGATTTAAACCATTATATATAAGTTTAATGCATCTTCAACTAAAGGATAGTGCAAGGTATGGGATTTTCGTCTCACTTTTATTTCTGTAGGATACATGTCATATTCACCGCTTATTTCTTTTGCATTGTGTATATAATTCCACTTTTAATATAATATCATTAATCTCTCTATATTCATGGTATTTAAAGTTTCATTTGAATTTATGGGGTATATGATTCAACTGATTATAAAGTATTAAGGGTTATTTTACAATCTCATTATTATTCAGGATTGTTTAAGTTTAAGTCTCCACTGCGAAACATTTTTCTTCCATTTCTATGTTTTCTAAAAAAAATCAAAAAGGTTTTTACTATTATCCTAAAAATGTTTAAATTATTTTGACCCATGTTCAAATTTTTATAAAACATTTTTAAAGGAATATTTTTGGCATTTTCCAAATGAGGTACTTTATGACTTTTTCAACAAAAATACAGAAGGAATGTGTTTTTAACTTATATGGCATGAGTGGATTTTTCTGTCATCATGATGCCCTGATGTATTAAAGATTCCTTTATAATTTTATGTTGTTATTTTCAATGATTTTTTTTAAAAAAAATGTGATGCCTTTTAAATAAATGATTTCAATGTAAAAAAGGGTATTTATCTTGAGAATTTTCTATGGTTTTATTAGATTATTTTTCTCTATGTCAACATCCTTTATTGAATTTTATGATTCATTAATGTTTATCTATTATGATATCATCTACCATATTTTATTAAATGTTTTATGATCAATTTGACTGTGTATATGCTATTTTGATACCATTCACCATATTACTCAGAATGGTTAGAGATTATGTTTACTGATTAGGGAAAGTTATTTACATTTCATATGTATATATTAGTTATGTTTAACTCCATTCATATGAGGAATGCATTGGACTCAGTGATGGGTGGGGAACGCTATAGCCCCTCGATGTATCGGTATGTCTCATGAGGCAAACCAAATATGGATTTGGTCGAGGCCTTACCTATTTATTTTTAGATGTCTTGGACAAGGCCTCAATGATATGTTTCAGATGTCCAGCATCATGCATTCCATCATTATGAGATTAGTTATTGATATTCAATGTGATTATTCAACTAGTATAATATCCATGGTTAATTTTACTAGATCATTATTGAGTCAAAAAGTATTTCCTTATGACTTTTCCATTCCTTCTTGTTTTGAAAATCACAAACACCTTATCTTTAAGCAAATTTGTTTTTACCCCTGTTTTACTTCTAAGGAAAATTTCCTTAAGGAAATTTACCTCTTTCTTATTTTCATTGTTCATATCAACATTTTTCTTAAGTATAAAAATTGGATTCATATCTATATTCTCAGAATCGTATAATACTTAGATATGAAGAATTCTGTTTCAGGATCCGAATTCTCATTTTGAATTCTATAATGAATTCTCATTACGAATTCTAATGCAGAATACTCATTACGAATTCTGTGATGAATTCTCATTACGAATTCTGATGACGAATTCTCATTACAAATTCTGATGACGAATTCTCATTACGAATTTTGATAACGAATTTTCATTATGAATTCTAATGCAGAATACTCATTATGAATTATGTGATGAATTATAATTATGAATTATGATGATGAATTATCATTACGAATTTTGTGATGAATTCTCATTACGAATTCTGTGATGAATTCTCATTACAAATTCTGTGATGAAATCTCATTACGAATTCTGTGATGAATTCTCATTACGAATTCTGTGATGAATTCTCATTACGAATTCTGTGATGAATTCTCATTATGAATTCTATGATGAATTCTCATTACGAATTCTATGATGAATTCTCATTACGAATTCTATGATGAATTCTCATTACGAATTCTGTGATGAATTCTCATTACAAATTCTGTGATGAATTCTCATTATGAATTCTATGATGAATTCTCATTACGAATTCTGTGATGAATTATCATTACGAATTCTGTGATGAATTATCATTACGAATTCTGTGATGAATTCTCATTACGAATTCTCTGACGAATTCTCATTACGAATTCCAGTACAGAATTCTCATTACGAATTCTGGTTGTGAATTCTGATTATGAATTATGGATACGAACTTTTATGAAATTCGACTCTGAATTCTTCTGATAAAAAAAATCTAAATATCCTTGTAATATAGACTCTGAATATAATTTTTGGATAGACTCCGAACTTTTTACTTACACTCTGATTTGTTAAGTTTGTTATAAAATGATGTCATGCTTTCAGTTACACATGTTTTGTTATAAAATGATGTCGTCCATTCTTTTTTTAACTAACCGTTGGTTGAGTGACACGTGTACAGGTCCCTCCGAAATTTAAGGAAAATATGACCATTGTAGGAGGGAACCGACCGTTGCTACTGAGACTATAAATAGGAGCTCATTTGAAAGATCTCAACAACAAGTTTATATGGATTACCATCGGTGAGGAGTACAGGTGCAAACATAAGTTTTTTTTTGATAATTGGATGGATTTCTGCTCCGTTTGTAAGCAGCTGGGGAATCCCTTGTCGGTATGCCATAGGAGATCTACTTCGGGAAAGCTGAAATCGAAGGATAAGAAGGCGAAGGGTGTTGCAATTAACAGACCATTTCAGGGGGCTTCAGAGGTGGTCACTGCTAAAGACACACGTAACTTGGATTTTCCTAGGGGTATGGTGTCCCCAGCGCATCTTATAACTGATGATCAGTGTGGAGAGCATTCTGGTTCGGTGAGGTTAGAAATTGATTCAAACAATAGGAATTCTGGGCAGAAAATGGTTATGGAGCATAGCCAGGTTGATATGGGGTTGCCGGATGGGGGGTGGGCACCTCTGTTATCCAAATCTGCTGTGGAGGTTTCTTCTAGCCCCACCAGGTGACCTGTGGAGAGGGCCATAGATCAGAGGCGACTGGAGGACCGAGGTTGAAACTGAATCCATTGGTTTCTGATGTTTTCAAGAGGCTGATACATGACTTAGAGATCATATCTAGTCCCAATATTAGGACAGATACTTATCGGATTGAGGAGGAGAGACACTCCAGCTTACCGGAGGTGGTTGATCTTGCCTGTGCTAAGGGTTCTAAGGGTTTGGATCCCCTGGCCAGGCCCTTCCTTACCCTTAGCAACCGGTATGATGGTCTATCGACAGACTTGTTGGAAGATGGAACAGCTGAGGATGAGGATAATGTGGCAGAGATGGATAGTGGTGTGAAATCACCGGAGGATCTATAGGGTATAGGAAAGAAGACAGAGTCCATGGTCATGGAGGAAGCTATTTCTGAAGAGGGGCGGCTTCCTTTGATGGAGAGTAATAGTCCAGACAAGGGGCGAGGGAACAACTCGGTGTCTCCTGCTGCTGTTGTAGGGGTGAGAGCTGATTTTGGAAGGGAGAGTCCTGGGAGAGGGAAAGAAAATGTGAGTGGCCCAGTCGGCTGCTCTTTCAGCGATGTTGTTCAGAGAGGGAACCAGAAGATGGCTATAACTTATGATCCCTTGTCTGCTTCTCCAATAATAAGGCCAAGGAAGGATTACTCTTATCTTCCGTGGCCGATGCGGACCAGATTGGCATCTAAACGGAACAATGAGGTGATTGTGGCCTTTAAAAAGGGTAGTGTGGTCAAGAAGTCATCCCTAGATCAACCCGGTCTTGATTTTCATAGAATCCAGGTCCAAAGTGCAAGATATTGGAGGTCTCCTGATTGGAAATCCACTACTGAAGAAGATGGATCTTACATGGGGTGCGGAGATGAATATGGCTACTATGATATGTAAGTTTCACTTGTTTTGGTTGGGTTGTATGTTGGGGTACCGGAAACCTTTAACCGGCTTTTTAAAATAAAAAAAATGATTTACAGCTATACACTTTAAGGTAGAATCGCATATTGTAAACTCTGGTTAAGTTTCTTTTTCCGGATCCATATTTCTGGAACCGTTTTTTTTTTCGGAATCACTTTCCAGATTTAAGCAAGTGTATAGAACTAGAACTTTGTAACTTTATACTTTGTCCCAATCTTTCAATTGGTGTTAGAGGTGTTGTGAATTCACTTAGTTTAACTTTGTTAAACTTAGACCTTTCCTTGTTTAAGGAAATTTTTTAAAGTGTACAATTCACCCCCCCCCCTCTTGTATATTGAGCATCTACATCATTATTTTGATCCTACAATCATGTGATTATTTAGATGGAATGTGTTTTGTTTATTTAACTTTCCATATTTCTTATGTCAAATTTACTCATAGATTTTGTTGTATGCTTACCCTTACTAAGCATCTAAGCTCATCCCTTTATTATGTTTTTTCCTTATAACTCCAATAGGTTTATTATGATTTATAATTAGGGTAAATATAGAATACTAATAGATTTTCCAATTAATTTTCTATGTTGTGTTTATATTTTAAATTATAATTAAGATCTAAGTATGTATTTAAATTTCCAAAACTAAAAAACAATTCAGTCCTTTGGGATGAAATTCATTGTATCTTATTACAATTTAATAAAGTAACCACTGACTCTGGACAACTATGGTTGGGGTATTTATAGAGATACTCATACAGACCATGCCTACTATGAAAAGTTGTGTGATGTATGTCAGAAGGCCTAAATCGTAATTGATGATAGCCCAATATCAGTTTGAACTTCAAGAATACCCTAACTCCTTAGATTTGGTCAAAGAGATAATCTATACGAGGTAGTGGGAACCAATTCTTAAAAACAATATGGTTCAACCATTGATAACCCACACTTAAATGAAGGGTCACATCCACCTTCTTAGCTAAAATCATGAGAGAACCCCAAGAGGAAGTGTTGGGTCTAATAAAACCTTTGGAATCAAAATCCTACAAATATTACTTAAGATCATAGAGCTCTGTAGGTTTCATCCTATACAAAGGAATTAACACTGGATCTGCTCTTAGAATAAGCTCGATCATGAAATTTACCTTTCTCTCAGGAGTTAAGCCAGAAAAATTGTCTGTAAAGACTTCCTTGAAATGATCTACTACGGGAGGAAAATAAATATGAATAAACCTTTCTCCTCTATGAAGAGAATAGAAATTTGGGTGGTTACTCCCCCTAGACCATGATGCTCTGGTCCAGTTCTACTGGCCTGGACATTCCACTCACCCTTGTGTATATAATTTCTACCCTCTGGTGATGTAAATGAAACCCTGTGGAGATAGCAGTCTACATAGGCATGATATGGAACCAGCCAGACCATCTTTATAATGACATTAAAGCCTATCATCTCGAGAATGAAGGGGTCCCATAAGAAGGGATAACAGCCTACCTTAAGTGGGAAGTCCTTGTATTGTCATATACCCTCTGACCACACTCCCAATGGTGTGTCCAGGGTCATCACACCATAGTAGTGCTAAATTTTCATCCCAAGAATTTCCATGGTTGATAAATATATAAAGGATTGATAATCACCTATATCAAATAAATAAGATACTATAGTGGAGGATACTAGAATAGTACCTCAAACTATAGATGGGTTTGAACTCTGATCCTCGGGTATCAGCTATAAGGCATGCAACAGAAATGATCCACAATCCCATGCTACAGCTGGACTATCCTAATAAATTCTACTCTGTTGGAGCTGATAATGAGAATTATATATACCATGACCATGACCTCCTTCTCGGCCAATCTTATCGATGCTACTCCAACTCCTCACCTGATGTGGTGTAACATACCCTGATCCTGAAGGTGTATTTGGTGTGGATCCTCTTCTACTTGAAGATGATGGAAAGGTCTGACAAAATCTATAAAGATTCCTCATATGGTCACAAGCATAGCAATCTAGAGGATATTTATCTCACTAAGGATTTATATTCCCCTGTCGTCCACACTGATGGCATATAATGGAGCTTCCAATGTAGATACTCTATCCACCACTGCTCTAATGAGAAACCTAAAGGGTACACTTCTTACTATTAGAATAAAAACTACCCTACCTCGGTACTGAACCTCTAAGCCCAAAACGATTGTATTTCCTCAAGTTTCATACCGTAATAAGGTCCCAGTTCACAATCTCAAAAAAGGTAGGTAGGTGAGAGACATTCACCTAAGTACAGATGAGATACCTAATCCCATCCTCAAAGCGTCTCACACGTGATAGCTCATCACCAGATAGAATCAGTGCAAAGTGTTGCAACTCTATAAAATGTGTTGAGTAGTCCATAACAGACTAAGAACCCTACTCCAGGTGCATGAACTCTCTAACTCGGTCATCTCACAACATCTGAGGAAATAAGTAATCATAGAAGGAACTTTGAAAATAATCTCATACCATTCCTTGATTACGACCAGGTTGGGTAATCACATCCCACCAGTACTTGGATGAATCACATAGCATATGGGTGTCAAGATTGAACCTCCTCTTTGGAGGCTTATTCAAATGATAAAAGATAGATAGAGTGTCCTCCATCCAAGACTTAGAAGCATGTGGACCATTGTCCCATGAAAAGGTGGGAGGATGTCGTTGCTAGAACTCGCAAGTCAGATCATCCATAGTAGGTGAAGGTTATGGAGCACCTTGTATGGACTGCATCTGATATAGAAAACCCTCATGAAGCTGAGCGTCAGTTCCCAAATCAGGTATAGCAGGTGGTTCCTCAAGTGGTCATGGGACCCTCATGGTGCACGACATGAGGACATCGTGGTAGCATAGCTCTACAAATTCCAAGCACACGCCTCTAAACAAGATTTGAAGCAGATAGAAGCACTAGAGGAATAAGGTCATAATAAGAAGGGCTCACTATCCAAGATATATTACCCCAACTACCTACTTATAAGTCCATGGTATTAGTAAGTGTTTGGATTTAATTTACAGGGGTTCCAATAGTTGAAGGGTCAATCACATTTTTACTCTTCATTTACTGACAACCATTTCATTCTATAAGTCAAGTTTTACATCATAAGTTTTCATTTTCTTATATAAATATATCAAGGTTTTATTAAAATGTATTGCCATTCCTAGTGTATAAGGGCCCATACACCTTATCACTGAAATCGTGTACACCCATTTAATTTCTATTTAACCCCATCTATACTCTGTCTCAGGATGTAACTGGTGATATACGATTACTCGACTTGGTAAATTATTCATTCCAATCCACGAGGGCACATACACCTCATGAATTGAAACTAGAAATCACACAATTGCAGCCAAAGAGCATCTCATGTAACCCGATGTACATAGCGAACATGGGTAGAAACCAGATATTTAAGATTCCACCATCAACCTATACAGGAAAAAACTATTTTGATTGATGCTGAAACTTTAAATAACCAATTTATATACCTTGTATAAAAAGTTAGTAGAATGGGTATAACAACCCTATTCTTTTTACACACTTAAACCTGATTTATTACATAAAACATTCACTTGATACAACATAGAAGATCGAGAGGTATAGTGTATTTGGGGCTTAGGAACATTACATAACAACTTAAAGCATAGAAAATAACATCTTATTGAAAACATCATTTACATGACCACTATAATCCCTTGTACTTAGCATTACATGGGATAACCTGAGGACATGCATAAGAAAAGGGTGAGCTATAAATCCCAATAAGGGAGTAAAGGAATAACATGAAGATTACAATACATGTTAGGAAATAGGAATATCAATGAATCACAAGAGAAATATGAACATAAATTCATGATAAATCATGATAATCATAACATGGAAATGTGGCAACAACACTTAACATGGAATTAGCATGAGCCAAGGCTTATTGCACAAGGAGCATGAGTAAACCCTCATTGTACATGAAGCACGAGTAAACCCTCATTGCACTTGAATTATCATGATTCAACACTCATTTCACATGATGTATCATGATACTATACATTACCCAATGTATTGGAGCGCTATCAGGGCGCACCCTTCGTAAACATTTCATTTCATGCATAAGTGTGCCACATGGATCATATAACATGGATACATAAAACATCATAATTTATTACAAGATAAAGGAATATGGAATTCATACACGAAACTATATAATAAATAAGTAAATGTAAATAAAGGTGAATACCCTTGATAGAGAAATGGGTATGGTATTCACTACACAATGATTTTTGCTTGGAAAATCATGGTGCAATTTCGGCAGCGTAACAGCATAACATAAGAACTCATAAAAATGGTTGATGAGAGAGAAAGGGGTGTCTCATAATATTTAAATGAAATTGATAGTAATGGGTTCATATAGATACATGTCCCAACAAATGTAATGGAGTTTAGATGCATAATAAAAAATAATTACTTGGATGTAAATGAAGAGAGAGAAATCCCTCACGGAATTTCGGCATGGTAACGGGTGTACATGGGAGGAATTAGTGAGAGAGAAGGGGGTATCCCATCATCCAAAAATAAATAGGTCAATATGGGGGAGGTTCAAAATCATACTCCAACATTTTTAATTTAAAAAAAGGGAATAACAACTTAAAGAAAATTGGACAAAAATGAGAAAGGAATAAATCCCTTACTTGGAAGTGTGCTTCCAAAGGCTTGGGAGAGACATGAGAGAGGCTTCTTAGGAGCTTGGGGCACCTTGGGATGATTCTAGAGAGAGGAGGTAAGAGGATGGAGGAACTATAAAGTCTTTGAGTGAAGATTAATTGAGATCTTGGGTGGGTTTATATAGTAAAGGAGAGGGAATTATTTATTATTTAGGTTTGGGACACCTCACATTAAACTAATCAAAACCACAAATCAGCCCATGGTTTTTTACCATGTTTTTTGCTAAAGGGGAGTGGAAAAAAATATTTTATAATTCTAATGGCCTAAATTCTTAAAATAATAGGGTTTCTTATGTGGAGGTGATTCACACTATCAAGGAAAAAAATTTAAAAAGACAAAACGTTATATAAGCCTTGAAGGGTCCACTAAAGCTTTGTAAAATAAATAAAACAAACCCAAAATCACATTATTTTAATGGTAAAACATATATTGGCCTAAAATAGAGTTTATAGTATTTTATTACATCACTATTAGGTCATTATGATGTCATAAAACACCTTATATATTTAAATGGTGTTTAATTTTTACCCAAAAAATCGACTGTCTCAGAAAATTATGAAAAAATCCCCATTGGATAATTTAAACGTCCTGATTGAAAAAATAATATTCATTTTATCTAAATAATTTTCTAAATATGTGAATTTTTACTTTTAAAATAAAAACCGATATTTATCGAAAATTCATGGGTTTTGACAAAAACAGCTTTCAAACCATAATAAAAATTACAATTGCATTCATAAAATTATATGATCGTTTATATTTAATAAAAATTAATTTAATAATAATAATAATAATTTATTAAAATATTATTTAATTCAAAGATCCATTAATTCATCAAAATATATTTCTTGGTTGAATATTAACTAAAAATACTATTTGCGATTTAAAAAATATTTACAAAGTAACAATAATAAAATGAATGTATATTCATTATTATATACAAAATAATGCACATAATAATAGTGCTAAGGTCTTGTTATATAACCCCATATAACACCCGCATAAGACCTTAGGGTAAGGTGTGCGATGGTGACAGACTCTTGGGGTGGCTTGGATAACATTACTTGAGTGGTAATCTCTATCAACTTTCACTTCTCTCATAGGTGGTTCTGCTCGAGCTTAAAATATTCAATCTCGGCTTGGTCTTGGTCAAGAGTGAAGCCCAATGACACCACCTCCTTTATGAGCTCCGAAAAATGGGTTTCGTACGAGGAAAGTCTACTGGATGAGGTCATAGCTTCCTTTGTCTAAGTAAATTGGATTTGTTAAATCCCTATATTTATACTAATCATGTGGTCACTGTTCAACAACTATATTAGCAACGGTCACAATTATTAATAGTATTTTAAAATCCAAAACAAAAAACCAAATAAGTCTATACATTTTACATAACCACAAGAAGACATTTAAATAGACCAAGATGAATTTTCATTAATGAATTTTTGGGTCGTTGTAATCTTCCCCCATTAAGAAATTTCACCCTCAAAATTTCATTTTCCCACTCTAAAACAAATGTGGGTAACTCTACTTCATCACTTCCTCTGATTCCCACATCACTTCTTCAAACTTGTGGTTTTTCCACAACACCTTGATGAGGGGAATTGTCTTATTCCGTAGAACTTTTTCTCTACAATCTAAGATCTTCACTGGTTTCTCCTTGTAAGAAAGATCATCCTCTAGTTGTACTGCCTCTGAAGAGAGTACATGTGAAGAGTCTGGTATATACCTCCTTAAGAGGGACACATGAAAGACATCATGTACTTTGTCCATGGTAGGTGGAAGTGTTATTCGATAGGCCACATCCCCAACATGATCAAGAATCCTAAAGGGGTCGATGTACCTAGGAATTAACTTCAATTTATTTACAAACCCCATGACCTTCTTTCATGAATATATGCGTAGAAATACCATGTCTCCAACTTTAAACTCAAGGTCTTGTCGACGATTATTTTCATAACTCTTCTGTCGACTCTGGGCTGCCTTGATATGATACTGAATGGTTTTCACCTTCTCCACCATTTCTTCAACCATTTCTGGTCCTAGCAGCTTGCGCTCACCAACTTCATCCCAACAAGACAATGTTCTACACCTCTTCCTATACAGGGATTCATAAGGTGTCATTCAGATACTTGAGTGTAAACTGTTATTATAGGAGAATTCAACCAGAGGAATATATTGATCCCATCCTCCTTTAAAGTCCATTGAACATGATCTTAACATATCTTCTAGTGTCTAAATAGTTTGCTCAGATTGGCCATCAGTTTGAGGATGATAGGTCGTACTGAAGTTCAGTTTAGTATCCAGATCATATTGAAGACTCTTCAAAAACATAGAGGTGAATCTTGGATCTTGATCAGATACAATAGATAGTGGTACTCCATACAGCCTTACCACTTCCCTGATATATATCTGTGCCAGTTAATCCAATGAGAAATCCTCCCGAATTGCAATGAAGTGTGCAGACTTTATAAGATGATCCACAACAACCCAGATTGAATTATTGCCTTTGGATGTCTTTGTAAGTCCGATGACAAAGTCTATAGTGATGTTCTTTCATTTCCATGCTAGTATAGGCAATGGTTTCATCATCCCCTTAGACTTATGCCTCTCTACCTTCACTTGCTGACACGTCAGGAACTTTGATGTATACTCAGCAATCTCCTTCTTCATATTATCCCACCAATAATGTTCTCAAAGATCTCGATGCATCTTTGTGTTTCCTGGGTGAATAGATAAATTTGAACTATTTGCATCATCCAAAAGTTCCTTCTTCAACTCCAGACTTGATGGGACACATGGTATTTTCCCAAATCTCACAATTACTTCTTCATTAACATTGAACTTCGAGGATTTCCCTTTTCTGATAGCTTCCACTTTCTTCTGAATTTACACATCATCCTTTTGATCATCCTTTAACCTTTACAAAAGAGATGGTTGAGAAATCATTTGTGAAAGGATTGATGATGTTCCCTTATTTATGATTCCCATGTCCATCTTCATCAAATCTAAGAAGATTGGATCCTTTTCAATTCTCATCAATGATAGAATCATTGGGTCCTTTCTACTTAGAGAATCTGCCACCTTATTCGCTTTCCCATGGTGGTAATGGATTAACCAGTCATATTTTTTAATCAACTCTAACCATCTTTGTTGGTGCATGTTCAACTCTTTCTGTGTGAATATATACTTGAGGCTTTTTTGGTTCGTATATATTTCACAATTCTCCCCAAAGAGATAATGCCGCCAAATTTTTAAAGTGAATATCACTGCATCCAACTCTAGATCATGTGTTGGATAATCCTGCTCATGAACTTTCAATTTCCTTGAAGTATAGGCAATTACTTTGTTATTTTTCATCAACGCACATCCCGAACCCTTCTTCGAAGCATCACTGAATACTACAAAAAGTTATCCACCTGTAGGTAAAGTGAGCATAGGCACAGTGATAATCCTCATTTTTAACTCTTTGAAGATTTCTTCGCATTCATCACTCCAAGAAAACTTTACTCCCTTCCGAGTTATCTTGGTAAGAGTGTTGGACAATCGTGAGAAATTTCTCACAAATCGTCAATAATATCCAGCTAACCCCAAGAAGCTACGGATATTTGTTACCGATGTTGGCATCGGCCATCCCTAAATTGTATCTGTTTTGGAGGGATCTATAGATATCCCATTGCTTGTGATGATGTGGCCCAAGAATGAGACCTCCTTCAACCAAAACTTACACTTGTTGTACTTTACATAGAGCTTCTCCTTCTGCAAGGTCTCTAGTACAGTTCTTAGATGCTCCTCATGATCCTCCTTAGTTTTGGAGTATATCAGAATATCATCTATAAAGACTACCACAAATTTATTGAGGTAATCCCTAAAGACTCTATTCATTAAGTCCATGAAGATTTTTGGATCATTAGTGAGTCTGAAAGGCATTACTATGAATTCATAGTGCCCATATCTTGTATGAAAAATAGTCTTAGGGATATCTTCCTTCTTCCCCCTTACTTGATAATATCTCAATCACAAATCCACCTTGGAGAAGTATTGTACTCCACACAGCTGATCGACTAAGTCATCAATTTGTGGGAGAGGATACTTATTCTTTATCATGATTTTTTTAAGCTCGTGATAATTGATGCAAAGGCGCATTGACCCATCCTTGTTCTTGACGAAGAGGACCGGTGCATCCCATGGTGAAGCACTTGAGCGTATAAACCCTTTATCCAAATTCTCCTGTAGTTGTTTCTTCAACTCCTCAAGTTCCAAAACAGCCATTATATATAGAGTCTTTGATATTGGAAACTCCCCGGGTATAAGGTCAATTGAGAATTCAACATCTCTTCTAGGAGGAAGACTAGGAAATTACTCAGAAAACACTTCAGTGAATTCCCTCACAATAGGCATGTCTTCAAGGATGGTTGCTTCCTTAGACTCAATCATCTGATCTAGATATGTGTGCTTATAGGGCAGTAATATCCATGCTTGGGATGATGGATCTAAAGAAGATTCATCTTCGTCCTTGCACTTGTATAGAATTGGGGGTCAATTCTCCACATGGAGAGTTATTTCCCTCTCACGGCAATTTATGTTGGCTCTATATAAGGAAAGTCAATCCATGCCAAGAATTGCATCAAATCCTACCAGAGGGAGTATAATGAGGTTCGCTGGGAAATTCAATCTACAGATTGTGACAGGGGAGGAGTTATATTCATGGGATGAAATGATTGCCCCATTTTGCGTACTCACTGACATCTTCACTTCCATGATTTGTGGTGGTGCTGAAATTGTTCTACTAAACTTTCATGATATAAAAGAATGCGTAGAACCAGAATCAAAAATTACATTTTCTATTCTTGAATGAATAACTAGCGTACCTGTCACTACTTCGTTGTCAGGGTTCACTTCGATAATAGTGATGGAAAAAGCTCACTCTTGCTACCTTGGAGGTTGTTGGTTGCCTCTGAAAACCCTTGGCTTAGGGAACTGATTTTAAAAGTGCCACAGTTCTTTGCAGTTGAAGCAATGAACAACATGTTGAGGGTCGAGAAGAGCGTTCCTCTCTTCTGTCATAGCCACGGGTTTTTCTTACCGACAGTTAATATCCAAGTTCCCTTTTCTTCCACACCTAAAGCATTTCCTCATCCCCTTCAGGCAATTTCTAGGGTGCTTCTTTCCATACCTTTGGAAAGTGGGGTGCTGGATCTTCTTAGCACCATTGGACTTATCCATTGGACTGCCAGCATTGAAGTCCACCTTACGCTTCTTATCCCCATGATACCCCTGAGATTCTTCGATCTCCATTTTGACCTTGAGGGCACATCGGACAATTTCCCCATAGCTGTTGAAGTCACGGATCGCCAGCGCTTTCCGCAGGCTAGGTTTCAACCCACCAAATAAGCGGTCAACCTTTCATTTGGGGGTAACGACAAAGCTAGAGGCGTATTGTGCAAGCCTTGTGAAGTTTTCCTCATACGCTCTGACAGATCCGTCGTCTTTTTTCTTGAGGGAAAAGAAGTCCCTTTCCATCTTAAGTCGGAGGGTGCACGGAAAATATTTATCAAAAAACATCTTCTGAAAATCCTTCCATTCTAACGCCTCGATATCCTCCTCAAGCTTCGTATTTTTTATCAACATCCACCATCGATCAACTTCACCCTCCATATGATAAGCATCCAGGAGAACCTTGTCTTGTTCAAAACATTGAAGTATGAAGAAGATCTTTTCAATGGAGTTGATTCATTGTTCGGCGATTGAGGGATCAGATGATCCATTAAAAGTGGGAGGCCTTTGTCTCATAAAGCTCTCGATAGCGACTTTTTCTTTCTTAGGGGGGGTTGAATGTTCCTCTTGAACCATGCTTTTATTCAAATATTAAGTTAACTAAGAGAGAAGCATGACAAAGTTCGCGATTCCCGCTCCCATCAGATTGGGCATCTCATTAGCACAATCATCACATTGATCTTCACATCGGTTGTTAGCCCGAGTCCTCCTATTATTGGACATTGGCTAGAATAAAAGGAAAGTTAGGGGTAAAGCATAGAGGGTAATCCAAGAACAAAATTTACGACTTATAAATAACTTTTATTTCCTTACCTTATGAATCTATAGGCTTCAATTTATGATGTTCATGATCTACTTTCTAACATATATTCTTAGGGGCATTTTTTTAATTCCCTTAATTAGGGTTCATACTAAGCTTGTGAATTTACCAAATCATATCCCTCAGGACTGTCACAACAAATAGTGAAGCAAGGCTCATTGTCTTGTATCAGGATACCCCGGATCAAGCCTGAAACTCCTTGTCGGGGTTTTCACCCCTAGGTACATATGTGCCAGAGCCGCCTCTACCTACTCGTATCTAGACAGGGATGTATTTTCTTGATAAACCACTTAATCAATACTCACCAAAACTTAGGGATGTTTTTATTATACTTATTCTTGTCTATAAGGCTTTACTAGGGTTTTCTAATCCTAATCCCAAAAATAACTAAACCTATCCTCTGATACCAACTATAACAACCCTATTCTTTATTACATACTTAGACATGATTTATTACATAAAACCTTCACATGATAAAACATAGAAGATCGAGAGGTCTAGTGTATTTGGGGATTAGGAACATTACATAACAACTTAAAGCATAGAAAACAACAACTTATTGAAAACATCTTTTACAAGACCACTACATTCCCTCGTACTTAGCATTGCATGGGATAACCTGAGGACATACATAAGAAAAGGGTGAGCTATAAAGCCCAGTATGGGAGTAAAAAAATAATAACATGAATATTGCAATACATTTTAGGCAATAGTCATATCAATGGATCACAAGAGAAACCTGAACATAATAAAGGCATGATAAATCATGATAATCATAACATGGAAATGTGGCAACAACACTTAACATGGAATTAGCATGAGACAAGGATCATTACACAAGGAGCATGAGTAAACCCTCATTGTAAATGAAGCACAAGTAAACCCTCATTGAACTTGAATTAGCATGAGTCAACACTCACTGCACATGAAGTATCATGATACTATACTTTACCCAATGCATTAGAGCGCTATCAGGGCACACCCTTTGTAAACATTTCATTTCATGCATAAGTGTGCCACGTGGATCATATAACATATATACATAAAACATAATCATTTATTACATGATAAAGGAATGTGGAATTCATACATGAAACTATATAATCAATAATTAAATGTGCATAAAGGTGAATACCCTTGATAGAAAAATGGGCATGGTATTCACTACACAATGATTTTTGCTTGGAAAATCATGGTACAATTTCGGTAGCGTAACGGCGTGACAAAAGAAATCATAAAAAATGGTTGATGAGAGATAAAGGGGTGTATCATAATATTTACATGAAATAGATAGTAATGGGGTCATATAGATATATGTACCAACAAATGTAATGTATTTTAGATGCATAATACAAAATAATTACTTGGATGTAAATGAGGAGAGAGAAATCCCTCACGGAATTTCAGCATGGTAACGGGTGTACATGGGAGGCATTAATGAGAGATAAAGGGGTCTCCCATAATCCAAAAATAAATAGGGAAGTATGGGGGATGTGAAAAATCATACCCCAAAATTTTTAATTTAAAACAAAAGGGTATAACAACTTAAATAAAATTGGACAAAAATGAGAAAGGAAGAAATCCCTTACTTGGAAGTGTGCTTCTAAAGGCTTGGGAGAGACATGAGAGAGGCTTATTGGGGTCTTGGGGAACCTTGAGAGGATTATATAGAGAGTAGGGAATAGGTTGGAAAAACTCTAAAGTCTTTGAGTGAAGAGGAAGTGGTATCTTGGGTGGGTTTATATAGGAAAGGAGAGGGAATTCTTTATTATTTAGGTTTGGGACACCTCACATTAAACTAATCAAAACCACAAACCATCCCATGGTTTTTGCCCATGGTTTTTTCCAAATGGGAGTGGAAAATAATATTTTATAAGTCCAATAGATTAACTTCTTAAAATAATAGGTTTTCTTATGTGGAGGTGAGTCACACTCTCAAGGAAAACAATTTAAAAAGACAAAATGTTTTATAAGCCTTGAAGGGTCCACTAAAGCTTTGTAAAATAAATCAAACAAACCCAAAATCACACTATTTTAATGGTAAAACATATATTGGCCTAAAATAATGTTTATATTATTTTATTACATCACTATTGGGTCATTATGATGTCATAAAACACCTTATATATTTAAACGGTGTTTAATTTTTACCCAAAAATTCGACTATCTCGGAAAATTATGAAAAATTTACCGTTGGATAATTTCGATGTCCTGATTCCAAAAATAATATTCATTTTATCCAAATAATTTTATAAATATTTGAATTTTTACTTTTAAAATAAAAACCGATATTTATCGAAAATTCATGGGTTTTGACAAAAACAGCTTTCAAACCTTAATAAAAATTACAATTGCATTCATAAAATTATACGATCATTTATATTTAATAAAAAGTAATTTAATGATAATAATAATATTTTATTAAAATATTATTTAATTCAAAGTTCCATTAATTCATCAAAATAGATTTCTTGGTTGAATATTAACTAAAAATACTATTTGTGCTTTAAAAACTATTTACAAAGTAACAATAATAAAATGAATGTATATTCATTATTATATAAAAAATAATGCACATAATCATAGTGCTAAGGTCTTGTTACATAACCCCTTATAACACCCACATAAGACCTTTGGGTAAGGTGCGCGGTGGTGACAGACTCTTGGGGTGGCTCGGATAACATTGCTCGAGTGGTAATCTCTATCAACTTCCACTTCTCTCATAGGTGGTTCCGCTCAAGCTTAACTTATTCAAGTTCGGCTTGGGTTTGATCAAGAGAAAAGCCTAATGATGCCACCTCCTTTTCGAGCTCCAACAAATGGGCTTCGTACGGGGTAGTCTACTGGATGAGGTCATCACTTCTTTTTTCTAAGTAAATTGGATTTGTTAAAACCCTATATTTATACTAATCATGTGGTCATTGTTCAACGCCTATATTAACAACAATCACAATTCTTAACAGTATTTTAAAATCCAAAACATAAAACCAAATAAGTTCATATGTTTTACATAACCACAAGAAGGAATTTAAATAGACCAAGAGGAATTTTCATGAATGGATTTTTGGGTCATTACAACGGGCATATATATATCAAGCATGGATCACTCAACAATCACAGGTATTACAGGAAAATGCAAGTAGTGAAATGAACCTATATGGAATGGCATGTGCATGGCATGTGAATTCTAGGTGTCTAAAATGATACATGTAACAATGCTCCTTACCCTCATCTCATCGGGTCAAGGATAAGATGTAATCCTCAATCAAAATAATAATAATAACCATCGCATAGCATGTGTGTCACCCCATGGTGAAAGTTTATCAACTGTAATAAGAAAAATACAGAACAAAAATTCTTATTTTAGGCAACTCGGGATTTAACCTGAATGTGGGTTAGCTACTCCCAAGCATGGCTTATAACCAAGTTCCAAAGCGTTCATAATCTTCTGTCTATTGTCTCAAAATAATAAAGTAAGAAAAGAAACCTCTTATATCACTTTGTGACATCCTAGACCTGGGTTCAACTCAGAGGTGCCTTGAGCCCAGTTGGTCACATGGCCTCAAGCGCGCATCCGCGTACATCAAAGGCTACCGACTAGCAGCGAGGGACTGGGGTGTGTTTGTGGGGAGACTATGCCTTCATTTGAGAGTGGATCATAGTGGATAAGTAATAATAGATAAATAATGGAAGCATATGTAAACATATGGCACAGCGGAAACAGACACTATAACAACTGGACCAGTAACACATCGTAGCAGAAGAAGACAAAAACATCAAAGCAACAGATAATAATAATACTGAGCAACTTATTCATATAAAAAGACTGATGATAATTTATTTCATGTCTCTATAAAACTAGAAAATATGTATACATGAAAGTAGGCAATTCATGCTATACAAATGAATCAAAAAGAATCCAAAAACTATCCAACATCCTGAGTGTTGGCTCAGTCATCTACTACCAAGCTTCATCCTAAAGCAAGCAAGCAAGATCAGGTGTCTAAAGAGGGACCTTTCCCCTTATCAACACCTACATACATATAATCCGTATGGGTACCAATGGCGGCTTGAATAGGGTGTGAGATAAATCTCAGTAGGCTACCACCAACAACTTTTATACAAATCCAGTCTAAGATATATAAACTGAAACAGTGTGCAGGTATGTATAAATGCAAAGCAATGCTAAAAATGATAACTGATGTCTGTTTTAGCCACAGCTAGTAATGTCTTTGAATGTGAGATCATTTAATTAATTCATTTAAGTTCAGTTTATATAGATAAGTCACATGAGGTGTAACATCACTTATATTGTGCCATGATAACAATGATAAAGGACTCAATGTATAACAAGGCGTCCTATAACGATAATAATAATGAAGAGGGTCCAAGGTAATAACCAGGGCATCGTTGACCTCAGGGGTCAAGCCAACTCAATAATAACATGCAGCATGGCTATAAGGGGTCTGATTATAATTCAAGGGGCATCGCCCAAGGCATTCCACTATAAAAGATTCTAACAGAGTCCAGGGATCTTGTCCAAGGTAAAATGAGCTAAGCATGACTGGGCCCAATGGGGTGAATTCATGGCGCCACTTGTACGAAGACATCAAGCTGGATCCAAGGAGTGTATCCAAGACATCCTAATATTCATAAGATGGTGAAGGGATCCTACGACGTCATGTCGGGCATCCACTAGTAGACAAGTACCATGTTCCATGGTGGGTATCTCCCTTAGCAACGGGATCCTTGAATCAGAATGGAATCCTCTGAGTGCTCAATGTATTCCCTCAGGAATCCAAGGCTGACTCAAGTCTGACCACACCTATAAAGACTAAAAGGTCTATATGAAATAGGCACCTTATACATAATGCATTATTCAATTTAGGTCATGTAATACTCATGTTGTTTAATAAGTCAATTGGTTTATTCCATTGTCTTTCATACTAAGTGACAAGGCTAAACAGGACATGCAACCATTTGGTACTTTAATTACTTAATCAATTATCTGGTTCACTCCTTTACCTTTCATAAAAATAACAATGCGGGTTAAGGACATGCAACCATATGCAATTCAATTATAATTAACTAGGCTAAGTGATATCTATAAATATACTTTTCATTTAACATTTTAGAGGTTTGTCAATTAATTAGGACACTTACCTTAGAAGGTTCAAGTAATAAATGTACATGTAATAACCATTAACAATTCATTCTTTTAATTAAAACACTTACCTTTATCAAGGTCAAGTCATAGCACACTCGAACGGTGGTGCAGATAGTCATAACAAACCACTAAAGGCATAATAAATAGCATACCCTACATGGAGTGAACGACGTTGTGATTTCAACCTCCAATAGCATAATGAACAATTATGAACAAGGCTCTGTAATATGAGCATGATGATTATAAGCATGACATATGAATTTAATAGGCAACGCTCGATGAAATTGGCATGCGCACAATGACAACAGTTTATAAAATGGAGAGACTTGAAGGATGAGTCATAGACCACCTACCATATACCCGTAGCACTCTCCTCGTCCAATATCAGCCCTTAATTTGGCCTGGATCAGAAGAAAACGGAAGGAAACAGTAGAACATATCAACGCCCTGAAAAGAGGGCATATGTGTCTGTATCAAAATAGCATCATTAAGAGGAAGACAAACGACAGACACCTCAAGATGAATAGAGTACCTACCAATGTGCATACAACGAGATGAACGAGGATCAAATCGAGCTTTGGACGAAGGATAGGGATAAAAAACTATGGAAAGGGGGTTTGGGAGCTCAAAATGGGAGAGTAAGGGTGCCTTTGTCCGCTGAAATGAGCAAAGGAGGAGATATGTTAAGTTTATAATTCATTAAGGGCATTTTGGTCATTTCACCCAATAATTTTAGGGTCATACGGTTTGATTGTACGGTTGGCCAAACTGTTCGCTAACCGTACACATGACACTGCTCTGAGGGGAACCCACACACGGTTAGGCCGCACGGTTTGAGAAATCGTGTCCCAACTGTGTTGTATGGCTTTTTGCTAAAAACTGCAAACCATCTGCACGGGTGTGTACCCCTGGCGGCACGTTTTACTCAAACTGTGCAGTCTCCTACTCCCCTATGTCCAGCCCCGCAGGGTTTGGGGAAACTGTGTGGACTGGCTCGCACGATTTCTACTAAAAGTGCGGCCTAGTTCTCTCTCCACCAATCAGGGTTCCGAGCTCCGAACAAGCCCTGAACACCCCCGAAAACAATCGTGAACTCATTGAGCATCTGTATTAGGTCCAAAAGACAGAATTATACCGAAATTTAAAGGATTCATACCTCATAAAAAAATTAAGATTTTACATTGCAATTGAAGGACCCTGACCTTGTTGATGTTGAACAAGCTATGACCATTAGCATGTCACATTTTCTGGCATAGAAGCTAAACGTACCCCATCTAGCTTGTTAGCTATATCTGGACCAAGGAATAACCGTAGCTTAGGTAGATCCAATTGGTTTTACCGCAACCAATTTGTGACTTTTGCACTGCTTTGCAGCCTAAGTCATTGTCTATCCCAAATAAGATTTAGAATTATCATTTGATTATGTCCTTAATTGATCATTTCCCTTTTTGTTTATCTGAATTAAAACCTATGATACATAGTTTAAATAAAATCAAACTGAAATTGGAGCGACTTGACCTTTAGTCAAGAGTTGTTATCCCTGCATTCTCCGCTCTCGGTGGGATTGACCGTGTACTTCTACTTTACTAAGCATTTGTAGTTAGTCCGATTCGGTACAATATAAATTTCTAATTTGATGCTACCAGAGGATTTAATGAGTTTTCTTGACACATCAATTATTTAATATATTTTTATTTCTATACATATATTAATAATTGAAATATTTTATTTTTAAGTAATTCAATGAATACATATGAATATTTTATTTGATTATCAATTTTTTATGTTTGAAAAATAATATTAATTAATATAAAGCTATAAAATATAATTAGTATGAATAAATATATCACATGATTAATTAAATATATATAAGTACGACTTGACATGATTTCACAACATAATAACCAGTTTAATAAACAGTCCATGATTGAGTTTGAGCATCTCAACACAAATATTAAAATTGGCATCCTATGAGTAATTATATTTTAAAATAATTATTGATAAATTTCAACAAACAAACAATCGAGTGACCAAACTAAGAGGTTATAATTATAATTTGAAGCTAAGACAAATGTGTCTCTCATCACATGCATGTATTAAAACACGGCTTTTTTTTGTGTGCAAAAAGATAAATGATATTAAAATTATTGAAAAGGGTTCAATGAACGTGGCCTATTAAATTATAATGATTTAAAGCAAACAATACTATTATCCGATGACTTCAAAATTTTATTTCACCTTTTTAATAATAAAATCCGACAAAAGTCATAATAATAAAAATAAAGGAAATTTCCTGAATGGACGGTGCCATTTTTGTTAAAGGCGGCATTCTAAATTGAATAATTAAGGCGAAATTAGTTAAAATAATCCCAAGTGTGATTTTCATTATTTTAAAAATACATTTACCTAGAAGAGAGAGGTATTCATCTCAGATCAAACGCATTATAAAATCGATAAAGTTGTGCGGAAATTCCGAAGAGGCGGACGTTAAAAGGATTGACTTTATTTCAGTGAAAAAAATAATAATAAACAAACAAATAAATAAAACAAAACATTATACTCTCATATATAAAGTATGGGGGTAAATTTTTAAATGTTTCATTAAATTTTATCTTAATTATTTTTTAATTTTTTAAACAATTTTCTCATAGATTTTAGTATTTATTTACAATTGCACCTGTATTTTTTTTTTTTTTTTTTGTATCACGCCACTCGCATTCTGGACATAATCACTAGAAACTAAAATTCATTTGTAAAGATCAATCAGTAGAAGAAAATAAGAATTCATGAGGTACCTTAAACAAGTAACATACATTTTTTTTCATTAATTTATATCACTTGTGGTTGATGATGATCACTCAGTAACAACTAACAAGTTCTTACTAAAAGTGATACACTAAATATGGAATCTCCAAACACTTTTGGAAGGACATTTTTTGATTTCTAAATGTATGTTAGTACCCCAAAAAAAGAAAAAAGAGAATATTGACGATCATATATTGTACCAATGTATCTTTAAAGTTATGAAAAATCTTATTATAAAAGAGAATCATCATGTGTGGTCTTTTCAAACCCCCCACACAAGGGAACCACCCTTCCAACGAAGGGATAACTCTGTAGAGAGCCCCAGTCGGGAATGAGTCATTGTCAACCGAGATGGCAGAGCATCCCGGGGGGTGACAACCCGAATGGTGATGGTTCGACACAACAATCCGTCAGCATGGTTGGGTTGCGCCTCATTTTGCCCACCCAGTCAGGAACTGGGTGACCCGACAAGACGAGTGCTACTCCGATGGATTATGATCACTGGCGATGCTGATGACGACGATGGGATGATTTCAAATCAGGGCTTCGAATCAGGGGGCGTGGCTCAAAGATGTTCACGGCCCGAGGTGTTGACGTGTGGCTTTTTTTTGAATGGCGTGTCCTGTTTTGAATTTGAAATTTGAATTTGAATTTTGATGTTTTGGGTTGGATTTTGAAACATGTATGTTATTAAAGTTTGTGGTGTTTGAAATGTGTTATCCAGTATTGTGAGGTTCCCACTAGACCATAAAATGGTTTATTTAAAAAATGAAAAAAAAGATTTGGAGGGGTAACACTCGACTCTGAGATGAGAGCCCCAATCAAGCCCATAGTGCATAATACGCACAATGTCCGAGTCTGACGAGACTTAAGCCTATGCATAGTATGCACAATGTTTGAGTCTGACGGGACTTGAGCCTATGTCGGTTCAACCGACCGTCGATCATTTACATTATATATTTATAACATATGCTACATTTAACTCATGTGATTGTTGAACTATTCAACCATCAAGTAGATATTAAACTTCAATAATTATATCACCAAATGATGTGCAAGCCAAAGAATACGACGACTCGCAATACCAATGATAACTCTACATCGCATAAATATCCCTCCATGTGATATATATCGCGAACATTTTTTTTTTTTAAGGTTGGGGCCGAAGCCTCATTTTTATTATTATTAAATCAAAGCAAAGACCTCTTTTAACTGGGTAGAGGGAAACCCATTACATAGTCCGAAGGCCCAGTGGGCTTGTAGCCCATTACATAGCTCGTAGGCCCAAATTCTAAGACCAATTCACATTATGTGAATAGTAACCTGCTGCTACAGTACCGCACAGTATCGCCGCCGCTACAGTGTCATGCCGCCGCGAACAATGATCACTTGTTATTTTTACTAAAATCAATGTCAATTTTAAATAAAGACGCATTTGGAATTATACCGGGCACACCGTGCGTCAGATTGAGGTGTGACTGACTCATACACGTCACAAATTACTTATGGATCGCTGTCTTAAAATATCAAAACCATCTGAATGTGTTCGCTCGATTTTTAGTATGTCACTTCTGTTTTTTACTAAAATGTCATTTCAAACCGAAAACACATATTTTGAGTCATACCGGTCACATCATGTGTCGATTTAACGTGAGACCGCTTCCTACACGTCACAAATGACTTATGAACCGCTGTCCTAAATTATCAAGACAATTGAAGCGCGTTTACTTGGTTTTCAATGAATGACACATGTTTTGAACTAAAATGCTAATTTTAAACTGACAACGAACACTTGGAGTCATATCAGTCACGTCATGCGGCAGATTGAGGTACAATTGATTAATACATGTCACAAATGACTTATAGATCGTTGTCATAAAGTATCAAAACAATTCGAACACGTTTGCTCACTTTTCAGTATGTCACTTGTTCTTTTTACTAAAATTAATGTCAATTCTAAATAAAAAAGGCACACTTGAAGTCATATCGGTCACAACATGTGTCAGATTGAGGTGTGGTGGATTCATACACATCACAAATGACTTATAGATCATTTTTCTAAAGTATCAAAACAATCCAAATACGTTTTCTCAGTTTTCAATATGTCACTCGTTCATTTTATTAAAATTAATGTCAATTTTAAATAAAAAGACACACTTGGAGTTATATCTGTCACATCATGCATCATATTGAGGTGTAGTTGATTCCTACATGTCATAAATGACTTCTGGATAATTGTCCTAAATTATCAAAATAATCCAAATGTGTTTTCTTGGTTTTCAATGTGTCACTTTTTCTTTTTACTAAAATTACTGTCAATTTTAAATAAATAAACACATTTGGAATTATACCGGTCACATCATGCATCAAATTGAGGTGTGACTGATTCATACACATCAAAAACGACTTATGGATCATTGTCCTAAAGTATCAAAACAATTCGAATGTATTTGCTCAGTTTTGAGTATGTCACTTAAGTTTTTTATTAAAATGTCATTTGAAACTGGAAATACGCACTTTGAGTCATATCGGGTGCATAGTGTGTCGGTTTTATGTGAAACTGCTTCCTATACATCATAACTAACTTATGAATCATTTTCCTAAATTATCAAGACAACTGAAGAGTGTTTTCTTGGTTTTCAGTGAGTGACACATTTTGGAATAAAATATCAATTTTAAATTGATAACATATATTTTGAGTCATACCGGTCACACTGTGCATCAGATTGAGGTTCGGTTGATTTCTACACATCACAAATGACTTATGGATCATTGTCCTAAAGTATCAAAATAATCAGAATGTATTTTCTTGATTTTCAGTATGTCACTTGTTCTTTTTACTAAAATGTCATTTGAAACTGGAAACACACACTTTGACTCATATCAGTCACATCGTGTGTCAATTTGACGTGAGACTATTTTCTACACATCACAACTGACTTATGAATTGTTTTCCCAACTCATCATGACAATTGGAGCACATTTGGTTAGTTTTTAGTGAGTGGCACATGTTTTGAACTAAAATGACAATTTTAAACTCATAACGGACACTTTGAGTCATATCGATCACACCGTGCATCGGATTAAGGTTCGGTCGATTCTTAATCATCACAAATGACTTATTGATCATTTTACTAAAGTATCAAAACAATCTGAATGTGTTTTCTCGATTTTCAGTATGTCACTTGTTCTTTTTTACTAAAATTAATATCAATTTTAAATAAAAAGACACACTTGGAGTCATACCGGTCACACCGTGCGTCAGATTGAGGTGTGATTGATTCCTACATGTCATAAATGACTTCTGGATCGTTGTCCTAATGTATCAAAACAATCTGAATGCATTTTCTTAGTTTTTAGTATGCCATTTCTTCTTTTTACTAAAATTAATGTCAATTTTAAATAAAAAGACACACTTGGAGTCATACCAGTCACACCATGCATTGGATTGAGGTGCGATTGATTCCTACACGTCAAAAAATGACTTATGAATCATTTTCCTAAAGTATCAAAACAATTTGAATGCATTTGCTCATTTTTGAGTATGTTACTTGTTCTTTTTACTAAAATTAATGTTAATTTTAAATAAAAAGACAAATTTAGAGTCATATCGGTCACACCATGCATCTAATTAAGGTACGATTGATTCCTAAATGTCATAAATGACTTATTGATCATTTTCCTAAAGTATCAAACAACCCAAATGCGTTTTCTTGATTTTGAGTATGTTAGTTGTATTTTTTTACTAAAATTAATGTTAATTTTAAATAAAAAGACACACCTAGAGTAATACCGGTCACACCGTGTGTTGGATTGAGGTACGACTAATTCCTATATGTCCCAAATGTCTTATGGATCATTGTCCTAAAGTATCAAAACAATATGAACTGCCAATATTACCAAACTTTCCATTTCCTTTTTTTGTTGAACCGCTAACACTACATATTGAGTCGATGTTCTTATCCAAAAAACATTCCTATACTCTTCTGGTTTTCAAAAAAAAGAAAGGTTTTCTAGTTAATAAAATCGACTCAATATGTATTATTGATAGTTCGACAAAGAAAGACAATGGAAAGCATGGTAACATTGGTAGAAAGGAACATGCTATCTCTTTTATGGCTTATTACATATAGTTGAAAGAAAAATATGACTTCCCAAAAGACCTGTGAAAAAAACTAAAAAGTATTAGATAAAAACGATGAAGAAATAAAATTACAAATAGTAGATAAAATATTGAAAAAATTAATTAAATAAGTAGTAGGAATTCACCTTTTCATGATGGTTGTATACATTCTTGACCCATTTCCTTGTTGTCATTATCTCAGTTTCAGCCTCGAAGTCCATCCTCTCATGAGCATGAGAAGCTTAGAACAAACCACCCCAAATCAATCAAAAGAATCCACCTATATAAGAAAAAAAATTCTTATGTAAGTAATAATAAAAAGAAATAAATTAAACATAAATATGAAACAATCCATTACTTTTATGGAAGTCACATCTTTATGATATATGTGTACATTTTGCTACCTGGTATGCTGCCCATTTGAGCCAAAACAAATCTATTTTGTCTTGTGAGTATGAGAATTTTTGACAGTCATAGTAGCACTGAAAAAATATAAATACACAAAGGATTAATAAATATTTTAAATGAAATAGTAATTATCTTCGAAGATACCTCTTTGAGGATGCTAGTTTGTTGATGGAATATGATCTCTCTCATAAATTTACAAACATAATAACAACAATCTTTTAATATTTTTTGTTTCATACATTGAAAAAACATTGATAAAAACAAGTAATTTTTTTGATATGTGTTTTGTAACAACTGGGCCTCACTAATAGCACAAACACCCCGTCATAACATAGCAATCAGGTCCTGGCCCGCTAGGTACCACCAGTTGCCCAGTAGACATATGGTCCCCTCCCTAAGGCCCACCCCATGCCTAAATAGGTAATATGACTAATGAATTCCCCCATAGAATAACACATGTACTTTCCATTATGCTTTGTCCTCACTCGCACAAACACCCCACCATAACATGGTTGTCGGGTCCTAGCCTTCTAGGTACCACCAGTTTCCCCACAGACACATGGTCCCCTCCCTAAGGCCCACCCATATGCCCAAACAGGCCATCTGACTAATGAATATCCCCACATTCCAACACATGTACTTTCCATTACACCTTTTCCTCACACACACACACCCTAGGAAACTTCCCAAAAGGTTACCCATCCCTATCATTACTCTAGGTCAAACACGCTTAACCATGGAGTTTTAATCAGGTAGGCTCCTGAAAAGAAAGGTGCACTTTGTTGGCATGATTCACACCATTTAGTCATTTAACCCTTTATCATTCTGGGGTGTCACATTCACACCCACTTTAGAGTACAACATCCTCATTGTGGACCTTACATCTCAACCCAGGCAGTTCCACCGCACTTAAGGATGGGTTTCTCTAATACCAATGTAACAACTGGGACCCACTGACAACAAAGACACCCCTCCATAACATGGTAATTGGGTCTTGGCCCGTTAGGTTCCCCCAGTTGCCCCGTAAACACGTGGTCCCCTCCCTGAGACCCACCCATGTGCCCAAATGGGTCATCTGAGAAATGAATGTCCCCACAGGTCAACACATGTTTGTTACATTGTGCTTTGTCCTCACTCTCACACAACCTGGGAAAATTTCTAGATAGTCACCCATCCTGATCACTACTCTTGGCCAATCACGTTTAACCATGGATTTCTAATCAGGTAGGCTCCCAAAAATAAAGGTGCACCTTGTTAACACGAGTCACATCATTTAGTCATTTAACCCTTTATCATTATGGGGCGTTACATGTTTGGATAGTGGAATATTATTATATATACCCTGATACTTTTCTACTTGTAAAACTTTTCAAGCTCCTTATTCGCATGGACTGTCCTCATGCCACAATTTTCATGATATTTAAACACTACCCTATCATAACAAAATCCTCCTTAAAAAACAATATAAAATATATAACTTGAAGTTTAGTTATAAAACATTATATGTAGTGTATTACAAATTGAAAAATGTCATCATGTGTGGTTGGTTTGTTGGGTATCCATGCAGTGAATATAGCTTATAAATATTTAGAGTATCCAAATTGACCGCAATGAGTATCCAATGTTGCCTAAAAACACAAAAAGGAAGAAGTAATTAAAGAAATGAAAATATATTTGATATGATTAAATTTTATAGTTTTACCCCTACATCGTTGGTATTAAGAAGAGTATGTTATCTTTAAGTTTTCTTTCAAATGATTTGGCCATTTTTCCCACTATTTCATCTATTTTTTATTATATTTCTTTTTGGTTTGTAGAAGTGACACAATGACTAATGAGTTCAAATTTATGTTCATGGGGTAATCCCTTAAATTGGTATTCATATATACACATACAAAAATATAAAATGTATTTAGTCATAATTAACATAATATATCAGCTATTGAAAAAACAAATCATGAAAACACACCTCATGTATGCATTTACAACTGAGACTCCTAGACATTAATACATGAGGATTTCATTTACATTCTCAAGAGAAATGCACTCAATAATAGCCTCTCCATATTAAAAAAAAAATCAACTATGTGATTACTACCACTTTGTAACTTTGTATCCACATGAACCTTCAATGTTAGTAAATGCAGATATTGAACAAGTGGGGTAAAGGTGATTTTTAAAGATCTTTTCGATCAGTTGGTTGATCCTTTAGATGGTTTTGATTTGACCTTTTGTTTCACACCCTTCCCTTTGTCTATCTATAATGACATTCACCAGTTTAGACCTTTTTTCATTATTTTTTAAAGGTTTAGCATGAAAAATAATTTGGCAATGAATACCTCCTTGTCGATGTGTTTTTTACAAGATTCAAAGGCCATGATACAATTGTTCCAACAGCTTGGTAGACCATATGAATATTTGTGCAATCAATTGGAACAAGTAGTTTGGTTATTGGCTCATGAGTTATGGTAATCTCCACTCTCACATGACCTTTTGGAAGTGATCTGTTGTGTAGACTGTCTTCTTGAATATTGGACACAGTATCCCTCGCAACAAGGCGATAGGTGGGTGTTGATAGATATAAATCACAATCATTTTCACCCTATAGAATATCAGTACAAGAAAGGTATCAGTGTCTTTCTGATTCACATTTCACATAAAAAATTATTAGAATATTTTTACCTAATCTAAGACATATCTTTGAGGGTAATGACTCACCTCGAAGTTGGTGGGGGGGGGGGTGGGGGGGGGGGGTCGGATCTTCATGCAGTGATTGTTCTTGATTTTTTATTCTCTTTTCTTACCCCCATAACATTTTCTAGCAACTCAGACTGCCAATGAAATTTTTCTTCAAGGGCAGCTAATCTTACTTTCATCTCTTCCATCTCTTTATCTTTATCCTCTTGTCATTTTCTTTTCTCAAAATATGTTTAGGGTGTCACCCCAAAACCCGCACCTCTAACACAACCATATTGTTCCAACCACTTCAAGTCCACCGATAGTAGGTGTTCATCTGGTACAAGTGTTGATGAATCTTGTGTCTAAGTCAGATATAAAATATAGGAAAATAAGTAATCATTGTTATGTAATAACAATTATTTTTTTTATTATGTCATTCTTATGCATATTTTCCACACTTTTTGTGTTTTTTCATCTATTAGTTTCCCATATTTATTTACAAATGTTTCCTTCAATAACACATGATGTGTGATAAAAGTGGATTTGGATTTGGAATCATTAATCTTCATATAAATAGAGGAACATAATTATGTTTTTGTTTCATGTCACATAATTTTTTTACGGTAGATTTAAAATATGTACCAATTTTTTTCAAGTGAAGCTACCTCATCCTTACTTTACAGAAGAGGTATGTTAGTTTTTCAACCCATTCCTTATTTTCAGCACTCAGTTACTATTTTATAAATAAAAAATTCTCAATCAAAGTGATTAATACATGTATTTTCAAACAATGTATTACTAGACACAATGTACCTAAAAAGATATCTCCCCATAATGGCCATTAAACCCATCCCACATTGTTTGGATTATCATTTGTGCATACATAAGTGGTGGGTGTGGGTTTATTCTCCCTTCAGAATCTTTAAGATGAAATATCATTAGAATTGTGTTAAAGCATCTATGAGTCCTTCCAACAATCATTAATACAATTTTCTTATGGGTGTCATATACTATAAATGAAATATGCAAGGAATGATGAAGAGTAATTCAATGTTTCATTATTTTATTTTTTAGTAAAATAAAGAAAGGATATCATAATGTTACCATAATCTCTTCGCAAATCAGTGTCTTAAGTGTGAGAACAACATGGTTCCATGAATCTACATTAATCATCATGCGATGTCAAGTGATGAGACCAATGTAACTACTGAACATGACCTTTTTAGGGTTAATAGGTTGGATGCATGCATTCTATCCGACCTCAAATTTGATGCCTTTTCTTTTTGCCTTAATAATTTTTGCTAACATCATCACACTATGACACTTCTATTTTTTCTGGAACATAGGTTCTTTACCATCTACCATTTCCTTAGATTCAACATCATCAATATGAAATTCCTATGGATTGGTAACATCGACATGTGCAGAAGGTCATTGTTCTTCTACACTGGGAGCAACAGTAGGTTGAAAAACCTATTATTCCTCAGGATTGGGAGCATCAACATGTGCAGAAGTCATTATCTACAGAAGTGGTTTAACATTTAATTTAGATTACATAAATACAAAAGCAAATAGATAATAACATGAGGCAACACAATTTATATTACAAAAAAATATAACTTGATTATTGAACTCTTTTTTTAAAGGTTTAAGGGATTTGACCCCTCTACCGATTATCCAAATCCCTTTATTGTGGTCTCCTATGAAATACAAAACTATTTCTACATTAGGACTGCTGAAAAATGATTATGACGTCACAATGAAAGGTTCATCCTCAATTGAATTTTCATTTGACTCTTCAGTGGGTTTAGTTGATAACAAAACAATTGACCACTTTCAGTTTGTAGGATCTAAAACATAAAATACTTATACTACCTATGACGCCATTATAAATGGTTCATCTTTGTACCCTTCTTGATTGAAATCCACTTTCATGAATCTCAATTCACCATTTTTAACAGTACATTGTTATCAACCCACTTGCATTGAAAAATCGACACTTGGAATGTTGTATAATCCAAATCCCATATTTGTTTCCTGATGCCAAAGTATGACATATTCTCATAAATTAGATTTCTATCCTCAGTACCAGAAACATGCATCGCTTTAGCCACAAGTGCAACTCTACTATTTTTCATGGTACTACCTTCATCATGTTCATTTGTATAGAACATATAACCATTAATTACACAACCACTGTAAGATAATACATAAACACTTGGTCCTATGACTATCCATTGAAGTCATTCTAAAATTGAATCTAGATTTTCATCTGAATTCTTAAAAATATGGTCTTGAATCCATCTTATAAGCTATTGATTATGTGTATTTGATATCCATATTTCATCCCTTGATGAATTCAAATTTATAAGAATCTATTTTCTAGTTTCAACATACGGGGAAACCTATAAACTATTATGAAAAATGTAAAGGTTTGGATTCTACCAATCTATAATATTGATTGTGAAAACATCTATTCCAAAAATTCCTTCACCCACAAGCTTCTCAGTGTGATGAAATTTCGGTAGACCAATGATTTCCACACCAGATAGGTAGTCGGTACAAAATTCAATGGATTCCATAACAATATATCTCTCCACAATAAAAACCTCTGGTTGACTTCAATTTTTTACATACCCTTTTAAAATCTTCATATACCATTCAATGGGGGTACGTCCATCTATAATGTATAGGACCAAATAGTCAAATCTCTCTCACCAAGTGAACTATCAAGTGAACCATCATATTAAAGAATACTGGTGGGAAGAACATTTCTAATTCATATAATATGATGGAAATTTCCTTTTCCATACTTGGTAATTTCACTGAGTCTATAACTTTGAAACATATAGCTTTGAAAAAGAAGTGTAACTTGGTTAATGTATGACATACATTATTGGGAAAAATGAAACGTAAAGATATATGAATTAGATCTTGAATCAAAACATGAAAGTCATATGATTTTAGACCCTTTAAATTTAAATCATTCATTGACATGATATTCTTGATATTCAATGAATACCCCTATGAAACCTTTACATCATTCAAGAAGTTGAAAAACTGATATCTCTCCTACCTGGAAAGAGTGTAATTAGTTGGAGGAAGAAAAGTCTATTTTTCATCCTTCACTACCACCAACTCTTCCCGTATTCCCATGTAAATCATGTCTAACTAGCCTTAATTCCATCCTTTTTAGGTGCATTTAGTAATGTGATAATGACACTATCACATACATTTTTTTCAACATACATAACATCAAGAAAATTTCTGACATACATAAAATTTTAGTATTGTAATTCAATAAGAAATGATCTCGTTTTCCAACTGGGTTTTGTAAGGTTTTCAAAAAAGTTTTAGTAAAAGAAGTGTCCATATATTTTAATTTATCAAAAAGTTGATCACCTGTTAGTGGAGATAGTGCTATACATTTTCTGAACTCCCATAAAATGATATTGTCAAGATTGGTACTTATGTCATCAGGGTAGGAATCTGTGATGTCCTAGAAACACAATCATTGATGAATGTTTCAACCTAATTGACTCTATACCTTGTTCAAAAATGGGTCACCCTTGAGTTCCTTTAATGCTATATCCTGACAAATTTATATAAGAAAAAAAGTCATTAATTGTCCCATACAACATGTCTCTTAATGTGTAATCTTCATTTCTATAAGAATCATACAATGTAACACTTGAATCCCATAATAATTTCAAATATTCAATCAATGTATCCAAATAAACATCAATATCACTACCTGATTGTTTTAGTCCTGATATAAACATAGATAACATAATGTATTTTCATTTCATGCATAACCATGGTGTCAAGTTATAATTTACCAACATAACCGACCATGTATTATGATTTCTACATTGAAAACCAAAAGGATTCAATCGATCTATAGAAAATGAAAGATGAAGGTTTCTCATATCATTTCCAAATTCAAGATACTCATGATCAATTCTCTTTTACTGAGGAGAGTCTGTCAGGTGATGAGATTTACTATCTTTATTTCTTTTATCTTCGGTCCACGTCAATTGCCTTGTAGTCTCCTCACTTCCATATAAGCGCCTAAACCTTGGAATGATTGGAAAGTACCATACACCTTTCATAAGACTCAATTCATCTTTCTTGTATTGAAAAGCACCACACTTTGGACATTCTTGAAGTGATTTTTGATCCTTGATAAATAGTATACAATCATTTGGATAAGAATGTATTCTTTCAGATATCGCACCCATCAAACGTAGTATTCATTTAGCATTATATATTCATCTAGGGAGATCATTATCTTCCAGGAGCATATCATTAAAGAGATCAAGTAGTTCAGTAAAAATGGAATCACTCCATCTATTTCCAGCTTTTAAATTATACAACTTTAGTACAACTAACAATGGTGTATATTTAGTACAACCAACATACCATGATGTCTTTTAACAACTCTTTAACTTCTCAAATAATTTTGGACAATCACAAATTTCATCTTCAACTGTAATTATCATTTCATAAATATGATCTTTATCATCATTTACACATGTAATCACATCCTCGATACAATCTTCTTCATTGTACATACTTGTAATCATATCAGATGATCCATAAAACACAGTGTTATCCCAGTTACTAGCTACATTCTCCTTTTCCTCATGTTTATTCTAACATTTATAACTTTGATCAATTATGTGATAGATCAAGTGTTCTTCCAACTCCTTTGGACTAATCAGTATTGAATAACGACATAAACATGGACAAAGGATTTGATAAGGGCCATATGCATTATATTTTGCAAATTTGATAAACTCTTTCACCCCATCTTCATACTTTTTTTTCATACGATTGGTATCCATCCATTCTCTATTCATATCCATACTACTTGATTATTTAATGTTAATATTTAACAAAATAAATACAATAAAGGGGCCTTTCAAATAAGGGGAAACCAACATTTGAATGTTTCAAATAATTTCACCATGCTTTGAAGGAAATGGGTAATTGAATTTAAGAAAATAATTACTCCACTGGTGATAGGTGTTGTCTTATGAATTCATCCTCAATGTTCACCAATGGGGTTAAACATTAATTCAACTTTTGTGAGAGTGAGGTCATTATGGATATCTTATGGGTTTCATAGAGTTAGAGACATTCCCTTTCCATGGTAAATACGATATTTTATAAAATTTATAAAATTTATAAAAGTATATAAATTTATAAATGAATAAAATTAGAAAAGTATGTAACTACACTAAGATATATAAGTGTGAATATGGAGTTTACATAAAGGTCATCGGGTGGTACGTAAGAGTAATTTACACTAATAAGTTATGATATGTAAGATTCATTTTCATGACTCAAGGGAGATGCATAAGGTCCATTACCTTAAATATTTGAGGTGAAGAGTCAACCAAACCTTGGATTTATGGTCATGCCATGAAGGAAAAATGTAAAGGTTTATCAATATTAAAATATGATTGATATTTTAGACAAAAGATCATGGAGGATCTAATTGAATTTGAGTTTACTAATTATTTTCACATATTGAGAAAGATTAACCTAAATTTAGGAATCATTAACAATGTTTTTTTTCAAAAAATTAGTAAGCTATTCCTTTATAAATTAATTTTTTAAGTAAAATAAATTAACGTTTAATTTAGTAAGAAATTCCTTTATAAATTAAAATTTTAATATATTCCTTCATTCAACTTATGTCTTAGTTTCAAGAACCTAGAAGGTTCATCAAAGACCTGTAAAAAAATATTTAGAAATGAATAAATTTATTATTATTTTATATAAAAAAATAATTTGAAATTACTAATAAGTTATAGTTATTGTTAACTGATGTGATATTAATTAGTAATAGGTTAAAAAAAATAAAAAATTACTACTCAAATGGCTCAACCATGGGTTTGGAACCAAAACCTTGAATCTAAAATTTATTAAAAATTAAAGGCATATAAAGAATAAGAGGATGAAGTTAAACACGAAATAATGTGTCCATATCAGTGTAAAAGGATCCAAACAAAGGCTAGACTAGTTAATTCATTCTAGATCCCAAATCCCCCAGGTATCTTCCTCTGCCTTTTAAAATTCGACCTCACTGCCATGTCTTTTCCCTTTGGGGAGCCTTGTATTATTCATCTAATAATGACTAAGATGATCCCAATAGAGTGGAGTATATACTAAACTTCCAAGATAAGTCCCTAAAATCCATTTCTGGGTTGGAACATAATCAATATTCGAGATTAATGGATAACAACTTCTACAGTGCTATACAATCATTGAAACAAAAAACGTTCGGTTCCATCATAGAAAATGTATCATAAAGTAGCAAAAAATACCATTATACCAGATCCTCACCGAGTCCAGCAATAGGCCTTTCACCTTTCAGGTCCTCCATAGGTATAATACTGGAGTTTTCTGCACGTGTCGTGACACATTCCTCATGAGAGGCCCTACCAAAATCAATATATTAATTTTTCATAAAATCAGTAAAATGAGGAAGATAAGACCACTTGACACCCTCAAGGCTTATATCACACCTATTAGTTTCATCTTGCATTTGAATCATAGAGTCCCCAACCTGCACAACCTATAATTATAAGTCATGTAATTTGGATTTTTGAGGGATAACCAGTTGGAATCCCACTTTATCCATTAATGTTTTCTTACGTTTGGATAGGGATCCTTGGATAGTCTGTGTGTGATACTCTATACCTCCCCACACATAATTATGACCATGGATAGTATCCTTTGGGCAAGACCAAACACCCCCTACTAAAGGTACTTGATCACCACTAGCTTTCAACATAGGCACCTGGTTTTGTTTCATATTTTTAATCATCCTAGGAGATTCAACATTCAATTTTTGATTACCTTTACGATCCCTAACAGAAATAATCCACTCTTTCATAATTAGTTGATCATAAAAGTCCTGAATGGAAGCTTCATTAGGAGATTTATCACCTATTTAGTCCTCAAATAGTCCAACATCCATATCCATTGCTCCTCTTCCATGCAAGCAAGTATCAACATTAAAAGTTCTTGTATTTTCTGAAGTATTGATAGAGGACCCAATAGGTGCAGTGACCATGTCTTTATAAGAGGGTATGCTCCCACCCATGGATATATCCAATTTCTCATCAACTTTAGGAGGGATAATCTCCTCATTAGAGTGTGCAGATGCTTCCTCCGCAATATCATCCCACATCCTACTCTTCACTTGCTTATCTAGACCCAAAGCAGAAGGCCCCATATTATCAGTTTTTAACACTTATTTTCCCTTCACATGAGTAGCTATGTTAGGAAGGGAAATCCTTCCTGTATTTCCCTAAAAAAAGAAGGGTCTAAATCCACAACCTTTTCATTTTTCATGTTTCCACCCCTTGAATTCTTATTCTTCCTACACTCTGACACCACATGCCCTTTCAATTTACAGAAAACACAACAAGCCTCCTGCTTTCATCTTTACTTGGTACGCCCAATGGATTTTCCACTACTATAAAATAGAGGTAATTTCTCATACCAGATGGTTAAATAAAAATTATAATTAGTAGTGGATAGAGTCACATTATCAATCGAAGTTGAGTGGAGGTCTATTTCCACTAGGAAAGGCACAAGGAACCCATTATTTAGGTGGTGACGGATGACGAAGAGGGTCAGCGGCAACTGGTAGTAAGGAATGGAGGGGAGGGAGATCTTGATAGGAGGGGTGATGGGTAGCGGCCGACAACACGAAGGGGTGGTGGGTGGCGGTCGACAGTAAGGGAGTGGCGGCAACCGCCGATGGTTGAGTCCAAATCATAGCCGCTTGCTGAGGCCGAACCACCACCGTCGAAGGTCGAACTACCACCACCTATCAAGGCCAAACTACCACTTGTCGAGGCTGAAATTGCTACCTGGTGAGGCCGAAACGACACTGCCAAAGTGAAAAATCAAGAAACCAGTGAAAAATGATACAATGAGTGGTACAAATCCGTGAAACACAAAATAAATCAGCATATATACCTTAGATTTGGAGAATATCGGTTCTTCAATAGTGAAAACAATGGTAGTGGTGGTAGCGGTTAACTTCAGCGAGAGTAGAAACAATGACAGAAGTAGGGTTCTGTGAGAGCTTTTGAGGTGCGAGAGGTGACAATGGTTTAGAGTTCTTTTTATAGGGGCGTGTAAGACTTTTAACAGTGCTTTCAAAAAAGCGCTGATAAAGATTAGTTTTATCAGTATTAAGAATGAAAGCGATGATAAATCTAATCTTTATCAGTGATTTTTTATCACTGATAAAGATTTCCCTTTATCAGCGCTAAAAAATCCATGATAATACGAATCTTTATCAGTGTTAGAGTTACAACACTGATAAAACTCATTTTTATCAATGTTATAATTTTAGCACTAATAAATATCTAATCTCAATAATATATATATATACATATTTATAATTATATTTATAAATAAATATATTTATAAATATATTTATATAATTATAAATATATTTATGTATTTATATATATATATAAATCTATATATCTATATATCTATATATCTATATATTTATATATATATATATATATATATCTATATATCTATATTTATATATATATATCTATATATCTATATATTTATATATGTATATATGTATATATTTATATATTTATATATTTATAAATATTTTTATATATTTATAAATATATAATTATAAATATAATAAACATATTTATTATTTAAATATATTTATTATACTAAAAAAGGTCCGAGTATGAGTTGACAAGCCAACCCACACCCACCAAAATTATTATAAAAAAGTAAAGTATAACAAAAATAGAGAATCAAGACACAACAATGTTTGAAATGCCACAAATAAAGAATACATGAGTTCAACTCCTGCCACTCTCTCTGGATTCCAAATTCCTAGGATACCAACCTACGTTCTTTGGGTGTCACCCTCACAGCCATGACTTGGCCCATTGGGGCAACACCAACTCATCAATCGATGATGAATCTGAGGAGTCCTCTAGTTTCCATGAAAGATCCTGAAAGTCAATTTTCAGATTATGCCGACAGCCATCTTCAATATTTATTGATTATAATTTTTGAACTGTCAAATAATCCCTGTATCCAAAAACACCAGGTTCCATTTTTCTCAAAGGTGACCACAAGTTGTAAGTCAAACTATTTTTCCATTTCATCTATAAGGCCCTGGGGGTATCTATCACCCTCATAATACATCGGAGGAGCCTTGAATTTTTTTTCCTTGAAGCTTCATATTCCATGAGAGATGCCTTTACAAATGAGTCATAAGTAGATTTCATGAGCTTGAAAAATTGAGATGGATAAGACCAACTCACATTTTCACTTGAGCTCATCCACCTAACTCCCCTTTTCTGACTTATAACATTTGTGCTACAACCCTTAGCATCAGAAGATCTTACCTTGATAATTTCTGGAGATTGCAACACTAATAAATCTTATTGACCATCAGCAACATGAGAGTCCATATGATCAGGAGGTAAAGGATTCCCCTAAAGAGTCAGATGATCACCACTTCCACTAACCTTCATGACAGCCTACACATGAGTAGAGTAGTTACTATCATCTTTACTAGAAAAAGAAATAGGGACATCCACCACCACACATGTTTGAACAAAGATCCCCTCAATAGAATGCTTTGATGTATTGGAAGACCTAGGTTTCCTATTAAAAACCATTTGATATCCCTCATCATCAACAACATTCTTACCTTTGGCCAGACGTCTTTCCGCATCCTTATCGACCATCAGTCCCAAAGGTAGAGGAGACTAAGATGAAACCACTGGATCCTCCCTTTCAGAACCTTCATCTTTGTCCAAAACACCTATAGATAGAGATAGAGATATCCCATCACTACCCATATTATCACCATAAACCACATCCACATAAGAAGCTACATTCCGAAGAACACCAGTGTCTAAAGGAGCAGTTCTCCCATTCCCTTTCACCAGCCTGTAGATCCCAGTTGGCAAAGGAACACCACCCTCCAGTCCATCTGATACACTCTTATTCCCATGCAAGGGATTGACTGCATCAAGAATGAGTAATTTATGCTTTCAATTCTCAACCTGATGCCCATATTTTTTTACAATTATTGCATCTCAAACCTCTACAGAGACTTTCTCTAACATGTTCAATATATAATAAATTAAATAATAACTCATGAACATGTTCATATTCAATATAAAGTTCAAATTTAAAGTCACCAGCAACCAAATACACAGTTTCAAGTAACATTGAATTGAGATCAAACTCAACCAAAATTTTGGTATAATGTCCATACCTGGCCATCTCAGTTTCCTTATGAAATTTAATTGGAGTTCCTACAGCCAAAGAAACATCCCAGAGGATATTTGGGTGCCAAAAAAACCAGTTCATCCCTTTCACCCAAATCTAAGACTGAACAACATAATTCTTGGCCTGATGTGGATCAAACCAAGGATCCCAATCCTGAAATCTAAGGACCCCTAGTTTGAGATTAATAAAACCACAACTCCACACCTTTAGATTTAGGTCCTGTGAATTGAAGTTAATATGATAAAAAACCATGCCAATCGGCACAATGCGCCAATCATCAAAACCCTAAACCTGCAGTAAACAATTTATCAAATCCTCCAGCATCCTTGGATCCCCCTTTACCTGGAGCCAATCATGAAATAATCGAGTGTTTGCAAGACTCTATTCGCTCTTTAAAAATATTAGGGTTAGCTTCAACAAACGTAAAATCATCATTCCTCGAAATTCACTTATGTGAGTCTGAATCAAATCAAGAACTCAGAAAAAACATTCAGAATGCTCAAACCTTGGCATAAACAAGACCTTTAGGGGAAAATCTACAGACTTCAAATAGGGTCTATCCATATGCAGATCACGATCCCCTTCAGAACACTACAAATACCTACTGTGGGAGTCGGGACTGACCTCCACCTCCTTCATAGGACCTTCCATTGGATCATTGATATCAATATCTGTGGAAGATGGATAAGCCATCATCAAGCCCTGATTCCCCCTTTGGAGGGTGAAACCGCAACTTATGCAAAATAGATCTGAGCTCCTTCGAAGAAGCAGGAGCATCAAGGTTCATAACCATTGTTGGGGCTCAATCTCCCTCTGAAGAGCACAACCACACCCTATACGCACCAGATCCATCATCCGCCTCCCCCGACAGATCAATAGAAGTCTCCATCGAAAAAGCGACTACCTCTAAGCACAAATTCATTGTAAGAATCCACCCTAGACGCCATGAGCATAAAGAGAGAAACTCTCATGTCTCGCCATCCTATCCCCCAATATTTATTATAATTTTATAATAATTTTAAATATATATATATATATATATATTTATTTACATTATAAATATAAATAAATATATTTAAAAATATATCGATATAATGATAAATATATTTATATAATCATATATATATATTAGGTACTTAGGGGTACAATTACAATAAAACATACAAACACAACACACACTCAGAACCCGTTTATATAATTATATGTATATTTATTCATATATAAATATATATATTTATAAAATTATTATAAACATATTTATTATTTAAACATATTTATTATAATTTTATAATTATTTTCAATATATATTTATTTATTTTCATTATAATTATAAATAAATATATTTAAAATATTTCTACATAATTATAATTATATTTATATAATTATATATATTTATATAATCACATATATATATATTTATTAATATATACATATAAATATATATTTATAAAATTATAATGAACATATTTATTATTTAAGTATATTTACTATAATTCTATAATTATTTAAATATATATGTATTTATATATAATTATAATTAAAAATAAATATATTTATAAATGTTTCTATATAATTATATATATATATATATATTTGTATAACTATATATCTATAAAACTATAATAAACATATTTATTATAATTTCATAATTATTTAAATATATATTTATTTTTTTCCATTATAATTATAAATAAATATATTTATATAAATATATATATTTATATAATTATACCCCATGGTCCGCATCGCTTTGATACATTTTTATAATTATATATATTTATATCAATATATAAATATATATAATTATAAATATAATAACTATATTTATTATTTAAATATATTTATTATAATCTAATAATTATATATATATATATTTATAATTATAAATAAATATATTTAAAAAATATTTTTATATTATTATATATATATAATTGTAAATATAATATATATTTATTATTTAAATATATTTATTATAATTTTATAATCATTTAAATATTTATTTTTTATTTATAATTATAATTATAAATAAATATATTTAAATAGTATTTATATATAAAATTATGATAATAAGATTCATTTTTTTATTATAAGTTATATGATTCATATTTATATATTACTTAATATATATATATATATTGAAAGGTGAGGCTCAACATCCCCTTTTATTAAAATCAGAAAAGTAAAGTACAAAGTGGAACATGCAAAACATAGCAAAATGAAAAGAAATCAAACAAATCATGAATGAGTACACATGCTATGGTGCGATGAACTCTCACCTTGACCATGCAGATGCCGCCATCGCCTCTAAGTTTTGATCTGCACCCATGGCCCACCACCATCATTTGGAAGTCCAACATCAACAACCTTCTTTGTTTCCTCAACTCCCGCAGCCCTAACATTTTTTGTCCATACTCCTCACTGCTTCTTGATGAAAGCAGTTCAATGGAATTATGAGTACTCACATTCAAGTTTGGTTTCCCCTTCACACATTGAGCCAGGTCCGAGCTTGGAATAAGTGAAGAGATCTTTGCCTTATCCATTATGGGGGTCTCAAAAATTGAAACCCCAGGACCATCTCTATGAGAAGTAATGTCACCATCAATATGCTTACTAGGAAAGGCTGCAACATTCCCAACCCTTTGTACACTGAGAGAAGTAGATAAGGGAATAACATCCTTGTGGTGTACACCCTTTGTAGGATGAGAGGTCTGAACCTGCAAGGAAGCTACAGTAGGAAGAATTTTTAGGGCAACATAAGTACTGCTTAAAGGGGGGTTGGATGCACCAATCCCTTCATAGTTCTTCAAAGTAGGATATATCACAACATCTAAATTTTATGCTTGTTTTCCATGCACATTGTCTAAATCACAACTGAAAAATTTTCTAATTGGATACACACTGTCCAGATAAATTGTACCTTCAGGAATTCTTAACATAGAGTGTGCAGAGGAAAAATTTGACGGACTTCCTTGTATAAAATTACTTACCAACATAGGTTCAATTTTCACCTTTAGATCACTGCTAACAACAACTACAAGAGGCTTAATTTTACCACCCATCTTACTAAAATGTTCCAAAATATTCAAAGATGATAGTCTACTAAATTTCAAACCCCTAGAATGATCAAGAAGAGAAGATATCATAGATTCATTAGAAACCTATACGATACCAGAAGAAGGTTTCTCCAAAGTAGGGGCAGAGGAGAATATCCCTTAATATATATATATATATACTTACCAGGAATGGCGCGAGTCATGGATTAAATCCATGAACCCATAAAATTTATTAAAAATAAAGAGTGCATACAAAAGAGACAATGGAAGGTAGCATGAGAGTGATACATATGTCACCACCACAAAAAAGAAACACAAAATTTTCATAATCATCATTCTTTAGGTCCACCACCCCTTCCACGTGATCCGCTTTAACTCTTTGGATGTTTTCCTCTCCTCCATTGATTTAGATCTTTCCAATCATTTCCTTTGTCATCCGCCTCCAATGGGTTATCCTTCTCACTCTGTGAGTCAATAGGTTGATCTTTATCCATGGAAGCTTCTAGTAAAAGTTTAAACATTCCTTGTCAATAGAATTCAAATCATGATCAGTTGTTTCATCTTGGTTCATGGTCTAATTAAGAGAATTATTCCACGAGCATTCCTGTATTGATAAAAGAATCCCCAAGCGGGGGTTCCTCAAGCTTAGAAATAGACTCCACCTGAATATTTGCAACCTTCACTTTAGAAAAATAAGGAGAAATATTAGAGCAGCTGGTCCTCCTTTTGTTCTTTACTCCCTTCTTTTCAAGGCTCACAAGATAGAAGGCATCAAAATCTGGGTTGTTAATAGAGTCAATAATTGAAAAGAAATTAGGTATAGTGGAACCTTACTTCCCTCCTTTTCCATCCAAATGGGAAGTAAGATCCTCTTTACCTTCACACAGTGGAGAAAGAAGCTCCCCTTCTATTGATTTTTCAACAGTCACATTCTTACTAGTGGAGGTCGCAACATGAGCAGCAGTATGCATCTTAGAGTCAGAAGATAAATCACCTACAATAGGAGTAGTGGGGGCCGGACTAAGTGAAGCAGTGAGCTTCCCAGAACCCATAAACATATCACCTATAATAGAAATAACCACCTTTTTACTCGTAGCACCCTTCAAAGACTTGGTATCCTGCAGCTTTACATGAGTAAGATTCAAACTCTTTCCCTTATGATTACCTTTCAAGATGGAGTTATAAACCATCTCAAACATCTCTCCATTAGACGATTCATCAAAGGATTCCTCTTCCTATGCGCATAATTGGAATTTTTCACCCTGAGAATCTATATCAGTGACTTGTAATGGTTGTGAATTCAGAAAATCAGTACCATCTTCATTAGACTACCCAAAATTACACAGGGAAGGCAACAACCCATCCCTCCTATCTCGAGAATCAACCTCAAATGGAGCCTAATAATCACTGTTGACAGAACCACCCATATGTGGTCCCTTCCCATGAGCCCCAACATCAAAATCATTTGAAACATCGACATTAGAAGGGTCCAAAAAATAGCCATTACCTACATTTCTACCAACCAAACAACATCATAAGAAATAGAATCTTGAATAGGCAGATTGATATTCTCCTTTATAGGCTTGTAAAGACAAGTAACCTTGTTAGGGGGAAGAGAATCCCCATGCCATGTCTTTTATGTTGAGAATTAGTCTTTCCGGTTCTATCCCCATTATTAGTAGGCAATTTAAACTTTCAACTATCAACAAGGTGCTCAAATTTATTACAATTTAAACATCATACACCCCTACGGTAATTATCTCTAACATGTTTAATGAACAAGCATTTAAAGTAGAAATCAGGTATAAACTCATAATCAAAGTCAAGTTCGAATTTAAAGTCACCAGAAGCAAGGTACATTGTCTCAGTAAGTGGTGCACTAAGATCATATTCAACTAAATGTGGGCATAATGTCTATACCTGGCCAACTCAGTCTCTTTGTAAAACATAATTGGGAAACCAATGGCCAAATAAATGTCCCAAAGGATGATAGGATTCCAGAAAAACCAATTCAGTCCCTTAACATGAATCCAAGATTGTATAATCAAATTCTTGGCCCAATAAGTATCAAACCAATGGTCAGAATCCTAAAAATGAAGGACCCCTGACTTCAAATTGACAAAGCCACTACTCCAAGCCTTCAATTTCAACTCATGAGAGGGAAATTTAATATGAAAATTCCCTAGACCAATCAACACCATATGCTAATTGTCAAAACCCCATACCTGGCACAATTGATTATTAAGATCCTCAAACTTCCAGCCACCATTCTTCTATTGAGAGGTTATCCGCGCAATAATAGAGTGTTTACAAGCTCCAATTCACTCCTCAAAGAACTTATGATTTGTTTCAACAAAAAAAAGTGATCTATTCATATAAATCCAGTTACTGGCCTCTACCAAATCACTCCTAAGACTAGGGAAAAACCTATCCCTAGAAGAAACACCTCCTCACATTGTAGTTGCAACCTTCACAACATCAAAAGTGTTCAAAACTATAGGTTTCATAGAGTAAGAAAGAGACACCTTCACCGAATCCTGAACTACACTTGAAGAAACTAGATTCACGCCATCTAATCCAGAATCATCCTCAGTCCTCCATGAAGGGCCAATAAAGACATCCGCAGGGTTAAAGTAGCCATCAATATTCAACATCTTCGAAGAAAGACACACTAATCGCTATTATTGAGGAAAAAGAAGCTCTTGGTTACTGCCCTAATCATCATCCACCATATATATATATACTTATTGTAATATAAATCTTATTTAAATATATATATGTATAAATATATATATATTTATAATTATAATTGTAAATAAATATATTTATAAATTTATATAATTATATAATTATTTAAATATATATATATATTTATAATTCTAATTATAAATAACTATTTGTATATAAATATAAATATATTTTTATATAATTATATAATTATATAATTATATATTTGTATATAATTATATATATTTATATAATTATATTTATATTTATTAATATATTAAAATATATAATTATAATTATAATAAAAAAAGTTATTATTCAAATATATTTATTATAATTTTCTAAATATTTAAATATATATTTTATATATATATATATATATATATGTAGTTGGGTTTGTAGCCTAGTGGTAATTGCAATTCTATAATCCTGCATCACAAACCCAGGTTCAAATCTAGGCAACAAAAAATTTCAATTGGATTTGCACTTAGATGTGGGCTGGCTTGCAGCAATCCAGACATGGGTCTCTTGGCGATGGCATGAGCGAGAGCAGCGACTAGTGCAAATAGTAGCTCGTGGCGGTGGTGCGAGCACGACGAGCAACAGTCAACGATGTAATAGAGGGGTGATTCCTCAGGTGGGCAGGCAATGTCCACGACGACTGGATTAAGGTGGCGGACCCGCACAATTGTGTTAAGGAAAAAAATAGCTAAATGTTCTGGGCAGTTGGGCTACAAGATTTGTAATGGACTTCATGTCCGTAAGGCCTTTGAGCCATAAAAAACAGGTGGGTTATCCATTAGGGGGTGGGTTATGACCCAACCTTTCGGGTTTTGTGTGTTTCATTTCTATGTTTTGTTGCAATTGTACCCCTAAGTACCTATAATTAATATATATATATATATATATATATTTAAAATTTTATAAATACCTTTTTAAAACATTATATATATATTTGAATTATTAAAAAAATATTTATTAATATATTATATTTATATTAATTATAAACATGAATTTTTAATCAATCAGTGTTCAATCCCTCATAGACTAAAATTTTGGGATTTATGGGAAAAGGGAACATTGCGCGTGTGATGTGAATGGTTTCGGCCAACAAGCCACTTCAGACAGGAGAAATTGATTCAGTGAGGTGGCCTTTTGTGTTGGAGGCATGTAGGCTAGCGGCACATCAGTGCGGTTGAGCTTCGGTTGAATGACGGGGGGCATGGTGATGATAGGATTCAGCTGGTGATGGAACTCAATGGCATGGGGTGTCCCCGAATGATGGAAGTGGGCATCATGAACAATGGTGGAGTGCAATGCGAAGCGGTGGTCGGGACAAGCAATGGCAGCCCCACTGTGATGTGTTCCTGAAGTCTACACCGATGATGGACGATGTGAGGGAAACTTAGAAGTGGAATCAGTGATACGTGAGGAGGGCATGAGGGAGGCTTTTGGGTGATGGAAGCTCTGCTGAGACATGCTTCTTAAAGCTTCACCGGACGTCTCTTGATAGGAAAAGAGGGAGGAAAAATAGGGGGGTCAGATACCCGATTGTAGTCCCAGATGAGGTCAGAACAGGAAGCCACCACCTTTAATGAAATCAGATTTGGATAATTGATAGGGCAAGGATTTTACATAGGTACCAAGCCTATGCAGTCATGCATTGGGATTGTTTGCTGAGCATATTTGCAGGTAGGTCGCTTTGGAGAAAAAAATTATCATTAGCTTGGTGGGGATTTTCATTGGGTGTTTGGTCTTTGGGAATGAAATAACCATGCATTAAGACTTAGTGCCTCTAAGTCTACAAAAATAAGGTCTTTAGACATTCAATTATATAAATAAACATTATTTTTTGAATATAAATAGTGTAATTTTATTAAATTTTTTTATCGGCACTAAAAATAGCACTGATGAAGATTAACGTCTATCAAAGCTAAAGAAAGTGCTGATAAAGGTTAAACCTTTATTAGCGTGTTTTTAGAACTGATAAAAGGTACCTTTATCAGTGCTTTTAGCTAGCACTGATAAAAGTTTACCTTTTATCAACACTTCTATTTAGCACTCATAAAAGTAGGTGATGCATTAGTGCCGATTTGTGGTAGTGGTTGTCTACGATATGATACTTTACTGCATAACTTTCAATTTCCCAATTCAACTAAAGACTCATAGATTTTGCATATTTTATAAAAACTATTGAAATCATATCCAAACAATTTTTAATAATGTATCATAAGACCTATTATTTTTGACAAAAAATTTGTACCAAATTAAATATCATTCCATAACCTTATGTGTAACCATGTAGGCCTTTACAGTGTTGGAAATTATTAATAATTATCAAATCATAAACATAATTAAATAATAGTCTCTGGAAAAGTGGCAATGAAACTCAAGATATAAAATGGATCTTACATGATTTCTATCAGAAAGATATATATCTATACAAACATGTGCACCGAGTGTATCTCCATACATCACATTCATACCTATATGGTCACATTTTCCAAGACATTGAGTATAACCAAGATATATGGAACATGCATATCTTGTATATAAAAACTCATACATTATAAATTCTCTAAAAATAGATCGATCAATCTAGTTGAGCACACCAAATTTCATTCATCTATATAGATAAACAAGTTATATATCACCAAACTATGCATGACCATGAATTTCTTCAGTTTAATTTAATTGAGGGACTAGATTTCATACATGATATATATAAGGACATATGAAATATTGGTTTAGAAAAATCCGCTACATTATCAGTAACATACCCAACCACCCCTTAATTGGATAAGGTTTATATGATGATATGATATTTTCATAAATAGATATTACAACTTTTTAGATGAATATTCATTACATTACCCAAACACATGCTTGAGAATCATAAAGGTATAGTCCTTTGGAAGCTTGGAAACATAAACTACTGGTTCATAAAATATCTACTTTGTCTCCCACTTACTTATTAATAAATAGAACCTTTTATGACATATCATACTTAATACATTTATTCATATCACGGGTAAAGGAAACATAATAAAAAGGTGAGCTTATATGCTTAATAAGGATAAATAAAGGAGATATCAATGATTACATAAGCATAATACGAGTATAAAGGAATAATACCATGAACATAATATTTGAAAATTATACCCTATATATCAAATATCATAATCTTGTGTCATGGAATAAATTTTGGCAATTCATAAGACACGAATCAAAGAGGAACACGAGACATGAGAGAATAAAATTGATATAAGACATGGAATTGTGACATACACATAAGCATGGAAAATCATTTCTTTAGTAGCCAAGAAACTTTTCCAAGACTATCATAGTAGAATGAGTTCCCTACCCAAACTATCATAGTAGTCAAGGTTCACTCCCAAGACTATCATAGTGGATAATGTCCCTTACAAAACTGGGTTCACCCCCCTTCCAGTCCTGTTTATCTCATGAGATATCAATATTTAACCAATTCATTGGAGGAAGATATAGATCCCATCCATAACATAATGAAAATCATACATATGTGTGCCATAAGATCATAAATTATTCATCATATCAGAACCCATGGAAATAAATGATTTTCATAAACATTACATCATAACATAGCTCATGGAAAAGAAACGGGATTCATAAACATCATATCATCATAAACATATACCATCCAGATAATTAATAAGGATGGTATCCTTAGTTTATATCCCTATAAAATCTTAAATAACATAAAATTATGTTATATTATATGAATAATGATTTATAATGATCACTTGGAATAATTATTTAGGAAAATAACTTTTCCATTTTGAAATAACTTTTTTTGAAAAAAATAAACACACTTATAAGGGAAAAAATTTTATTTGAAAATAAAATTATAAAATTATATAGGAAGATTTAAATAATTGATTTTTCATGATGGTTGGAAAATAATTTTATTCTTTATAAGTTAAAAAAACATTCCTTCTATATTTTTTTGTCATAAAATTCATGAAGTACCTCATTTAGAAAATGATAAAAAGATTCCTTTCAAACTATTTTGTAAAAAGTAAAACATGGGTAAAAATGATTTTAAACAACTATAGGAGAATAGTGAAAACCTCTTTAAAAATATTTTTATATAACATGACCATGGAAGATAAATATTACCCAATGAATAATTAAACATAAATAATCCCAAATAATGACAAGATTGCGAAATAAACTCTTACCTCAAGTCTCACCTTTCTTTGTTCATGTTCAAAACTCTTGTATAATATAGATTTATAATAAATGCATTAAATAAACATATTCATATTCATCATACCATTTATTATTTATTTACACCATATTATCACCCATTTTTTAATAATTTTCTATTAAAATATTTGTTCTGGGTGATGACAACTTCGTTTTCCAAACATGTTTCAGTTCAATAATTTCGGTCCTTATAATTTGATCATGGTACCATAATTTAAAAAAATTTAATCATGGTAAAAAAATAATATATATTAATTATATATATATTTATAATCATTTATAAAAATCATATACGGAGAAATGAATTACACCCTTCATGAAGACGGTAGGCCATACGTATACATGAACATTGTTTCCATTTTTCGACTGATGGAATGAAAGAAAGGTAAATAATTATTCAACTTTAAAGAATAATTATTATATCATATATATTATATATATTAATCAAATTAATCCTTATTACCATCCATGTGTAATATAAATAAAAAATTAACCACATCGCATCGTGGAGATGGTAGTCCATACGTATGCACGAGCAACATTATCGTTTCCCAAAAGATTAGATGATAAGAAGGTAGAAATATTATTATAATTAAATAAGTATAATTATTTAATAAATATAATATATAAATATAAAACCCATAATAATACCCATCCATAAAATATGGTGGTGAAAAATGAATTTTATCACTACATGGAGACGATAAGTTGTACCTACGCACGAGTGATACTTTCACTTCTTGTTTGATAGGAAAGAGAGTGTATAATTATGTGTTCATAATCATAATAAAATTTAATAAAATTTAATATATTTAATTTATTATTTTATGATAAATATCATAGATTTATAGTAGATAAATAAAATTATAAAAGAAAGTGATTGTTTTAAGGCAATTACCTCTTCTTAGAAAGAACTCATTTAAATATCCTCTTAAGGACTCTAGAGTTGGTCTTTTAAGAATACCATAACCTATATAATGTGGATAGAGAAGTGGAGAATATAATTTTGTATATTATGGTCTAGATAGAAGGATAAAATTAGTGTTATAAAGTGAAGGAGGAAGTTTCTTTTTATAATTGATGTGAGGGGAACTTTTGGAATCTCTCAAAAGATTAAATTACAATAAATTAATTCACAAGACAAATACCTCCAAATGGAAAGTAATAAAATATAAGTTTGGATAGGGTTTTAATACCATAAACTAATATATTTTAGATAAGTTTTAGTGTAATTTTTAACTTTATCATTTTGGTTATCCATTAGTTAACCTATTTTAATTTTAACTATGGTAAAAACTTTTTCAATATTAAAAGGTTGTAATTTTTACTTATAAAGTGAAAATTGAACCATTAATGTAAAATTTATTAAATTTTAGACCATATAATAATCAATTTGTATTATTTAAATATTTTTAGGATTTTTAAATAATTTATTAAAATATTAGTTTGATAAAATATCAGTATTGTCAATTTTGACACTATTCAATTAATTTAACTTTAAATACATAAATCCAAAGGAGAAATCAGAATATAATACTTTAAAACCTCACTAATATGTAATATATATATATATATATATATAATTCTTGGGTTACATTAACTAATTAAAATTATATCACTTTTCATTTTTTTAAAAACCATTTATTATATTTTTTATTAAATGGAGAAATACTACATCGATGTTGCATAAGTAATTAAGGCTAGTATATAATTAATAAAAAATAAAAATAAATTTATATCATGCAAATAATTTTATTAATATAAAAATAAACTCTTATATTCATTCATATAATACGTTTTTCTCTATGTGGACACATAAGATATATTAAAAACAAAGAGTGACATTTTGTAACTTTCTATGATTTTAATAATATATAAGTCATTTTAATGAAACATTATCCATTAAATAATTCAATTTTTAACCTTACGTGTTAAGGGTCGAATTAAACTCATCTAATAAGAATTAGGATGAAAAATTATGACCTTATCAGTTATTTTTTATCCAATTTAACCCGATTTACCCTTTACCAAAGTGATAAATTTTACCACGATTACTATTCATATTGAAAAAAATAAAAGGGGACTAATTACCAAATTTGGACATCCCAATTATAAATATGAAATAAATTTTATATAATTCAATAACTATAAATTGCATAAAATAATTTTAAATTAAGTGCAAAAAATGTGACAAAAAATTCTTTTTAAGAAAAATATATTTTTAAATATAAAACAAGATTTATTGTTAAAAAAATATTTTTTGAATGTATAAAATATTTGACCAAGTAAATTATATATAAATTTAATTAAAACCATTCACCAATATATATTAATTTAATATACTGATATAAAATTCATTATATTCATAAAAAAATTTGTTTTATAAAAACATCACTTTTATTTTAGTAGTCCTCTCAAACTGACCATTTATCTAAGGATGATAATCTATGAAGAAACTTAACTATGTATCCAGATCCTTCTGAATACTTTTCCATAAATTTGAGTTAAACCTCAGATTCTTATGAGATATAATGGAAAGTGGTACTCCATGCAATCTTACCACTTCCTTAATATATATTCTGAAAAAACAATCAAGATAGAAATATTCTCTAATAACAATGAAGTGTGACTACTTTATAAGATTATCAACTATAACCCATATAAAATCATATCCTGTAGATGTTTTGGTGAGTCTTATGACATAATACATGATGATTTTTTTCCATTTCCATTTGGTTATCGTTAATGGTTGTAACATATCCTTAGACTTCTATCTCCCATCCTTAACTTTCTGAAAACCCAAGCACCAAGAAACATACCATGAAATATCTCTCTTCATGCCATCCCACCAAAAATACTCTTTCATGTATTTATACATATTTTTACTCCCAGGATGAATAGATAATAATGAACTATGATCCTCATCCATTAACTTCTTAAAATCTGGTACGGGAAGGAAACATACATAGTTCCTGATCCTTATTATTCCAAAAAAATCAAGGTTAAACTCAGGAATATTTCTCACATTCTTTTGTAGCTATACATCTTCCTTATACGCCTATTTAATCTTCACTTAGATAGATTATTGAATATTAATTTGATCCAGATAAGATTTATCCCTTTCCATTAAGATTTATAGAGCTATCTTTCATAAATCCATAAATATTGGATATTTTTTGATCCTCATCATTGATAAGCTAGCATGATCATTTTGGATCAAAGAATCTACCAACTTTTTCTCTTTCCTAGGGTGATAATTTATTGAGAAGTCATAATCTTTAATAATCTCCAAGCATATTATTTAGTGCATGCACAAATATTTTTGAGTGAAAATATATTTTAAAATTTTATGATCAGTATATACTACTTTTTTAAAAGTAAATCCCCAGTAGTGTCCTTTTCAAACCCTCCACAACAAAAAACCCCCCTCCCCATGAAGAGGTCATCCAGAAAAGCCTCAGTTGGGAAGGAGCCATTGCTAGCTAAGATGAAAAATCATCCCACGGGGTAACAATCTAATCATCGATGGTTTGACACAACAATCCATCAGCTAGGTGGTCTTCACCATTCAACGGTGGTGTAGTGGTGCAAGGTCAAGGGCCATAACAATGGTGTTTAGTGAGGTACAAGGTTTTATTCCTTAGATCCCACTCTTGGGGGAATTTCCTAATTCATCCATATCTTTTAAATCATGAGTTGGATAATTTTACTCATTCACATTCAATTAGAATGATGAATAATCTATCACCATATCATTTTTTATAAGAAAAAATCCTAGTATTTTCTTTGATTCATCACCATATATCACAAAACTTTCTCCACTATAGGGTAGTATGAGAACAGGTGCATCGACCAACATTCTGTTCAACTCCTTGCTATTTTGTTCACATTCCTCTATCCACATGAAATTAAATCCTTTCCAATTCAACTTGGTGTGTGTATTAGATAATGGTGATAAATCTTTCAGAAATTTTCAATAATATCCATCCAACTCAAGAAAAATACATATTTTAGTCACCATGGTCAGTCGATACCATTTATCAATAAATTTTGCCTTTGAATAATCTATGTATATAACCTCACTTGAGATTATATGATCCAAAAATGAATCTTTATGAATCTAAAATTCACACTTGGTAGATTTTTCATAAAACTTATCCTTCCTTAGGGTCTCAAGAACAATCTTCAAGTGATATTCATGCTATTCCTTTCCCTTTAAATATAAAATAATATCATCTATAAAGAATACCACAAATTTATCAAGATAGTCTTTATAGAATTTATTCATTAATTACATTAATATATAGGGGGAATTAGTAAGACCAAAATGCATCAATATAAATTCACAGTGTCCATACCTTGTACAAAATGTTTTCTTGGGTATATCCTCCTTCTTGAACCTCAATTGATGGTATATATAATTAATATTAATCATGTTAAAGTATTTATATCCATGAAGTTGATCAAATAATTCATCAATATGGGTAATATGATACGTTTTCATGATTGTGATATTGTTAATATCCTAATAATCAATGAAAAGAATCATTAAACCATATTTATTCTTAAAAAATAAAATAATTGCGCCCCATTGTGATGCACTAGGGTGTATGAATACCTTATCAATATTCTAATAGAGTTTCTTCTTTAATTTATATAACTCAATTGGGTTCATTATATAAGGAGTATTTGAAATAGGAATAGAACCATGTATGAGTTCTATTGAAAACTCAACCTCACAATTTGGTGGAATACTCAGAAATTATTCAATAAATACATTAACAAATTCCCATAAAATATGTGTATTCATAATGTTTAGTTTCTTCCAAATCATATGAGATGTATAAACTTAATTTACAGGAATTAAGAACCAAAATATGGAAGAAATTTACATAGGAATTTCATATTCATCCTTGCATTGATAAATTATTATAGGTTTATTTGGAATATGAAATGTGATTTCCCTTCCTAAAAAATTAATACATGATCCATATAGAGATAGCCAATCCATGACAAGAATCATATCAAATTCAAATAAAGGGAGAATCAAAAGATTTATAGGAATCAATTTCCTATAAAATTCAATCATAGAATAACTATAAACTTAATATGCAACTGTTTCTCTAATAGGAGTTTTCACATATAAATCAACATCTAATTATTGAGATGATATAGTGATTCCCTTAGAAAATTCTTTAGAAATAAAGGTTTGGGTGGATATAGAATAAAATAAGACATTAGATATTATAGAGTGTATTATAAGTGTACCTTTCACTATGATATTCTCATAACCCACTTCGACAGTTGTGATCACATGGGATTTCCCTTTGTATTTGGAATTAATAAGTTGTTGATGCAAATAATAAAAAACCTTTGGATTCATGAAACAATTAGAATAATTCCCATACTCTTTTCATTTGAATCATTAGAGCGTGGGTGGTGTGTTCTATGGATCTTTTTCTCTATTTTCATCATTATCTAACTTCTTCCCATCACTTTGGTATTCAATTGCTCGATGAACTTCCTTTACACACTTGAAACATTTACCAATACCCTTAAGAAAATTTCCCTCATATTTCTTTCCACAATTTGAGCATAAAGTAAAGCTCATATTCCTTTCTCCATGTTTTTAGAATTTATTTTGAATTCTACTTTTTTTTATCAAAACCATGATATTGATGGGTAAATCCAATATTCATCTCCACCTTGAGATAACATTGAAAAATTTCTTTGTAGGTACTAAAGTATCTTATAGCTATTTACTTTCTAAGACTTGGTTTTAATCCACCAAAGAATCGATCAATTTTAATTTTAGGGATGATAATTAAACCGTAGGTGTACCTTGAAATCCTTTTAAAATTTTCCTCATAGTTTCCAATGGATTATTCATCCTTTTACTTCAGCTCAAGAAATTAATTCTCTATCTTTGTATGCATAATATTCAGGAAGTACTTGATAAAGAATATACACTTATACTCATCCCATTATATGTATTAAATTTCATCTTCTTTCATTGTATTTTTAATAATATTCCCCCATTGATATGCTTTTACTTCCATATGATAAATAGACTGGACAACTTTTTCATTCCCTGAGCATTGAAGAATAGAAAATATTTCCTCAGTGGTGTTGATCCATCACTCAACCACTAGTGGATTAGAAGATCCATTAAAATAAGGTGGATGTAACCTCTTTAATGATTCAACAATATATTTTTATCTTTATTTATCATTTGGAAACTCATCATGATTCATAGACTGAGAAAGTTGTGTAATAATAGAAGTAAGATTCTATATTCTGGATCCTATAACATTTGGTTGCTCAGGAGGACAATCATTGCATTATATATTGTATTCAGAATTAACAAAATTCCTTTAGGTTACAACTATTCAATAAAACCAAAAATCATAATGTAAGAAACAATAATCATAGTGGAAAACCACATAATCATGAAAAACCATTTATAGGATGTCTAAATTGTGACACCTTATTTTATGACACCTTAGGTTTAACCTAGGTCATTTATGATCATTATCAAAACTTTAGGATTTTATCATATACTTAGACTCATCCCTAAAGTTTTTCTCATCCTAGTTTCCAATGTTTAACTAAACCCATCCTATGATACCAACTATAATTACCCAATATTTTCATACATTGATATTACATATTTTTAGATGAATATTCATTACATTACACAAACACATGCATGAGGATCATAAAGGTATAGTGCCTTTGGAAACTTGGAAACATAAACAACTGGTTATTAAAATATCTACTTCATATCACACTTATTTCTTCATAACTAGCACCCCTTTTAATAAATCATACTTAACGCCTTTCATCATATCTCAGGGAAAGGAAACAAAAGAAAAGGATGATCTCAGATGCTCAGTAAGAGTAAAAAAGGGTGATATAAATGATTACATAGGAATAAAGTGAGCATAAGGGAGTAAGAACATGAGCATAACATTATAAAATTATACCTCAAATATCAAAGATCATAATATTGTATCTTGGAATAAATATTGACAGTTTATAATACATGAATCACAAAGGAACATGAGCCATGATAGAATTACATTAACATAAGCCATGGAATTGTGCCATACACATAAGCATATAAAATCATTTACTTAGTAGTAAAGAATATTTTAAAATACTATTATAGTTGAACGGGTTTACTCCCCAAACCATCATAGTAGTCAAGGTTCACTCCCAAGACTATCATTGTGGACAATGTCCCTTACTGAACTAGGCTCACTCCCCATTCCATTCCTATTTATCTCATGAGATATCAATATTTACCCAAATAATTATAGGGAGATATAGGTCCCACCCATAACATAATAAAAATCATATATATTTGTGTCACAATATCATAAATAATTTATCATAGGAGAACCCATAAAAATAAATTGGTTTTATAAACATTTCATCATTAGATAGCTTATGGAAAAGAAATGGGATTCATAAACCTCATGTCGTCATAAACATAAAACATCAAGATAAATAATAGGGATGTATTCCTAAGTTAATATACTCAGTAAAGATTAAGTATCATCAAAGGATTTCATATTTTATGGAAAATTATTTTTAAATATCACTTGGAATAAATCTTGAGGAAAATAACCTCTCCATATTAAAATAAATGTTTTTAAAAATTCCACCCACTTATAATGGAAAACATTTTATTTGAAAATAAAATTATAAAATTATAAAATAACCATCAAATAATTTAGGTGTAATGACGGTGTAAAAATAATCTCATGTTTTATAAGTTAAAAAAACATTCCTTTTGTATTTTTTCAGAAAAGACAATGTACCTCATTTTGGAAAACAACAAAAAGATTCCTTTAAAAACATTTTTTAAAAAGTAAAACATGGGTAAAAATTATTTTAAAAAATTATAGTATAATAGTAAAAAAAAATTCAAAATATTTTTAGATAACACGAACATGGAAGGGAAATATTCCCCAACAGAGACTTAAATATAAACAATCCTAAATAACGATTAGATTGTGAAATAAATTCTTACCTCAAGTATCACATTTCTTCGTTCATGTTCAAACATCCTACATAATAAATATAGATTTATTATACATGTATTAAATAACCTTATTTGAATTTATCATACCATTTATAATTTATTTATAAGATATTATCACCCATTTTAATATTTTTTTTAAAATCACTGTTCTGGGTGATAACAACTTTGTTTTCCAAGAATGTTTCGGTATGATAGTTTCGGTCCTTATACTTTTATTGTGGTACCATAATTTATTAAATTTTAATAATGGTATAAAAATAATTTATATTCATTATATAAATATTTTTAATCATTCATAAAAATTAGAGATATATAAAATAATTACACCATTCACGGAGACGGTAGGCCGTTTGTACGCATGAACGTTGTTTCCATTTTTAGAATGATATAATTAAAGGAAGTTAAAGAATAATTAACCTTTATAAAATCATTATTATACCATATATATCATATATATTCATCAAATTCATTATTATTACCATTCATGTGAAATATAAATTAAAAACCAATCACATCACATTGCGGAGATGGTAGTCCATACGTACGCATGAGCGAAATTTTCATTTCCCAAAAGATTGGATGATAAAAAGGTAGAAATAATATTACCATTAAATATGTATAATTTTTTCATAAATATCATATATAAATATCAAACCCATTATAAAACCCATCTATAAAATATGGTTGTGAAAAAAGAATTGTATCGCTACGTGGAGACGGTAAGTTGTACGTACACATGAGCAATACATTCACTTCTTGTTTGATGAGAAATAGGGTGTATAATGATGTATTAATAATCATAATAAAATTTAATCATATTTAGGATATTGAATTTATTATTTTATGATAAATATAATTGTTTTATATGAGGTAAAGAATAGTATACAATAAAGTGATTATTTTAAGAAGATTACCTCATCTTGGAAAGAACTCCTTTAAATATCCTCTTAAGGAAACTAGAGTTAGTCTTTTGTGTAGAAGAAAAACATCTAGAATGTGTCTAGGGAAGTGGATAAGATAATTTGGTAGATTATGGTTAATTAAGAAGACTCAAAGTAGTGTAATGAAGTGAAGTAGAAAGATCCTTTTGATAGTTGAGGTGAGGGGAACTTTTGTAATCTCTCAAAAGTTTAAATTATAATAAAATAATTCTCAATAAAAATACCTCTAAATGGAAAGGAATTTTAATATAATTTTAGATAGGTCTATAATCACATAAAATAATAGATTTTAGACAATTTTTGGTGTAATTTTCAACCTTATCATTTTTATTACCTCTTAGTTAACCTATTTTAATTTTAACTATGATAACAACCTTTTCAATATTAAAAGGTTGTAATTTTTTATTATAATGTCATGAACTAGCCTAGATACCCAGGTAACCTAATAACTGAGCTGACACAAACACATTCTAAAGGGTGTTCCCAATCCCCACAGGTTGGAGGCTAGTACCTTACATCATACAAGATAAAGGTGGGAATAGTTTTACCACATACAAAGTAAAAGAAACATATACAAGTTAGTATGAACAAAAGAAAACTCCATAGGGAGAATAATATCGAAAGTAAAATAGTTATAAAAACCCAAAGTACAACCACAAAGTACCAAAAAGAAAACAATCCAAACAACCCAAAGTCCCAACAGAAACGACACTCCAAGACCTGAGATCAACAATAATTTCCACCTTCAAGTGGCACTTTCCCCTTGCTCGAACATGTCAGGAGGAAATCTAAAAATGGATGAAGGAAATGGTAGGGTGTGAGATAAAATCCCAGTAGGTTATCAAAAATTGTTCCATAATAATATTACATAATAATTAAACCAAATCATGATTTAAATTTTCAAATAAAATAGGCATGGGAGTACAATTTCATATTAAAAAAACATTCTTATCAATTCAATTAATGGAAATATTTAAAACAATGGCTTAATAAACATTTTATATAAAAATATTTATATAATTCATAAGGTATGAATAAAAAATTTGCACAAACATTGGAATATATATCATAACAAAAACAACAAGAAACATGATCATTTTCACTAAGGTATTATAGTTCCAGGTTATGAGATCCTCACACAATCAAATCTGTGATCAAGAAAATGTGCACACACATCCCTTGACATTGGCCAAAGAGGAATCATCTTCATCCCACTGGGGATAAGATCTTTCAGACTATGTTTTTGTTAGATTTTTAAAGCATCAATCCATTTCTATGGAATTCCCATCCTAGCATGTTTTCCCAAAATTACTCACTAACTACCCAAGCTCGCATGTTCTCAATAAATCAATCAATCATGGGAAAATCATTTCAAAATAGTTTAAATCATAAATTTTCCATTTGCAGTTTCAATATGCCAATTTCTATTTAAAAACCAAAACATGGGTTTTTAATTAATTCATTCCTTTTTCAAGATAAATCCAATCATAGTTTCTTATCAAATTATTTTAAGACATTTTTCCCAAAATAAATTCACAAATCAATTTTCAAAAATCCCATTACATTAAAATATCACCCCAATTTCCAATTCCATTGGAATTGGGGGGTTTCCCAAATTTTTCCATGCAAAGTAAAATCAAATTCCAATTCATACTGAATTGGGTTTTAATAATTTAATTGAAAGAAATTTAATTTAAATCAAGAAAATCAAAGGTTTATAACATGGAAAATCTCAACAGAATCACCTACCTTAATAAGGAGATCATGTATCACAATGCCCGAAACTTGAAGAACCAATAAAGAATGTAGAAAATAGATATCAAGGAATAAAAACTAGATTAATGATCCAAAAAAGGAGTTTATATTCATAAAAAACTAGATGATCTAACAAACCCTAAGGAGGATCAAAAGAGAGAGAATGAGAGGAAGAATCGGTGAAGATATCTTTCTGAAGAGGAATCGAATGATGTTCACCAAGCTTCGATTCACCTCAGAATAGGTTTTTAGGAGAAAAAATGGGTTCTTGGGAGTTCTAAATACCTATTATTTCAAGATATGATTATTTAGGGTCAAGTGGGTGGAGAAATTTGGATTTAATATTTTTTAAAAATTTTCAAAATAAAAAAACTCTCACACACAGTTTTCTAGAGGGTCCGCATGGTTTTTCAAACTGTGTGTAACACCCCGATATTTCATAGCACATTATTTCTTCAAAGTAATTCAATAACTTGCGCTACACGCAACACCGAGTTCGAGCACACCACGACTTACCAAACTAGCCGTTCAAAAAGTGGTTATAAATAATATTAAATTCATTTTGAATTTTATATATATCCTATATAATTTTAACATTCATATTTTGTGTTTATTATACATAATATAAAGACAAATTCAAATTTTCAGATAAAAGAAGTATTTTTCAAAAAATGTAGTTTTACCGCCTATTTAATGGAGAATCCTTTTTAGAAAAAATATTTGAAACTTTCATATATTCAATTTAATTAAATTAAATTCTTCTTTATAATCGGGACATAAAAATTTAGTTTGGATAAATTTTTGGTAATTTCTGATAACTTTCATATTTTTATGAATAGTGAAAAATAATATATTTTAATTGAAAACAACTTTTTTAATCGAAATAATTTATAGTGTTAAATTATTCATTTGAATGGTTTTTAAGTATAATTAGATTATATTTTTATCATTTAATACAATTTAGGTTATTACAAGTTATTTCACATTTAAATTTGATATAAACACATGTCAATCTTTTGATAGTTTTTACTTTTAAAAAACCCCCTTTTTGGTTTTGACAATGAGAATTAGTTTTAAATTAATTAATTCAACTCCTATGTTTTTAATCTGGTAAAATAAAATTCATTTTTGAATTCTTAATATCAAAATTAGCTTAGGGTGAATTTTTGGTATTTTTCTAAAAACATTCAATTTTTGATGAATAGTGAAAAACACTACATTATTGTTTAAAATCGACTTTTTATTTATATAATTATTTATTTTATTTAAATTTATTTTAAGTCAATATATATATAATACCTATATAAGTTCAATTTAATTCATTGGAGTCATTTTATAATAAAATTAGATGTATAATTTTTTATTAAACTTTTTACAGTCTTTTACCCACCTTCTAGGAGCATTTGAAAATTTGCATAAAACTTAATTTTACCGCTTTTGTGAGTTGAATTTAAAAAATACAAGAGACACGGTTGATATCAGTAAGTAAAATGTGATTCAATAAGATGAAAATAATTTTTAGTGAATAGTAACTTTTGACTTTTATTTACCACAGTTAAAAGTAAATAGGGTAATTAAAGGTAAAAATGATATTATAATTATCCTAACACATGTCCTAATTCTATTGTAAAAGTGTAATTCGACCAAAAACAACCTTAGGAATAAAATATGACCCTTTAGGTCCACCTGGATTAGATTAGGACATTTATTATTGTTTTATTTAGAGAAGAGTTAAAAGTGTTAAATTCAAAGTTTAATAACTAAACCATTTTTAATATAGAGTTATACATAAGATAAATTCGACTATAAATATTAATTAGAAATCTAAAAATATTTACTACATCATGGTATTTTATTTATAATTTTTAGAGATTAAATAATTAAATTTATTTGTGACACAATGATGATGCAGTAATTACATTCTTAATGAAATATTAAAATAGTTTATATTATAAATATTAAAATAAATATAATTTAAAAATTTTGAAGCCATACACTAATTTTATAGGTTAATATGACATGTTAGGGTTGATTTTATAATTTTTTTTCGAAGTGATAAGGTTGTTATTACTTTCAAAAAAACAAAATACCAAATAGTGTCAAAATTGACATAAATTATTTTTTAAAACAAATACTATATTATTGGTTGATATAATATTACTAAAAATATAAGGTTCAGACAAAGGTATTAAATAATATTATATATGTCATTAATGAACCACTTGATGTTCTATTGGAAGTTTATATTATGTTTATTAACCATATAGTGTAAGAATACAAGAAGACACGGTAAAAGTTAAACTATTTAACTAAGAGTTAAATATAAAAGATAAGGTTAAAATGGTAACCTAAACTTGTCTAAAACCTATTGGTTGAGATTATTTAGACCCATAACCACCTAATTCTATAAATAAATTCATTTTGAGCCATCATAAACCGAATATGATTTTATAATTAATTAATATTTTAATCTTTTTCTAAAGTGACCCTCACCCCTCTTATAAAAGGGAACTTTCCCTTCTCTCAAAATAACTCCTCCAAATCCATTTGGATCAGCCAAAACCTGCCCAAATATCTTCCCAACTTCTCTAAAATCAACCTTGAGTCCTTAATTTTATCATAAACCCAATCTAAGGAGCCCTTTTGATCAACTCAAAAGGAAACACCCGAAGAAGAGGTAATAATTTCACCAATCTCTTTCAAGTTCTTTTCTTCTTCCACTTCCTCTTTCTTTGTTGTTTCCATACCAAAATAATAACTCCAGTACCTTATACATACTGTGATGTTATTATAAATATGGTACAACCATATTCATTATTCTATCCATCCTATACATGACAAAGTCACCATACATGCGTACATACAACTTACCGTCTCCACGTCGTGGTGTAGTTTGTTATTCAAACACTTCATTATTTGGATGGGTATAATAATGAGTATAAATAATTTAAATAATAAATATAACATGTTAATTATTATTTATATATGATATACCATCCAATTACATACAATTTCACCATCAATATAATGATATTGTCGCTCGTGCGTACGTACGGATTACCATCTCCACGAATGTGATGAGATTCATTCCCCATCATAATCATTCAAGAATAATTTTCATTTTATGATTAAAAATAATATTTATAAACATAATATAATTCTGTATATGAATCAAATGCATCCTATCCATAACAAACATGACTTAAGTAAGAAAACATATAAATGAAAACGAATCAATTAACACCCGAAACAATGATACTACTAAAATATTATTAACAAAGCTATATTAGAAGATCATATATGATATCATATTTATGTATGTAGTTATTTTATAATTTAATAATAATGATTTAACTATTATACAGGAGGTTAACTTACCCTCTACCAAAGAAAAGTAGAAGGTAAGGGTTAATTTCACAATCTCTTTATTATCCGAGGTTGTTTTTACGTAAGTATCTACTGGGATCTCTTTATCATCCACATATGTGTTTTATTAAAAATGTATTTCAAAACATTTTTACTATTTACTAGACAGTGGGTTAAATCCATTTATACCCTTATTTTACCTTATATGTTTTGAAAGAAATATTTCCATCATTTTCCAAACAAGGTACTTTATGACCTTTTTGACAAAATTAAGGTAAGAATGTTTTTTAACTTATACGGCATGTGTAGCTATTTTATGCCATTATAACATCGTCAAAGCTTCCCTTACAATCTTATAAGAATATTTTCAAAATAATTTTTTTATTTTATTATAATGTGACTCTTAAATGATTTCAAAATAGAAAGAGATATTTCTCTTCAATAGTTTTGATTTCATCTATGTCAGCATACTTTGATAAATTTTACACTTTTTTGAAGTTGATTTATTATGATAAAAATATTAAATATTTTATTTAAGGTTTTGTGATATGTTTGAATGTGGATGTGTTATTTTTATACCATTCATGGTTTATGGTTCAAGTATTTACATTTCGTATGCTAGTTTTAATATGAATGTTTATGTTATGTTTCAAACTTTTCATATGAAGAATGTATTGGACTTAGTAAGTAACAGGTGGAGCCCACTATAGATCCTTGATGCATTGGTAGGTCTCATGAGACAATTAGATATGGAATTGGCCGAGGCCTTTCCCAATTTGATATATGGTTTTGGCCGAGGCCTTAATCATTTTTAGACTCTTGGCTGAGGCCTTGACAAAATGTTTCAGAATGTCCCGCATTATACATTCCCTCATTATGAAAATAATATTTATGGTTCATGTGGTTATTCAACTAGTAGAATACCCATGATTATGTTTTATTATGGAATTATTTACTCAGCTCATATTCCTGCCATAAAGTGTTCATGTTTATTATTTGTAAAGTCACGTGTTTTCAATTATTCACCATGCCTAATGTTTATGTTATCTTCCACTATATTTCTTACTATTACTAAGCATTTGAGATCACCCCTCTCTTACGTTTCATTTTCCCAGGATATGAAGAAGTTAGTTATGAGTGACTTGCAGGAATAATCTATGAGGCTTGGCTGTTTCTAATGGAATAAATTAGTGTTATATTTCTTTTCAAGTTGTAATTTTTAACTTATGTATATATCTTGTTTCCAATAATACTAAACTAATCGGTCTTTTGGAACACGATTCCTTGTATCATGCCAATGTATTAAAATAATGCACCTGCTTTGGGTAACTGGGGTTGGGGCGTTACACCGTGCGCCCTAACCATGCACCCATATGGTGGGGTGAAACATTTATAATACGTGGGTTCACATTTTTTCAAACCATACTCCAGTCATGAAAATACACTCTGCTTGGGTTTTCATGGTTTACCCTAGGTGGGTGCATAGTTTGGGAGAACTGTGCGCCAACCGTACACTACCCAGAAAATTCCAAAATTTTCAAATTTCATCTTGAAACCACCCGAGACAAACCCCAAATAAGGAATGATAAAAAATGAGGGTCTAGGAGTACCTAAAAATACTAAAAAGATGTTACATCCTCCCCACTATAGAAACTTTCTATCTCCAGAAAGCCTGTCAAGAAGTCTCCATGTCACAAATATGAGACCATTTCTCTCTCATAAGTTCCTCTATCTTCCACATATAATTAGTATTAAAACTATGATTTTGTATCACTCAAACCAAAGGTATCATACTCCAATGAAGTACATTTGTTTCAGAATCAACCACCCTAACCAGATGCTTAGTCACAGATAAATCAGGCTCAACATCAAGATCACTCCAGTTCAGAACATGATATGAATTAAACAGATACTTTCATATCCATGATACATGGAATAAATAATGTATCGACATAAACTATGTAAGAAGTGATAAATAATAATCCACTTTCACTACCTTATCAATAACCTCAAAAGGTCCTATAAAACATGGAGCACAATTTCCTTGCCTCCCTAGTCATTGATGAGACAAATAGGGTGAAACCTTCAAGAAAACCTAGACACCAACTAAAAAATCCAACAGTCTATAATGAAGATCATCAAAAGATTTATACCAGATCTATTCTATCAACAATCTATGATGAATAAACTAAATCTTTTCTATCATATCTTGAACAAAGCTCGGTCCAACCAAGGAAATTTCACCGATCTCTGACCAACACAACATAGATTTATAAGGCTGACCATACAAGGCCTAAAAAGGATCCATTCTGATCATGGAATGGTAACTGTTGTTATAAGAAAACTCAACTAGTCCCAAATGTTCATACTAAGATCCACTAACATCTAGAACACTAGCACAAAGCATATCCTAAAGAATCTGTATAGATCTCTCAGTTTGGATATCCAACTATGGATGATATGCCGTACTCAAACAAACATGAGATCCCAGTGCCTCCTAAAGGTCTCTCCAAAAGTGAGAAGTAAAGTAGGGATCTCTATTAGAGACTATAGCATATAAAACTCCATGAAAATGAAAAATATATTTCACATAGAGACTTCCCAACTCCTCAAATTTGGTTGTATCATGAATAGGTAAGAAGTGAGTGATTTAGTCAGCCGATCAATCACAAACTAGATCACATTATTATTTACATGGGTATGTGGAAACCCAACCAAAAATTCCATTGATATCTAATCCCACTTCCATGTTGGCACTTGAAGTGGCTGAAGCAAACCCAAAGGTCTCAGGTTCTTGGCCTTGACCTATTAACATGTATAACAATTGGAGAAAAAACAAGCAATTCTACTTCTCATACCTGGACACTAGAATTGTTGTCACATGTTATAGAACATATTCCTAGTTCTTGGGTACACTTACCACTGGAAATTATAGCAATCCCCCATCACATATTTTCTCACTAGCAAAGGTACAATGTACCGATTATAGAAACAAACGATACCCTCTATAGAGAATGGCCACTCAACAATCATCTCCCCACCATAAGGAGAGTTCCTAATGCTATAAAACTCATTAAGATATTGTTACTAATGAATCAACTTGAAAAGAGTGGAGGTCAACTGAAAACTGGACAAATAAAACTCATCCACATTTTTCTGAACTCCCATATGAAATATTGAAATAAGAGATGTCAAGTTCCACTATTTCGATGATTTTTTTGCATCCTGAGTCAGAAGTTTCCTACTCAAAGCATATACAATGACATTCACTTTTCTTGAGGAATTGGCGATGTTAAATTCAAAATATTTTAGGTATTAAACCAAATGCATTTGGATGAGATTAAAATATTTTTTAGAGAAGATATAACTCAAACTCTTGTGGTTGGAATACATGATAAACCTTTATTTGAAAAGGTAATACTGTTAACTCTTAAGTTCATGCATCACGACTGCAAGTTCAAGGTCATGGGTCAGATAATTCTTCTAATGTAGCCTAAACTACCAAGAACCATAAGAAAATACATGATCAACTTACATAAGAACACAACTCAAACATGAACCTGATGCATCACATAAGACCACATATCCCTGCTCGACCTCTAGAAGAGTCCGTACCAGCATAGTATTCGAAATATGTTTTAGCTCAACAAAATAACTATGAAAATTTTCATCTTAAAAAAACCTCACTCCCTTTTGAGTGATAGCAGTTATCAGAGAATCCAATTTTGAGAAGTCCTTTACGAACTGACGATAATACCCATCCAAACCTAAGAAGCTCCAAATCTCAAAAATATTTCATGGTTGGTACCATGTCATAATAGCCTTCACATTCTTAGGATCAAATTAAATACCATGTTATGACACCATGTATCCCAAGAACTTCAATTCCTATATCCATAAATCAAATTTTTATAGCTTGGTATAATGTTGATGATTTCTTAATAATTCTAGAATTTCTCTCAGATGACACACATGATCCTCCTCGTACATAGATTAAACAAGGATGTCATCTACAAATACCACCATGAAAGTATCAATATACTCATGGAATATTCTGTTCATCAAATCCATAACAAATGTAGGAGGATTAGTTTGACCAAATGGCATGAAAAGGTACTCAAAATGGACATACCTACTCTATAAGGTGTTTTTTCGAATGTCAAATTCTTTTATTCTCAACTGGTGATAACAAGATATAAGATCAATCTTCAAAAAACACTTCACCCCTTTCAACTGGTCAAACAGATCATTAATCCTTGGAAATAGATACTTGTTCTTTACCATAACCCGATTGAGTTTTCGGTAATCCACACATAGGTGAAGTGGCCCATATGATTTCTTATCAAAGAGAATAGATACCGCCCATGGTGAGCCACTTGATCGTATAAATATTTTCTCTAAAATATCATCCAATTGATCCTCAAACTCTTTCATTTAGTCTAGTTACATGGGGTAATATGGAATAGATACCTTCTGAGTACCTAACACTAAATCAATAGAGAAATCTACCTCCCTTACCGGTGAAAAACCAAAGGAGTGAGAAGGAAAATCATCTGGAAACTCGATGAAAACTAGTGGGAGATTGTCACTCAAAGATTTTAGTTCCAAATCAAAAGAGAACACAAATATTAATTTCCATATACCAAGATAACAAGGTCCAAATCTACTCTATCTAAGGTCCCATTCTCCCTGAAAGATATGGAACACCCCTTAGGGTGTAGTATAGAAGACCCATTGAATAGAGAAATCAATTTGGTATTTATTAGCAATGAGACAATCCATCCTGAATACGACATATTGTGTTTTCATGTTGAGAACTAGAAAATACCAGGTAAGATCAACATATGATATCGATAAAAAATAATCTAGAAAATAAAAACCTCGTTCTCTCTTCGTTTTAAGGGGTTTAGTAATATACATCACATAAGACAAAAAATCTGTAGGAATATTTAGCAGATTCACAATATGGGTTGATATAAATGAATGATATGCACCAATACTAATTACAGAAATCACTAAAGATGAAGTAATAGTGATGGAACCTCTCATGGTCGCTGGACCTATATCTACTTCCTATAGAGACTCTTCAACTATGTGAAGAAGATTAATTTCAGATGCCTATGGATGGAACCCCCACTACTAGAAAAACGACCTATACCCATGATTCAAAACCGTGGGTATAGCCCCCAAAACCATGGGTATAGCCCCCAAAACCGTGGGTATAGCCTATACCCACGGTTTTGGGAACCGTGGGCTGGAACGACGTTGGTATAGGTCCCCAGCCTATACCCACGGTTTTCCAAAACCGTGGGTATAAGTGTCCTACCGCCGTGTCACCGAAACATAGCCAATTTCCACGGGGTCAACGACTTTTACCCACGGTTTTAAAACTGTGGGTATAGGTCCTAAAATAATGCAGGCGCCAAGTTTCGATCCCGCAACCTCTTCGCTGCAAACACCACGTCTAACCACTACCCTAACTTCACCTATATGTATATATATATATATTTAGTTAAATATAGTTATAAAAACTGTGGGTATAGAGGGAAGAACCGTGGGTATAGGGTTCCCGCCAAAAAAAATTCCTTCCCACGGGGGAAAAAAAATTTCCCGTGCACACAAAATTGACCTATACCCACGGTTTTTCATAACCATAGGTATAAGTATTTTAGTCTAGACCTATCCCCATAGTTTTCCCCAAAAATGTGGGGATAGGTACCCCTATACCCACGGTTTTGGAAAACCGTGGGTATAGGTGACTTTTCAGGACCTATCCCCACGGTTTTGGAAAACCGTGGGGATAGACCCCCCTATACCCACAGTTTTGGAGAACCATGGGTATAGGTAATGAAAGTCACCTATACCCATGATTTTCCAAAACCGTGGGTATGGGGGGGGGGGGGGGGGGGGTCTATCCCCACGGTTTTGGGGAAAACCGTGGGGATAGGTCCATTTTCTAGTAGTGCCCTTAGTTCATGAATAATATAATTTAAACATATTAATTTTTGGTGTTGATGATCCTATGCCACTATATGGATCAAAATAGACATGATATAACTCCTTCCAGTGACTTGAGTATCCATAGGAACCACATACCTTAGGTTCCTTAGTGAAAAATCATTTTGAATGCCCAGGCTTTCCACACTGGTAGAAAATCAAAGGGCCTCTTCCAAGAAATTCAAGAGGTCTAGAAGAATCCTGTTGTAGAGAACCACCAATAGAATAATCACACTTTCTATTTCCTTTGAAGGAACTCATAGAATTTCCACTGAAAAAATGAACTCCCATCAAACCTAACTTACCATAAAGATCAAGATCATCCATTGACACTCTATCCAGCATCTCAGCATAATAAGAGAGTTTCAACAAGAAAAAATAATATTTAATATCATATAAAAGTCCTATCTCTAACTATCGAGTCTTTATCTTCCTATTCTATACTATCTCAGGTGAAAACTATACAATCTCAATGAAGCGATTTGTATATTTAGTCACGGTCCTGTTAGCCTAATTGAGTTTGAAAAACTCTATAGCCTTAGTCAACACCATAGAATCTCGATAAAACTAGTCTATGAAAAGAACCTTTAAGTCCTTACACTCTAATACCTCGTGATTTTTCACTATCACCACTATGTCCCACCATCTCCTTCCAAGTCCTTCTAGATTTAAGGTGGAGCATTTTACCTTGATTGAATCAAGTGTTTCTAATAATTCAAACAAAATCTCAATCTACATCAACCAATACCTAGCGTCTTGAGGATTATTTAATCCTTAGAATACTGGTGGATCTTGGTGAATGAAATCATGAGAATGATTTCAAGACACATACCTCTATGGTTCCACAACTGGAACATGAATAGGGATGGGTGCAGGTGCCTGTCCTAGAGCTTGGAAAAAACATATGATAACCTCAATCGAATTTAGGTCCATAGGAGGATTTTATCACCGTGTTTCATTAGTAGCTACCTTTTGTATATAATTCACACATCTTCTCAGAGGCATGATGCTACAAAACATCATAAAAAAACAAAGAGTATGTCAAAATATTACTTAGATTAACACTCAAATAAGAGTAATGAGGGAAATTAATCTAATCAGATAAGAAAAAAGATTTGGATTTCAACTAATATAATCAAAATAAAAGAAAATACTATAACTAATCCATAAGATGTCTTTCCCAAACAGACCCTAATGACTTAAAGATCATTATGGTGAGAGCTATCCAGACACTTACTCAAAACTACCTCCTAAGTCCCAACAAGATTACTCAAACTAAATACTAACATCAAGGTAAGATTCTTAACCTTCACCTCTGATACCAATTTGTCATGAACCAACTAAGACACCCTAGTACCTTGATAACTGATCTGACACTAACATAGTCTGAAGGAAATTCCCGATCCCCATGGGTTGGTGACTAGCACCTGGGGTTGTACAAGATAAAGGTGGGAACATTTTTCCACATAAACAGTGGAAGAAACATATACAAGTCAATATGCCTAAAATAAAAATCCACATGGAGAACAGTACGAAAAGTAAAATAGGTATAAAAAACCAAATTACAACAAAAAATTACTAAAAATAGAACAATCCAAACAAAATAAGGTCCCAACAGACATGATACTCTAAGTCCAGAGATCAATAACAACTACCACCTCCAAGTGGCACTTTCCCCTTTCTTGAACCTAGAGGGAGGAAATATACAAAATCCTAAAGAAAAAGGTAGGGTGTGAGCTAAAATCCCAGTAGGGTCTCACTAAGTGTCCCAGAATATAATTACATAAGAAGTAAACCAAATCATGCTTTCAATTTTCAAATAAAATAGGCATGGCGGTACAATTTCATATTTAGAACAATTTTTTTTTCATTTCAATTGATGTAAGTATTTAAAAAAATGGATCAATAAACATTAAATTTAAAATAGTGTATATAATTCAAAATTCATGAGTAAAACAATTCCATAAATATTAGCATATATACCATAATAAAAATAACATGCAACATGGACATCTGCACTAAGGTATGATAGTTCCAGGTTATGAGATCCCCACACACTCAAATATATAATCACAAAAATGTGCACCCATGTCCCTTGACACTTGAAAAAGAGGACTCATCTTCATCCCACTCAAGATAAGATCTTCCATATGAGGTTTTTTTAGAGTTGTGAAGCATTAATTTGTTGTTAGGGCATTCCCATAATAGCTTGTTTTTCCCAAATAAATCACTAACTACCAAGGTTCTCATGTGCTCAATAAATAAATCAATCATAGAAAAATCATTTAAAAATAATTTAAAATACAATTTCCCCATTTATAATTTCAATATGACAATTTCCATTTAAAAACCAAAACATGGGTTTTTAATCAATTCATTCATTTTCAAGATAAAACCAATCATAAGTTATTATAAAATCATTTCAAGAAATTTTTCTAAAAATAAATTCACAAATCAATTTTCAAAAATTCCATTAAATTAGAATCTCACCCTAATTTACAATTCTATTAGAATTGGGGTTTTTCCTTAACTTTTTCATGCCAAGTTAAATCAAATTCCAATTCATACTGAATTGGGGTTTCAAAACTTAATGGAAATCAATTTGATTTAAATCAACCAAATATAAGGTAAATAACATGGAAAATATCAACGAAACCACCTTACTTAACACTGAGATCATGTATCACAATACCTGTAATGGGAATAACCAAAGAAGAATGTAAAAAACAAGGATCAAAGAATCAAACCTAGATTCAGTATATAAAAAAAGAGTTTAGATCCATTAACAACTGGATGATATAACAAACCCTAAGGAGGAGAGAAAGAGAGAGTGAGATAGGAATAATAGGAGAAGATATCTTAATGAAGAGGAATTGAATGACATTTTCCAAGCTTTGATCTACCTCAGAATAGGTTTGTAGGAGACAAAAATGAGTTCTTGGGAGCTCCAAAGACATAGGATTTTGAGATATGGAGAGTTAGGGTCAAATGGGTGTAGAAATAAGGTTTGATGAATTTTTAAAAATAATATTCGAAAAAAAATCTATAGACACGATTTGATAGAGGGGGAACATGGTTTTTCAAACCATGCACCCGAACCGTGCACCCCTATGATGGGGGGCATAATTTCTACTAGGTGGGTGCATGGTTTGTTAAATTGTGTGCCATCCATGAAAACCCCCACTGTTTGGGTTTTCATAGTTTAACCTAGGTGTATGTACAGTTTGGAAAAATCATACGCCAACTGTGCACTGCTAAAAAACTTCCAAAATTTTCAAATTTCCTCTTGAAACCACATGAGAAAAACCCCAACTAAATCATTATAAAAAAATTAGGGTCGAGGAGTATCTGAAAACAATAAAAAGATGTTATATATAAGGGTAAAATTTTACCATAAATGGTAAATTTATTTCATTTTAGACCATTTAATAATCACTTTGTATTATTTCATGATTTTTAAATAATTTGATAAAATATTATTTTTATAAAATACCATTATTCTCAATTTTGACACTATTCATTTAATTTAACTTTAAATACATCAATACAAATGGAAAATTCAAATATAATTCTTTCACACCTCCCTAACATGTCATATATATATAGAAAATTCATGGGTCACATTAACTCATTGAAATGATATCACTTTTTATATATTTTTAAAATAATTTATTATATTTTTTATTAAACAGAGAAATACTTTATCAATATTGAGCAAGAAATTGAGGACATTATATAATTAATAAAAATTTAAAATAAATTTCTATAATTAAAATAATATTCTTAATATAAAAATAGAATCTTATATTTGTTCATAACATATTTTTTCTCTATGTGGACACATAATAGATATTAAAAATAAAGAGAATTACATTTTGTAATTTTCTTTGATTTTAATAATATATAAATAATTTTTAGGGAAATTTTCCATTAAATAATACAATTTATAACCTTAGGTGTTATGGTTAAAATTAAATTCACCCAATAATAATTAGTATGAAAAACTATGTCCTTATAACTTATTTTAAATCTAATTTATCCCAATTTACCCTTTACTGTGGTGATAAATTTTACCATTGTTACTATTCATATTGACCACAAATAAAAAATGAATAATTTAAAAATTTAAACCTCACAATTCTAAATATTAAATTAATTTTATTTAATTTAATACCTATAAGTGGAAGAAATTAATTTTAAAGTAAATGTGAAAAAATGTGACAAAAAATGATTTTTAAGAAAAATAAATTTTTAAGTATAAATGTAGAGACCCAAATCTTGACATATATGGACATTACATTACTTTTGTGGAATAATTAATACATGACAAAAACAGACGCCCAAAGACCGTATTAGTTTAGTGTCTTTGGAAACTCGGAACGTAATCTTCTAATCATGGTGAAAGATCTTCAACATCTCCCATAAAGATCTTCCCCTTTGGTTTTCTTACCTAAAACCTTTCTTTATATCCTGGGTAAAAGAAAACATAAAAAGGGTGAGCTCAAATGATCAGTAAGGGAAAGCATAGATAACATAAAACAATCCATGAACATTTGAATGCAAAAACTTGAACATAAAATCTAAACATCAAAATCTTGAGCAAAGACATAAATCTTGGAAGTACGTAAGGCATATATCATAAAGGAACATCAATAATGATAAAATAGCATGGGAATAAAACATGTAATTGTGGAAAACCATTAATCACATGATATGATTTCCATAGTAGCCAATGCATTGCTACCAAGACCATCTTAGTGGACAAAGTCCCTTTCTGAATCGAGTTCACTCCTCATTCCAGTCCTGTATCACTGAACCAGATTAACTTACCATTCCGGCCATGTCTATCTCATGAGATATAAATCTTTAACCAATTCATTGTAGGGAGATATAGGTCCCACCCATCTCATAATGAAATCATTCTTTTGTGTGCCACAAAATCATAAATCATACAACATAGCATAACCCATGTAATAGAATGAGATTCTTAAACATCATGCCATCATAACATAATCCATATAAAAAAATGGATATCATTTCATCATAAGAAGAATCAAACCAAGTAAATAATGGATACATTATACTTGAAACATAAACATATTAAATAATGTCATTTTAGATGGAAAATAGTTTTGATAAAGCACTTGAAATGAATTCTTGAGGAAAATATCCTTTCTTCTTAAAAATCATTTTATTTTCACAAAATGCCATGAAATTTTAAAAGAAAAGAGTTTTGTTGAAAATAATCATGCAATATTGTAGAGTAAGCTTCATGAAAATTAGGTGTTATGAAACCGTAAAAATCCGTTCACACCGTATAAGTTAAAAATAACATTCTCCTCGTACTTTTTTCGAAAAAGTCAAAAAGTTCCTAGTGTGGTAAAAAAAAGTAAGATTCCTTTCATAACATGTGGTAAAATTAAAAAATGGGTAAAAGTGCATTAAAAATACATGAAAACATTTTTATAAAACAGGGACATGGATGATAAAAAAAACCCGAGTAAATACTTACGAATAAACAATCTCGGATAAGAGCGAGATTGGACAAGTTATCCCTTACCTTATGTCCGATATGCTTCGTATGTATCCGAACCTCCTGTATAATGATTTAAATAATTTCATTGACTTATTAAAGAATAATATTCATTTTTATGATATCATATATGGTTTACTTATGACTTTATATTACCCGTTCTTTTGTAAATTTGATGTAAAAGCAGCGATTTGGGTAAAATCATTTCATTTATTGTACGTGTTTCGACTTGTTGTTCTTGATATTATTACTTATATCCTGATTTACTTAATTACAGAATGTAAAAAATGATTTATATATAATATATATTTATCATATACACACATATATATGATAGATCGATAAATGGAATGAAATACACCGTTCATGGAGACGGTTGGCCGTATGTACACATGAACGCTGTTTTCGTTTCCTTATTGAATTGAATGGAATTAAGTAGATGACATAGATATATATATAAATAATTCCAGTATCATTATTATGTCATATATTTCATTATTATTCATTATATATACTTTATAATCATTCATGAATGGTTAACATGGAGAATGAATCTCATCGCGTCGTGGAGACGGTAGTCCGTACGTACGCACGAGCGATGATATCATTCCCATGATCATGAAATTGTATTGAAGTGTATGTATAATATTTCAGAATCAGTATCACTTTACAATAATCATATATAGTTATTTATTTACACCATTATACCCATCCAAGTAATGTGGTGGTCGAAAACAGATTACACCATGGTGTGGAGACGGTATTCCGTACGTATGCACGCACGGTGATTACGTTTTCCATAGGATGGATAGAAGGTGAAATAGGGTTGTTTCATATTTATAATAACATATCCGTATATAAGTAATATTGATGTTATTACTTTATAATGATACAACTAAATAAGAATAAGTAAAAGAAGAAAGAAACTTGAGAGAATCGGAAGAAGAGATTACCTCTTCTTCGACGCACCTCCTTTAGGCTTCCTCTTAAGGAAGTAGAGTTGGTCTTTTGAGAAGACCCGAAACTCCATAATGTTTCCAGGGAAGTTGATAAGAGAAATGGTCTGGGGTTGGCCGAGCTTCAAGGCTCAAAAGGGTGTGAAGAGAAGAGGGAAGGGGTGCCCTTTTTATAAGGGAGGAGAGGGGTACCTTTGGAAAAACTTAAAATATTATTTTATAATAAAGTCATATTCGGTTTTTAATAGCTCTAAATTTATTTATTTCGAATATAAGGTGGGGATGGGTCTAAATCATCTCAAACAATAGTATTTAGACAAGTTTAGGTTACTATTTTAACCTTATCATTTTGATTTAATTCTAAGTTAAATAATTTAACTTTTACCGTGACTTTTTATTTTCTTACACTATATGGTCAATAAACTTACTATAAAAAGCCAAAAGAACCCCAAGTGGTTCATTATTAATATATATATCCTTATCTAAGTAATTTGGCCGAACGCTAGATTTTTAGGAATAAAATAACAATTAATAATATAATATTTGTTTTAAAAACTATTTTATGTCAATTTTTACACTATTTGGTACTTGATTTTTTTGAAATTTATAACATCGTGATTAGTTCGAAAAAAGTTATTTAAATCAATACGAACATGTCATATTAACCTAGAAAATTAGTGTAATTCATAAAAAGTCTCAAATTACATTTATTTGGGTATTTATAATATCAATTATTTTAATATTTCATTATTTAGGTAATTACTTCATCACCATTGTGTCATAAATAAATTAAATTATTTAATGTATAAAAATTATAAATAAAATACCATTAGGTAGGAAATCTTTGTATATTTCTAATTAATATTTATAGTCGAATTTATCTTATGTATAACCCTATATTAAAAATGTTTTATTTATTAAACTTTGATTTTAACTATTTTCACTCTTTTTTAAATAAAATAATAATAAATGTCCTAATCTAATCCAAGTGGACCTAAAGGGTAATATTTTATTCATAAGGTTGTTTTTGGTTGAATTAAACTTATCCAATAGAACGAGGACATGTGTTAGGGTAATAATAATATCATTTTTACCCTTAATTACCCTATTTACTTTTAACCGTGGTAAATAAAAGTAAAAAGTTACTATACACCAAAAATTATTTTTATCTTATTGAACCAAATTTTACTCTTTGATATTAACCGTGTATCTCAGATTTTTGAAATTCCACTCACAGAAGTGGTAAAATTAAGTTTTATGTAACTTTTCAAATTCTCCTAGGAGGTGGGTAAAAGACGGTGAAAAGTTCAATAAAAATTTTGGACATCTAAAATTATTTTAAAATGAATCCAATGAATTACATTGAACTTATATAGGTATTAAGTATCAATTTTTACCAAAAATAAATTTAAATAAAATAAATAATTATTTAAATAAAAAGTTGATTTTTAAATAGTAACCCAGTGTTTTCACTATTCATCAAAAATTGAAAGTTTTCAGAAAAATACCAAAAATTCACCCTAGGATAATTTCGATATTCCGAATCCAAAAATGAAGTCCATTTTGAAAAATAAAATTTATAAAATTTTAAAAAGTGGGTATTACTATTCATAAAGGCTAGTTTATATAACATATCATTGTTTAGTGAAACTCAGTATTGCGTACAACACACGCTATCGCGAAAGGTCGCGATTTCGTGTAATGTAAGCCAAGTTAGGGTTGCGTGTATTGCAATACTCCTTTGTTGTTGCATATAACAGAATCCAACCATATTTCATTTATAAATTGAATATATATATATATATACACTCAATGTTGCGTAGAATAACTATTATCAAACAAACTTGAAATTGTGTGTAACACGATCCAAGAATAGTGTTGCGTATACTGCAAGCTAATACGGTGTTGCGTATAGAACAAGATAATCTTGGGGAAGCGTACAACAAAAGACATCAAAGAAATTAAAAAGAATAATTCTCATAAAATCTCGGGTTGTTACATTCTACCCCCCTTAAAATGAATTTCGCCCTCGAAATTTGTCACGGTTAGAAATGTTTTTCTACTTGAAAGTTTCTTTAATTGAAACCCATATCATAAAATTGAATACCAAAACTTAACTTTAAAAACTAAAGTATGAAATGTAATGGTTACCCAAATTAACTAATCACTGGGTTTCCACATAGGAGAACATAGGTGAAAATATGGATATGGAAGAGAAATCTAACCATCAAGTTCTGATGGAGAGTGGTAGAGAACATGGCTATGAAAAAACCAACAATCAAAAAGCCATAAATTTGTGATGATCTAAGGTATCATCTGATTCATCGTATATGAGGACACTAGGACAACATTTTTGGTTTTCAAGATCATTTCCCTAAAGTTGAATAATTAGAAGAAATACTTACTTTATTTCGGTACAATCTCACCGTTGTTCGTGCCTTGAACAATTTCCACTTAATCTCTTAAAGAAATGAAGTTGAATTTGTCATCCTTGATGTGTTAGTAGATCATGTGATAGAATGATGGGTCATTCCATCTGTCTCAAAAAAAAGGTTAGAAAAATTTATAAGTCCATCTTATGGTGAGATTAATCGTATACGGTTCCAAAAATGGACTTATACTTCATCTATCATAGAGCTTAATAAAATAAAACTAGTTTCTACTAACCAGGGACTTCTTGTAGGCCAAAGGTAGGTGATAAAGGCCTATCGCACTTCGGTTGTGGGTTCGATTCCCGCAACCTTGTCCGACGCGACGAGTTGTCTCCCATCCTACGAGTTTTCCTTTTTTTTAAAACTATACTATTAAAACATTCCAAAAATAATATCAAAAAGTTATAGCCTTAAACAATACTATCTGATGTCTAACTTAATCTATTCTAATATTTAAGCTTATTGAAAATACTTCTCTCCGATTATTATAAATTTCATCTACTGAGCATGTGAATACCTTTATTTATCCCCCATATATCATAAGATATACCTTGATGTTGGTCATAATCCAAACATGTGAATACCTTAATCATGTATTTTATTGAAAAATGAATACCCATTGAACTTTAGTGAAAACATGAATGCAGTTAAAAGTTAACTCTTTCCACATACCAAAATCCCAAAAATTCTATAAACTCAAACCATGATATCACTTAGTCCTTATATCAATCATGAGCTCATGAATACCATCAAACATATTATTTTATCCTTATCCATTCATTATGTGCATATCATCTACCTTCCAAAAATATTTGAATAACCTTTCATGGTTACCGGTACCATTCATCATATAATTTCAAACACTAAAGGAAAGATAACAGTGTAACAATCCTTAGATTTTTCTTTATTCCATAGTACTATACATTATTCTTGATAAACATAAAATCATTCCACTACCTTCTTAAACCACTGACTGAGCTTCATCATTTCTTTCATATCATATATCATTTGTAGTCTCTTCATCATTATCCACATAAATACTACCCATATGACCATGCCGATTCTCTTCATGAGATTTTCCATTAGGGCATTGGTTTGCATAATGCCCATACATTCCACATTTAAAACATTTAACCGTTGTTGATGTATTAGCAATACCATTATACTTGTCCATGGTGTTAACTGAACCTTTTACTTTGCACTTACTAGATTTGTGTCCTCCTTTTCCACACCGAAATCATCTTCCAGTTCCTTTGAAACATTCTCCTTGATGCCTCTTCCCACATGATTTACATGAGGAAAATTGAACTTTCTTTCCTCTATGATCATCATAAAACTCCATATTTCTATTATTAGCTGAGTCGGGAAACTTACCAAAGTTGAGATTATTGATCATATTATGAGATTTCTGATTAGGCATAATAACGATGTTTGGACTTCCAAATCCCATTTCATTTGGTTGCTCATGAAGAATATCATTCCATTTTCCATCATATCCTCCATTATCGTGAATCTTCCTGTTTCTAGCCATTTTCTAAAACCCAAAAAGAATAGTGTGAGAGGCAAAAATCATGACAGGGGAAAAACATAATAAAGGGGGAGTACCGTCAATATCTAACATCTTAGGTTGAATTATAATATCTTTACCGTAATTCTAGGACTATAAACTATACATATACTTATCCTTAGGGACATCCCTAGACATACCTTAGAAATATTTCTAGGGATTTCACTAAAGTTTTTGCATCCTATTTTCCAATGGTTAACTAAAAATTTGCTATGATACCAAATATAGAGACCCAAAGCTTGACGTACATGGAAATTACATTACTTTTGCGGTATACTTAATACATGACAAAAACAGACGACCAAAGACCGCATTAGTTTAGTGTCTTTGGAAACTCGGAACGTAATCTTATAATCATGGTGAAATATCTTCAACATCTCCCATAAAGATCTTCCCCTTTGGTTTTCTTACCTAAAACCTTTATTTATATCCCGGGGAAAAGAAAACATAAAAAGGGGGAGCTCAAATGCTCAGTAAGGTAAATCATAGAGAACATAAAACAATCCATAAATATTTGAATGCAAAAACTTGAACATAAAATCTAAACATCAAAATCTTGAGCAAAGACCTAAATATTGGAAGTATGTAAGGCATATATCATAAAGGAACATCAATCATGATAAAATAGCATGGGAATAAAACATGTAATTATGTAAAACCATTAAACACATGATATGATTTCCATAGTATCCAAGGCATTGCTACTAAGACCATCTTAGTGGACAAAGTCCCTTTCTGAATCGAGTTCACTCCTCGTTCCAGTCCTGTATCACTGAACCAGATTAACTTTCCATTCCAGACATGTCCATATCATTAGATATAAATCTTTACCCAATGAATTGGAGGGAGATATAGGTCCCACCCATCTCATAATGAAATCATTCTTTTGTGTTCCACAAAATCATAAATCATACATCATAGCATAACCCATGTAATAGAATGAGATTCTTAAACATCATGCCATCATAACATAATCCATATAAAAAAATGATTATCATTTCATCATAATAAGAATCAAACCATGTAAATAATGGATACATTATACTTGAAACATAAACATATTAAATAATGTCATTTTAGATGGAAAATAGTTTTGATAAAACACTTGAAATGAATTCTTGAGGAAAATATCCTTTCTTCTTCAAAATCATTTTCTTTTCACAAAATTCCATTCAATTTTAAAAGAAAAGGGTTTTTTTTGAAAATAATCATGCAATATTGTAGAGGAAGCTTCATCAAAATGAGGCGTTATGAAACCGTAAAAATCTGTTCACACCGTATAAGTTAAAAATAACATTCTCCTCGTACTTTTGTAGGAAAAGTCAAAAAGTTCCTAGTGTGGTAAAAAAAAGTAAGATTCCTTTGATAACATGTGGTAAAATTCAAAAAATGGGTAAAAGTACATTAAACATACATGAAAACATTTTTATAAAACAGGGACATGGATGATAACAAAAACCCCAGTAAATACTTACGAATAAACAATCTCGGATAAGAGCGAGATTAGAAAAGTTATCCCTTACCTTATGTCCGATATGCTTCGTATGTATCCGAACCTCCTGTATAATGATTTAAATAATGTCATTGACTTATTAAAGAATCATATTCATTGTTATGATATCATATATGGTTTACTTATGACTTTATATTACCCGTTATTTTGTAAATTCGATGTAAAAGCAGCGATTTGGGTAAAATCGTTTCATTTATTGTACGTGTTTCGACTTGTTGTTCTTGATATTATTACTTATATCATGATTTAATTAATTCCATAATGTAAAAAATGATTTATATATAATATATATTCAGCATATACACATATATATATGATAGATCGATAAATGGAATGAAATACACTGTTCATGGAGACGGTAGGCCGTACGTACGCATGAACGCTGTTTTCGTTTCCTTATTGAATTGAATGGAATTAAGTAGATGACATAAATATATATATACATAAATACAGTATCATTATTATGTCATATATTTCATTATTATTCATTATATATACTTTATAATCATTCATGAATGGTTAACATGGAGAATGAATCTCATCGCGTCGTGGAGACGGTAGTCCGTACATACGCACGAGCGATGATATCATTACCATGATCGTGGAATTGTATTGAAGTGTATTTATAATATTTTAGAATAAGTATCACTTTACAATAGTTATATATAGTTATTTATTTACACCATTATACCCATCCAAGTAAGGTGGTGGTCGAAAACAGATTACACCACGACGTGGAGACGGTATTCCGTACGTACGCACGCACGGTGATTTAGTTTTCTGTAGGATGGATAGAAGGTGAAATAGGGTTATTTAATATTTATAATAACATATAATTATATAAGTAATACTGATGTTATTAATTTATAATGATACAACTAAATAATAATAAGTAGAAGAAGAAAGAAACTTGAGAGAATCGGAAGAAGAGATTACCTCTTCTTCGACGCACCTCCTTTACGCTTCCTCTTAAGGAAGTAGAGTTGGTCTTTTGAGAAGACCAGAACCTCCATAATGTTGCTAGAGAAGTGGAGAAGAGAAATGGGTAGGGTTTGGCCGAGCTTCAAGGCTCAAAAGGGTGTGAAGAGAAGAGGGAAGGGGTGCCCTTTTTATAAGGGAGGAGAGGGGTACCTTTGGAAAAACTTAAAATATTATTTTATAATAAAGTCATATTCGGTTTTTAATAGCTCCAAATTGATTTATTTATAATATAAGGTGGGTATGGGTCTAAATACTATCAAAAAATAGGATTTAGACAAGTTTATTCTACTATTTTAACCTTATCATTTAGATTTAACTCTAAGTTAAATAATTTAACTTTTACCGTGTCTTTTTGTTTTCTTACACTATATGGTTAATAAACTTACTATAACAAGACAAAAGAACCCCAAGTGGTTCATTATTAATATATATATACTTATATAAGTCATTTGGCTGAACCTTAGATTTTTAGGAATAAAATAACAATTAATAATATAATATTTGTTTGAAAAACTATTTTATGTCAATTTTTACACTATTTGGTACTTGATTTTTGTGAAATTCATAACATCGTGATTAGTTCGAAAAAATTTAATTAAATCAATAATAACATGTCATATTAACCTAGAAAATTATTGTAATCCATAAAAAGTCTCAAATTTCATTTATTTGGTTATTTATAATATCAATTATTTTAATATTTCATTAATTAGGTAATTACTTCATCACCATTGTGTCATAAATAAATTAAATTGCTTAATGTCTAAAAATTATAAATAAAATACCATTAGTTAGGAAATCTTTTTATATTTCTAATGAATATTTATAGTCGAATTTATCTTATGTATAACCCTATATTAAAAATTTCTTAGTTATTAAACTTTGATTTTAACTATTTTCACTATTTTTTAAATAAAATAAAAATAAATGTCCTAATCTAATCCAAGTGGACCTAAAGGGTAATATTTTATTCCTAAGGTTGTTTTTGGTCGAATTACACTTATCCAATAGAATTAGAACATGTGTTAGGGTAATAATAATATCATTTTTACCCTTAATTACCCTATTTACTTTTAACCGTGGTAAATAAAAGTAAAAAGTTACTATTCACAAAAAATTATTTTTATCTTATTGAACCATATTTTACTCATTGATATTAACCGTGTCTCTAGGATTTTCGAAATTCCACTCACAGAAGCGGTAAAATTAAGTTTTATGTAAATTTTTAAATTCTCCTAGGAGGTGGGTAAAAGACAGTGAAAAGTTCAATAAAAATTTTGTATATCTAAAATTATTATAAAATGACTCCAATGAATTAAATTGAACTTATATAGGTATTAAGTATCAATTTTTATCTAAAATAAATTTAAATAAAATAAATAATTATTTAAATAAAAAGTTTATTTTTAAATAGTAACCTTGTGTTTTTACTATTCATCAAAAATTGAAAGTTTTCAGAAAAATACCAAAAATTCACCCTAGGCTAATTTCGATATTACAAATCCAAAAATGAAGTCCATTTTGAAAAATAAAATTTATAAAATTTCAAAAAGTGGGTATTAATATTCATAACGGCTAGTTTATATAACATATCGTTGTTTAGTAAAACTCAGTATTGCGTACAACACATGCTATCGTGAAAGGTCGCGATTTCGTGTAATGTAAGTCAAGTCAGGGTTGCATGTATTGAAATACTCCTTTGTTGTTGCGTATAACAGAGTCTAACCATATTTCATTTATACAATGAATATATATATATATATATACACTCAATGTTGCGTAGAATAACTACTATAAAACGAACTTGAAATTGTGTGTAACACGATCCAAGAATAGTGTTGTGTATACTGCAAGATAATACGGTGTTGCTTATAGCGCAAGATAATTTTGGTGTAGCGTACAACAAAAGACATCAAAGAAATTAAAAAGAATAATTCTCATAAAATCTCGGGTTGTTACTATAAAACTAGAGTTATTCTTATCCTATGCTTAGAAACAATTTTTTTGAATGTATACAAAATTTTATCAATTAAATAATATATAAATTTAATTAAAATCATTCACCAATAGTTTTTAATTTAATATATTGATATAAAATTCATTATATGCATAAAATAATTTTTTCCCATAAAAAAATCACATTTTTTTTAAATTCTAAACATGAATTTATTTTATAATAGTATAGACTATATATTTTTAATAATTTAATTATTATTATTCATACATAATATCCTAATAATGTTACACGATTTTTTAAACTCATTGTTGCATGCAACACAAGTTATCGAAGAAATCAAATTTTTTAAAGAGAAATATTTGAAAAAAACCTTAGAGTGTTACAATGTAATAAATATATCAATGTTTTTAGGCTCACATGAATTACACCCTATTAACCTCATATATTGGGAATTGATATAAATCATAAATCCCAAATTATATCAAAAAAATTTTGTATGACATTCCAAGTAATATACTTTAACGGGTCAGTCCATATAATAAGTCATACTTGTGTCTCATGAGTGAAATCTATATCTTTATAGAAGCCTTTATTTATGCTAATCCTAAAATTTTTCACAGCCCATAACTTTACATAAAAAACATTAACTAGGAATAAAATATAAATTTCCTTTGAGGGGTTAATTATCACTCCACTCTCATGTAATAAATGAAACCCACTTAAATGAATGATAAAATAGAATTTTTCATTAATAGTAAAACCATAAGAATTTAAATAATCCTAATATATAAATCATATGAACTAGATTTTGGATTAAAAAAACCAAATAAATTAGAACAAGTCATTTTTTTTGTATATATGCACTAAAGTATCATAATAAGACCACTAAAGTGAGGCATTTACTACTAATGTTATGTGATAAAACACAGAAAACATTATGATGAATTCATGAACTACATTATGGGATATAATAAAAACAATGTAATGATTACTTCTCTTACCATGTTGTGATAATAATATTAGATATAATTCAAATTTGGTATATTTATTTCTTCTATGTTGAACTTTTATTTTATTTTTTTATTTTTTTATTTCAAAGAGAGGAACATTACATTACAAGTATCACGGAGGTATGAAATGATGAATACCCAAAGCTTCACCTAACATAATACTTATACATTCCTGGGGTAGAGATCCCATTGTAGAGAATATCAACAAAGGGGCGTCAAGAATACTTCCACGAGAAAGAGCGTCTGCAGCGAAGTTGGCCTCTCTAGGGATATGTTGGACAACACAATCATTAGAAAGCCCTACTTCACAAGCACGAACCAAGTAATTCCAACACCAAGGGACATCCCCTTTCCCTTGGAGAGCCCAAATCAGCACCTCAGAGTCTGACTCCACTTCCATGATCATCAACGATAACCTTTTGTAGAGCATAACACCAGTGTGTAATGCCCGTACCTCCGCCCCTATCGAGTTCCCCAGACCGTGAAAGCTGCTAAAGGCCATTAGAACTAATCCAATGCTATCCCGAACCAGACCCCCCCTCAAATAAACCCATTCATGAACGAAACTTCCACATTAAGTTTAAGGCCGTTGGTTGGAGGCTTCCATCTTATCCAACCTCCCTGAAGCTTCAGACGACACAACAGACCATACACAAAATTAGAAACCATCGAATAGTTTGGGCCCCTCTTCATTAGAGCCACTAACTCAAACAACACCCCCTTCATACACATTAGAATAAGAGAAGTAGAAGGCCTAACCTCCCATCTAGCTTTATTCCGTGCCTCCCAAATTGTCCAGAAAATTGAGATTAAAATGAAGCAGGAATCTATTGATTGTTGTCATGGCATTTCTGTTAACCTCACAAGTTTATCAAATATGAAGATAAATAGTGAGGTATGAATTTTTATAATGTTATTTATTTTATTTAATATAAAAAACTCAACATCTAGAGATATGTGTAATTTTTGCTTTTCATTGGATATATTTTGGGAATTGAGGTGTTCTACAAAACCCAAAAATGTTTTTAGAGCCACCTCATTAAAGTACTTGTGTATTTATATTTTTGATAGTATGAAATATATGAAGAATAGATTTATTTGGAGAGTTATATTGACATATGTATGTCCTTTTTTACTATGGTGTATAATGTCATAGGATATGTAATGAACCAACCCAGTGTACCACCCAATTCAGTATCCGAGCCGATTCACCACTAACCCGAAGAGCTTTCTCGATCCCCACAGGCTGACCACAAGGTCCTGGGAATCTATAAACAACCATTGGGAATGATTTAACCCATAATAAAAGATAAAAATAATAAAAGTACACTATGGAAACCTCATCAGATAAATAAATCAAAACAACCACCTTTGGTACAAGGAGATGATACAAAACCGAAAGTAAAATATAACTATAAAACCCATATCCTTGTGGTCCCTGAACACCAACCATATCCAAAGTCACTTGCCCTTATCTGACCATGTGTGAACCCACAAAGAAATATTAAGAGAACATGGGAACCTACTATAAGAACATAAAGGTTATAAACACCAAATTTTACAAGAAGGGTGTGAGTTACAGTGCCTAGAATGATTTCACCAATGAGTCTATGTAGTTACTTCATAAGGTAATTCAAACATGATAAAATAGAGTAAAAAAATGGAGTATAAATATTTACATTTCAAATAGGAAAATAAATCCATCAGAACCAGTTTACAATAGAAGTGGGTTTAAAATATAAGTTTAAACTTTCCAAAAATCATTTTATCAGACCAAATTTGGAGAATATTCCATTTAATTATTTGAAAACAAAACATATTCTTAAAAATAATTGAAAATAATTTCACAAGATAAAGTCATATTAATAAAGTAAAGTAATAACATGCAACTGATATCAAAATCTATACAGGATTCAATACGATAGAGCCAAGGTTCATCATCTCAATAAATAGATCAATGAAGAGTAGTAATCAATCATGAAAGGAAACTCTAGTTCCTAGCAGTGATAACGAAAAATATCATGTATGGGGTATCAAGTATAATGATTTTATAGGTACTTCCTAGATATGATAGTGAGTACACTTTAGACAAGATAATCAATAAATCATTGCCGATCATTGATCTTACATCTAGTCTCATAGGTCTCAATAAAACTAGTTCCATGCACACCTTCTTTCCTGGCCACATGCCTATAGCCTAAACCTATCAAATTCTCTACATATCCACTATATGAGGTGTTATTTTTCTAGAAAATAATATATCAAGGTCATCACATATAACTACCAAGTTTCCCATGAACATTCATATAGGTGAGTGAGATTATCATGTTTCTAGGATCACAAATGGGACCATTATCAATATCAATCATGGTCTCATTCCCTTAAAGTTTCAATCATGGGATCATACCCTTAACATTTTGGTCATGGGATAATTCCCTCAGTTCACATCTCAATATCACCCCAAACTCCCTCAAGTGAATGATCACTTTTTTAAGACCCATCAATGGGAAGCATAATAATCAAGTAAGCCACATCAAGGTATCAATTAAAGATAGGATCATCATAAAGTTCTAACCGGTCCATCAAGAAACATCAATTTCAATTCAAAACCTTTTCTTCTAATCAACATTCAAAAGGGTAACCATACCCGCTTCGTTTCAAAAGTCATCATCAAAACTACAAATGGGAATTTAAAATAAGAGTTATTTTCAAAGTATCCCTATGACTTAAAAAAGGAAGATTCAAAATTTAAAGTCTTGAAGTCATTTCAAATCACGGATCTAAAACCTTTTATTTACATATGAACAAATCACTGAATACCCATGTTGAAACTAGGGGTAAATCATAAAAATAGGGCTCTTGTTAATTTCAAAAATTTATGAATTTGAAATCTTATGGAAGGAATTAAATATATCAACCCATTCTATATAAATCAAATAATTTCATTTTATAAATAAAAAATGAGCCTAATCCCTCACTTTCCAAAAAAACCTTCAAAATACATTTGGAAATAAAATAAAATAATCATGGAATTCAAAAATTAAAAAATAATGAGAGGGATTAAGATCAAAATCCATTTTATCTATTCCATATTTAAATCAAAGTGGTGAGGTCTAAATAAGTTTTCATGAGGTAATTCAAGATCAATGTACATGAAACATGTAACAAGAAGAGGGAATACAAATTTATGAATTCTCAAGAAACAATTAATTATAAGAGGAAGTAAAATCATATAAATTCCTACTTGGAATATCTATACAATAATATGAAACAAACACAAGATGTGTCACCACTATTTTTGATCACCAGGTCAAGGAAGAGGGAACTCTATAGAAGTGACAAAAAATCCTAGATCCATAATTCCACATTAGTCCTCATGATCTAACAAATCACAAGTCTTCCATATCCTCTAGGAAGAATGAATATATAAAAGATAAGACATAGAAGGAAAATAGAAGAAGAAACTATTGTAAAAATGTTTTTTTCTTTGATCAACACTTCAATCCACCAAGAGAAGAGGTGTGATAGCCAAAACACCTCTAGGGATCTCCCAAAATAAAAAGGGTAGAATCCGGTTTGAAAAAAGGAAGTTGGAATTAAATAGTGCAGTCACTATATTTTTATGTCTGGAAAACTAGACAATATTCTCTAGATCCCCATGACCACAACATAGGAAAACTAAAGAAGAGGGAGACCAATGCATAGTGCACAAGGCTACACCACAAACACCCCCAGTCTAACCTACTTTTGGATCCAAAGAATAATCCACATGCCGAATCCTATTTCCTCATGGTATGATTATGGATTATCCCACACACTGTGCTATATCCAAACTTAAAAATATAGAGGTGTGGAAGAACTCCATGCCGAGTCCGGGTTTCCCATGCCATAGCGGTGCCTAAATTAAAAGAGTCATAGAAAAATAACCTTTAGCTTCAGTACACCACAACCTCCCATCCATGTTGTAGCTATGCTAGAAAAAGAAAAGGCAATACAATCCTCTGTATTGAAAACATATGTCCTATGCTGTAGCTATTCCTTTCTACATTGTATTCACTAGAAGCCACAATATAGCCTTCTACACAAATATCCAAAAATTACAAAAAACCCTAGAATCACCTACAACATTACCCAAAAAAAGGTGGACAAAGATAAGAGATAAAAAATACCTAAAAGCTAGTAACAAAATGCTAAATTCTCCACACCATATCAGTTCCCCCCCCAAAAAAGCTTCCATTCTAAAAGATAGAAAAAGATGAAAAAAAGAACTCCCTCACTCATCTTGTGAGGTGGTTATTCCTTGAACCAAAATAAAGACTCACCCAAGATCATAACATCTAAAAAAAACTTAACATCATAGAGAGGAATCTATAAAAAAAATAAAAATAACTAGAGACCTAGAATAGGTCTCCCAACCATTTAAATATTCCTCAAAATGGTGCAACATGAGTGCAACAAATCCCTTCAACCCTAAGGAATATATTCAATCACCCACTACATAGGTACATTTATAAGTCAAAACTAAACCCTTAATAGAACCACATAATGAATAATATCAATGATTCTAAAAGAGACAATGCACTTAAGGATCCATCTATAATAAAACATCCCCAAGTAAGGCATAAATCTAATAAGTATTTATTCCTCTAGAAAGTACTCTATAGTAACCTAGGATTTTCAAAAAAAAGACTCACCCCTTGATGAGCTCATCAAAACATCCACCATCACCTTTGGGTTCCTGGTCTATCAAAATACACATCATCCTAATTACCCAATTATAACTCCAAGGACTATCCAAGTTAACCAAAAATATCTCAGAACAACAAGGTCAGTGCACAAATAGTGCACTACACTCTCATAAGGGAGACTATCCATCACAAAAAAAATCAATCTATAACCATCAAGGAAAAAAAAGAGGATACCTTAGAGAAAAAACAAATCTAATGATATCCAATAATGACCATGGAAGGAAACCCATGAAAGGAAGCATTATGAGGGATTTTTAAGAGCAAAAACACCAACATCGAAAGGTTCTTAACGCAACATCCCACTCCATTACCATGAGCTTAATAACCCTTAAGGAACTAAAAATATTCAAAAGTGGACATACACTAGGAACAACTATAGATATATTAAGAAAATAAAACAATTAACATGATCAAAAACCAGTTCCATAAGGGATCATCTAAAAGGATCCCAAAATAATCCACCAATATCTCCAAAACAAATGGTTTCTAAAAACAGACAAGTCACAACAAGGAAAACTCAAATAGATTTCACTCAAACTTCATAAACAACAAGTTGGGTCAATATACACCACACTTTATAGCTCCTCCACTATATGAAAAACTTCACACCTAGGATTATGGTTTGATCCATGATATCTTGAATCATTTTCTACCCTGCATTTAGGAGCTAATAATACCCAACTAAAACTTCATCTTTAGGAAGTGAAACTTATTAAACCTCATAAGGTTACCTAATAAGACACACTGTTTAAATTTTTTTAGAGCTTTCAATCAGGAATTATTAGAATGACCAGGAGATCCACATTGAAAGAACATAATTTACATCTTCTTTCCCTAAGAAGACTGTCCTTACTTAGCCAACTCCCATGGTCCACTAGTAAAAAACATCTTATTCTAAACCCACTATGAATGAGGAATTATACTCTATATCAACCAATGAAGGTTGAAAAGAATCCAAGGATACCTAAGTGTGGTCCAATGATTGGAAAGGATTTGTCTCCATCAATTGATTCAATTTCTAGATAGAGGGTTCAATTGAAGATAACACTTCTGGAGAAGGAAAAGGAAAAGTCCAATGACCAGATAAATGTATGAACTTTCTATCTTTTATGGAAAATGTTCTGGGAAATTTTTTGGACATCACAAAACAGGATCATCAACTCAAGCATAAATAAATACTCAAATAAAGGAAAAATACAAACAGGTAAACGATTTTGAATAAGGGTCCAAACCACTTTCATCAAAACACCACTTATTTGAAATGCACAAGATCTATCCATTTATAAAACATTTCAATTTCCTCTAAAAATGAGAAATCATGATATAAATTCATTATAGTTTAAAAAAAAATCATTTACCATATATTGTAAATTCTTCCATGGTTTCAAAGGCATCAACCCCATTTTCCAATTATCCACACCATTTCCATTTAAAACCCATTGCAAACCAAAAGTTATTCTTAAAAAATTTATTTAACACATCATCAAAGAGTATTTGAAAATCAGTTTTATAATCAAAGAATTTCATAAAACTCACTTTTTGTAAATTGAAAAAATTTCTCAATGAACTCAAAAAAACCTTTTTAAGACATAATTTGGGTTTTACAAAGGATTTTAAATCTCCAACAATGGATTAAAACTGAAACAACCAAAAAATAACATCAAACAAACCACATCCATAACCCTCCAAATTGAACACACATCGATTAATTCACTTATAAGTAATATAAAATAGTCAATTTAAGATCTAGAATAGAACTATGCATGGATTGGTCACACGGGCTGGTAAACTACACACCAGCATCATAATAGTTCATAGATTGACTTCTATATTACCCACACTATTTCATCATGTTTTACCAGGAAATTACAACATGATGTGGTTCTAGTTATCTTTCAATTACAATTACAAAACTCATAAGAGATTCAAAAATATCAAAGAAAATATCATAGGAAATCTAAATCTCATTTATCATTAGGCAACCAATAACTCAAAAGAAATACTCAAGTACCCACTTTCCTTGGTAACTTAAGTCTCATCATGAAGAGGTAGTGATCAAGGACCCGCTCACAAAATATTTCTTGAGTCATGAAATGTTCCAAATATCCTTTCTACCATGACTTATCCCAAATAACATAAGGTAATACAAGTAAAAGTGCTTTATTTTTTAGGAAAAACCTATCCTTATATACCATTTTTAATGAACCAACCTAGAGTACCACCCAAACTGATATCCTAGCTGATTCTTCACTAACCCAAAGACCATTCCCTATCCCCATGAGCTGGTGAAAAGTGCCTGGAAATCCATAAACAGCCATTGAAAATCATTTTACAACAATAAAATAAAAAAATAAAAAAATTACACTATGGAAACATCATCAGATAAATAAATCAAAACAACCAACTCAGGTACATAGAGGTGATACAAAACTAAAAGTAAAACATAACTATAATACCCATCTCTTAGTGGTTCACAACCACCCACCATGTCCCAAATCTCCTTCCCTCAACCAAACATTCATGAACACACAAAGGAAGATGATGAGAACATAACCACCTGCAATAAGAATATAAAGGGTGAAAACACAAAATAGTAAAAGTAGGATGTGATCTATAGATCCTAATAGGATTTCATGAAAGAGTCTGTTGTTGGTGACAAAATACATGCCTTGGGACAATTTGATGAAGTAAATGACTGATTGAGATGAAATACAATCTCAAAATACCAAAAAATCATCAAAGGGGTCTGCCCCATGAAGCTCTTTCACACAAACCCTAGCCCTCATGAAGTCGTGAGGCAGTTGACGGAAGGCTCTGTGAGTTCGACGAGCCCTGTGACTGCTGCGAAGAAAGTTGATGGAAGGATTTGAAACTCCGATGAGACCATGACACATCATAGAGATCATTATTAATTCATGGTATGAATTTGAGTAATGTGAAACTCCTTTTTCCTATAAATAGCTGGCTTCCCCCTAAAAAATGATTGTTACCCAACCTTTCACCTACTGAGCTCTCATTTTTGGGAGCACCTTAAGCACTGCAGACTCCACTGCAAATGAATCACCCAAGGTACTGGAGCATTTAAAAACACACTTTCCCCTATTCCTATTTACCCCTAACCATGGTAGGGATACTCTTCGCGAATGTCTACATCCTTCACGAAGGAGGTATGACCTTTAGGGAACTCAAGGCGTTGTAGAGCATTAATCATTTATGAAGTAATATTTCCTTGAGCCAGGGATTCATGCTATGGTAGGGTCACCCTGCTTCGTAAAGACACTTTCTTCATGAATCCCCTAACCTCCATGAAACACAGGAGCTTCCTAAAGAACCTATTAGTGAGGCCCCCTTCTTCACAAGATCTTCTTCCGTGCAACCCTCCAAGATCATACGTAGTGATTTCTGGGTCCCTCATGTGGTGTCCCTTGTTCCACTACCCTACCTATTTATTTTTTACATAGGTATGCAAATGGATATTATGTTCTATCATAGCTATACTAACATAGACCCCACTATCAACCACTCCTCCACCTTTCTTCTGTCGGGCATTGCTGATGCCTTCCCTTCCCCAAGTGTGGGTGGGTATCAGTTACGTAAGTCCAAGGGGTGAGGAGTGAGTCCTCCTCATTCGTTCTATAAGATGTTAAACTTCATATCTCCATCATCCTCATCACATGACGTTAAACTATATCCTCACCCCATGCAATGCACATAGGGTGCCCCGCCTTAAGCATTTTCGATGCCTGCTCATCTCTACAGGAGTGAGATCTTCCTTATATGGAATGAGATCCTCCTTTCATGGAATAAAATTTTCCCGTGGGGAAGGGTATCCATCCTTGTATAATCCCCTAGCCTTTCTTTTAGGAGATAACACCCTTGATCCTCAGGGACTCTCAAAACCCCATCCCTCTCCCTTTGAGCTTTGTCACCATGGGATGCTCCTATGCGTAAGCCCCGCTCCATCCCTCGCTGACACATATTTCATGACATGACTATATGGTCTATTACTTCCTCTTGTTTGTCACATTGATCAAAACTCATGTGGTCTTAGAGGTTAATAGTGACCATGAAATCCATTTTCTGGGCATCCATCCTAGAGTGAGCACCAACTTCCACATTTATGGGCTGATAACCATGCGTAAGCCCCGAATTACCAAAATATATGGGTTTTGATCCCTTTATTATAAACAGGGTATGTATGAAGCATCTACAAGGTTTAATCATAACCGTTAATAAACATTGGTTACCTCCTTATAGGTGTGAACTTCCCAGATCTTAGTATCCACCATCATCTATTCCCATCCTGATCTTTCCCTCGAGCCACGATATCTCTAGAGGATTATTCCCCACCCATAGGTCACATATCGTTTGGGTTAACCTGGGTAGATTCAATTCATAATCTCTACACCACATGCTTGGGCCACCTCTTCAGGTGTAGGTCCCAATATCCCTTTTAGAACTATGTGGAATTTTATTCCCAACTAGCTGAGATACGTAGGAATTTTTTCTAAGGTTCAAGACCAGCACCGTCGTCTTCATGCCGGTTCACTCTTGTACTTAATGTATGATGTTAAACTACATGGAATTCAAGAACCATGTGGACTTTGATTCCCAAAAAACTAAGATACATAGGAAACCTCCCTAAGGTTCAAGCCCAATAGCCCCAACAACCCATCTATTTACTCTATTTCTCCTACTTCATTTATATCCATATTGATTCTTACTCTAGACATCACATCCCGATATAATCATGCAATATATCTAGGCTTTATCAGTGCATAATCCCCATTCACCCACATTATTGCTTCTCCTAGCAGCATCTGGGTATTCTCAGTGTGTAAGCCCCATACAATCCAAGCAAGATAAATCCTCTTATGATGGGCGGTCTCAATGTATAATCCTCACTTCATCCAATGAAGTACGTGGGTTTTGATCCCTATCTTCTAAACAAGGTACATAGGAAGCCTCCAAGAGGTTCAATACCAACCAATGGTAAACCTTGGCATCCCCCTCATTGGGGTGAACCTCCTTGATCCACTCGCAATGGTGTCCAGATCACCCTTCATGGCGAGAGACCTTCCCTTTATGGGGTACAACACTCCTAGGTCTATCCTCATAGGGAGTTTTGATCCATCCATTCTATAAACCATATAGGTGATCCATATTAGGGATGTACCTATCTAATCCACCTCCACAAGTGTTTTGAATAGTCCATTCTGTCTGTTCAATATGTTAAACTCGCAACCCACCATCCTCATAGGAAATTATAATCATAGCATGCCCCATGTCAAACATGGGATGCCTAAGGAAACCTCTAAATACATTCCTATGGAATAATATACCCTATGATAGGTGTGGGATTCCTTGGGTTTCTGTGCCCTTGAGAATCCCTCTTATGGAGAAAAATACAGGTGACCAATGTTCCAACATCCATACATTCCACTGATGCCCAACATGACTACTTCCCTGATCTAAGGTTGCTGCCCTGACTTGAACCTTTGGAATGTCTAGAATGAAGGAGTGTAATTAACTAGTGTCCACAAAGATATGACACTAAGAATGAGTTTCACAAATAACATATTAATCTATAATGGAGACCCGAACTAGGAAATGAATTCCTAGGAGGAATCCATATAAGGAGAGACCAATATCCTATCATCCTTTTTCGATTAAGGATCATAAATATCTGAATAAGTGATGAAATCTACCCTCCTTTGGAAATCGAGAATATGGGGCACCAAATGCGATGCTAGCATGCGACAACACGTGAGACAGACATGCCTCAACAAAAATCATTAGAAACAAAAATGGTCAATTTGATGTGAACACCTATCCTTAATGTGGGATTAGTAGCAATTAAGACATCAGTAGAAAAGCATATAACTAGATCCAACTATCTAGAACTAGATCATGCTAAACAAATAATGTTCTTGGAATGGAACTCATCAGAAATTGGGGTAGTTAATCATTAGGCATTCTGGTCAGTGGTATCATCAGTATGGGTCTCTCTCTCTAACTATGGAAGAATGAATGATGCTAGGGAAATGGGAATTGATTTCCTATTATCTTTACTGATTGATGAATCTTCCTGCTTTACAGGACCCAAGCCATAGGGAATCAATTTACCCCTACCCACAGACATAGGGGTGGGAGGAACAACAATGCAATGATCTCTCATGATTCCACCTCCGCTACGACTTCATCCATGACCACGACTACTGGGTGCCCACACCCCAACTCACCCTAAAATACTATGCAAAGAAGGGTGATCTATGGTCTCATAAAAAGGTATGAGCATGAGGGGGTCATTCCCTCAAGGGATATGGCCTTCCAGGACCAGGAGGCTTCTACACCTCATTGTCACCGCTACCCCCAAGGGCTACCCAGGGAACCACTACTCCCCACTCCGACTTCCAACCTTTTTGAGAGCCTCTCCCCCAAACATTACTATGACTCACTCCCCTATGATGATAAATTAAGGGATATCCAAGTCATCCCATCCAGGACTACCACCTGAGAGATACCAAGGAGGGATCCCACTAGGCCACGTCAATGCCACCAACCACCGGTTCCTTAGACCAACGAACAAGTAGTCTATACCCCTGCTCTGCCAGCCCCAGTATAGATAAACTGACATCAATGTCGAGTGTAAACTCAGGAAGATTCCCATAAGGGGACATAATCTTCTACAAATTCAGTGGACCATGCCACCCCCGACACATTCTACCAAGTCCCCGCTACTGTAGATAAGGGTTCCACCTATGCCTGATCGGAATCAAGACCTCATCCACCCCATGGGAAGACTAGGTTGACTCTTTTGGTCACCAACATGATCAGCATTCATCATGGGATGACCCATGATGATGAGACCTAGTATGGAGGTCCTCCACATAATATCTCCATCCAGAGTATAGGTCCTCCCCACTCTTTCTCCCAACATGGAGGTCCTCACCATGTCTCCAGCATCATTACGAGTGGAGGTCCTCCCCATCCCATTGAAATCCAGTATGGAGGTTCTCCCCATGCCAACAATTACAAATATGGAGGTCCTATCTATGTCTTATATCATCAACACGAAGGTCCTCCTCACACCATTTTTTTCTCAAGTGGAGGTCCTCCCCATGACATCATCAACCATAGAAAAGGTCCTCCTCATTCCGTCACTTGTTGGCATAGAGGTCCTCCCCATGTTCTAATTATCTCTAATTGAGGTCCTCCCCAATATAACAACCATAAAAGTGGAGGTCCTCACTGATTCATTGATGTTCAACATGGAGGTCCTCCCCATGTACAGTTCGATCAGTACGAAGTCCCTCCTCGTGATGCCACTGCCAACTAGCACAGAGGTCCTCCCCATGCCACATACAACCAACATGGAGGTCCTACCAATGTTCTCACCAGCTCTAGTGGAGGTCCTCCCCACTCCAGGAACCATCAAAGTAGAGGTCCTCCTTACTTCATTAACGATCAACATGGAGGTCCTCCCCATGTCCAGTTCAATCAGTACAAAGGATCTCCTCGTGCTACCACTACCAACTATCATGGAGGTCCTCTCCATGCCATAAGAAACTAACATGGAGGTCGTCCCCATGTTCTCACCAGCTTCAGTGGAGGTCCTCCCCACTCAAGAAACCATCAAAGTGGAGGTCCTCCTCACTTCATTGATAGTCAACATAGAGGTCCTCCCCATGTCTAGTTAGATTATTACGAAGTCCCTCATCATGATACCACTTCCAAATAGTGTGAAGGTCCTCCCTGTGCCACTAGAAACTGACAAGGAGTTCTTCCTCATGTTATCACCAACTCCAGTAGAGGTCCTCCCTACTCTAGAAACCATAAAATTAGAGGTCCTCCGTGCTTCATCAATGGTTAACACAGAGGTCCTCCCCATGTCTAGTTTGATCATTACAAAGGCCCTACTTGTGATTCCACTGCGAACTAGTGCAAAGTTCCTCCTCATGCCACAAATAGGCAACATTGAGGTCCTCCCCATGTTCTCACTAGATCCAGTAGAGGTCCTCCCCACTACAACACTCCCAATCATAGATTTCCTCCTCGTGCACTCAGAAACTAGTATGAAGGACCTCCTCGTACTCAAGCTCACCAATACAGAGTTACTCCATATGTTCCATTTAACATATGTCTAGGTTCTCCTCGCACCTCAGCTCACCAAAGAAGAGGTCCTCCCCACTTTGAAAATGACTGATATGAAGGTCCTCCTTGTGTCACAACCAGATCAAGCAGAGTCTCTCCCTACTCCATCACCAACTATCATGGAGGTCCTCCTCATGATGAAGTTCTAACCTACCCTGAATAACTATCTCGAGGCCGAAGGGAAAATCTTCACTGTCAAAGGAAGAATTTTGAGAAGCACCAAGTTGTTATCAATCCAGTCCGTTTCTTAGATTTTAAAGTGGAATGTGACTCAATGATGGATCCTTAACCCTGATCACTTATATCATAGTCTAGGGTAGGAACCCAACATGTGAGATTTTTCATCCCCAAAGGTGATATTCATTAGATTCTCAAGTACCTCCATAGGTACATGAAAGTGGAGGAATATTTGGCTCCCTTCTAGAGTCTCACAGTGCATCCCCCTCTATCATCACTAGTTTAATTATATACCTTGAAAAGAGATCATGGAGAGTTATTCTAGGGAATGGTAGATGATGAGAACCCACCAGAATTCCCACCAATAATCACTGCCTTCACATATGAAGTAATGGGAAATATCCCATCCTACAGGGACATGGTGATTTGGATGGCATCGACTTCAAGTGATGACATAGTGAGTGGTAGCCAGTCATCTTGTACAATGTTGTCCTAGTTGTAAAGTACATCACCACAATAGTATATATCATTTCCCTTTCTAGTTCCTCAATTTTCCCTGATCAAAGAGTGGGAAAACCAAGAGATAGATCATGCTTCTGAGTAGAGAAGCCTATGGGATACCCTTGACATAGATCAGTTGTATGAGATGTTTTGGCCAATCGCTACTCCAGACTTTAACATCTTGGAGTCCCTCACCTAGGATGAAATCATGGGCTTCCATTGAACCATCTAGGTGACACATTTTTGCCTCTATATCCATCAATTGGCTTATCCAAAAATCTAGGAGCATTATGACAACCTCAGCCAACAATGTCACATGGTTGATTTAACAACACTTCTAGTGGATCAGCACCCTGCATCACCTGATTATCACCAGACCCTTTAAAAACAATGCGTTTAGAGTTTTTCCATGCTCCAAAAAATCATTGAAGAGGTGACCCCACACATTCAGATATGTGGTTGGGGGAAGTACACTGCTCTCCACTTCAGTCCCATCCTACGGCAGCCCAACTTGCCTAATAACATTGAGGAAATGCCTTCGAGCACAATCATAGTGAATATGTCTAACCTCATCACACTAAATGACAAGGAAAATTAGGTAGGGTTAAACGAAGAGGACCCACCTCCTGGGGTAGCACAACATCCAGCAAACCCTATAGGTATTTAAAATTGTTATAAAAGGTAGTTACTTGGCCTTGGAAACCCCTATTAATCAGTTCCCATTGATTGTAACAACAATAAGGGTAAAGGTTAGACTAGGAATTACAAGCAATCTGACCTATCTGATGTAGCGTAGGAGACAAAGGTTGTTCTTGACTTAGACAATTTGCTTCAAAATCTTGTAGATCAAAGGAGGTTCATTGAAGAGATTCTCTCTGAGTACCTTGTAGAGCGGAATCTGGACTATAGTGATCCTTAATACAATCCTTCCCCTCCTCCATCGGGGAAACATGGGTAGCCACAGGTCCTTCTCACTAAATTTCATCCTATCGATCTCGATAATCCTGTATAGATCGATAGGGTAGAGGCTTATGCCTATGGAAAATGAACATGGTATGCATTGAAAAATCCACCGATCTGCATGAGAACTATCCTCGAGCCCTAGCTTAGGTCATTCCTCTAGCTGCTACATAGGTCATTCCATCACCCACTCTACCAACTGCTCCATGAGACACTGATCTTGCTGATCGCACTAAAGATCCCGCCAATGCACTGGTGTTTAGGAATCCTCACTAAGACAGGGATACCCACTTAGATGATGTGATTGCTACTCTCACCACTCACCCTGAGGCCCTTAATATGTGGAAGGTGGAAATTCCACCTGATGGAAAGTTGTATCCAATAAGGGTGGATGATATGCAGACACCCCCAGATTTTGGGAATCCAACCTTATCCCCTTTTAACAGGACAAGTGACCCACTGCAGCATCTGGACCACTTTATCTCATGGTGTTGACCCATGATGGGGAATATAGTACCATAGGAGACCACCAAGATCCAGTGTTTCATACAGACATTGGAAGGGTCCACATTTTTTTGTACAACTAGTTACCCATTGGGTCCATTCCTGGTTGGGAAGATATTCATAGGCAGTTTCTTTATAAGTTCAGCTCCACCACACACAAGACAAGTATTGACAACCTTTTGAAGTGCAAACAACATCCAAATGAGTGATTCATTGACTTTTTCACCATGTGGAAGGGATTTAAGTATTCACTCGACATGTTTCTGACCCAAGAATAGTTGCTGACGATGTGCATGGGGAACATAAAGACTGAATTGGTTCCCTCTCTCATCACTCATAATTTCATAGGTGGATTATGGGATTTCTCTGACAAGGATCAACACCTAGAGAAATCCTTATAGAAGGCTAAAAAGTCACAAAAATTGCCTCCTCTAGCTCCCACAAGAAGATCTGCCATTGTAGAGGCAGATGTTTTCTTGTAGGAAGATACCCCCGGGACACAAAAATTATTACTGGTAGAGGATCATTCATAGACTCACTAAGGGAAATATCCTCAAGCACAACCTTAGGCTCAACATTATCCACCAAAAAATTTTCAGGCACCACCCCATCAATCATCATCGCCTAGGAGAGACAATCAGGCTCTAGGCCCTTGTCAAGATCTAGCCCCTCGTTAGGGATAGGCTCCCAAAGTTCCTTTCCTGGACAAGAGAAACTAGACCAACTCATTCGATGAATCTTAGGTTATTGGTTATTTCTAAAGTGATTTGGATTCAGTGATTATGATGTTTCCATAATACATGAAACCCCAGGTGGCAGATCTCACCGATCACCCTAACTAATATCCTTATCATAGAATTCTTGGTCATACTATAAAGAAATTCTATGTGTTCAAGGATTGGATCTAGGACCAAGTTGAAAATAATGTAGTCAGATTGGGTCCTACCCCGTCACAGGTGGAATGTATCTCTGTAGTGCATGACAGTGATAAAAAAGGTGAATGTAAATAGGTATCTATCCCTGGGTCTCATAAGTTTGAATATTGGCTAGCTCGTAGAGTAGTTTCTCGCACCCATTTTATCATTCATTCTCATTTGAATCATTTCTAGGCACCTAAAGTTTTTGTAGCTCCTACAGCTACTACTTCCACATTCGTATTCCATCCTTCTACTTCTCAAAAGAGAAAGCACTGACGGTGTAAGGGATAGAAAAGACCCCACCAGCGTCGAATCCATCTCAAACTCTCTAAAACTTCATGCCCCCTGATATAAGAACCACCCACAAAAATTTCCCAATATTGGAGTATTCCTAATATGATGACCAATTGTATGCCTTAGTAAATACCGTCAAGCTGGTGGAACTTTTTATGGTTCTCAGTGATTAGGAGTTTTAGGAAGGTCCTCACAATGTTCCCAGTCGACGCCATCATCAACATGATCATGGATATGTGAATCATTGGAATAATCAAGCCAGTGATTCCAGCAAAGCTATGCATGCTATCAAGATCAGATAGCAGGATCAGTGCAAAGCCCAACAAGAACAATCTTCTCATCATATCTCATCAGATTTTCTATCACCACCATTTATGCTACTCGACTAGGAAGAGCCGCCACAAACACTTTATGATGAGACACATCCATCTATGGCTAGACCTCAGTCGTCCAATAGTCAGTCAGTAGTAATTTTTCATGGTTCATCTAGTGGGAAATGAGATATCCTCAATAGTATCTAGAATCTGCCTGTCCGACCATCAACACTTGTCATACCTCTTAATTTTACCTTTCCTTATAACACAATGTTAAACTATGCTTCAAATTCCTCATTTCATGATGTTAAAATATAAAGGATCCCATCCTGCATGGCATTGAACCACTACCACATCTGAGCTACAAGATGTAAAACTTCACAGCACCAGTGTCCTTACTGTATGATATTAAACTGCATAGAATTCAAGAACTATGTGTGGCTTGATTCCCATACTTATGGGTTATGTAGGAATGCACATAAATTTTTTCTTCAGGTCCATACCTGGGTTCTTCAACCTTTAAAGGATATGTTGTGTGGTATTGGACCTCCTAGGCCCCATTCATGTCAGGTTTATCAATCATCCATGCCACACATGTCTATCTGAGACAACCCTCTTACTAGTATAAACTCTATGACCTTAAACTAGGATCTAATGGTCTGAATTATATGACCTTAAACTAAGAACCATATTCATCCTAGCTGAATGACATTAAACTGCACAACATTGATGGTCCTTTACGCATGACCTTAAAAGGAAAGTGCCCCTGTGTCCTTACCACATGGCGTTGAACTGTACTACATTAAAGAACTACATGTGTCTTGATTCCCATCGTTATGGGATACATAGGAATGCCCTGTAATTTTGCCTTTGGGTTCTTCAACCTTTTTTTCCCTTTGGCCTCTCCAATGGTCTAAACTCTATGAACTTAAACCAGGAGTTCAAGTCTAATCATCACTACTCCAAACTATGTGCATGACCCCTTAGGAGTATGTGGTATGGAAACATGCCTCCTTGGTCCTCATTGACATTGGGTTCATCACCTTGCTATGCTATGTATATTCATTAGAAAAGAACCCAACAGTCCAAGCAGAATGACTTTAAACTATGTGCGAGTTCTTCTTGGGAATGTGTGATGTAGTGTGGGCCTTACTAGCCCTAATTCACATTGGGTAGCTTCATGAAATTGCACCGTATATTTTCACTTCAAAAGTCTCATCCCTATGGTCCAAACTATATAACCTTAAACTAATATGCCTTGGTCTAAGAAATATGAACTTATTTTTTTTTGTAATTTTAGGAACTTTTACCCTGAGTCCAACTGTATCATCCCACTCATACACTCTGACATGTTAGGGTGTGAGACTTGGAGTGTTAGATTCTGCATGGACATCATTTCAATCCATTTCTATGCTTCACATCTCTCCTTATTTGGAACCCCAATATTTTCCACATCTGAAGGGACCCCCTAATGGAATGGTTCTTGAACACAGGGCTCACCTACCATTTTGGGCCAATGCCTCAGAAGACTTCATACAACATTTTGAGATAGGTCTCATGTTTTCGAACTGGTCAATGGTCAACCCTCATTTGTCTATCCTCATCCCAGGTAACATGACATGGATTTTGTGTCCTTGAACATGGGCAAGATCTATCCTACATCATTACGCCACCCTCATTGTATTCTAGATATCATGAATTGTGATTCACATCCTCTACTTCCCTACATTCTAGTGGAATTTTAACACCCATGGTGTTGCCCCTCCGTGCATCTACAAACATCAATCAGGAAGGTCAGTATCACTGGGACTTCCCCATATGATGTTTCCTTACCCTTTATATGCACTTACATGTGATGTGAAAATCCTGAAATTATTTCCTATTTCTCACATTGAGCATGAATCATGTGGGTTTGAGAGTTTTGGTAGGGTTTTTACCCACATAGGAGAGATGCACGATTCCACTGATCTGAATTCTATGAACCTAAACTAAGAACCATACAGTCCTAACTTCATGTCTCCAAACTGTATATCATCATCATGATGTTCTATCCTAAGAGGGAATTACTTCCGACACTGATCTACTACCTTCCCATAATCAAGAACTAAGTATGATTACCATATTTATGGGATACGTCGGAATGCCCAAATATTTCATTCTTAGGCCTAGCCTTAAATTCAAACTTTCATCCCCTTGGACAGATTCTTACCTTGGGAGTGTATAGTGTGGTATGAGACTTCTAGGCCTTGTTCACATCGAGTTATTTTGCTACACCATAAACCCCCTTTTGGATACCCCCCACCAGTGTCCTCACTGCATGATGTTAAACTAAACAGACCAGTCCTGTCATACGACCTTAAACTATGACATCATCGTCCTGGTCGCATAATGAAAAAAGGCATGACATTATAGTGTTATCTTCTGAGAGGACATCACCCTTGGAACTTGTCATATACTAGGCCACCTTTCAAGAACTATATTTGACCTGATTCCTATAACGACACTTGAACTATCCAACATGGTCCGGTCCCTCTCTATGTGTATGTTCCAGACCCACATGGGGATATTTTTGTCAAGAACTATGTGTGGATTGATTCCCATACTTATGGTATATGTAGTGACGCCCAAACATTTCATATTTGGGCCCAACCACAAATTTACTTCTCCTTCCTTTTCTATTAGGCCTCATTCATAGAAGACATGTCTCCTTCATCCACTCATATCGGTTGTTACTTCCGTTAATGTCATACTGATGTTTTAGGGCCCATCTTAAAAGTCTCACCAGGAAAATATGGCATAGCTTTGGGCCTATTTGGACCCATTCATGTTAGTTTTTTATGAAATCATGCTACACATACCCATTTTATACACCCTCCTTTGGTCTAAAATCTATGACCTTAAACTAAGATATAACATCCTCAATGCATGACTTTAAATTGTGACCCTACCCTAAACAAGTTCAGGATTCCCCATGATACTTATGGGATGATTTAGCCTCCTCATCAAAGAGTATTTCTTCAAATTTTGGTATTCTAACAAGTTGTGTTCTACAACTACATCTGGATTGATTCCCATCCTCATGGGTTATGTATAAATTCCTAGTAACTTTTTCTTCGGGCCCATCCATAGGTTTTCCTTGGAAATATATGGCACAACATGGACTTCCTTGGTCCTCATTCATGTCAAGTTATAATAGTTGTGTCATATGTATTACTTTGGAGGTACTCCCCCTTCACATTTAGTTGCATTATGATAAACTATATTACTCTCAACATCTTAGCCACACGATGATAAAAGGTGTGGTGACCATCATCCTTACTGCATGATGTTAAACTACACAGAATTATAGAACAACATCCATCTTGATTCTCATCCTTATGGGATACATAGAGATTCCATTTTTTTTTATTTGGGCCTAGCCATAGGTTCATAAAACTTTTTACCAAGCTCCTTGACCTATCTCTCTCAAGTAACTCTCTCTCCTTGAGAAAAGTTTCTAATCCCTCTACCTTATATGCCATGTTAACATGATCAGATGTGCTCTGGCATATAACCTATGGTGTAGGATTCCACATGGAAATTATCTCATTCAATCACCATGTTTCATGTGTTTTATTTGGATCTCCATTATCTTCCATGTTTTAAGGGACCCCCCCTAACGACATGGTGCCTATACATAGGGCTCACCTACCATTCTAGGCCAACTCCCCATAATACTTTGGGTGACATTTTGAGATAGGTCCCACATTTCAAACATGGTTAGTGGAAAACCCTCATTTATCTTTACCCATCATAGGTAACATGATATGGATGATATGTTGTTAAAAATGGTCATTAGTTATCCTCTATTTTCACCCCAACCTCATCGTGTCCTAGATATCAAGCACTGTGATTCACAATTTTGAACCTCCTCTTGTTCTGAAGGAACTCCAACACACTCAGTGTTACCTTTCCATGGACTTGTTCATGTTGAGTAAGAAGGTAAGAATCATTGGGATATCCTTAACCTGACTTCTCCATTCCCCTACTGCGTGATTTCATGTGTCATGAAAATACTCTCCATTCCTCATTTCCTGCGCCGATCATGGCTCATGTGGGATTAGAAGTTTTAGTATGATTTTCACACACCTTGAAGGGATACACAATCTCATGGGTCCAAAATCTATGAACTTAAACTAATATCCTCTCTATGGTACTCTTAGGAATATGTTGTGTGGTTTGGTGCGAGCCTTTGTCCCTTATTCACATCAGGTTTCTCAAACCACCATGCCACATCTATATTCCTAAAATACATTTCAGTCCCTATAATCCGAGATCATACTATTTTAAACTATACATCTTCTAAATTACTATATAAGTATTGATTCCCATCCTTATAGTATATATAGTGATGCCCAAACATTTCATCTTTCGGGCCCAGTCACAAAAGTCCTTCAAACCTTCGACCCCTTGGCCTTGATCATAGTCCAAGATCCACGACCTTAAACTATGTGAATCTTATCTTAAGGTATCCATGTGATATGTGGGATCCTTTGGCCCTCATCCACAACATGTTTTATCCCTTTCATGTCACATGTATATCCTTATAATGACAATTAATATTTTCCCCTATGTCCTTATAATAGTCTAAGAAACATTAATTTAAATTGTATGAGATCTTCGTTAGGAATGAACATGTTGTGTGTGTGGTCCTCCTTGGTCCTCATTCACGTCAATTACGCTACACCACATTTTTCCTAGTTTAAATTTATGAACTTAAACTATGAGCCTCATAGGGGTTTGTGGTATAGAATTGGGTCTCATTGGCCTTCATTCATGTCGGGTTTTGTCCCTCACCACATCACATATACCCCTTTTCCATCTATTCCTTGATATTTGTATGGTTCCCAAGACTCTTTTGGATCATTCACATTGGGTTAATCTCCTATATACCATGAAAACATTCTAGGAATAGGCATTTTAGTCTATACAACATGCCTTTAAAATGTTGTCTAGAGTCCAATAAGTATAACCTTAAACTATGTTCAACGTCCCAGTCACATGATATTAAACTGCGAGACATGTCCTGATCACACGACGTTAAACTATACCATGCATAACCCTCAATGTATGTTGTTAAAATACGTGTTAATCATCATAATTTTCATGACGTGAAACTGAAAAATATCCCAGGCCCTCACCTAAGAGGTGATATCCCATAGTGTTGGTCATCTACTACGTTATTCACACCTTTAGCTATCACTTGGCATCCGAGGTGATGTTCACCTGGAAGATAGTTTTGATCTTTGTTCAGGCTGATATTCCCACACTAATTTTTTCTAATCCATGGTGGTGTAATTCAGAGAGTGTTGGAACCCATTTGAACATTCCACCACTCTACTTCCACACTTTGTGTTCCCCTTATTCAGATCCTCATCCTCTTCCATGTCTAAAGGGACTCCCTAATGAAATTGTTCATCACCCTATAGCTCACCTACCATTTTGGGAAAACACCCTATAAGACTTTGGATGACATTTCTAGACAGGTCCTTCATTTCGAACAAGGTCAACAGTTGACCCTCATTTGTTTTTCCCCATTTTTGGCTAAGAAATATGGATGCTGTGTTGTCAAACATGATCAGTAGTTATCTTATATCGTGACACCACTCCCATTGTGTTCTGAATTCTGGGTATCATGATTCACACTCCTCAACCCCTTTGTTCGAATGGATTCTAATTCCCCTAGAATTATCCCATTCATGCACTAGAACACATTGAGAGAAGAAAATTGGATGTTCTGAGAGCCCTGTTCTCCAGTCACAACCTCTTTTAGCCCAATTTCTCTTGTTGGTCAATCAACAATATAAAACCCTGATTATTTGATGATTATTTGACACTCTCATACAATGTGAATGATTATGTGGTCATACCTTGTTTCTCACACCAGGCATGAACCATGTGAGCTTAGGGATTTATAATCAGTTGTTTCACAGATGTGATTGAGATGTAATAATTAAAGAAAGCAAAGGTGTGTTCATGAACATAGGTGTATCAAAGGTAATACATTTTTATTCAATTCAGAAAAACAAAACCCTTACGGATCCTCCCCTTCAATGGAGAACTTTAGCTCTGCTTCCCTTTGGTGTGTGGCTTCTAGGATCCACTGTCATCTCCTAAGCTTCCTTTATTCATCTTCGACCATAGGGTGAAGTTCATCAGCCCTGATCTACATTTGGGCTTGCTCAACTTGGAGATTAGCCGCTTGACAGTTCTATAGCTCCAGCTACTCTTGAGCCTCCACTAGCTGACTAGTTCCGATTGAGTGGTGGAAAAGAAGTAATGCTCATTAATTTGTTATTATAGACACTAAATATCCTATTCGACCTCCTAGAACTTACAAATGTTATCATATTTTTCTTAGAACTAGGCAGTGTCCAGATGATGACTACTTTCCCGTATCATTTTAGAAATGTAGTCTTAGATCTGCATGTGTAGACCTTGAGTGTCTAACCCTACAATGCAGAGGAAATGCATCCAAGTGAAATGCGACCCCATTTGGATCATCCATCAGGACTCTGGGGTTTTGTTGATGAAATGATTAATCAAATTCCATGAAAGACGTCAGGTAGAATAGCTATCCTCAATCGCCTCATAATTATACTCATTCAACTCTTCTGGATCAGTAGGTTTGTACTATGGGAATGCAGCCAAGAATTCAATGGTGGGGTCTTCCTTTAGAATCATGTATGATGGATCAGGATCCATATCATGAGGTTGATCTTCATCACTTGATCCCACCATGATAAGGTAATCCCCATTATCTCCACCAGTAGCATCACTCGCAATTATGATTGATTTTTCACCAAAAGCTATAGCCTGGTCAACTTGGACACCTGTCTCCATACAAACCGACAACCCCATCAGGAAGGGATCCCCGAGTCCTCTAACCATCCTTACTAGTAGAGCACCCGCTACTTCAAGGACTGTTTATATGAGGATCATGTCAGTAAATCTGGATGAGTAAAAAAAAAGTATGACTCTATGAAGAAGAATACTTATAGAGATCAAGCAATGGTTGTTCATGCTCCTGATTTATTATTGTCAGAATGCTGGGATGTGGCCCCTATATATGATTGAAGGCTCCGGGGATTCTAGGGTGGCCTCCCTACCTTCCTCAATGTCGATTATACTTGTAGGTGTTTCTTCCCTAGGCATGGGCTCCAATGATTGGTCTTCTACGCCCACTGATATTTCTTAATCCCCATCAGTAGGGGTCTCTTGTGCAAGATTCTCCCATATAGAATAGATTTCAGTTCTAGATGAACATGATGGAGGCGATGGCACAAAGTAATGGGTTATAAGTTACTTCAAGAGCTTCAAAAAAATCATCCTAAGGAAGTGTCCTATGAGGTTGCAACCTCACCTTCCTCTAGAGGGATCCCTTTTTTGGATTCTTCCCACCAAGAGTCACCTGATTCTTCAGGTAGGGGAAAGAACCTCCTTAGCTCAGCCAATGATAGTTGTAGATAGGAGTTCAGATCTAGTAATACTTTCACCCGATCCATCATTGGATGCATAGTTCCTTGAGAATACACTAATTCCTCCATCTTGGACATGTACTACTCCCTCTCTACCAAGGATACAAGAAAACCGACTTTGGCATGAACAATGCCCGAAAGATCCATCCCAAATTGGTTAAGGTGATCCCACATTTTGTGAGGATTAAGGAATTTATTTTTGATGTACTAGGTTTCCCAAGCCTCAAGGTAGACAACATCCTCAGTTATATCCATGAAACATAGCTACTTCTCATGATCTTGGGTAGGTATTCTGTGGAACCCTCTTGGTGGTTCCCCTTTATTCCGAGTTTTCCCAACGGGGACCATAGGCCTGCTACTGATACTCTTTTTCCACTTATGGCCGGTGCAAACCTTGGAACTATTGGCTATACTACTGCAGCTCCTCCATCATGATGTGAATTATCCCTACCAACACAACATACTCTCGTCACTGTTTGGTCCCAACCTCGAGGTATAGGGGCCACCCACTCATTAGCTTGAATGACCCACTATTTCAGCTTTTCCCCTAGTTTGGAAGCCTCCTAGATCTTTATGTACATCTTGACTATCCCATAGGTGGTAGTGGGTGGAGGCATCTCATTCTACATATTTCCATATTACCACATGAACTTGAGCTAGAGATTCCTCATCACACATGGGTGATCTTCATGTTGTACCCCCAGGTACAACTTTAGAGTCAGCCTCTATAGAAATCTAAACTGACTCGTGAATCGATGCGGGGTGTATGGTTCAAAGATCAGATCAAAATCCACCTACACCACTAGTACTCCACCTAGAATGGCTAAGAGATATGACTGATGCTCTTAGGTTCCCATTCCGTCATCAGTGAATACTCCTGTCAACAAAGGTAATGGATGGAAGTTGAATTCATCTTCCTTCCAAATCTTGTTCAGCACCGATGTCAAGTTTAGATTGAATATAAAAATTACTGTAACATTCAGAATTTCCATTCAAAAGTTTGTATTAGGAGGGGATATGAGATTTAGGTATTCATATCCCCCCATGTGCACCTCCAACCAGCCATACAGGAAGTGGAGCGGTCCACACATACAGAGTGACTTCTTCCCCTCACTGATGTTCCAGGGCACCCTATACAGCTTCACCGACACCAAGACACTAATTTTGATGCACTTCCCAATTTAAAACATCACCACCATGAAAAACGTTGTCATCTATGATACCATATGAGAATCTCCCACTGGCATAATCCACCCACAAATGAGTGCCGATGTGAACCTAGATAACCTAACAATCAGTTTCTGTATGGTGTTGATGCTGGATCCCCATAGCTTCTATTGCCTATCCTCTAGTATCCTCCTATAAGAACATTCTATACCTCACTGAGTCCCTATCAAGAAAGTGTGAGGCCTAGTGGGAAGTTTCTTGGGCGCCTCCTCCCCCTTAGTAGGCCTCTCTATAGGAAAGTTAGGGAAATGACCAAACCACTCCTTAAAGTGGATGTCCCTTATCACATGCTTATCTTTATTTACACCCAACACCAAATTAAGCAGTGTCTTAACTAGGCATGTCATCTACTCTAGATCCTCCCATTTGTTTTTCTCTGGAAGAAACTCATCATACATGGCCCCTGAGATAAATATCCCATCAATATGATAGAGATCCCAGAGACTGATACCTAACTCCCCATGATACAGATGGAAGGTGTTGGTCCTCAATGACCATCTGCTCAACAGTTCTAGAATTATTTCCTTTAGTTTATAAACATGGAATTGGGTATCCCATGATTCTTCATACATACCTAATCACCTTAGATCTTCTCCATATTATATATAGGATTCATATACCTGGTAGGCCCAGGCCCATTCCTCTATAAAGTTGCTGCCCCGACGCAGGTCCCAATCATCAATCCATCCTTTTTTTGGGTTCCCTAACCCCACCTATAATATTTTCAGGTATTTTTGTAGAGATGACTCTAGCTCCAATGGTCTCTCATAAATGTCATTGAGAGTTCGTAGAGACAGTCTGCTATTAAAGATGAATGATCCTTCTAGGTATGGCTTTAAGTAGCCCTGTGCCACTGGTATTGACCCAACGTACCTCTAAACCAGTAAGATGGTTCATCCCTGATTTCCTCTAGGATGAAGACATCATCTGTCATACTGAAGTCATATAATGAAAAACTCTTACACATGGGGTAGTCCTAATGAACTTCTTACAGTAGCTCCAACAATGATTCATGATTAGAATGGCTCCGAACATACTCCCTGATCATGAAATTATTCATCATATCTTCCCTTTGGGAAACATTCATAAGGATCTCCTGAACAGCTTCCTGAGAAGCCATGGATTCGGGACTTAGTCAATTTTTTTGAATTCCCTCACAAATTTCATTTGTGAAGAATGTTCATGGAGCACCATATCATGAATCCATGTCTAACTCTACATCTATCACAGAGCAATAGAGGATCATGATATTTTGGTTCACTAAGAAGTGTTTATAGTGCAATGTCCTAAGGAACCCGATCCGTGAAGATCATTTGCGGGGAGGATTTATTCCTGAAAATGGATCCCAAGAACAATTATTCACGGAGGTAAAGTATGGAAAATGGGCCCCTCACACCCTATTTATAGGCGGTGACTGGACGAACTTCATGACGACCTTTCCCAGCGCGCATCACGCATCCTCTATCGGGAGCCTGCTTCACAATCTTCTAGTTTTTAGTAACTTACCCTCAGAATATAACCATCCTTTTCCCATCATCTCCCATTTTGAGGGGGGGGGGGGTGCATTTTTTGGCACCAAAATACATTCCCTAGGACAAGTTGAGCAAGTCCATGACCGGTTGAGATGAAATCTAAGCTCAATATCCCAAAAAATCATCAAATTGGTCTACCTCGCAAAGCTCTTTCCCATATCCATTAGCCCTAGAGAAGTAGCGAGGCAATTGATATAAGGCTCCATGAGGGCGACAAGCCCCATTAATATTGTGAAGAAATTTGATAGAAGGATTCATGAGTCCAATGAATCTCGCACTACTTTTTTAAGATCACGAATGCTTTACAGTATACCTCCGAGCACTACAAAGCCCCTTTTCCTATAAATAACAAGCTCCCCCCTCTCAAAACAAGTTGTTACCCGACATTTCACCTTCTGATCTCTCATTTCACAGAGCACCTTGAGCATTGTGAAATCCACCACAAATGGATCTCCCAAGGTATTGGAGTATTGGGAAACCCACTTTCCCTTATTATTATTTACCCCTAACTATGGTAGGAATTCCCTTCATGAAGGCCTATATCCTTCATGGAGGAGGCATGCACTTTAGGTTACTCAAGGATTTACGGAGGATTAATCCTTCACGAAGTACTCTTTCCTTGATCCAGGGATTTATTCCAAGGCAGGGTCATCCTGCTTCGTGAAGCCCCATTCTTCATGAATCCCTTGATCTCAAAAAATCACATAAGATTCATGAATCACATCTTAGCGAGGACCCTAATTCACGATACCTTCATCTGTGCGGCCCTCCAAGATAGTACACAGTGATTTCTTGGTCCCTCATGTGGTGTCCCTTATTTCGATTCAATACCTAGTGATTTTTTTTCATAGGCATGCTAATGGATATTGCTTTTTTTTTTCATAGATACACTAACATGGACCCCACTATCGAACACTTCTACACCTCACTGCCATCAAGAATATTTGGTGCCTTCCCTTCCCCAAGTGTGGGTGGGTATTAGTTATGTAAGTCCAAGGGGTGATGAGTGAGTCCTCATCGTTTGTGCTATAGGATGTTAAAATACCTAGTTCCATTATCCTCAACACATGATGTTAAAATATAGCCTCACCCAATTAAATGCACATGGGGTTCCCTAACTAGGACATTTTCTATGCCTGCTCATATCCATAGGAGTGAGATCTTCCTCACATGGAATGAGACCCTCCTTGCATGGAATGAAATTTGTCTGTGGGGAAGGGTAGCCATCCTGGTATAATACTATAGATTTTATTACAATAGATAACACCCTTTAACCTCTTTTACTCCTCTAAATAAAAATATCAGAGAGGGGATAGTCATAAGGGACTGTCAAAACCCCATCCATCTCCCTTTTTTCTTTGTCTCCATGGGACGCTCTTATGCGTAAGACCTACTCCATCCCTTGTGGATGTATCTTTCATGACATGACCATATGGTCTATTGATTACTCTTATTTCTCACACCGAGCATGAATCTTGTGGGCTTAGAGGTTATTAGTGACTGTGAAATCCCTCTTCCAGGCATCCATCTTAGAGTAAGCCCCAACTTCCACCTTCACATGCCGTTAACCATTCATAATCCCTGAATTACTGAACTGCATGGGTTTTGATCCCTTTCTTCTAAATAGGGTATATAGGAAGCCTCCACAAGGTTCAATCCTAAATATTGGTAAATTTGGTACCCTCCTTTTAGGGGTGAACCTCATAGATCTCAATATCCACCATCATCCAATTCCATCCGGGTATTTCCCTTGAGCCACTATATCTTGGGAGGATCATTCCCCACCTGGAGGTCACATCACCTTTGGGTCCAAATGGATAGCTTAAATGTTTAAGACCCAAACCAAATTCTTGGGACACCTCTTCTGGTATAGGTCCCAATTCCCCTTTCATAACTATGTGGACTTTGATTCCCAACCAATCAGGATGCATAGGAAACCTCCCTGAGGTTCAAGACCAACACCATCTTCTTCACGTTGGTTCACTATTTTCCTTACCACATGACATTAAACTGAAAATAATTCAACTATTATATGGACTTTTATTCCCAACCAACTGGTATACGTAGGAAAATTTCTCTAGGTTCAAGCCCAAAAATCCACAACAACCCATCCATTTTCTCTATTTCTCCCAATTCATTTACATCCATCCTGATTCTAGCCCTAGCTGCCATATCCTGATAGAATCATTCCATCCATCTAGGCCATATCAGTACATAATTCCCATTCACCCACATTTTCACTGGTCCTAGGAGAATTCAGGTAGTCTCAGTGTATATTCCCCACACAATCCAACTAAGAGAAATCCTGTTACGATGGGAGGTCTTAGTGCATAATACCTACACCATACAAAAAACTACATGGGTTTTGATCCCTATATTATAAATAGGGTATGTAGGAAGCCTCCATGAGGTTCATTCCCAGCCAATGGTATAACTTGGTGTCCCCCTCATTAGGGTGAACCTCCCCGATCCACCCTCAGTGGTTTCCAGATCAACCTTTATGGTGTGAAGCCTTCCATTTTTAGGGTACACCACTCTTAGGTTCATCCTCATAGGGCATTATAATCTATCCATTTGGTAAAAAATTTAGTCCTTCTATCCTAGAGATGTACCTATATGATTCACCTTTACAAGTGTTCTGATCAGTCCATTCCATCTCCACAAGATGTTAATATTGTAGCCCTCCATCCCCACAAGATGTTAAAGTCACAACATGCCCCGTGTTAAACATGGGACGCCAATTGAAAACCTCAAAATACATGACTTTGGAATAAGATAACCTACAATTGATGTGATATTCCTTGGGTTTCTTCACCCTTGAGAAGCCCTCTTATGGAGAAGATTACTCGTGACCAATGTTCTAGCATCCAGACATGCCACTGATTCCCAACGTGACTACTTCCATGATCGAAGGTTTCTACCCTAACTTGACCCTTTGGAATGTCCAAATAGAATTATCATAGTTAAACAACATCCACAAAGATATGGAATCAATAATTAGTTTCATAAACAATGTCTTAATATATAAGGAAGACCTAGACTAGGCAAAAAATTCTGATGAGGATTCCATGGAAGGAGAGACCGACATCCCATCATCCCATTTCAATGAAGGAGAATACATATTTGAATAAGTGTTAAAAGCTTCCCACCTTTGGAAAGCAAGAATGCGGGGAGACAAATGCAACGACAACATGCGACAATGCATGAGCTAGTTTTTACCTGACAAAAAGAATAAAAAACATCTATGTTGTTACTTTATAAGGTAATTCAACCACACTAAAAGATATTAAAACAATGGAGTACAAATATTTACATTTAAAATAAGAAACTAAATCCAATAAAATCATATTATAACAAATCTAGGTTTAAAATAGAAGTTTAAACTTTCCAAAATATTTTTATTAAACCAAAGTTAGAAAATATTACTTTTAATTATTTGAAAAACAAAAATTTTCTTGAAAATATTTGAAAACAATATCACAAGATAAATTCATATTAATAATGTAAAGTAAGAACATTATCCAAATATAAAAATCTGCACAAGATTCAATATGATAGAGTCAAGGAACATCATCTCAATAAACAGATCAATCAAGAGTACCAATCAATCAAACAAGGCAACTCTAGTGCCAAGTAGTGACAAAAAACACGATCATGTATCGAGTATCAAGTATAAGGATGTCATGGGTACAACATAGATATATTAGTGATTCCACCATAGTAAATACAATTAATAAATCATGACCAATCATTGGTCTTACATCTAGTCTCATAGGTCTCATGAAAACCAGTTCCATGCACACTAACTTTTCTAGCTGTATGTTTATAGCCTGAACCTATCATGTTTTCTATGGATCCACTAGATGAGATGTGGGTCCACTAGAAAGGAATATGTCTAGGTCATCACATCTAACTACCCAGGTTCCCATGGCCATTCAAATAGGTGAGTGAGATAATAGGGTTTTAAGGATTAAAAAGGGGACCCTTATCGATATCAATCATGGGATCATTCTTTCAACATTTAAATCATGTGATTATTACCAAAACATTTTAATCATGGGATCATGCCCTCAGTTCACATCTCACTCTCACCCCCCAAATCCCTCAAGTGAATAATTCTTTTTTAAAAACCCATCAATGGTAAGTATAATAATAAATTAATCCACATTAGGGGATTAAAACAATATATGATCATCATAAAGTGCTAATCAGGTCATCAAGAAATATCAATTTCATTTCAAAACATTTTCTTCAAAATCAATATTCAAAAGGTTAACCATACCCACTTCCTTTCACAAATAATCATCAAAACTCCAAACGAGACTTTAAACCAACCATTATTTTCAAATAAACACTTAGTCTTAAAAAAGGAATATTTTTAATTTAAAGGCTTGAAGTCATTTCAAAACATGGGTCCACCCCCTTTTATTTTCATGTGAACAAATACCTCATTTAAAATCATCCAAGAATTCCCATTTAAAAACCAGGGGTAAATAATAAAAGAGTGATCATGGTAAATTCACAAATTTAGGCATTTGAAATATTATATAAGGCATTTCATATATCAATCGATTTTATAAAAATCAAATCATTTCACTTTAGAAATAAAAAATGGGCCTAAGCTACCACTTTAGACAAAACAACCTTAAAAAGATATTTGAAAAGAAAAAAAAATTAACATGAAATTCAATAATTAAAAAACAATTAGAGGGATCAAGATCACAATCCATTTTATCTATGCCATGTTTAAATCAAATAGGTGAGGTCTAAAGAAGCTTTCATGAGGAAATTCAAGATCAAAATACATGAACATATATTAAGAAGAAAAAATACATGTATATGAATTCTAAATTAGTAATGATTTATAATAGGAAGTAAAAGAATATAAATTCATACTTGGAATATCTCAAAAATAATCCATAATGAATCCAAGATGCGTTGACTCTGTTGGTGATCATTAGGTCAAGGAATGAGGATCTCGATAGAAGTAATCAAAGATCCTAGTGATCGCACAACGATATAACATATATTATCACAATCATACTTAAAAATTACACTATTTATGGATTTTAGTATCCCATTATTAAATAATTTTTATCACTCAAAGTATATTTTGAATTAATATGTTTAAAACATGATTAAAAATATGAAATTTCACAATTTTCCAATTTTACAGCAGTTCACTGTTTTTATCATAAAATTATATACAATAATTAAACTATGAAAATTAATTTTTTTTATAATTATATAATCATTGTTATTCAATTCATAAAACTGGACCAAAGGCTAGATCTAAAAACTAAAGGACCAAAAGAGGCCCACAATCTGAAGAAATTCCGGGCGAGACAAATTGGACCCACATGTAGTGATTGGGCCATAAACTGGGATTAGGACCTCCAATAGGGCTTATTACACCTCTATTGGATAGTGAAATAAAATAAAAATACATTAAAATAATATAATGTAATTATTTGGTTACTAATTCATTTAACTATCTAGATTAATTTGAGGGATAAAGTCTTCCATGAATAGTCACATAGTTCCTTAGACACTTGACTTTTTTTTGTAGAAATTTTGATGTAATTGTACATAAAATCACTCATAATCCTCATAATAAAATGTTTCCTGACAAGTGGGTAATATAAGAAGATTTTGGATGTGTTTATTCAATATTTATGGTTTCCTCTCCTTCCATGGAGTTCTAAACTCCTTTTGATCACCAATGGAGGAATGTGATGTAAATAATGAGCTTCATGTTTTTATTATTTGAATGATATTTTAAATTAAAAGATTTTATATTGTTTTTATTCATCCTATATTATTATTTAATTGATTTATTTACTGTTATTTCATACTCAAATACATTTTATCATGTTTGGGGGTACCTATTCATGTAATATTTTACACACCATTCGCCACTTCTTCTACTCCCTTTCAATTTTAGTGTTTATGTGGTTCATATTGCAAGATAAAATTCAAATAAACACTTATAGGACCATGAAAATTTATGTCATGGAATCACACTAAAATAACATACAAAATTGGACAACATGGTGAGTTCTTTGTGTGTTTCCCTGGTGAGTTTTAATTATGAAGTTGAACAAAAATCGCCCAATCATCAATGATAATCAGTGAATCATTTTATGTTTCCGAATAAACCTCAGGAGGTATCCAAGTATAAAATTAGTAACATTATGGTTTTAGGTGTTACAAACCAGTTATTAGATTATCTAAACCTGATCTCTTGAAGTGATGAAGGATGAGTATCATGATATTTCCCTTGGTTGATCATGCTTAATAAAATCTATCAATTTTTACCTCCTTTTTTCACTTTTTTATATATGTTTTCCTCTTAAATATAAAAAACCATGTTCAATTAAATACAATTTATATTTTTTAATAATCAAAACCTTATTTAAAATTAATGATCTAAGGCTCTGTCAAGAGATGACCTAGGGTTCTTTCTATACTATAGAAATTCTAGTAAAAATAATTTCTAATTTGATGTGATCGACAACATGATAATATATAAATCCATTTCCAGGGATCAAAGATCATTTTTTTTTCAATTTGATTTCATTACTTTACTTTTTTTTCTTACTCCTTTCAATATTTCCCCCTTACCTTTTTTTGGGTTTTTTTTTGTTTTTTCTCTCTCTCTATCTCTCTTATCTTATCTCTTGTTTAGTAAAATAGTTTTATCTTATTCTAGTTTATTTATTTTCCTCTTAATATTTGATTTTTTAATTATTCCTAAATAAAAAATAAAAAAAAACAAAACATCATTATTGAATGAAAAGATATGGAAAAGAAAAATTACTTGAAATTGACCCAAAATTTGAAAAGATATTCCACTCATAAATTAGGTATTCTAGAGTAGAAAAATATAGTAGCACTGAGGAGACTATTATGGAACCTCATGTTTTCATAAACCTTCTAAGAGTCAACCAAATCAAACCCTAGAAAACATGGCTATAAATAATAAAACTTTAAAAGAACCAACCACCCCTAATGTGGAGTACCAACCTAAATAGATATAATATCCTGAGGAAACAGCCAAATTTGAACTAAGATCAAGAATCATCCACCTCCTTATTAAATCACATGGAATTCCTAGTAATAACCCTCACAAACATCTCAAGTAGTTTCACATTGTGTGCTCCACCATGAAACCACAATTGTGTCTGAGGACCTCATAAAGTTTTGGGACTTCCCTTTCTCTCTTGACAGTGTGGCCAAATACTGGATATAATATATGGATACCACAATTAGGGGCTAGAATAAACTTAAATGACTCTTTATAGAGAATTTAATCCCTACCTCCTAAACTATATCTATTAAAAAATAAATCTATGGTATTAGGAAATCATAATGAGATACCCTTAATGAATAACAAGAGATATTTAAAATACTTTTTTCAAGTTTTACCCACCACCAAATTAGTGATAAATTTATAATTCAATAATTTTATAAGGGAATTTTCCCCAAAAATCATGAAATTATAGATTCTATAGTTGGTGGTTCCCTATTTGATAAAACTTTGACTGCCACCTGAGGCTTAATAGAAAATATTCCTTAAAAGGAACAATAATTTTGTACAGAAGCAATTTTACCCACTTGTGGAGTTTATGAGGAAACTCATTCATACCTATAAAAAAGGTTGATAATAAACTTGATAAAATTCATTCCCTTATAAGGAAATTAGCTAAGGATCAAGGTAATTAACACTCTCTACCCATTCCATTGCATTGTGGTATTTGTTCTAAGAGAAGAAATTTCTTTGATAAGTTCCCCCAAACTTCAGGATTCATTTGAGTGTTGTACAACATTATTTCTTGGGTATAAATTTCAACAAGAACCACCCTTAAATTAAGATAACTTCAGGAAAAAGACAAACCCTAAGTGAAAATCACAACCAAAATACTGATAAATAGGAAACTCAGGCTACCTCAAATAGAATTGATATCAACAAGGACAAGGTATGTGACCTTATTATCCTTAACTATCTTGAAAAAATACTCCTCCTCAAAAATATGAACCAAGCCATGAGGAAATGGTGAAGAAAATGGAATCCTGAAACCTCCAGTTATAACAGACCATGAGATCGGATATTCAAGACCTATAAACTCAAGTGGTACAACTGGAAAACACCATCAGTGAGATTTGGATGAATGGTTCTATAAAACTACCATACCAACCAATTTCCAATCCTAAGTATAAGGGTAATATATGTGATATCACACTTTTTAGTGGAAAATAAATTTATCCTTCCAAATATTCTACCCAATGGATATTTCCTCCTCTTGAAAATTATCTTTCTCTACCCTCAAAAGTGTCAAGTGAAGAAAAAATAAAATAGAAAGGGTGACAAAGTTGTAATTGAGGATTACCCTAAACAATAAATTACTCTAACCTTTACCCAAAGACTCTATAAATACAATAAAATATTTTATAATTAAATTTATAAAGATATCATGAATACATTTAAAAAGGTACAAGTTAACATTCCTCTCTTGGATGCAGTTATAAAAATTCCTCTCTATGCCAAATTTCTTAAAACCTTTTCACCCATAGATGATGAATAAAGAGGAATGAGAGAGTTAACCTTGGAATCAATGTCTAGGCCTTAATACAACCTGATATTCCAACCAAATTAAAGTATCTAGGACCTTTTAAAATACATTTCACTATAGGGGATACTTTCTTTTATGATATAATGCTTGATTTAGGTGCTTTGATTAATGTGATGCCGTAGTCTATGTATAATTATTTTTAGGTTTGAGCGCTTCAACCAATAGGCATCATCGTAAAAATTTCCAAATGGATCACAAAAAACCCAACATGAGCAATTGAGGATGTCCTCATGTGAGTAAAGAATATCATATTCCCTACACACTTCTACGTTCTTGAGATGGAATATTCATGGACCCAAGGACAGCTCCTTTCATACTTGGAAAGCCCTTACTTAAAATAGAAAATACAACCATCAATGTTCATAATGGTATTATATCCATGGAGTTTGGGATATAAAAGGTAAGTTTCAATATACTTTATACTACTAAACACCCTGTTGAGGAGCACTACAATATTCCTATATATTCAATGGAAGTGCTCTCTAATGACATACACACAACATTCTCTCCCAGAACCATAATACAATTTATTTTATTATTCTTCACTCTTAGATGATATGAGTTTTAATTCATGTTTTGAGTGTTGTGTGGGTTTGGAAAAGTGTAATTTTTTTAATTGATGAGTGTGTTAATTATGAGGTATCCATGACTGTTGATGATTATATAAATATAATTTCCATTGATGATATTTCCATTAAGTATAAACATGAGAATATAGATAGGTTCATGGACCTCACTACCCCTAAATCCACTCCCTCAATCTAAAACCCATCGGTGTTATAATTAAAATCACTTTTTTATAATTTAAAACATTCTTATATTGAGGGTATTAACCAATTTTTCCACCATTATTTCCAACAACATCTATCTAGAGCATGAATAAAAACTACTAGACCATTTGAGAGAGTGTAAAAAGGTGATAGGATAGACATTGGATGATATTACCTAGATTTACTAATCTATTTTCATGAAACATATAATTTTAAATGATGAGGATAATGTTGTAAGGAAATCTCAATACCGGTTAATCCCACCCTCATTGAAGTTGTGAAATTGGAAGTTAGTAAACTACTTGTTACCAAGATCATCTATCCCATATCTAATGTTAATTGGGTTAGCCTAGTGAAAATTGTTTCTAAAAAAATTAGAATAAAAATAGTGTCAATTTAAAGAAATTAATTGGTTCAAACCCATGTAAAAAATAGTTATCGAGTTTTCATTGACTATCATCAACTAAATCAATAAACACAAAAGGAAAACTTTACTATACCTTTAATTAACAAAATGTTTTAAATATTGGATGGTAAGTCCCATTATTAATTACTTTATGGATATTTAGGTTATTTTCACATCTATATAGACCCTAAGGATCAATAAAATGTAACATTTACCCGTCTATTCATACAGGAGGATTCCTTTTGGTCTCTTTAATGCTCCTGGTACTTTTAAGCATTGTATGTTGAGTATATTTTTTTTAGTACCTTGATAATTGTATAGAAGTTTTTATGGATGATTTAGCAGTCTATGTCTCTTACTTTGATTATTTTTTAGCACATATAGGTTTTTTTCTCTGCCAATGTATTGAAAAATATCTCATATTAAATTATGAGAAATTCTATTTCATAAAAGAGCGTGGGATAATTCTTGGGAATGTTATTCCTTGTAAGGTAATTCAAGTTGATAAATCAAAAATTAAAAAAACCTTATCCCTTATATATCCAAAATGAGTTCATGAAGTGCAAAATTTCTTGATTCAAGCTGGTTTTTACTACCAATTCATTAAAGACTTTAATATGATCACACTTCCTTTATCTTTATTGCTACAAAAATATTCTAAGTTTTTTTTGATACAAATTATGAGGATGAATATAATTTACTAAAAAGGAGTCTCACATAATCTCCCATCATCTAACCACCAAGGTGGGATCTCCCCTTTGAACTTATGTTTGATGCCTCTGACTTTGCAGTTGGGGCAGTTTTATCACTAAGGGTTGAGAGGGCTCCTCATGTCATTACATATGCCTCACATACCCTTGACCCTACCTGATAAAAATACATGACCAGTGAGAAATATCTTATTTATATTATGTTTCACTTAGACAAATTACACTCATATATTTTTGGTTCAAAATTAATTGTGTTTTCTAATCATGCTACCCTTCAACTTCTCCTTAAGAATCCTGAAGCTAAACCCCACCTCATATGGTGGATGATCCTCCTACTGGAGTTTAAACTTGAGATTCAAGATAAGATAGTATTGGAATTTTTTTTATCTAACCACATTAGTAGTATTTACCCACTATTAGACCACCATGTTGACTCATCCATCCTCATCAGAGAATTCTTCCGAGATGAGAACCTTTTTTATGCAGTGCACCTTACCCCTTGATATGCAGACATTGTGAAATTTCTAGTAGAATCTAGGGTCCCCAAATATTTTATCACTTCATAATCCCAAATACTTAATCATGATTAATGATGGTATATTTTGGAAAACCCATACTTGTGGAGAATTTTTAGTGATTAGGTTTTTATCGGTGTGTCCCTAACCACAAGTTCACCTTTTTTTGAGATTCTACCACACTTTGGATTGTGGGGACCACTTTGGCTCTTAACATACATCTCAAAAGGCCCATAAATCTATATTTTATCAGTAAATGTTGTATATATATTCCCATCATTTTTTAAGTCATGCACATGATGTCAATTTATAGGGGATATCTTAAAGAGGTATGAAATTCCCCAATAACCCATGTTATTTTGTGAGATCTTCGATATATGGGGCATTGAATTCATGAGAAATTTTCCAAATTAATTTGTATTTGTGTAAATATTATTATATATTGATTATGAATCTAAATTTTTGGAATAAAATACTTCTAGGGTCGATGAATCTTGAGTGGTTGTTAATTTTGTGAGATCTTAGATTTTCAGTAGGTTTGGTTTGCCAAGATTCATCATTATAGATCAGGGTTCGTATTTTTTTAATTAAAACATGAAAAAATTAATCCATAAGTATGGGGTTGTTTATAAATTCTCCACTATATACCACCCCAATATAACAAACAAGAAGAAATTTCAAACTGGGATGTTAAGAGAATATTGTAAAAAAATAGTGCAACCAAATAAGAAAGATTGGAGTTTGTGATTAGATGATGCACTTTGGGAATACTGTTAAACTGTTAAAACCATAATATTAATTTCAATATATAGGATTGTATTTGGAAAGGATTTAAATATCCTTATATAGGTAGGGAACTGCACATATTTTTATGTAAAAATAATGTAATATGAATCTCTCATATGATGGTAAACATAGGAAGTTGTATATTCTAGAGTTGAAAGAAATTAAGTGTGATGCATATGATAAATGTTTAATCTATAAAGAGAATAAAGAAGATATCCATGAAGATATGATTCATTAAAATAAGTTTAATTTTTGTGATAAGGTCATTATATACAATTCCAGGCTAAAGCTCTACCCAGGTAAGCTTCATTCCAAATGGCTTGGTCCGAATACTATTACTAATGTTTACCCTTTTTATGAAATACAGGTTTTTCATGAGACAAGTAGAAAAAATATTACCTTTAATTGGAATATAATTAAACACTTCTATGATGATTTTATAAAAAATATGGTGGAGTAAATACAGTTAATGAATGAGATATATGACACAAGTTAGCAAGCCATCCCTTCTCCATACCATTATTTACTTTACAATTTATTTAAACTACTTGAATTGAGGAAAATGTAATTTTTAGGTGTGGGATAGGGTAACATTGGATATTTAGGATTTAAATTAAAAAAAAACAAAATAAAAAAAATTCATTTTCTCCATTTTTCCTTTTCTTTATTTTGTGTTTTTAGATCAACTTTGATCTTAAATAGAATATCCAAAATCATTTTCATGGTTAAGATGATTGTGTGGAATATTTCTTTATTTTTGGAAAAATTATTTCAAATGAATATTTATATGTAATTATTTTTAATAACTTGTATTTTCAAATCATTCAAAGGAGTTTAATGGATTTTTTAAACCCATGCCTCATCAGCACTAAACAATATCTTCAATCCCTTACTTGATAGATAATATAAGACCTTTACTGCATATTCTTCCTTTTAATCACTTTTTTGAGATTATATATTCATTTAGAGAAACTAGAGATTTCCTTGATTGTATTTGAGGCCATAATATTTTTTTGTGCTACACCCATGATAGAGGCCATCATTCAATTGAAAATCCCTTTTTATAAGTAAATTCTATTTTGTTCCACCATGAAATTTTACCCTTCTTAAGCTTTAGATACTATTAAATTTCTATTAAGTATCCACAGTACAAGATAATTTATCCCTACCCACCCATATCTTGTGCACATTCTAGTATATTATCAAAAAGTGTGGGGGAGAGGGTGATTCCATGGGAATTCTTCTGAAAGATTCTTTGTAATGGGTTGTGTGAAAGGGTACCTAATTTTTTTAGGGAATTGGGTTCATAAGACATATTATATCATTATTTTATACATGTTTCTCCAATTATATAAAAACATTTATATAAAAAACAATAGTTTTGTACATTGAAAAAATAGAACAAAATAAAAAAATAGAGAAAAGAGGAAGTTTACTCATTATTATTCATTGATTGTTTGTAACCCACAAAAAAGGAACAAATAGAAGAGTGATTTGGATATGATAAAATATTTGAGTGGTTGAGAGAGTATATTAATTGTGATTTTTTTTGAATTTTTACATTCTTTTTTTACATTAGAGATTAAAAAGTCCTCTTCAACCTTATATTTTTAAACATAAAATCCCACCAACCCTTAAAACTCAGAACAACCTATTGGGAGTCCTATTGAGTAGAACATTAGTTTCTACTAGTAGAGAGATTATAATCTTGGCAAGAATATGGTAATATCACATGAACTCTAGGAAATGAGAATAACTTCACTTTCACACGTTCTTAGAGTGAATAGTTAAACTTTCTAGGCGTGGTTGGTTATGAAATGTTTCATCGGTAAAAAAATGATGATTAACAAATTTTAATATGAGAGAAGAATAATTATAGGAAAATTTATTTCATAATTGAGACATGATGTATTTTATTTAATTTTTTTTAAGTTTTCATACCTTTGATTTAAGAATGATACTTGATTAGGATATACGAATTTTCCTAGGAGTACAAATATTTAGGTGTGGGGATGTGATCTCACTGTGATATAACACATATTATCAACCTTATACATATGTATTACATTTTTTATGGTTTTTAGTATCCCATGAATAAAGTATTTTAAACTCCATGTATATTTTGAATTCATGTGTTAAAAAATGCTTAAAAAGATAAAATTTCACAATGAACTAATTTGATAGTAGCCCACTATTTTTATCAAAAAATTATATACACTAATACATATATGAAAATTAAATTTTTTAGGATTATATTATCATTTTTATTCAATTCATTCAACTGTACCAAAGGTTGGATCTGAGCACAAGAGGTCCAAAAGAGGCCCACAATGTGAAGAAATTTTGGGAGTGATATATTGGACCCACTTGTAGTGATTGGGTAATAAACCAGGATTAATACCTATAATTAGGATTATTAAACCTAAATTGGACATATTACTCTAAGTAACATCTCTTTGCATGAATTAAATTCAATATTTGATGATTAAGTCATTCAATCAGTTGGATAAGTTTGAGGGAGAAAGTATTCCCTGAATTGTCACCTAGTCCCTTAGACACTTGACTTATTTTTTGTGGAATTTTTGTTGTTATTGTCCATAAAATTACTACACAACTCATTATAAAATTTTTATAGAGAATAGGGTAATATTTGAGGCTTTGGGATGTTCTTATTCAACATATATGGCTTCCTCACCCTTCATGGAGTTCTAAACTCCTTGTGATCACCATGGGAGGAATGTGATGTAAATCCTGAGATTTATGTTTGTATTATTTGAATGATATTTTAAATTATAGGATTTTATGCCATTTTTATTTATCCTCTATTATTATTTAATAGTTTTTTATATTGGTATTTCATAATCAAACTCATATGATCATGTTTGGGGGTACCCATTCATGTGGTATTTCACACACCGTTCACCACTTTTTCTTCACCCTTTCAATTGTAGTGCTTGTGTGGTTCATATTGGTAGATTGAATTCAAATAAACACTACCATGTTCATGATTTATTTTCATGATATAAAACTAAAATAACATATGGTGAGTTCTTCATGTGTTTCCTTGGTGAGTTTTAGTTATGAAGTCAAACACAAATCACCCAATCATCGACAGTAACTGGTGAATCATTTTGTGTTTCCAACAAAAATCTAAGAGGTATCTTAGTATAAAATCATTAAAATTATAGATATAGGTTTTAGAAACCCTGTATTAAATGATCTATACCCAATATCTTGAATTAATAAAGGATGAGTAATATGATATTTCCCCGAGTTGATCATGATTAATCAAATAAGTCAATTTTTTCTTTCTTTTATCACTTTATTATATATATTTACCTATTAAATCAGAAAATACAAAGTTCAGTTAAATCCCATTAATTTTTTAATAATAAAAAACTTATTTTAAATTTAATGATCTAAGTATCCTTCAAGAGATGACTTAATGTTCCTGCTATACTGTAGAAATTCTAGTAAAAACAATTTTAAATTTGAAGCGCTCAATAATGTGATCATCTAGATCCACAATTCCACATCAATACTCCATGTTACAAAAAATAAAAAGGATTACATATCCTATAGGAATAATTAATGTATAAAATATAAGATATAAAATTCTAAGAGAAGAACAACATACTAGAAAAAGGATCACCACTTTTATTGGAACTTCGATCCACCAAGAGAAGATTTTGGGAGAGCCAAAATACAGACAGGGAGCTCCCAAAATCTAAAGGGTAAATCATGTTAAAAATAATAAAGTTTAAATTAAATAGTGGAGTCTTGATATTTTTAATTCTAAAAAACAAGACACTATTTCATATCCCCCCATGACCGTGGCACATGAAAGCTGAAGAAGAGAGCGACCAAGACACAGTGCACAATGCTATATCCCATCCACCCCCACTTTAACCTCATCCTGGATCCATGACACTGTCCATACACCAGATCCTATTTCCATGGTGTAGGACTATGGAACAACTAACACACCAATATTTTTCCACACTTAAAAAGATAGATGCGTAGAATCACTCCACACCACAGTCAGGTTTCCCACACCACAGTAGTGCCTAAATTGGAAGAGGCACATAAAACTCACCCCAAGCCTCATTATTTTGAAGTCTCCCATGACACCATATCTAGGATAAAAAATGGAGAGGCATTAAAATCCTCCATGTTGTAGCCTTATGGCCTACACCACATCCATTCCTCTCCATATCGCTTCCCCTAGTAGCTACAACACAACCTCCGACACTAAACTCTGAAAAATATAAAAACCTAAAAAACACCAAGAACAACACCCAAAAAATAGATGGTAAAAGATAAGAGATAAAAATACCTGAAATATGGAAACAAAATGATCCATGATAAATATTCTTCATAAAAAGAAACACAAACAATGTTTTGGTGATGTGATGTTTGTGAAAATGTTTTTTTTTCCAGGTTTTATTCTACAACACGGTAACACTACCTATGTAATGAATCATAAAATTCTAAAAAATATTATAAAAATAGTGTATTTCAATGTGTCCATGTCATTCCCTACATGATTCATACATAAACAAGGTATAATTTTATAAGATAATTTGGCCCTTGGATAACATTATATAATTTTTTTATAACAAGGGATGTATTAAAGCTTTAATTTTTTATATGAAATATAGAAGTATATTATATCATAGAAAATGTTAAGGGGAGCACACTATCCAAGTTATGTCTGAATAAAAATTATCACACAAAATTCACATGACTCTAAACCACATCATAAGTAGGTTTTATATAAATTATCATTTTCTAAAGTTTTCATATATCCTGATAAATATCTAAATAATTAAATAATTTATTAAATACTTATTTAATATTCATATATAATAATTTTTTATATTATAAAATTTGGTATTCCAATTTAAATTTCCTTTAATAAATTCCAAACCATGCATCTAAAAAGGTACATGATAAATATGATATAATATTTAATTTCATTCAACAAGACTGTGATTTGTTTTTAGTTATGAATTTAATAATAAATGTTGATTATTATTTATAAATATTAGGTGTAAGGATTATATTGGAATCTATATCCCTCTTTAGTGTTGATCTATGGATAGTGGGACTTTTTATTGGGCTATATTGAATAAGGGTCTATGGTTTTAAGAGATATTAATTTGATATGTATGGACATAATTATCATTTAATATGGGATAGTAACATAAATAATTAGTTTTATAAGGTTTTATATTTTAATATATCTGTAACATATTGATTTGGTTAGTGGTATAAGATACAAATTTAAATCTTTAGAAGTATGCATATATATAGGGATTGTATAGAATGAATGGATATGTATGAGATTCATAAGGAAATAATGAAAATAAGAAATCCACAAAAAATACAATTTTTTATATTCCTTCTAAAGTGAAAACATTTTAAGGACTCAATCATCCAAATAGGTAGGTCATGGTAAATTTGGGATCCCATTGATTGGCTTGTATAAAACATGCAGGGTATGGTTCACACTGATTGGTATACAACATGAATGGATACGTATGATTGGATTGTATAAAACTTGTGGGGTATGGGTCACCCTGAAGTTCTATTTCATGTTGATAAGTGTTGCAGATAGAGTTTTCAATCAAACAATCAGTCAAAGAATCAATTTAGATTTTCCAGATAGAGAGACTTATATAGAGTTTCCATACAGAGTCTTGAGGTATAATGATTTTGATAATCGGATAGATAACAGGTTATATATCACGAACAATTTTCTTTTAGGTACCATGGGTGGACTATCAAAAAATATAGAAATAGTTCACTAGACAAAGGAATCAGATCGAATTTCTATACAGACTTTTGATAGATTAATTTAGATTGTTTTATACCTTTTTTATGGATTAGTTTTGTAAACAAAACTTATAAACTAATGGGAGTTAGTATAATCATACCTATATTGAGATAAACTGATTCTAACATGAGTTGGATTAAAGTTTTATCCACTTATTTGTAATAATGAATTTCTATAGACCTACAAGTGTGGCAATGAAAATGATGCAGGTTCTCACGCTAAGGACAAAAATTTTAAATCATGCGTGCCTTGTTTACTTTCTCATATTTTCATGCTTGTGATATTTTTATAAAAGTTGATATGGAAAATAAATCTAACAATTTATAGGGGTTAAATATCATAAAGTTGGAAATTTGTAAAAAGACCTCCACTAATTTAGTACCCCCTTCTCAGTGGTTTAATGATCCTTAGGAACTTAAAGTGGAATCAAAGGCAAGGTTACCCTATTTTGTTCTTATCATGGAAAATATCACTTCAATCAATAATATAGGTATTCCTACATTTGATGGAAAAAATTATCATGATTGGAAAAAATTTATACCCTATCTTCTATCACTTTTCCTAGAGGTTATTGATGCATCAACTATTGGGTTTCCACCCATTGAGAAAAATCATCCCATGACTTTATCTGATAAGTGAAACATTGAGGTTGATTGGAATTCTATGAATTCTATTATTATGACTTTGTTATAAAATGTTTTTGTGAAAATGATGAATCTTAAAACAGATGAGAAAATTTGGGAAAAAATAAAAAATATATTTGATGGACACACCAAATTAAATGTGGCCATGTTAAAAATTTGGTGAAGAATGTTTGAAGATATCAGGATGAGAGATGAATAAACCATTTATGAGTATTTCAAAAGAGTCAATGAAGTTGTGTACTGTTGGAGTTAGTTCCCTAGAACCAACTTATGTTTACTTTATGATAACTTATATTCACTGTTTTGAATATTAATAAACTTCTTATTATATCATGATTGTTCTTCTACATAACATAGTATATGATAATGTCCTAAGAGTATCTGTCCCACTAAAAGGACACAGCGGTTCCCCGCTATGATGAGAACCCATAAGTTTCATGAAAATATTCTTAATTATATATTCTATATCTGGATGAAATCATTTTAGGGATACAAATGATATATGCTATTAAGGGTGGAGAAACATAGGACTTTGATGCACCTTATCATGGTGTGCGCCCTTGGTAATATCTAGTATAGGATATTATAAGAACGAGACCCGACAGATGGAGTTCCGAATTTATATGTTTCATTGGATGTTCCTATTTGTGGACATGTGTATTGATCCTTAGAATTTAATATTATCATTAATGAATATCATAAGTAGTGTACTTAAATATATTGATGAAAACTGTGATGACATATTTTCATGGAGAGGTTAGATACATTGGGTGCATCATGAATAATATTGCATTAATGAATAATGTGAGAAAGGATTTGTACCTTCTATTCTTTAAAAAAAGTTGATAACTCAAGCCCTTTTATGGAAATGATATAGCCTAAATAAATTCATGGCTATGGTGTTCTCTATGAAAGTTCAATTTCTATAAATTCAAAGAAAGAGTCAACGAGCACATAGGTTGATATAATCAATATAAAACCTAATTGGTTATAGATATCATGATAAAAGGATTATATTACACAGTGAGTATCCATATGAGTTATTATGTCATTGCAACATTAAATTTTTTTCTCTATAGGTGACTTGGCATGTTTCTAGACACTAACCTTGGACTTTAAGATACTTCACCTAATGCCACTGAGAAAGAGACCAAGTGGGTCACACACTAAGTGTATCCATAATCTTAGTTATATAATATATTATTATTTATTATTGAACATTATGAAAAAAATATTATTCCCACTTGTGGTTTAATAATTATTCATGTTTTCATGATTGCATATATTCTGTTACTATTTATTCAAGAGAATAATATGTGTGGACTATATAATAAATATTTATTTATTATTTAGTAAATATAATATTTTTTTATTTATTATAGAATAATGCATTGATATTTATTTATTTGATAAATAATCAATATTTAAGGCCTAATAAATATTGTGAAGGAATGGAAAACCGTGTTTAATGGTCTGGTGAGAAATAACATATATTAAATATTATTTAAATAAATAATATTTAATTTGGATTCACGAGTTTAGTGCATGTTGATAAATTATAATAATATTATTATTATAGACATGGGGTTCCATAGGGATTAAATAAATATTAAAGAGAAGTTTTGAAATTATTTATTTCTAACCCTAGAGGTATATAAACCCAATTATATTATTTTTCAATAGAGCCAATGAATTTGTTTTGTTGTGCACAATGAATCCATAGAATCCTTTCAAAGCCCTAGAGAGATTCCTTATCTAAGAACACTCTCAAGAATGGAGAGAGAAATTTATCCAACTTACAATCTTGATTCTATAGAGATCAAGAATAATCCTTTGGAAGTGATTCTCAAGGCGACCAAAGGTGAATGATGCAAGTGTTAGGATCTACCATGATAAAAACTGAAGATTCCTACAATGATGTTCATAGATTTGTGGAACACATGTGGATAAATTCTAGAGGGAATATTCTCTTGATTACTACAATACAACAATGATACGACGTAGATCCTTTGTTCGATCCATCAATGAAGAAATAATTATCACCAGTTAATTATTTAATTTATTAAATTAATTATATATAATTTGTGATTATCATGTGATCTTGTATCAGTGTTTTATCAATTTTCTGTATTCTTTGATCCAATTATGTTGAAAAAAATGTTTATGATCATATGAATCTCAGATTGACCATCGATCTTGAAAAAAAGAAATGTTGGGTATGACCCGTTACACACTTACGCTACGCTCAAAACCCTTAGGTGGCATCAAAGGGGCCACATAATTATTTATAATTATTTAAATATTTTATATTGATTTATTCATAAGTAATTGGTTTTCAATTTCATTTTATTCATTCTTTAATCTGAATTGCAATATCTTCTTCTTACTCTTCATATCTAATAAATATAATCCAATATATTAATTTTATGAATGAAATTAATTCAAATTTCTCATATGGAGGTGCCAAGGATCCTAGTTGGATAATAAAAAAGTACATTCCCTGTAACCCAGAGGTACACATAGTTTACTAGTGTTAAATGAACCAATAATTAAGTCGTAATTAATTCAAAGAATATGAATTTATTACACATGGTGCATTTAATTATACACCATGTGTTGACTAGGCTAGCCTGGTCCACTATCATCTAGAGTACACACCATGTAACTTACATATACAACGTGTAGTCCTTTAGTCATAGACGAGCCATGTATCTTCTTACATGGACTACCTGACCAGTGATTGTGTAACTTAGAAACCACACAATGTGTAGCCAATGTTAATTCCATGTATTCCACATTTTTCCATGGCACAGTTACACAATGAGTCCTTAGGAATGTGCTACATATAAATGTTGAGGAAATATACATTCCATGTTTCTCCAATGTACACATCATGTATATCCAATGTACATGCTGTGTACTTTTTCCAAATCATGCAGAATTTAAATTAATTTATTAAACTATGCAAACCTTATCGACATGTACTTGTGTGTGGTCATTAATTTGATAGTACACTCCATGTGATGAGTTTTAATATATATATATATATATATAAAATTTTAATTAATTTATGTGTAATGTTCAGATTTTTATATAATGTATGATTTTTATTACGGTTGTTACTATATGTGCATTGAAGCATAACACATGAAATAAAAATCATGTAATCTGTGTAATCATTAAGTTTATAGTACAAATCATTAAATCATGTGATAAGTCATGTTTGAAACATAATATAATAGAAAACAATAGATGAGTATAATACATGTTGGGTAGTTTGGATGGGTACTCACCATGTTACCTCCAAGGTACATTTTATTATTGTACATAGTTAATTTTAAATAAATTTATTTAATTTGTTTAAAATTATAATGGATTATAATATCATGGAAATTAAGATGATAATTAAGAGAAAATAATTTATTAATTAAAGAATATACTTAATCGATTCAAGCATAATTTATCTTAAATAAGAAAAATTAATAATTGAATACTAGTTTTATTAAATGCATAATTATTTTCATGAATATTTATGATCATGAGCCTAGAACATACCATTGAATGTGATTGGTATCGTTTAATTTATTATTAAATTAATATTTTTTCCTTCACGCTATATCTCATCTTATTATGCAAGGTCATGTTTGACCATGGTTTATTTTATTCAAAACCCTTCCCCTTATCTACATGTGAGTAAAATCATATGTAATGGATGGAGATCCCAAGCTAGCGGAGGTGATTCAAGTTTAGATCTGAGGCAAAACCAATCCAATAGAGATACATAGGTGGATAGGTGGAAAACTATAACACAAACCATAAATGGTTCAAGGTGTTTTCCCCATAGGTCAACCATTAGTTTATCATCCTCTTGATAAACTAACCATTAGTAAAATCTCATGATGAATACCACTTTATTATTTTATTTATGTAAATTTCATGGTTATTTGATTATGGATGTTTTTTTGTGATCACTTGAATTAATGAATTAATAAGCATGCAATATAGAACTAAAATAAATTGGATTATGCATAAATATTATCTAAGATATGGTTAATCACTTAAGTAAATCCACTTAATATTAATAAGAATGTAATAAAGATAATAATTGTTAATTTATGTATAAAATATAAAATCCCCCAATTATATATATATTAAGTTGTTATAGCCTTCTACTACTTCAGTTAAAATCTAATCATAATTCAAAGTTCTTGACCTGCCAAAGTTGGGGTGATTTCAATTATCATGGAATTATAACCTGAAGTTTTAGGTTGAATTAACTTATTTCCCATCTAGGGTTGAATACCAAAGCCGAACATGGTGTAATTGAGAGGAAAGGATTGAGGAAATCCAATTTAAGGATTTCAGGATTGGGGAGTCTACTCAACAGATCAAGGAACTGTGAGTGAATGCAGTTGACATTTAGAATGCCTACCTAAAACCCCTAAAATTGCTTGAATAACCAAAATTGGGGTAATGAGAAAGAGAATATAGATCCTTGCCACTATAATGTCCAAGAAATAGGATATTACAAATCCAATGGTGAGGGATATTAGTTTAGATAAAATAGTGGGAGATTAATAACTATAATATTTATCTATTTGTCAATTTTTTTTAAATAAAGTACTAAAAAATTGCTCATATTATTTATAGAAATAATAATAAAATGATTTAAAACATATCACTATGATCCATACTTGATAAGGACAACCTTCTCATAGGAAAAAATTTCTATGAATGGAAAAGGCACTTATGCATTATCCTATGCCATGAAAGGAAATTGTATGTGATGGAAGAATCTATTTCTGATGCACATGATAATGAGGATAGTGATGAAGAGTTAACTCTATATGATAAAAATTTGAATTATTCCATAGAAGTTTAGTGTTTCCTGCTATCATCCATGACCAATGATCTTTTAAAGAAACATTTGGACATGAATGCATATAGCATGTTGTCTCACCTTTGGGATATCTATCAAGAGAAGGAAAAACAAGAAATATATGAGATATCCAATGCTCTATTTACAACTAATCTTGAAGAGTTAGAGACAACTGGGCCTCATGTAGTCAATCTTATTAGCTACATTGAACACTTATATATTTAGGGATTAAATTCCCAGATGATTTTCACATAGATCTCATACTTTCATCACTACCCATAACTTTCTCTAGTTTTATTGTTAATTAAAATATGATAAATAATGAGAAGAGTTTATTAGTACTTATTAAATTGATTCTAAAATTATTTAAGGACAAGGTGAAGGGGATGAAGACTCAGAACAAGTCTAAAGACCCTAAGTACCATCCTTCCAAGAATAGGAAGATCCATAGGTAGGGAAAGGAAAAAGAGGAAATATGTTTAGCTTGTAGCAAGTAAGGCCACTAGAAGAATAACTATACCTATAAGAAAGGGTAAGATAATGGTTTTTTTATTATCAAATGTAATATTTCAATATCTACACATTGGGTATTAGATACATCTTATGGTGCTCACATATATATACAAATTCCAGAACCAAGTAGATCCAGAAATACTTCTAGAGGATAAGTGGATTTTTGTGATTCCAATGGTTAGAGGATTAGTGCTCTAGCCATTGGATACTAACACATTTCATTGAAAAAATTAATGACATTGGTTTTAAGGGATTTCTATTATGTACCGAATGTTACCAAGAACATAATTTCTCTATCATGCCTAGATCCAGATTGTTTTATTTTCAAGTTTGGAAATGAAAGTTGATTATTTTATAAAGAAAACATATGTTATGATATGTATCATTTAAATAAATGTCTTTATGTATTACATTATGAAAACCAAGTATTAGAAATAGATAACGAATCATTTTCACACGACTCATATAAAACCCAACTATGGCATCAATATCTTTGTCATGTAAATGAGAATCATTTAAAAAAGCTATATCAATATGGTTATTTGGACTCTTATTAGGTAAAACCACTTGAAATATGTAATGATTTTTTACAAGGTAAAATGACCAAACCACCATTTGGTTGACAAGGTAAAAGGGACACATAGATTTTAGTATTCGTACACATAGATGTGTGTGGATTATTTCCAGTAAAAGATAGTGGTGGGTATTTTTAATTCATAACTTTTACTGATGTCTAGAGAAGATATGAATATTTATACTTGATGTGTTATAAGTATGCGTCCTTTGATAAATTAAAATAATGCAAGAATGAATTAGAGAATCAACTTGGAAAGAAGTTAAAGAATATTTTATTAGATCGAGGCGGTGAATATCTTAAGAGTTTATCAGAATTTTATAGGAGTTTGAGATTCTATCTCAACTCACTCCACCTTACATACCATAGTATAATGGTGTTAGTGATATAAGGAACCATAACTTGTTATAAATAGTAAGTTTTATGATGAGTCATATAGATATTACATTTTATTTTTAGGGATATACATTGAAAACTATGGAATATACATTAAACTGAGTGTAAAATAAAGTGGAAAATTGAATTACCTTCAAGTTATAGAGTGTAAAGAAACCCATTTTGTTTCATACACATTTATGGGGGTAGTGAGGTGTTTTATAAGGCCTTCTCAGGCAACAAACTAGAACCACATGGCAAAAAGTGTATCTTTATGGGGTATCCCATAGAAACAAAGGGATACTACCTATACAACTCCTCAAATAAGAAATTGACTGTCTCTGGACAATATATCTTTCTTGATAGGGAGAACATCCTAAAAAATGATAGTGGGAGCAATATTGACTTTGATGAAGTTGATTGTCAAGATATAAAATTGTTGTTACAGGAATATTTTCCAAAAATCCCCATGGAAGTTGTTCCTAAAACACAAGTACTGTATAGGAGAACAAGAGAGGTAAGAGAACCAAAGAGATGTGGTTTTCTAGTTACTGAAGACGGTGAATCATTATTTGTTGACAACGATGAACCTATATCCTATGAAGAGGTAGTAGAGAGATAAAAAGCTGTAAGATGGAAAGAAGCCATGAATTATAAAATGGATTCCATGCATCAAAGCCATGTTTGGGTTTTGGTCGATACACCAGTTGATGTAAGGACCATTGGGTGTAAATAGTCATTCAAGAGAAAACTATACCTAGAAGTAAAATTAAATAAATATAAGGTAAGGCCAGTGGTTAAGGATTTAAAAATGTAAATTAATTGACTAAAATGAAATATCTTTTCCAATTTCCATGTTTAAATCCATAAGAATTATAATTTCTATAGAAGATTACCATGACTATAAAATTTGGTAGATGGAAATAATAACTTATTTCATTAATGGAAAACTTTAGGAAGATGTCTATATGACACAAATAGAAGGTTTTATGAATCCAGGAGATGCCAAAAATATTTTTAAGTTTCAGATATCTATTTATGGATTGAAGTAATCATTCTAGTCATGTAACATTTTTTTCGACAAAGTTATAAAATAATTTGGTTTCATTAAGAATGAATGTGATCCATGTTCTAACAAGATATTTAGTAGGAATGCAGTCGTTATCCTATTAGTATATGTTGATGAAATATTAATTATTGGAAATCACATACCTGTCTTAAAATCTATTACAGACCGGTTGGAAAAGTGTTTCTCCTTGAATGAGTTAGGTGAAACAACCTATATTCTAGGGATCAAGACCATTCATGATTGATACATGGGCGTCTGACTTTATAGTAAAGATATTTTGTATAGAACAATCCAATAAAGGATTGGCTCTAGTATCACACGATATACATATTTCTAAGAAAATGTGTCCTCAGACACAACATGATAAAGAGAGAATGAGTAAGATCCCATAATCTTTAGAGACATGATCAATCATTTATGCCATGTTATGTACTAGACTTGATGTTTCCAATGCATTTATCATGGTATTAATATATCAAGAAGATCTAGGAGATAAGCATTGGTATGTTGTTAAGTAAATCATCAAGTATTTGATTAGAACTAAGGATATGTTTCTTGTGTATGGTGGAGATGATGAGATAGTCATCAGGGGTTATATTGATGATAGTTTTCAAATACATAATAATGATACGAAATCATAGTCAAGATATATTTTCTGTCTCAATGAATGTGCTTTGATATGGAAGAGTTCAAAGTATCTAGTTATCACTGATTCTATAGTGGAGTCCGAGTATATAGTGGCTTCTAATTATTTAGGAAATTCATTTCGATTCAAACCTTTTTATATGAGCTTGATGTGGTAGAAAAAAGTGAATACCCTATCACATTGTATTGTGATAATACTACAACAGTGACTCTTGAAAAATATCCATGGTCACACCAATGGATAAAGGACATACTTTAAAAGTATCACCTCTTGAGGGATTTTTATCAGAAGGGTGATGTTTTAGTAAGCTGAGTTCCCAAAGAAGAAAACATGAAAGAACCCTTGACTATAATCCTATCTCAACATATTCATGAGTATCATACGAGAGCTAATAGACTGAAGGTTGTTAGTAGTCAGATCTAGTTCAAGTAGGAATTTGTTGGGGTTGGTGACATAAAACCAACTTCTGTGTACTTTATGATAAGCTGTATGATTTTTTTTTGAAAATTAATAAACTTATTATCATATCATGATTTTTTTCTTCATTAAATAGTATGTGATAATGTCCTAAGAGTATCTATCACACTCAAAGGTTATAGTAGTTCCCTATTATGATGAGAACCCAGAAGTTTTACCATAGTATTCTTAAATATATGTTCTATAGCTGGATGAAATCATTTGAGAGACAAAAATGATATATTCTACCAGGGGTGGAGACTTATAGGACTTTGAGGAACCTTCTCATGGTGTATGCCCTGGTTAATATCCAGTGTAGGATATTATGAGAGAGATACCCACCTATAGGAATTCTATCTATATATATATGCATGTCATTTGATGTTTCTATATACGAACTTGTGTATCGTATCCTTAGAATTTAATATTATCATTAATTGATATTATAAGTTGCATAATTTGTTGTTTTGATGAAAACCATGATGATACATGTTCTCAGTGATATAAGATACATTGTGTGTATCATGAGTAATATTGTATTAATGAATATTGTGAGAAATGATTTGTCCCTTATGTTCTTTAACAGAAGTTGATACCTCATTCCCTTTGATGGAAATGATATAGCCTAAATAAATCAATGTTCATGGTGTTATATAGGCAAGTTTTATTTATGAAAAGTCAAAGAAAGATACATAAAGTACAAAGAAAGAGACATCGATTACATAGGTTTATAGCACCAGTATGAAACCTTCTTGATTAGAGATATCAAAATAAAGGGATTATATTAAATAATGAGCATCTGTGTGAGGTATTATGTCATTGTGGAATTAACTTCTTTCTCTATAGGTTACTTGGCATGTTTCTAGATAGTAAACTTTGACTTTAGGTTTCTTCACCTAATTCCATTGAGAAAGAGGCCTAAGTGTATCTAGAATATCATTTAAATAATATATTATTATTTATTACTTAAAAAGTTAAATAAATATTATTCCCATACATGGTTTAATAACTATTCATGTTTTATTTATTGCATATATTTCTTCATCAGTTATTCAAGAGAATATTTTGTGAATGGAATATTTATTAAATATTTATTTTCTATTTAGTAAATATAATATTGATTTATTTATTAAGGAATAATGAAATAATATTTATTTATTAAATAAATATTCATTATTCAAGGCCTGATAAATATTATGAAGGAATAACGGACTGATTTTAATGGTTCGGTAGGAAATAATATATATTGAATTTTATTTTAATAAATAATATTTAATTTTGATTTGCGAGTTTAGTGCATGTTGAGAAATAATAATAATAATATTATTATACACACAAGGTTCCATAGGTATTAAATATATATTAAAGGGAACTTGTGAAATTATTTATTTCTAACCCTAATAGTATATATAACCAATTATATTATTTTTCAATAGATCTAATTGATCTATTTTGTTGCGCATAACAAATTTGAAGAATCCACTTGAAGATTTGAAGAGATCCTTTCCCCAAGAATTCTCTCAGGAATGGAGAGTTATCTTCCTCCACCTTCCTATATTAAGTCTATAGAGATCAAGAATAATCCTTTAGAAGTGATTCTTGAGGTGATGAAATGAGAAAAAAACAAGAATTAGGTTTTGCCATGCTAGCAACCAAAGATTCTTATGACAACATTAAAAGATTTGTGGACCACATGAAGATCACTTCCATGGGGAATCTGCTTTTGATTACTACAACCCAACAATGTAATGATGTAGACCCATTTTCAGATCAATCAATGAAGAAAGAATTATCATAAGGAAATTCTTTAATTTATTAAATTAATTATAAATAATATGTGGAGATCATGTCCTCTGGTTCTAACATTTTATCCATTGTCAGTATTCTTTAATCTAATTCCACTGATCATGAATTTTATTTTCATGTAAATCTTAGATTGATCATCGATCTTGAAAAAAATAAATGTTGGGCATAAACCATCACATGATTCCACTATTCTTAAAACCTTTATGTTCTACATCAGAGGTTTTGGAGATGTTATGGAATATTATACTATTTTATGAAAACTCATGAGAAACTTCCCCAACATGTTTGATTCTAAAATTTCAGCTTTAGAAGATAAATATGATTTATCACTTGATTAATTACATAAATTTATTATTTCTTATGAGATGAGAGAAGCTCTAGGATTTTAAAGGAATATCAAGGATGAAATGAATTTTGAAACATTGAGAAATATAAAAATACAAGATACTAAGAAATATAACCTTAGTGATTCATAAGATATTGAAGATGATGAAATGAATGAAAAAATCATGTCTCTTATATATAAAACCATTAGAGAGGTAGATAAAAGTATACTGGATAACTTCTACTCAATTTTTTTTTAAGTTTGGATGAATTGAATTTTTTTTATGAATTTACCAGAGAATATAATTGATAAATATAAATACTATTCTGAATAAAAACTTGGTGGAATAAGTTCAACAAAACTTCTAAGTAAGAGAATAAGTACACTTGTGGTAAGAAAAATTTATACAGAAATATAAGAACTATGTTGAGTAATAAAGTAGAATTTGACTATACTAAAAACAATTCCTCATAAGTTTAAAGTTAAAAAAAGTTTATGAATTTCTTTTAAAATTATGAGAAAAGTGAAGATTCTTCAAATAGTGAATAAAAATAAGAAGGTGAAGAAAATTATAGAGAATATCAACTCAAATCAGCACCTGTATCAAGCCTTGAAAAGAATAAAAAACTCAAGAAATAAATTAGAATGATGATGAAAGTAATTGGAGAGAATTTTAAAGAAAATAAATATGTTATTAAATATAAATATGATTATATTCAGGAGATTATAAACCTCAATCTTAAAGTTGATGAACAAGGAAAGATGGTGGAAGATCTTATTAAGAAACTTTCTATTAAGTAAGATGAAGTTTATAAAACTCAATCTAAATTTTTTGAGTTTGAAGGTACCTTAAAAATTAATGAAGATATCATAAAGGATTTAGAGATGAAATATGAATCATATTAAGTTTCTAGGAAAGTTTACTTAAAGAATTATGTGAAATCCTCACCAAATAAATGTAAAAGTTCATCTGATTTTTCTAAAACTATAGGTTATATATATATTTTTTAAAATATAGGATTGAGAAATGATGTGAGAAATTTATCACATCTACAAAATTTTAGAACAACCTCTATAGGAAATTTTCCTCCCTATGGGAGAGGAAAATACAAAGTTGTTATGAATCTCAATAATATGATTACAAAAAAAGATCATATTTATATAGAAGAATAGTATTTAGTGGATATTGTTGGTGCTATGATATATTTTTCCACAAATATTTTAATTTTTTTCAAAAAAATTTTCTTCCTAGAATTAGGTATAAAATTAGGGGGAGTAATAAAAAATAAAATTAAGCAAATTTCCTAATCTATAGGAAGTTAGAAAACTAAAATCTCAAGTGGTTTCACAAAGCAATTTGATTTTCCAAAGGAAGTCTGTGGAATATGTCACCGAACTATAATTTATTTTGAAGAATATATTTCATCTATTCTATGAAAATTTTCTTATGTGAGTAAATAAAAAGAAGTTAGAAAGTATAAAATTGAAGAAATATTATTTATTGTTGATACAGCTCTGAAATCAAGAAACAAGAACAAGCCATGGATTCTTGAAACTGGTTTTTACTCCCACATGATAGGTGATATCATATTCTTTAAATCTATTTAAAATCATGATGTAGGAATATTTTCATTTGGAAATAATAATTATCTAAAAATTATTGGAATTGGAATAACTGAGATTGAAGTAGAGAAACTGAAATCTAAGGTAGTATTATATTTTGATGGGATCAAACATAAATTACTCAGTATGACCCAGAATTGTGATGATGGAAATGAAGTGATATTCAGGAATGATTCATGTATCATCCAAATTATAGAATATGGTAAAAATTCTACCAGGGAGAAAGAACTGGCAGAAATCTATTCCAGATAAGATAAATTTGTAAGTTCCATTATTTGATTACTAAAGATGAAAAAAAATCAAGGAATCAAAAACTTGGGGACCATCAATAGAAAGGTATGGACAAACTCTCCAAATTAGACATTATAAGAAACTTTCTACCATTAAAAAGGAAGCAAAATGACCTTTTTATAACATGTTAGAAAGGGAAGATGATTAGAAAAATCCACAAGAAAGTTAAAATTCAATCAAATAGACATCTTGAGATTATTGACTCAGATCTTTATGGGATGAGGAGACATCAATCAATGAAAGGGGATTTTTAATTCATCACTTTTATTTATGATTTCACTCAGATGACCAATATTATGTTTATTAGTCATAAATAAATGGCTATGGAAATGTTCATATTTTTCAAAAGGGATGTTGATAGAGAAATGGAGTTTTATATAAAGAAGTTGAGAACTAACATTGGAAAAGAGTACACTTGAAATGATTTTGAATCATATCTAAATATGTGTGGAATCAAACAACAATAAAATACTCCATACACCCCTCAATAAAAAGGAGTGGTAGAAAGGAAAAATATAATTTTTTTGGAAATGGTAAAATGTATTCCAGCTACATATAATATTTCTAAGTTTTTCTAGAGAGAAGCTATTAGTACTATGATATATTTACAGAATATATGTTTTTTAAGGTCTGAGTCCAACACGACTTCATATTGATTGTGGTATAATAAAAATTATTTAGTGAAATATTTCATGGTTTTTGGAAGTCCCTTCTCACTAAAGATAAAAAATCTAAATCTTATAAAATTTTATGAAAAAGTTGAGGAAGAAACTTTCATGGTATATTCACCCAATAAAAGAATCTACGAATTTTGGTAAAAAAATTCAAAAAAGTTAGTGGACTCCTATGAAGTTATTTTCTTTGAAAATACGACTTCCTTAACCAAGGTTGGTGGAAAAGTTATAGAATATAATTTAAAGATTTCCAATAAAAATAACAAAAGTGAAGATGGGTGTGAAAAAAATTAGGTAACTAAATATTCATATGAATCTTGTGTTGATAAAAGTGAAGTAGGAAGAAAAAATCTGAAATTTAATACCCTATATAAAAAGTTAGAATTAGAAAATATCATTGGAAATAAAAAATCCCTAGTTCATACAAGAAGAAATATGAGATTAAAAAATCAGAAATCACTTATCTCACATATAGAACCTGAATAAAGTTTATAATATGTTGAACAAAAATACTGGGTACAAGTTATGAATGAAGAGTTAGATCAAATTAAGAAAAATGAAACTTGGTAACTTGTTCTATGTCTAGTAGGAAAAAATATTATTGAGAAAAAGTGTGTGTAAAAAATAAGATGAATGTACATGGGGAAGTTTAAGGAAAAACATGAACTGTTTTTAAAATATATTCATAGGTAAAAGTAATAGATTTTGAAGAAACCTTTAACTCCATTATGATATTGGAAACTATCATAATGTTCTCAAAAATGGATACACATATTTTTTTTATAAAGTCTATTAGATGTATGTAAAGTCAACATTCTTAAATAAAGATATTGATGAAGAAGTTCATATTGAGAAACCCTGTGGGTTACTAATTGAAAAAGATAGAAGGAAGGTTTATAAGTCGAAGAAAGCCTTATATAGGTTGAAACAAGCTCCATGTTCTTGGTACTCAAAACTTGATAATTTCTTGAAAAAGTTTAATTTTTGTAAGGGGAAAGTTATCAATAAATTTTATGTGAAGGAGATAAAATCAAGTACCCATATTTTTATTTTTTATTTTGATAAAATATTTTTTAAATGGGATAGAGAAAATTCTTTTAAAGTGTTTATTGAAGAAATAGATATATTTTTTGAAATATTAGTACTTAGAAACTTATCTTTCTTTCTGGGTTTAAAAGTTCAATAGGAGGACTCAAGAAAAGTATACTAGGGAATTGTTATAAAAGTTTTGAATAAAAGATTAAAAGTAATTTTATACACATATTTCAGTTGGAATGAATATGAGTAAAGATGAAGCTAAAAAATGGGTAAATAAAAAATATTATAAAAATTTGATAGAAAGTTTTATCTATCTCATAGCTTCAAGGATAATTTTTTTATATTGTTACTTTTTTTTCCAGATATCAGAGTGACCCAAAGGAATCAAATTTAATGGCATAAAAAAGAATTATTAGATATGTTAAAGGAAAAACATCCCATGGGATATGTTATAAAAGAAGTGATAATATAATCTTTCATGGATATATTGATTGTGATTAGTATGGATATTATAATGATAGAAAGTCAAATTCAAGAGTAAAATTTTACTTAGCACAATTTTTTATAAGTTTTCATAGTAAGAATTAGATTTTAATGAATTTGAGTATAGTGGAAGAAAAATATATAGCCTACACCCATACTAGTACACAAATGATTTTGATGAAAGTACATCTGTAAGATTTGAAAATAAAAGTCTCTACACCATTGAATATTCTTTTTGATAATCAAAGTTCTATTGATCTTTCAAAAAATCATGTCCAATATTCGAGGTCAAAACAAATTGATATAAAGTATCACTTTACTAAAGATAATGTTTTTAGTGGATATATCACAATGGAACAATTTTCTATAAAATATTAAATTGTTGATGTTTTCACAAAATCAATGTCAAAATAATTATTTATAAAATTGAGGCTATAATATCATTTTCATCCTCTATTAAAGACTTCCAAAAGTTTGTAAATAAATCCCCCATCGTGATTTTGATTATATAGAAAAACGGTGAGAGAAAATAAAAAAATTGTAAGAACTATTCAGAACTATTCATATAATGATTTTGAAGATGTGGTCATCATAAAATAGAGGAGTGAACAAAAGGGAAAGATTGAAAATTTGAGAGTAGAAATTTTGTAACAAAATTAGAAAAGATAAAAGTAAGAGGGAGTTTATCTTAACAAATTATGATTTGAAAAAGTTGTTAATGAATGTTGTCAACAAATCCATAGGGGTTGATTGAAGATCCTTTGTGATGTTTTCTAACAAAGTTTTGTATTTTTTGACAACTCACTTTTTTGAAGAATGTTTTTATTAAAAGGTGTGAAAAATTTGTTGAAAGTTATTAAAATTAATTTTTTATAAAGTTTCTAGATAAGAAGAATTTTAGAAAGTCAGAAATTTGGAAAATTTCCTTAACATTGTTAAAGAAAATTCTAATAGTCTGTCAATGCTATGCTACTCGTTCAAGTTACTAACATCATGGAAAACCTCATTATAAGATATTCTATTAAAAGGGAGAATTTATGTTCTAGATGAACCTTTCTAGAGAAGGGATATCATATGTAAATGGGAGAGGCACCAGACACAAAATATTTTATAGATTCTATAGAAAAAGAAAGTTAACTGAAGTTTATTGATATGAAAAAACTTTACCATACTTACAAAATATTAGTTATCATATGAAAAAACAATTCTGAATGGTTATATTCATACATATTTATTTGGACTAGCCTTTTTGGAAAATTAATTGTAATAAAGTTTGATGTTGGAATTTTGTACATTTATATAGAGTGAGAAAAACATAGTTGTTCATTGGATAAACATTCTTCTGAGAAATTTTGAATATTTCTGTGAGATAAATAAAATTAAGAACACTAGAAAAACCCAATTAGATGGAAGTCATGATGTTTTTATTGATGAACTTTTGTGGTTATAGAAAAATGATAAAGAAAATAAAATTTTCAAAATAAATACAATGGGGGAGTAATATAAGTAATAAGAATTCGATTTTTAATATCTATACAAATTCAAAGTGAGAAATACAAGTAGTGAAATAGATGAAGAAAATAAGCTATGAAAAAAGTATTTAAATGTTTAAACAATATATTAAACCATATTTAGTGGGTGAAGAACAATAGATAAAGGTATATGTGTTTCCCGAAAGAGAGTTTATATGGAGTTTGAAGGATAGAGTTCTATTATAAGCTGAGTGGAGTTTGATGTTTTGAATTTTTAAAGTGCACTACTAATGGAAAGTCCATTAGACTAAATTCAGATGCACAAAAATTCATTAGATAAACATTTTTTAATTTCCATCAGGTAGAGGATGTTTAAGAGAATTAGTTAAAAATAAGATAGCTAAGGAAAAAGTGAAAATATGGAGAAATTGGAGTTTTTCTAAATAGATGGAATGTTAATAAAAGGTTTATGGACAAACATTTTTTTGATGGAGATTTTTTAGTTGATTTACATGACTTTGTAAATCCCACAAATTGTATATGTAGTGATGATCTTCAATGTTTGTTATTGTTTGGAGTTTAATAATTTTTTCTAAAGTTACTTAGCATCATGTTTAAGGAAATTATAAGAAGGTCATGGATTCTCAAATATTCAGATAATATTCATGAATATTATATAAGTTTTAGGAAGTATTAAATGAATTAAAAATGAGCAAGATATATGAAATTTTAGTTTCAATGGATGGAAAAGTAAAATAAATTTCCTACCTTTTCTAATTATATAGATCCTATATAGAGGGTTGAAAAGTACAGTCTTACTTATGAATATTCATGAAAAAAATGATGAAGCACTAAAGGATTTGTGTCCAAAGTGAGTTTCCAACCAAAGTTATATTCTGTGTTGCATAAGTGTTTCAAATAGACTTTTCAATCAGAGAATCAGTCAAATTTTTAGTTTAGATTTTTTCTATAGAGATAATCATATTGAGTTCCCATATAGAGTTTTGAGATGAATTTATTTTGGTAATCAGAAAAATCTCAGGTTATAGATCAGACATAGTTTTCTATGAGACACAATGAATGGACTATCACCACACATAGAAATAGTGAACATGAAAGATACTTTTGGATGAAGGAATGAGATGAAATTTATGAATAATTTTTTTAGAGATAATGTTAAAAAGTTTCATAGTTTTATTGTGGTTCAGTTTTTTAATAAAAAAAAGTAAACTAATAGGAGTCAGTATAGTCATACCTATTCAGAGATTGAAAGAGTCTAATAGGAGTTAGATCAATGATGTTCAATTTATTTATAATAGTAAATTTTCATGGATGAATAAGAGTGGACATGGTAAGGATGTAAGTTCTTACAATGAGGCCAAACCTTGTAAATATTAAATTCCTTGTTTACATTCTCATATTTTCATTCCTCTGAGATTTTTATAAAAATTGATAAGGATGACAACATGAACAAGTTACAAGGATTAAATTTCATAAATTTGGAATTTTTTAAAAATATGAAAACTGATTCACCCCCTTATTAGTGGTTTAATTATCCTTAATAACTTAAAAACTAAACAATTATAGATTTTTAACCTTTTAATCTTTGAAAATATTCCTCTCTTCTATTTAATTTTACTCAAATATTTTCATCGAGTGAATTTACTAATTGGAAATTAGTATTTAATAAATTTTATAATACTGATGAGTCTGAAATCAATATAGGAAATAATATTATCAATTTATAAAGTCAAATATTCCTATGTTAATCACTCACCTCTATAAACATGATCAACTCGAGATATAAATTAATTTAATAATTATTTATATGATCTTAATAAAACTTATGTAATAATACTAATAAATAAATAATAAAGCACCAAGTATGTGAGATATACCACATGTTTAACCAATTGATACTACTTTTGATAAACTTGTGATATCACTCGATATTCATGTTTATACGTTCATGAAAAGGCATCTCCTATATTGGATAATTCTAAACAGAATTTGAATCACTAACTCCATCGAATGAATTTAGTTATTAATATTTAGTATTATTATAACCTTAGTTTTAAGAAAACACTTCTTGGTTATGGAACTTTTTACCTAAAACTTTTGGTATCCTAAAAAACAATCAGTTGATACCACATTGTTAGTATAAGAAAAAATAAACATGAAATCATTTAATGTTGTTTCTTATTATTTTTATTTGTCTTGTACTTCATTAGTGGTATGATATCACTATAAATGTATCCTAATATCATTTAATTATCATAAAATTTGGATTTTAGATAAATATTTGAAACCAATTTAATTTTATATATAGATGTACATCATTTTAAATTATTCATAACAACATTAAATTCTAGATTCTGTAATGATATCCAAGGTGGTTTATTTACAAAAATTAGTATGTAATATTATGACTTGGTTCCCTTGATGTTTTATCTTATAAAAATTGTCACCACTTAAATATTCATCTCTTGAAACAACAGTTAAACACAATTAAACACATGAGGAGAGGGGTGCTTTCTAAACATCCTTAAGTGGAGGAATGTGGTTGATATTTTTGAACCAAACATTTCTTAAAATTTTCTTACAATAATTTAATGTGGTTATTTTTTGAGTTATACCACTTCTAAAGACATCATTATAGATTTTTGTATTTGGAATTATCCATTATTAGTTTTGGATTTACCTCCATTGCGAGACTAGTCCTTCCAATGCAAGTTTCTTACTTCAATGCATTGTTGCAACACCCTTCAATATACTTACTTTTAAATAGGAGGGATCTTCCATCATTATTCACCTCTTTCCTTATGGTGAAATTTTTAAAACCACTTTGGAATACTTCATTCTTATCCTCTTCTATATCTATAAGATTAACCGATGATTTATTTATCCATTATGAATCTTTCTTCAAGATCTCGTCCTTTATTATCACAACTAAAAAAATTTCATAGTCTTATTCTATATTTATTTTAGTTGTATACATGAGATTTCTTGTGAGTGAATCATTATTGTGGATTGGTGCACCCTTCTTTGAGCTCCATTATTTTCCTCCAAAGTGAAAAATATTCCTTATGAAACCTTTGGATCATATCTTACTATAATCTCTAAATATATGAAAATAGTTAGTAAAAAATCATGTCACATTAAAAACATACCTAATATAGTCATGAATCAATTGAGATGTTGTTACAATAGATTTTCTTTCTCCATTAATCCCTTGGGATTCTAGACAAAGTACCATGCCATATTCCATGATTTGATAACAATATCACTTTATTTCTAGTCTCCTTTAGGATTATAATATAACATATTTATCATGTATTTTCTATCCACCTACCAATTCTTGATTTAAAATTCCTTTCCTACCCCTTGTTCGTTATTCCATGATCATAGTTCCTACCTTATCATATCCTTTTAAGGTATTTAACTTTAAATCAAGATTCTTGATCATCATGTAATTATCCTTTAATTTGGAATCCTTATTTTCCAACATCATGAAAACTTTTTTGTTTAATTTTATTGTCCCTTTAAGTTGTGTTTAGATAGGGATAATAATGGTTTTTATTTCCTTCTATGTGGATATATATTCTCCCATATCATGTGAAAACTCTCCAAGTAGATTACTTTAAACCTTAATCTTTGAACCCATTTTCATAATGTATCCATTCAAATAAACCACTTATTTATTCAATCAATGATTCTATTAAAAAAATATTTCATTAATTTGTAATTAACTCCATGAATAATCTCCAGTTGATCAAACATATCATATAGGAATTGAATCTTTTCTTGATCACTATACGAACATTCTCTTGACAGATTAATTGACATCATCTCCATATAATTATTGTAATACAAACTTATATTAATTTATATGAGAGTATCTGAATTTATTGATTTTTAAGCATCATCCAAAACATTATTATAATCATATTTAATAATTGAATAAAAATATTTCACCTCAATTTGAGTGTTTGATTTTTCTAGGAGTTTTCTTAATATCCCTCTACTTGAAGACTTTTTTATATAAGTTAGTATTCAATATATTTGTTCATTGGATTCTCATCATGAATGGATTTATGTCCATCACTTGAGGTAGGCTCTATAACCTTGTTTTATCTTATTTTTTTTGCACACATTTCTTTATAAAAAACCCATATATCAAAATTATTAGCACAAAAAATGGTTTTATTTAATACCTCACTAGTGATACTTCCATTTATAATTTTTTATCCGCATCACAAGCTCATTTATTTTAACTTTTTAAGACAACATATCTTTGTATTTATTCCAAGTTCACTTTTCCCCAATATTGTAGAAAATAGTACTTCTCCTTATTCTATCCAAATTTATTAGAAAACAAAACTAGAGGCTTTATTGTTTAATCCATATATACTAAAATTCTAAAAATATATTTAGATATTGAACCTCAACTTAGAACCATTATGATCTAATACCACTTTATATGACCAATATTATTCTAATAACCCTTAGAGTGGGGGGGGGAATGAATCAAGGTGCACACAAAATAAAACTTTTATTCTTTAAAGTCCCATTACCTATAAAGATCTTGTTCCCTCATTATAAAGAACACATTAAATATATTTTATCTCATTGTTGATCACAAAAAATATTAAAAAAAATAAAAGTCAATAACAAGTATACATATGGATTTTACGTAGTTCAATATTAAGGGATGATCAAAGGAGCATACACCTCATGATGTACTAGTGTACCAAAATAAACTATCATACTTTTTTTGATGGATACATTTTTTAGGTCATGGTCACTCTATAACAAGGAACACATTCCTTAAAAGGTTTATAAAAGACCCACTCTATATCCAAGGGCCACTCCCTCTCCACCTTCTCCATGTGTTGCTTTTGGAAAGACACTAGTGAGTTCATAAATATGAGGGTATCTTCAATAGTGTATAGACATAAAGATTTTTCATTATTAAATATGTGACATTATTTTTATCAAGAATTGAAATTTTATGCGCTCTTGAAGTTTACATTTTTTGATCTTAAAATATTACAAGGCCTAATGAGAATGAATACTCAAAGTGAGTGTCAATTGGTTGTCTTCTATATAAACACAATATTAGTAATTTTTCCTCCATATGAAGATAACACTACACTTGAATTATCTTTTTTTGTTCCTTCTCCAATAAATAGATTTATTAATGCAACCTATGTACTCTTAGATCCTTATTTCTACAGAATCTAGATATGATAAATAGTGCTCTATCTATTTATCTCCTCTCTTATTTCTAAAAACTAGATGTATCATTACATCCCTACCTATATAAGATAGATATCCAATATTGTTATCTATTTTCTAGAATGTCTATAAGATGTTTTTATAATTTCTTCTCTGAATTCAACCCTTGATCCAAATGTTGGGATTGATTTTATTTCACAACAATCGTTATATTAATACTACACAATTATATGTTGTCAATTTCTTCCAATTATATTAAGTTAACCCGTCAAATTTCATGTTGTGTATTATTATTTTAAATTATTAATAAATTTTAAAGATATTATAGAAATATATTATTTATAAAATAATACCATTATTTGTAATGTAATATTCCTTGACTCTATCTATTCTATGGTGTGATCTCCTCCACCATAGTATAGACTTCTACTTCCTCATCCAGATCATAATGTGATATTATTCTTCACAATTTGATTCACATTCAACAACCATATCCAAAAAATCTACACAATATATTATATTTGACTCCACCAAATATAATGACGTGATACCCAAAATCTTCTCGATCTCTAATCCCATTGTAGCATGATGCATTCCATCAGGATGAAAATATTTGGATCTTATGAAAACCAAGAAATATATAATTTTTCTACATATGTACCTCACATGGTGAAACTGCTATATTGTGGGGTAGTTCTTCTCAACAATTGACCATTTTTGGTATGTACATCTATACTATTACATGATACATTCATCTTACATATCTTTGATTAATGATTCATATCTCAACTATGATAGCCTTGGAAGTGATCTTTGACTAAGGAAATTATTTTATAAGCTTATGTATGTTCCAAAAAATTATGTCTTAAGATTATGATATGATCTCATTGATAATGATTGATTATTTTTGATTCCAAATAGTTATGACTTATGTATTTTTATTTGAAAAATCCTTATGACATTATTTATTATCAACAATATTTGACTAATTAAGTATGATCATTTTATGTTATGATCATGTTATCATAACCTTACTCCTATATTATACTAAATTATGATCATTGATTGATATCTCTTATATTTACCCTTATTGACCACAAGATCTCACACTTTATTATGTTTACTTTCCTTAGGTTATAAAGAAATGTTGTTTCTAGGGTATTCTTAAGATGTGTACTACCTGAGAAGATATTTGTCGGTGATGTTGATGAAATTTCATAAAATTAGTCGATTTATGTATCTAGTATCTAAAGGCTCTAAACCTTCACAGTTCCATGTTTTTTATAATATGTATTGATTATTCATATAAAATGTTTTAATATATTTCTATGAAAATATTGTTTTTCCTAAGTTGGTATCAGATTCAAAATTGTAAATATTATTTTTTAGCACCATATCTAGTTGTGTGGGTTTGGGGTTGTTATAATTGTTATCAAAGAAGAGTTTAGTTAGTTTTTGGATATTATGGTTAGTGATATTTCTTAAAACCCATGGTTATAAGTCTATGTATATGATAAAATGATAAATTTTAGTAAATTTGGTGTTGTGTGATTTTCAAAAAAAATAAATACCAGTATAGATATTGGAAAGTAGATGAAACTATGGAATATATACACATATGGGTAATAACTCCAAAAGGGGTAGATTGGGTATTAACTTGATTTTTGTTGGTGCATGATAAGTGGTCCTAAGACTACACACCTATCTAGAAACTCTTGGGGGATATGCTTGGGTTAATTCACATTTTTTTGCAAACCATTATGAATGATTTGAATAGATGATGTCTACGAATGAACTACTTTAAACATAAGGTTACATTGATTTAAAATAAGGTGTCATGATTCATACATCCTACAAATGATTTGTTTATGATCACATGATTAATGAATATGATTATTGTTTCTCACACTATTATTTTTGGTCTTAGTCAATGGTTGGACCTATGAGAATCATGTTAACACTAAATATGATGGGGAATACAGTAAGTTTACCAATGAGAAACCAAATGAAATGGTATATATAATGATAAATATTATTTTTATAATCACCCAAATATCTTAGGATATGAACGAAAACATAAATCATGCTAATTTTCAAAATGGAAAAAGAAATGAACAACTCACTATTGAGTCTTTTATGTGGAAACATCCACCTTCCTTTAGTGTTTCCTCTAATACAAAAATTTCTAAGAAATGGATCAGTGCCACTAAAAATATATTTTCTATTTACTAGTGTTTAAAAAATGAATTTTTTTTTCCTATTAGTATATCATTTTGAAGGTGGATTTTATTAATGGGGATTCTTATAAAGAATATAAGGTAAGGGGAGGAAATTGACTCCATGACATGAGAAGAATTTAAGGAGTTATTATTTATTAAATATTTTCATCAAACTCTTCACATGAAAATGGAAATGTAATTCTTTGAACTAATGTAAAAAGGGTGATGAATCAATTTATACCTATGTGGAAAATTTCACCCATATTGTAGTGTATGCTTTTGGAATTATCTTTGATATTGAAAGAAATGTTTATTAATCATTTTGTGGATATAGAAAAAGTATGAAAAAGTAATTTTATTTAAGATAAATTGATAGCTATGAATAAATCATTTTATATTCTCTCAATATGGAAATAAAAATTATAGAATCTCAGTTTTCTCAAGGTTTTGTGAAAAAACGAGAAATATGTAATTTCAAGGAAATTATAATAATAAAATATATGGAGGAAAGAAAATTAATCTTACTTTATGTCTGAAGTGAGGAATAAATCATGAAGGTTATTTCTATATAGAATATGGTAAATTTTTTATGTTTATAGAATAAAGAAATCATGAAAAATAATATCGAAGTGATGTGAAGAGGCCAAAAAATGAATTGAATGATGAAAAATCTTAACAACCTGTGCCAACCACACTCCAATTCTATAATTTAAAGGATTATAGATTTCAACCAATAAGTGAATGAATCCAAGGTTTAATAATGAAAACTAGTGCTAAAAACCTCTTAATTTAAAAGTTAAATGGAAGGATCTTGCGATCAAAACTGCTGAAGTAGGCTATGGGAATGAAGTGGTGAAATGTACACATATCATCCACTGTATAACTCTAAATTTTTTATTTGATTATAGATATAACCACTCTTTTTATTTGAATAATATAATAAGGATATCAGTCACCACCTCAATGATTAAATATTGAGTTAGCAATAAAAACACCCAATGGTATGATGACTGTAACTCAATTATATAGATCCTATATGATCTAAGTTTGTGGGAATGTAATTTCTTTGAGTCTTGTGATTATCCCTATAGTTAAATTTTGTGTGATTTTGAGTGGGGATTGTCTCTCTCTATATAGATACCATATCAATTTTCTAGTTAGGGAAGTCACATTTGATATTCTGAATCGAACGATGATCATATTTTAGTGTGAGGATGAATATAAACTTCTAATATAAGTTACTTATATTATATGGGCCTCATTACCTATTAATGAGAGATATTTATCTCAAATGGTTGGGAAAAAATTAACCTCAAAGATATTCCTATTTTTCAAGATTATGTTGATTTATTTCCTATAGAATTTACCAGTCTTCCCCTAAATCGTGAAGTTGAGTTTTTAATAGAAAACATACCTAGTGATACCCCTATATTAAAGAATCATTATAGAATGGACTTTATTTAGTTATAGGAATTTAATAAAAAATACAAGAGAATCATGATAAAGGAATCATACAACATAATGTGTCACCATGTGGTGCACTTATTCTTTTTGTTAAGAAAAAGATGGGTCAATGAATCTTTACACTGATTATCGAGAACTTAACAAGATCACTATTAAGAACAAGTATTCTCTACACCATATTGATGATATATTTTAAAAACTACATGGAGTGAAATACTTTTCTAATATTGAATTTCATTTTGGATATCATCAATGGGGTAAACCTATTCTTTTTGTTAAGAAGAAAGATGGGTCAATGCATATTTTCATTGATTATTGAGAACTTAACAAGATTACTATCAAGAATAAGTATCATCTACCCCATATCGATGATTTATTTAATCTACTAAACATATATAAATACTTTGCTAATATTGAATTAAATTTTGGATATCATCAATTATGGGTTGATAAGGAGGCTATACCTAATAAAACCATCCATATGAGGTATAGTCATTATAAATTTATAGTAATTCCATTTGTACTTACCAATTCCCTTTCTATCTTCATGGATTTAATAAGTTGAGTTTTTATAGATTACATTGATCAGTTTGTGGTAGTATTTATATATGATATTATAATTTATTCAAAGATAAAGAAAGAGTAAGAAGATTATTTGCGGATTGTGATGAAAACCCTAAGGAATGATAATATATATGATAAATTTACCAAGTGTGAATTTATACTATATAAATTCACATTCTTAGGTCACATATTCTCATGTGAGGGAATATAAGTAGATCCTTCAAAGATAGACGTTATTAAATAATTTCCCAATCCAACTATAGTAACTAAGATCCATTATTTTCTTAGATTGGAAGGATACTATCAGCACTTTGTGTGAATATTTATCATAGATGTCTAATCCAATAACACAGTTATCTTATAAGGGAGCCAAGTTCAACTGGATAGATGAATGTGAGGAAAATTTCAAGGCTCTAAAATGAAGGTTGGTCAATAAATAAGTAATTTTCACTTCCCTATGTAGGAGAAGGGTTTTTATTCTTTAGTGTTGCTTTTAATAAGGGAGGGAGATTCATCCTCATGAAAAATGATACGTTAATAGATAATTCCTTACGTGACTTGAAAATTAATGACTAAAATTAACTGAATCATGATTTCAAGTTGACAACAATAATTTTTTCTTGGTAAATATAGAGGCATTATCATTATGGTTAATAGTGTGATATATATTCTGATCATAAAATCTTGAAGTAGATATTCATTTAGAAATAGTTGAATATTCAACAAAGGATATGGTTGGAGTTGATTAAGTAATATGAATTATCAATACACTACCAACCTAGAAAGGATAAAAATATGGGTGATGCTCTATTTCAGAAAGAACATACTAGTTTTTCCATGATAAGGATTAAAAGAGATACAATATTTATGGATTTATAGAATATGGATCTTGAAATAACGAGGAAAGGGGACATATTATATCTTTATTTGATGAATGATTAACCATCCATACATGGTAGGATTAAAGTGACACCATAGGAGGCTGTGGAACTATAGAAGAAGGTGAGAAATGTTCTATAGTTAAACCATGATTATGGTGGAATTATAAGGTTTAAAAACAAAGTATGTGTCCCTTTAATAATATACTTGAATATAAATCTTTTGGATGAATCTCATAGTTCATCATTCTATATTTATCTTAGAAGTAATAAGATTTATAGAGATATTAAAGAGTATTTATGGAGGGATAACATGAAAAGGGGAATTATGTAGTATGTATCTTGATTCTTGGTATGTTATAAATTTATGTCTAAGAGATAAAATTTTAAGGGTATGTTAAAACCACTAACCAAACCATAAAGGAAATGGCAAAACATTACCATGTATTTCATCATCAAACTACCAAAAACATCTAAAGTAAATAATTCCATTTGGTTTTTAGTCGATCGATTTATGAGTTTAAAAAATAATTTCTATTAGAGGAGTTTTCTCACTTGATTATATTTCTAGGTTATACATTAATAAAGTGGAGATATTTCATGAAGTACCACTCTAAATTTTATTTGATCAGGATTCAAGGTTTACCTTGAAGTTCTGTGGAACTCTTCAATAGGCTATGGATATAAATCTAGGTTCATTAATTAATATCATCCTCATAGATATATTTAGTTTGAGAGGACCATTTAGATCCTAGAATATATTTTGATAGCATGTTTTATGTATGTAAATTGTGGGTGGGATCAACACCTTTATATGATCAAATTTTCTTACAACAAAATCTTTAACTCAAGTATTCATATATATTCTTATGAATATCTTTATGATAGGAAGTGAAGAACTCCAATATTTAGGGATAGAGTTGGAGTAATAATGTTATAGAGTTCTGAGCTAGCTAAGGAAATTTAAGATAAGTTTATAACTATTTAGAAGCACCTCAAGGTATCTCAAAGACTACATAAAAGTTAAAATGAAAATTATTGGTGAGATTTAGATTTCAAAGTTAGCGAAAAGGTATTCCTATGATTTTTTTATGGAAAAAATTTATGAGATTTTCAAATAAGTGAAAATGGAGCCCTATAAATATAATTCCCTTTGAAGTTATTGATTATATCAGTTAAATTTCTTATCACTTTTCAATTCCATCAAATATCTCTCAAGTTCAAAATGTTTTCCATGTGTATCTCATGAGGAAGTACATATATGATCATTCACATATACTAAACTCAGAGGTTATACCATGAGAGAATGATCACTATGATGATAAAAAACTATTGGGGATTCTATATCTAGGTGAGGAAGTTCTATGTAATAGGACCACCAACCATTCTAAATAATTGTGGAGAAACTTTAAATTTGTGGATGCTACATGGGAACCTAAAGATGTGATGAGGCAGAAGTGTCACCAGTTGTTTGTATCAAAGTGAAAAAATTTCAAGAGAAAAATTATTATAAGGGGTAGAATAGAATACCATGTGATTTTATGAAATATTTCTATTTAAATAAATTTTATATCATTGATAGATAGATTTACACATAACACCGAGTTTAAACGAACTGTGATATATTATTAAAATATTATTATTTAAGATGAAAATTATCATTTGGAGGTTGGATCGGTGGGTATGAATATGAATAACTAAATTATGAAAAAGTATTTTTTATATATGTATAAATATAATTCATTAGATTTTAATTGGTTATAAATTAAAGTAAAAGCATTTGAAGGTAAGAAGATATGATTTTCGAAAAACATATTTTTATGTGCACAATAATTTTTTATTTTAATAAATTAAGTTAATATTTATTTATTAATGATTTTAATTAAATTTTTAGATAATATATTAAAAAAATATTTTAACCTTCATCTAATTGTTTTTAAATGGTAATTAATGAAGGTAAATAAAATTTTATTACTAGAAATGTATTTTTCTAAAAATGGATTTTTTGCAAAATTATTTTGAAATGAATTTATATCACTTATAGAAATTAAATTTTTCAACTGGATTCAATATTTTTTTAACAAAATAGTAAATATTATTTAATAATTTTAACTTAATTTTTTTATTATAATGAATAGTAAAAATAGTGAAAATTTATTACCATAATTAAGGTTAAAATGGGTATACTATGAGGGGGGGGGGGGTTAACCAAATAGATAATGTTTAAAATATAAAAAAACACTTTCTTAAATTTTATTGGTTGATGGTATTTAGAACTTATTATTCATATATTTTGATATTTTGAATTTTAGAGAAACTTGAATTGAGTAAGACATTATTATATTTTAATCATTATAAAAATTATAAGTGCATCCTCTCCCTACCTTATAAATTTATACCACCTCTCCTCTCTTCCTTACACTTCATGAGACTTATAACTTAGAAAATACCTACCCTAATCCCTTACTAACATCCCTACCCACGTAGTAGAGGTTATTTTTTGATCAAAATACCATATTTTAAGGGATAAAGGTTTAATCCAAATGAAGTTTTTCAACGAACAAGAGATAAGAATGCATACAAAGTAAGACAAGACTTGAGTTAAGGGGTTCATGTTATAATCTCACTTATTTTTAGTATTTTTATACTAAATTTTATAGTGAAATTATATGTTTATTATTCTTTAATCCCCATTAATTTTCTTATACTATGGTTAATTATTTAATTTTAAAGAAAAATTTCCTTTTCCCCCTCTTTGGTACTTAAAATGATCAAGAAAATATTTTTATAGAAAAGTTAACCTTATTTACTAGTTGGTTGAAAAACTTTTTATTCCATGTATATTCTCAAAATTATTTCATAAAAGTTTTAACCTATACTTGAAATTTTTTAAAAAGTTTATTTTCATTAACTTTTACTTCATTTTTAATGTTTTAAAAGGAATATATTTAAAGAAACATTTTTTGAACAAGTTGTTTTTGACTTTTTGCAAAAGTGTGAAAAGAATGTTCTCTTTTAATGTATAAAACATGAATTAACATTCCTAATAGCATGAACATTCTATACTCTGAAGGTTTCTTTAAAAATTTCCATAGTTCTTTTCCAAACAATTTTCACTAATATTTTGAAAAAATTTACATTTTAAATAAGTGATTTCAAAATGAAAAGGTTATTTTTATTAGGAAATTTTACAATGATATTCTAAAGGTATTTTATTCTATGTCAACATCCTTTAAGGATTTTTATTATTCACTAGGGATATATTGTTATTGACACCCTATTTTTTCCTTGAAAGACGTTGAAATATATCACATATATTTTTAGAGCCTGGTGTTGAGACAACGCAACATTATAAGGTCCAGTGTTCCCAAAATTAATTTCATAAAAATATTAATTATATTTTATATCACTTGTGGATATATTTTTAGAAAAATAGAATATATCATAAATTTAATCTTTAATTGAAAATATAAGACCATATTTGAATCTAGATTATGGGATTTACCCTAGGCGTGACCTAGAATATGTCGGCATGAGATGCTCAGAAAAGGAAACCGTTGGTGGGGAATTTATGTGAATTAATTACTTAAAATATTTAATTAATTAATTTAATGTCTAAAAACATATTTCTATATTTAAATAGCCTATTTTGGAGAATCTATAGGGTTATCCATATAACCTTGGGACCATTGAGAGGATAATTACATAACCCTTTGTTGGTGTATGGAGATCGGGTGATCGAACGACAACCATATCAAGGAGAATCGAAGTACATAAAATGTAATGAATAAAAATAATATTCTCCTTCATTGGGATCCACATTATTCACCAATGATAAATCCAAATTGAGGAAGGACTCATTATTTATGTATTATGACCTTATGATTAAAATATTCAGCAAGATCAAAGTTCTATTCTTTGATCTATGTTTAAAATGAACCTTTTCGTGAGTCTTTGTATTAGATTTCAATTTTTTATATGATTTATCCCCGTTGTGCCGTGTTTCTCCCCTTAGTTATCCCCAATTTATATTATATGGATAAGAAATCTAGGCCAATGATTATTGTACCCTTGTTTATGTGATTTTCCCACTCTGTTCTTCGTGCTCTTCATCGTTGGCATAAGGGGCCATGGTTTGACATTTCTGGGAAAGATCAAGCATGATAAAACCCCTGGATTCATATAGATTCATGTGTGGTGAAAAAATAATAAATTATAGGATATATCAAGATGTTTTTTGGGATACAGGTGATTCCACCATGGATTAGGAATCTAGTGAGGCAATGAGACGCACCACAAGTGATGACGGCGTGGAGCATCTTAATGTAGTAGGATAAGAATACTGATTTCCTGCCACTAGAGGGATAAAATAAATGACTAGATAAGGGTTCCACCAATTTTTGGTTGTCAATGGGATGTTTCGGTAGAGGAGGATCCAAATCTAGGATTTTCACGATAAATCTAGAATTCAATGAAAAAAATCGACTACACGGTGTGTAGTGTGATGAACACACATTGTGTAGTGACCCAGTTTTAGAGGCTAGGGTTTATGGGTGAGATAAATATATCATGCCATGTGGGAATCCCACATGCCAAGTGAATTAGTAATGGTGACCCGACGTGTACTCTGGGGGTACACAGACATGAGAATGGCTAGGTACCCACTATTTACTTGCACATGGATAGGGTACACAGACCTAGATAGTGTACCTAGACATAGCCCATAGGACACGAGCACAACCAAGAGAACATGAATTGACCCTAAGAGGCTGAGACACTCCATGATTTACCTTAAATTACATGAAGTACTACATGTATTGTGATCTGTGTACTCTCAAGGACACAAATCGACAACAGATCAGGACCACACACCATGTGGGTCCCCCACATGCCGTGTACTTACCTTTGAGGCAACTTCTATGTATCATATCTAATTCATTTGGGATCATATTTTGGATCGTGAGTATATTATATTGGGTGTTGTTTCATATAGAATGAGACAGTGGGATTCATAGTGGATTTTGAGATATGATTTGAGATGTTATCAGAATGATGATTCTTTAGGTAACACTCGACGATGGTAGTGATCAGGTAGGATCGTCAGAGGGATCAAAGTAGATCCCTCCTGTGGAGTCAGGGCATGGGTCCTCAACTATTATAGTGTCACCCTCCTATGGAGTCCGGGAATGGGTTATATTCCATCAGAGGGGAACCCTCCTACTAGGACATGGCACGGTTCCTCTATATACCATCAGTGTAATGACCTAGAATTTTTAATGGTATTTTATACCTAAAAATATGTGTTATATTATATTGTACACAACAAAATTATATTTATTTTTTAATTAAGTGAGTATAAAGGGAAATGTGACCATTGAGTTTTGACTATTATATGACCATTGGAAAATATGACCATTGGTCAATATGATCATTGATCAATATGACCGTTGGAAACTATAATCTTAATAATAATTTTAACATTATAATTTGTGCTTATAAGTAGAAATTACAAAGGATAGTTAATGTAGATAGGTGAAGCGATGGCCTCAAAAAGTAGAGTCATCCCTTACTAATCCCATTTGGAAGAAATTGGGAGGAAGGTAACATCACTAGGGTTTTACCTTGACTATTCCCAATCCAGGCTTCAATAAGTGAAGCTTGATTGAAATCGCCTATGGAAGAAGATCAAGTTAGTGGAAATTACCACTTGGGAAATGTCAGTAGAGCCACCCCATGAATCTATCACAATTATACACCTTACTCTTAGTCCATATGTGGGTGTTATTAGGGGAAATATGTCTTGACCTTAGTTATTTAAAGTGAAATTAATTTTTATAAATAAAATTTTTATTCCATCAATTCAATTTTAATAATTGGTTTTCTAAATAAAATATAGCTTTAATTGAGATGGAATTTGCTAAATTGACTTTTCAAACCCAAATTGTACTTTTCAGAAAATAGATAATTTTTCATAATAAACTAAGGTATTATGAACAATAATTATTTTAATTAAATAGTATTATAAAAACAATTTTATTTAAATATAACAGATAAATTAATTTTACTATTTCCATGAATTTTTTTAAGTGTCATAAATTTTACTATGCATATTCAACCCACTATTTTTTAATAAATCAGGATTTTTATAGTTAAAATTTAATGTTATAATATTTATATAATTATTATGATAAAATAAATATCATTTTTTAAATCATCACTTAAAAATTATGTTTGGGTGAATTTATAATATTTTTCTAAAATATTTTGTTTTTCCATGAATAATAAAAATTCTATTTTGGGGTTTTGGTATGTTTAACAACTTTATAATTATGTCATAATGATGTAATAATTAGTTTAAAAAAATACATGATTAAAAATATGTTATTTTTTTAATATAAACGATTTTAATATATTTTAATCAAATTCCAAACCTATAAGTTACTTTCCAATGTTTAAAATGGAAACTTTTTCTTTAAAAACATTATTTTTAGAAAAATTTACTTTTCCTTCACAAAAGAAGTAATTTAATGTGATTTTCGGTTCTTGTGGGTTAAAATAACATAAAATATGTTCCAAATTTCCAGAAACTTGGGCAAAAACCAAGGGAAATCCCATTGTTTTTAAATTTTCACAACCTATATTTCCATGTCCTATTTTTGGAAATTACTAAACAAATCCTCCACTTTTTCTACAAATTCCCACCCATTTATCCCTTTCATTTCAATCCAGATCTATCCTCCATGAATCTATGGTAGTTTTACCTCCCAAGGAGTTCCACAAGGTGTTCTTAATCCCCCAAGGTTTTATTCATCAATGTTTAGGTGTAACTCTTCAAGGTAAGGGGATTATCATTATTTTCTCTTCAATTCATGAACCAAATTTTATATATGTCTTATAAATGTTGTGGTTAATCTCTTATATTAAAATTTTTATCATTGAATTATATTAAAATTATGTTTTATCAATGTGATCCTTTTTCCCCACTCATTGTATCCTTTCTCTATACCATATTTTATACCCCTTATGCTGCAGAATTTAATTATCAAAATTTTCCTATTATCCTCAAGAAATTCACTTTTATTTTATTTTTGTGAATACCCAAGGCTATTTTTCCCAAGTTTATTCACCTATATTTCAAAATTATTTATTTTATTCTAGGATTTACATACTTTAAACCGTCATTCCCTTTCCATGGGATGAAAATGAAAAAATGATCATGTTTTTATGCACTTTCAAAATGTGATGATTTGGATATGAAACCTATTTATTTTATTCTCCATAGGTTATTTATGAAATATTTGATTATGATCTATGTGGATAAAATGAAATTAGTACATATTAAGGGTGTACCTTAATATCTCTCTAATGCATTTAGTAAATAATTTAATCTCTAGAGATGAAATGTTTTACAATACCTTGGTGAATAAACTTGGTAAATTTAATTTACGAAACCTTGGTGATATTATTATGAATTTATAAATTAAATTTTGTAGACAAATTTACATTTTATGATTCATGTTAATTTTATTATTATATGACCCATTCTCTATTTCTCATTCCACAATTATATTTCTCATGTTCTTATTGACATTCTTCACAAATATATGTAAACTGTTTCCCTTACTAGGCCTTATGATCAACCCTTTCCTTTGATGTGTGTTCATAGTAAATGATATGTAGTAAATTTACTTATAATGAACCCATTAAGAATCCTTTAAAGTGTATTATAAGAAAATTTTATATTTTCATGTGTTATGTTCTTAATTTCCAAGAAACTGAAATTTAAAAAATCCTCTCTATTGTACCATGTAACAAAAATTTTATAGTAGGATTACATAATTGGTATCAAGGGGAGATTTAGTTATTTGTTGAAATTAGGATTTGAAAACTTTAGGAAGAAACCCAAGACAATTTTAAATATAGAAAAACATCCTTGTATCTTGGTGATGTATTAATTAAGTGGTTTCCAAGAAAACAAATTTCTATCTATATACAAAAAAGTGGATTTGGATCTAGCATAGATGTATCTAGGGGTAACACTTGAAAACACTACTTTGATCTAGACTCAAACGAGGACTAGTTTATGAAAATGAGACTCGCTAAACTCATGGTTTCACATTCCCAAGGGACATGTTTGGTTAAATCATAAAATTTTTATAAACTATTATGAAGGATTTAAAGAAAATGTACATTTTTTTAAAGAATAACATATTTAAGCATGATTTTTAAGACATACAATTCCTTTATAATTATAAGATTCTTAAAATACATACGTTTCTAATTAAGGTTATCTTTTTTAGAAAATGGAAGGAAATAGGGGGAACTATATAAACGATGATCTAAAAAGATAATGTGCTAATGGATATACGATGGAAGCCATAATATAAATATTTATGAGGGTGATGAATCAACTGACTCAAGTTAGGAACAATAACTTGAATCTAGTTGATCAACTAAATTCACCTTGAATAGAAAAAAATTCTATTGAGTCCATTATATTTCAATGACCACCTTCTTTCAGTGGATATACCAACCTATTGATTACTGAACAATGGATATGATCTATAAAAAATATATTTTCTATACTCTGTTGTTTAGAATATAAGAAATTCAACCTGGATATTTTCTAATTATAGGAGGAATATAATCAGCGTAGACACTGATTAAAAATATAAATCCAAGAATGGATATTTATTATTTGAAGTGGTAAGATTTTAGGGGAATATTTTTCAATAAATATTTATGTCATTTTATGCGAAAAAAATGGAGAAGGAATTCCTAGAGCTGAAGCATAAGGAAAATGAATCAATGGGAATCTATGAGATGAACTTTACTAGACTTTCTCATTACACCTCTGGGTTTTTTATGGATTAAAAGGAAAATTTTGATAGATTTTTCAGTAGACTAAAACCCAATATATGGAAGAATCTAGCCAGTTGAGACTATGATAGCTATGAGGAGATAGTGTGGAGTGATATGAAGGTTGAACTGGATTTTGAAGAGATGTAGTGGTCACATAAATCAAATTAAAAGAAGAGATATTTGGAATAAAACTTAGGGAGGAACTTTGATCATGGAGTAGGAGGAAAGAAAGTGAAACTTTCAACATGAAAAAAACGTGGGAAGAATCAATTGGGGAACTAATTTCTTGGGATTGGAAAATGTTACATGTGTGGAAGAGATGGCCATATATCTCAAAACTATCATAGTGAGGGAAGCATAAACTTCTCATTACTAATGAAAAAGGTAAGATGGTATAGGCCCAACCTAAAGTCCAATTCTATAAGTGTGGGTAGCTTGGGAACTTTTCCAATCACTGTCCAAATGAGAAGATAATAGAGTGGAATCTCCATCAACCTCAGCATAGTCCAAGGTAAAAATTTAAAGCATTTTCTCTCACAACGGATGATGTAGAGGCTCTATATGTTTTGGTGGTAGGTACTCTTGTTTTTCTCTCAAAGCCAGTAAGTACTTTGTTTGATCTGGTTCTATGCACTCCTTTATGTCCTCCAAGTTTGCAAAGAATATATAGTCAATCCCTAATCTTATAGAAGTATAGTTATCAGTCAAGACTCCTAGATAGATTATCCAAGATTCAAAAATATATAGAAACTTTAGTATTGACTTTGGAAAGCACAATATCATAAAAAATGTAGTTGTCATTCCCATGTTGGAATTTGACATTATACTAGGGATGGACTGGCTATCAATATATAATGCTATGATAAACTGCGTAAGTAAATAAATCTTAGTAGTCATGAATGGAAAACATGTAGTTCTTTTCAAAGGATAGAAATCATGACCTTGTCTATGTCTAGAAGCTCCTCCCATGGCCTTGTTTATGGAGATGTTCGGTGAAGAGGAAGAAGGAAATGAAAGTATAAGGAAAAAAATATCCCCATCATTTAGGAATACATTGATATATTTCATGAAGAGTTATCTGGACCCCCCAAAAGAAGAGTTAAAGTTCTCCATTGAACTCATACCTCGATCCAAGATGATATTAAAGACCCCATATAGAAAGGAAAATGTAGAGCATGAGGAATTAAAGGAACAACTTCAAGATCTTTTAGAGAAGGGGTTTGTCTGACCAAATTTGTCTCCTTGGGGAGCACCTATTCTATTTGTGAAGAAAAAATGTTGATCAATGAGGCTATGCATTTATTATAGAGATCTTAATGGGATCAAAATAAATAACAAGTACCCTATTCCAAGGATTTATCATTTATTTGACCAGGTTTGTGGGGTCAATTATTCTCCAAGATTCATCTTTGATCTGGTTATCATCAATTGAGTGTAAAGAAAGAAGATATGTCAAATAATTCTATCATATCAAGATATGATCATTATGAGTTTGTTTTTATTCCCTTAGTATTGAATAATTATACTGATATATTTATAGATTTGATGAATAGAGTCTTTAATTAATACCATGATAAATTTTTGGTAGTTTTTATTGATCATATTACAATATATTCCAAAAGTCACATAGAGTATGAGGATTATCTAAGGGTTATATTGAAAACTATTGGGAATGGGAGGCCATTTGGAAAATTTTGAAAATGTAAATTTTGGTTAAAAATTTTCTTTATTGGGGAACATTATAACCAATGAAGGAATATCATTTTTTCCTACCAAGAAAAAGGTTATTTATAAGTGGCCTCATCCCACAACAGTAACTAATATTTATAGTTTACTTGGTTTAGTATGAGATTATAGGAGGTTTTTAAAAAACTTTTCAAAAATTTCCAATCCACTAACCAATTTAACTCAAAAAGGGGATAAGTTCATCTAGAAAAAGGAGTGTTAAGAATGTTTCTAAGATTTGAATAAGATATTGGTTACTACACCTAAGTTAACTCTACCCACTATGAATTAATGATTTGTTATTTTTAGCGATGAATATCTGAATGGTCTTGGGTGAGTTCTCATGAAAAATGAAAATGTGATTGCTTATTTATATTGATAGTTAAAGCCCTATGAGTATAATTATCATACGTATGACCTAGATATAGCTGAGGTTGTTTTTCTATGAAGATATGGGGCACCATCTTTATGGGGAGAAATGTGATATATACATAGAACACCAAAGTTTTAAGTATATTTTCACAAAAAAGGAATTGAACATGAGATAGAGGAGATGGTTTGAACTTCTTAAAGACTATGATTGTTCAATTCATTATCACCCTTGAAGAGACAAAAATTTCTTGGATGCATTAAGTAGGAAAGACCCTATTGTTTTTGAAATTATAAGGATTCAAGGAGATCCATTGATCAAAGACCTAGTAAGGTTGGACATGGGAATCATGAGGGAAAGGAATCATCAATCCTATCCCAAATGAATTATCAACCATCATAACTAGATAATATCAATAATGATCAAAGAGAATATCCTTTGTTATAGAAGAAGGTAGAGGCTTTAAATAATGTGAAGTTTCTTGAGCCCAATATTGACAAAGAAGGTGTTCCGAAATTTTGTACAAGGCTACGTGTTCCATCTATTCCAAATATAAAAAGAGAACAGATGGATAAATATCATAGCTCTATATTATCTATACATATTGGAAGAACTAAAATGTATAGGGACTTTCATGATCATTATTGACAGGATAACATGAAAAGGGAGATTTCTGACTGCACTATAAAGTTATTGGTGTGTCAGTAAGTGAAGGTGGAGTGAAACATTTCTGAAGGGGTATTGCAACCACTAACCATACCAATATGTAAGTGGGAAAATATCACTATATACCTTTTCAATAGTCTCTCAAGAACATCCAAAGGAAACAATATGATATGGGTTATAGTGGAATGACTCCCCAAGACTTCCCATTTTATTTCTATTTGGGAATATTTCTCTCTTGACCAACTTTCAAATATTTACATAAAGGAAGTGGTGAGGTTTAATGGGGTTCCACTTTCTATAATTTATGATCATGATCCAAAGCTCACATAAAATTTATAGATAATTCTTCAACATATTCTGAGTATACAATTTAATTTTGTTATGACCCATCACCCTTAAAATGATGACCAATGTAAAAGGACTATTTAAACATTGAAGGATATGATGAGAAAATGAAAAATGTAATTTAAATGTGGATGGGATCAACATCTCCCATTAGTTGAGTTCTTATAAAACAATAGATTCCATTAAATTATTCAAATGGCAGCCCATGAAGATTTATATGGGAATTAATGTATAACTCCTAATTATTGGGATGAAGTTGGTGAGAGAAAGATGCTTGTCCCAAAGATGACATAAAAGGTTCATTCTATCAAAAAACACATAAATTATGCTCAGAGTTGGAAAAAGAGATATACTGACAACCATCAAAGGGACTTGAAGTTTGATGTTGGAAAAAAATATTTTCTTTGAATATCACCAGGGAATAGAGTCATGCATTTTGGGAAGAAATGAATGATTAAACCTAGGTACATTAGCCCCTATGAAATCCTAGATCACATAGGAGAAATGAACTGTCATATATCACTTGCACCAAATCCATCTCAAGTTTATGATGTATTCCGTGTATCTCTCTTGAGGAAGTACATACTTGATCCTTCACAATTACTGAAACAGGAGGTGGTAAAACTGGAATATGACCTCTTTTATGAGGAGCATTATTGGGTGATCATGGAATGTAAATACAAGGTTCTACACAATAAGAATACCCAACTCATCAAAGTTTTGTGGAGGAAGCATAAATATTAAGAAGTGATATGGGAACTAGAGGAGACAATGTGATAGAAGTACCCACAAATTTTCTTAACTAAGAGAACATGTTCATATTTTAGGGATGAAATTTCTTAAGGGGTGAAGATTGTAGCGACCCAGACTTTTGAATGATATTTTTTTCCTGAAAATGTGTGTTATAATATATTATACAAAACAAAACCATATCTATTTTTTAATAAAGTGAGTATAAAAGGAAATGCGACCATCAGGTTTCAACCTTTATATGATCATTGGTCAAATATGACCATTGTTAAAAATAACCACTGGAAAATATACTATTGATATTAATTTTAACATTATAATTAGTGTTTATAAGTATAAATTACAAAGGATAATTAACACATAATAGATAAGCAATGGCCTCAACCAGTAGAGTCATGCCGTATAAAGCCCATTTTTCAGAACTTGGGAGGGAGGTAGCATCGCTGGGGTTATCCCTTGAAAAATACCAATCCAAGCTTCAACAAGTTAATATTTAATTAAATCACCTACTAGATAAGTTAAAGATAGGAGAAATTACCACTCACGTATTGTTAGTCGAGCCACCCCATGAATCTATCACATTCTCACACCTTACCCTTAGGTCATGCATGTGTGTTATAAAGGGTTACATGTTATTTCTTTAATTTCTTAAAGTGTAATTATTTTCTATAAATAAATTTTTTATTCAATAAATTCCTTTTTAATAATAGTTTTTCTTAATAAATTATAGGTTTAATTGAGATGGAATTTAATAAATTGACTTTTGGGACCCAAATTGTACTTTTCAGAAAAGATATAACCTTTTATAATAAACTAAGGTATTATGAATAATACATATTTTAATGAAATAGTTTTATAAAAAAACTTTTATTTAAATAAAATTTATAAAATAATTTTATTATGTCATTGAAAATTTTTAAGTGTGAGAAATTTTACTATGCATATTCAACCCGCCATTTTTTTAATAAATAAGGATTTTTATAATTAAAAGTTAATTTTCACATATTTAGATAATTATTATGATAAAATAAACATTATTTTTGAAATCAACTTGTCAAAATTATGTTAGGGTGAATTTATGATAATTTCCTAAAATATTTTGTTTTTTGGTGAATAAAAAAATTACAGTTTTGGGATTTCGATATGTTTAATGGCTTCATAATTTTTCCATAATGATGTAATAACGATTTAAACAAAATAAAAGACTAAAAATATTTTATCTTATTAATATAAATTATTTTAATATATTTTAATCAATTTCCAAACCTATAAGTTACATTCCAAATTCTAAAATGAAAACATTTCCTTTAAAAAATTTATTTTATAAAAACTTTACTTTTCATTTCCAAAATAAGTAATATAATATTATGTTCAGTTATTTTGGGTTAAAATAACATAAAATATTTCCCAAATTTTCAAAACCTTGGAAAAAAACCATGGGCAAGCCCATTGTTTTTCATTTTCCACAACCTAGATTTCCAAATCCTATATTTGGAAATTATTAAACTAATCATCCAATTTTGCTATAAATATCCACCCATTTATCAATTTACTTTAACTCTTAATCCATAATCCAAAAATATATAGTATTTTTACCTCCCAAGGACTCCCCCAAGGCGTTCTCAAGCCCCCAATGTTTCATTCCTCAAGATCTAGGAGTAACTTATGAAGGTATGAGAATTATCTTTCTTTTCTCTTCAATTCAATAACCTATTTTCATATATATCTTCTAAATATTATGGTTACTCTCTTTTATTACCCTTTTTATCATAACCTTACTGCAAAATTATGTTTTATAAATGTGAGGCCCTTGTCCCCTCTCATTTTACCCTTTTTCAAAACCACATTTTATACCCGTTATGCTGCCGAATTTACTTATCCAAATTTCCCTCTTCTCCTCAAGAAATTCTATTTTATTTTAATTTTATGAATACCAATTCCTATTTATTTTACAAGGGTATTAAATTATATGTAAAAATTATTTATTTTATTATGGTTTCTACATAAATAAAACCCACATTCTCTTTCTATGGGCTGAAAATTACATAGTTATCATGTTTTAAGCACTTTTGAAACACCATGATTTTGATATGAAATCCATTTATTTTATTCTCAATGGGTTATTTATGAAATGTTTGATTATGATATATGTGGATCACATGAAATTAATACATTTTAATGGTGTTCCCAGATAGCACTCCAATGCAATGGGTAAATAATTTAATCTCTAGAGATGAAATGTTTTACAATACCTTGGTGAATAATGTTGGTAGTATTCATTTATGAAACCTTGGTGATTAAGCTTGGTGATGTTCTTATGAATGTATAGACTAAATGTTATAGAAACATTTAAATGTTATGATTCATATTCTATTTATTTTTATTTTCCTCTTTTTACATTCCTCATTCCATAATTATATTACTCATGTTCTTATTGATATTCCTCACGAATATATGTAAACTATTTCCTTTACTTGGCCTTATTCTCACAAATTTCCTTTGATGTATGTCCCCGTGATATGAGATAGAGTAAATTTACTTAGGTTTAACCCATGAAGACTCTTTTCAAGTGTATTAGAAGATTTTTTTTTATTTTCTTGTATTATGTTAATAATTTCCAAGAAACTAAACATTAAAAGAGCATCTATTTTGTACCATGTAATAAAATGTTTATGGTGGGATGTCATAATCATAGTGGATCCCTCCTATGTAGTCAGGGCATAGGTCCTCTTCCATCAGTTTGGAACCCTCTTTCTTGGTTATGACATGGTTCCTCTATCTACCATCAGAGTGGCACCCTAATGTGGAGTCAAAGCATGGGTTATCTACCATAATAGTGGTAACCTCCTTTTGGGAAATGGCATGGGTCCTCTATCTACCATCAAATTAGAACTGTCCTATGGAGTTAGGGTGTGGGTCATATACCATTAGAGTGTTACCCTCCTACTAGGGAATGACATGATTCCTCTATCTACCATCAGAGTGGCACCATCATATGGAGTTAGGGAATGAGTTCTATACTATTAGAATGGAACCCTGTTATAGAGTTAGGGCTTGATTCCTATATCATTTGAGTGGAACCCTCCAACTAGGAAAGGGAAAGGGTACTCTATATATCTACCGAGTGTAACCCTTCTATTGTATAAGGGAATGGGTTCTCTACCAACTGAGTGTAACACTCCTATGGAGTCGTGGAATGGGTCCTCTATATATCTATTGAGTGGAACCATCCTATTGTTCATAGGAGTGGGTTATATACCTAGAGAGTTTTTCATCTTGACTGTGAAGCACAATAGAGAGGTGTGGATGAGGTTGTATACTTATTCAAATATACATACGAGATGTTGGGAATCATTTATTAACCTCTTAGAATTTATGGGAGACTCTTACCTTGGTCTAAGTTGTTAGATGGAGATCCCCTTACTCTCACGTATGGTTTTATTTCCTGAGCATACATCCTTGTTGATTGGTTTTTGTTTCTCTCTTTCTATGGGTTAAGTTTTTCACTTCTATCGTGTCTCTTATTTTCCACCTTCAGTTCTCAGGGCATCCTACTTGTTATGTATATACTCACACCTATATGGGATTTTCCTTCACATGTCATGTCTTATGAAGATGATGAAAAGGCCATCAATAGTTTTAGAGGATAATAGGGATACCAAAGTGAATTTGACTACATACAGTGGTCTAAGATTGGATATTTGGAGTTGGGATATCTCATCATTTACTTTTATATTTATTTTTTGGCTGGGATATATTTCTAGTTGGGAATTTATTTCCCCCATTACTTTTCTGATTTATGATGTTGTACTCTTGTATTCCCTAAAGGTTGTTACAAGCACTATTTTTACTATAGATGTTACTATATTTTATATTTATTCCTTTAAAATTTTTCATGGAGATAGTTGGGTCTGTGCATAAAGGTACATTAGAAAAAGTCCCCCTATATTTGTTATGCCTTTCGACACTTATCGCTAGCCCCTGACCTATAGAGGTGGGATTGATGTAGTTGTAGCTCGGCTCTCAACTATCCTGATGGGATCTAGTGGGTTAGGTCATGATAGATTGGTATCAAATGTGGTTAGACCTTGAGACTATGTTTGGAGTTTTTTCCCCTAATATGGTTTGTTTGGGAACTTTGATAAATAGTGTCAAAGTGTCACAAGTGTGAATTTCTGGCCAGGGAACCCAATGTTGGTTCAGTGACCAAAATATCCATTTACTAGGACTCTGAATAACTTCTTGTCAACTCATCATACTGAGAAATCAGTTACATGGAACTTGGGAACATGCATTATATAGGATGGAGTATTTTGACTATCCTTCTTGTGCCAACTCCCTATATATATATTCTCATATGACTGTGTTACATATTAGTTAATTTTAAGATGACTCCACAAAGATAGACAACCAGGTTACCAATTTAGGATCCTGATGAAGATCCTATGAGTGATGAGGTATTATTTTAGGATCCATCATATGATATATTTCCTCTAGGAGGGTAGGTACACTAGTAGAAAAATGGTTTTTAACGTCGGTTTTTAACCGACATCGAAGTCGCCGACGTAAAAAATATGAATTTTTACGTCGGTTTTTATAAACCGATGTGAAAAATGAATAACATTTGTTTTTTTGCATCGTTTTTGTAAAAAACCAATGCCAAAAAAACTAATTCATATCATTTTTGGTGTCAGTTTTCATAAAAACCGACGCAAAAAATAAAAAAAAAATAGTTTTGGCGTCGGTTATTTAAAAAAACCAACGCCATAAATGAAAAAAAAATATTTTTGGCGTTGGTTTTTATAAAAACCGATGCCAAAAAGAAATTTTTTTTCTATGTTTTAGATCATTTCCTAAGCTTTGATTTGACAGGTTGTGGACCTAAAACGGAGTTACGGTTCAAAAGTTATCACCGTTAGAAGTTGAACCTATCAAAGTTTTGATTGATACAACTCGTTTCAAAGAAAACATGATAAACATAAATTAAAATCATATACACCAAATGAAATAAAATAATCATAATACATCAAACATATTTCAATGGTTTTAGGGGATTCCATCAAAATGATATGTTTTTTATCATCATATAACTTTTATTTAGAAATGAGAATGAATCATCATTATAAGAAAGCTAATCGAGTTGTTTAGAAATGAAGGATAATAATAATAAAGAAAACAAATGAATAGAATATGTACCGTGTTAAAATTAACGATTGAAGTCGCATTGAAATCTTGATTGAATCGAAGATGTTGAAAATGATGAACGAAGGAGAAACTGGATATATATATAGTAAACGGAAATATTTTCAACTGCGTTGTACAAAAATGTAGGCGAGATTTTAAAAAGTTAAACACGCTTTGTGAAAAAAATTGAAATTCTGATCCCGCGTTACTCTTTGGCGTCAGTTTTGTTTGAAACTGACGCAAAATAGTATTTACATTGGTCTTTTGGCGTCGATTTTTTAGAAAACCGATGCAAAAAATGTCAATCGATATCCTTTTTGGCGTCGGTTTTTAAATAAACCGACGCTAAAAAGTTAAAAAAAATACATTTTTCGCGTCAGTTTTTTTACGAACCGATGCCAAAAAGTAAAAAAAAAATCTTTGGCGTCGTTTTTTTAACAAACCGACACTAAAAATTTTAAAAAAACTTTTCCCGTCAGTTTTTTTAATAACCGACGCCAACAACAAAAAATAATTTTTTTGGCGTCGGTTTTAAAAAAACCGATGCGAAAAGATAAAATATATATTTGGCGTCGGTTTTTATGAAAAACGACGCCAAAAAATTAAAAAAAAAATTACAGTGTTTTAGATATTTCTCTAATATTTGATTTGACTGCTCGTGGAGCAAAAATGGAGTTACGAATTAAAAGTTATGGATGTCGGAAGTTGACCTTCTCTAAAAGAAGTCTTAAAGAAGTTCAACTTTCAAAGGCCATAACTTTTAATCCGTAACTCTATTTTAGCTCCACAACCAGTCAAATCAAAGATTAAGAAATTATCTAAAACACTGTAATATTTTTTTAAATTTTTTGGTTTCAGTTTTCATAAAAACTGACGCCAAAAATATATTTTAACTTTTCGCGTCGGTTTTTTTAAAAACCGACGCCAATTTTTTTGTTTTTGTTTTTGGCGTCGGTTTTTAAAAAAACCGATGAAAAAAGTAGTTTTTTTTAAAATTTTTAGAATTGGTTTGTTAAAAAACCGATGCCAAAACAAATTTTTTTCCTTTTTGGCGTCGGTTTTTAAAAAAACCGACGCCAAAAATTCACCGCAAAAATTATTTACGGCGGTTTATAAGAAACCGACGTCAAACTGGCGACGTTAAAAATCATTTTTCTACTAGTGGTAGTAGCACCCCCACCTGTTGAGCAGTATATTATACTAGTAGAGTAGGTTGAGGATTCACGTAGGCATTTCCCAATTCACGAGTTCCTACAATAGAAACTACTGAGGCTCCATGGTGATCAATATCCCCAGGAGGTAGAGGTTTGTATTGATTCAGTTATTATAGTTTTCAATATTATCCATACACTAACTGATCAGGTGGTTGTGCTAGTAGCTAGTCAACTGGGAACTTTTGGAGTCTAGTCATGCAGATTCATGATGAGTCGACACTCTAATGGAATGAATTACTGTAACTATTTCATGAGTAGTCTTTCCCCTCATGCTTGCACTCATTTTGAATTTAGGAGATTTTGGAGCTAAAAAAGAGAGGGATGTCAGTTTCCAAGTATGATTTGAGGTTCACTAACCTCATGCAGTACTCTATCGACATGATTCAGGATGAATACTCATGGGAATATAAGTCCAAGCAAGATCCCTGTAGTTAAATTCATGATAAAGTTGTGCCCCTATGCATTCCCACTCATGCCGGAGTGTTGGGGAGGGCTCTGGTTATGGATAGATTCCTATTATAGGGATTCCATGTAGCTGAAGATAGCAATGGGTGTTATAGGGATGTGTCTTCTACATAAGCTAGAAAGTCCCAGTCAATAGGATCTCGACAGAGTAGATCTTCATAGGATCAGACTCAAGCACATGGTCACGCAGCACATGGACCACGTAGAGGAACATGCTATCCTAGAGAGGGGTGGAAATATGAATGTGTTGGGGAAGGTCACATGACATGTGATTGCCCAACCTGCCATAATTTGGAGGGAGGACAGATAACAGATGGACCACTGTGGTAGAGGCAACACCCTGATCATGGTTCTCTTAGGTGTGGTTGGGGAATCCCTTAGAGAGGAAGATATAGTATAGGAGAATGTGGGCATACAAAAGTAAGAATTGTGATTAGTGTATGTGGTTTTGATCTTCTTCCACCACCACCACCACCACTAGGTGGCCCATGTTAGTCTTATAGGGTTGGCATTTAGGGCTGTGGTTAGTTGTTGGCTATAAAGGATTATGACCTGGCAGCTCAGGAGATAATTAGAGGTGCGATCTATGTTTATTATACTCTTTCTTTAGTACTAGTAGATATATATGTGATTCATTATTTTATCTATTTACTCACGATGTGAGATCTATGGCTCCAATTAGAGGATTTAGTCCAATATCTTTTCCTTGATGTTCCTATAGGGAACACTTATTCATTATCATTTAATTTCTAATAGTGTGATCTATTTCTTAGTGGAGAGAGTTTCTCACAGGAAATTTTGTTCATCATGATGAGATATTATGACTTCATATTGGGTATGTAATGGTTGTCTATGGTTCAAGCCCAGATTGACTATCATTGTAGTTAAGTCATATGATTATAGAAATATGGGAAGAGATTCTCCTTTATAGGAGAGAGAGATATCATGGATGGATGAGAGAGTTTTGTGAGTAGGGGACTACAAGCACTCACCCATCATTTTTTGAGTTTATCCCTTGGTGAATTGGTATCTTCAGACATGTAGATTCCTTCACTTATGGAGGATTATATGGATGTATTTCCTAAGAATGTTCTAGGACTACCTATATAGAGGGAGATTTATTTTTTCATCAACATGCACCCCATGACTTCTATGATATATTTTTCAGAATATAAGATGGATCTTATCAAGATTTGGGATCTATATTTTTAGTTGGATGAACTTTTAGAGAAGGGTTTCATCAGACCTAGTGTTTCCCCATGGTTAGCTCCGCTTTTGTTTGTGAAAATGGAAGATGAGATCTTGTTGTTTTTTATGAATTATCATCACCTGAACTAGGCCATGATAAATAACAAGTACCCCTTTTTGTGGATTTATGACCTCTTTGATCAATTATGATGAAAAATATGACTCTAAAAGATGGATATCAGGTCCAACTACCACCATTTGAGAGTTTGAAAGGATATATGATTAGTTAGCTTCACTGTAGCTGACCCTAATAGAGGAGGAGGGTGAAACTTTTATTTAGTTGATGGTATTAACCCCTCTGCTCCTCCAGCACGTGAGGGAGTATTAGTTGGGAGATATTTTCTATGAGGTACTACGTGTACAAATATTCTCAAGAGAATCACCTAATTTATTTTCGGAAGGATGTATTAACATCTTCCATTTCAAGGTAAGGACAATGTTCTTAGTCATGATATGAGAGTAGGTGATTAGATAGTTTCACACACCTCATTTTTCCATACATCCTGGTGTATCAAATACGTACAGAGACCTTTAGAGGATGTTTTGTTGGGCTAACATGAGGCATAGTGTGGCTGAGTTTATCTCTCGGTGCCTCACATGTCAGTAGGTTATGGCTGAGCACCAGGTTCTGGTAGGTTTTTTGTAGCCTCTTAAGATCCTAGTGTGGAAATGGGATAACACATCTATGAACTTTTTGAAAGGTATTTTGTGAACAATGAGAGGCCACAATGCCATCTGAGTGATAGTTGACTGACATATGAATTCAGTGCACTTCCTTGCTTTCAGGGAGCAAAGTTCAGTGGACAGTTTGGGGTATATATATGTGTAGGATATCAACCACCTTCATGTGATTCCCTTGATGATTGTATCTAACCATGATGCATAGTTTATTTCATGGTTGTGAAGAGTCATACAGGATGCATTCAAGACCCATATGAGTATGAGTACAACCTTTCACCCCATGATGAATGAGTATATTGAACACACTATTGAGGTTATGGATGATATGTTGAGGGATTACATGTAAGTATTTGTATAGAGATAGTAGGATCACTTATCCTTATTATAGTTTTCTTATAATAAGATATGCCAATCTACTATCAGCTTGGAACCTTTCAAGGCCCTATATGGGAGACCCTTCAGGTTACCCTAATATAGGACTGAGATAGGTGAGAGATCTCTTTTGGGGATAGAGATAGTGCAGGTGATGATGGAGAAGGACCACGTGATCTTTGAGCAGATGAGGATAGCCCATAGTAGATAAAAATATTATGCAGATTGACATCTTAGGCCCTTGAAGTTCAAGTAGAGAGACCATGTTTTCTTGAGAGTCTCCCCATGAAGATAATTGTGGAGATTCATCCATGGTGGCATTCTATCCTCGAGATTCACCTGTCCATTTGAGATCTTGTAGAGGGTTGGTGAGGTTTCCTACAACCTCACCTTACCCCCACAGTTGGAGTGGGTGCACAATGCATTCCATGTGTGTAAGTTGAGGAGATAGATACATGATACCACACATGTTTTTGACAAGGTAAATCTAGACATTAAGGATGGAACCACTTTCACAGAGCACCCAATGGCGATCAATTATTGAAAAAAATAGGATCCTATGTGGATGTACCATTCCCTTGTTTCCTATGTTGTGGAAGTATAGGAGCATGCAAGAGAGATTCTGGGAGTGGTAGAAACAAATATGGGCTTAGTATCCCCATATTTTTGTTTATTTTATGTTTTCGGAGGATGAAAACATTGTATAAGGTAATACTATCAAGACCCTATTTATTCCTTGTAAGACTTTGAAATATATCAAGGAATATTTTTGGAGCTAGGTGCTAAGATGGTGCATGATTCCGAGGCCCAGTGTGTGTAGAATTATTTTTATAAAAATATTAAATATATTTTATATGACACACACATAGTTTTTTTAGAAAAAAATTAACATATCCTAAAATAATTATCGAATAAAAAATATGAGATCATGGTTGAATAAATAACATGATATTTACCGTAGTAATGACCTAAAATTTATCAGTACTAGACGTTCGGATAAAGATACTATTGGTGGGTACATTATTTGAATTAATTAATTTAAATATTTAATTATTTCATTTAATGTATAAAAAACTATTTCTATCTTTAAATAGCCTATTATGGCCAATATCCAGGGTTATATGCATAATCCTAGGACTATTTATAGGAGAATTACATCACCCTTTATTGGTGAATTAATATTGGGAGATCGAATGACAACCAGATTAAGGCTAATCGAGGCATAACAAACAAAAAAAATCTTTTCCTTCATTGGAAGTTGCATTCTTCCCCAATGATCGATCCAAATTAATATTGGGATATTAATTTTTGGATTCCACAATTATGATTAAAATATTGAGCATGATCAAAATTATATTATTTGATCTGTGTGTAAATTGAACTTTTTCATGAATCCGTGTATCATATTTCAATTATTTATTCAATTTATCCCTATTGTGAAATTTTTCTCACCTTGGTATAATTTATATTAGTTAGATAAGAACACTTGGACAAAGATTGTTTCACCCTTGTTTATGTGATTTTACACCTCTGCTCATTGTGATTTTTTTTGTTTCCCTATAGGGCCATGGTTAGACATTTCCAAGTAGGATCGAGTAAGATTGAACCCCAGATTCACAAAAGATCCGTGTGCGATGAACTAATCGACGATTAGAGGACAAATCAAGATGTTTTGTCAGATCTGGGTGATTTCACTACTGATGAAGAATCCAGCGAGGCAATATGAGGTTCTATGAGTGACAACGACATGAGGTAGCTTCATGCAAGAGGATTGAAATTTTGATTTCTACCCACCAGAGGATTTTAATCGATGACTAAAGAAGGTTTCCTTTGATTTTGAGTGGTCAGTGCGCGATTTTGGTAGGGGTGGATCTAAATCTATGATTCATACAATAGATATTAATTTCTATAAAAAAACACTACTATATGATGTGTAGTATAATGAAAACACACCATATAGTGACCCAAGCTATGTGACTCGGTGTTGGTGACCGACATATACTTTGGGAGTACATAAAAACTGGAATGGATAGGAACCCACTATGTAATGGAATATGTCCATGGTACACAGACATGGATAGTGTACACAAACATGACCCAGAGGATACGAGAACAACAAAGAGATCACAGCTCAGCCTTGGGAGGCTGAGACATGCCGGGTAGTACCTTATATGTTGCGTAGTAATACATGGATGGTAAGTTGTGCAATGTAAAGGAAATAACCAGATAAAAGATCAGGACCAAATACCATGTGGGTCTCCTATATGCTATGTAATTGCTTTTAAGGGAACTTATACCTCTCATATATCCTTTTTTGGACATAGATTTTGGCCCACGAGTAGCATTCCCTGAGAGTTTTTCCATGTATAGTTTGATGATTGAATTCATAGTGTATTTTGAGATATGATGCACACTATTATAAGAATGGTACTTCTTTATGTAATGCTCGATTATGGTAGTGATTTTTCTGTATTATCAAGGAGATCAGAGTGGAACCCTCCTCTGAAGTTAGAGCATGAAACTCTATCATCATAGTGGCACCCTCTTGTAAAGTTAGATAATGGGATCTATACCATCATAGTGGAACCCTCCTATCGAAAAAAATAATGGGTCCTCTATATACCATTAGAGTGGAACCCTCCTACAGTTTTAGGGCATGGGTCCTCTACCATCAGAGTGACACCCTCCTGCTGGGATAGGGCATGATTCCTCTATCTACCAGTAGATTGGAACCATTATATAAAGTTTGGGAAGGGTTTATATAACTACCATAAGAGTATAACCCTCATACAGAGTCATTTCATGGGTCCTGTACCATCAGAGTGTAACCCTCCTATTAAGACAAGGCATGTTTCATTTATCTACTGTCCTAGTGGCACCCTCTTGCAGAGTTAGGGCATGAGACCACTTACATAGGAGTGTATCCCTCCTTCTAGGACAAGTCATGGTTCCTCTATATACCATCATAGTGGAACCCTCCTATGATGTTAGGGCATGGGTCCTCTTCTATTAAAGTGGAACCCTCCAATATTATCATGTCGTGGTTCCTCTTGAGGATTTGGATTAAGGATTTCTCAACATTTACTTTTATAGTTATTATTATATTGGGACATAGTTTTGGTTTTTCATGTATTTTACCCTTTACTTTTAAGATTTATGCTGTCATACTATTGTATTCCCTAGATATTTTTAAATGCATTGTGTTTGATCTAGATGTCACTATCTTTTATATTTATTACATTAAACTTATAAATGGAGATGGTTGGGTGCATTGTACAGGTATATTATGCAAAGGACTCCCATATTAGTTGTGCATTTTGACACTTTTTTCTAGCCCCTCGACTATGGAGGCAAGCTTTTGGTAGTTGTGGCTTGGCTCACTACTGGCCAGGTGGGATCTAGTGGTTTGGGTTGTGAAAGTTATTTTGATACCATAAACTTTATTTATCTAGAAGGCTTATGGTGATGATGATTTAAGGATGATATTATGAAACCCATTTCTTTCCCATAGGTTAATTAAGTTATGATGAAATATTTATGAAATATATTTCTTTTCGATGGGTCATGCCATAATGAAATGATGAAATGTTTATAAAAATAATTTTATTTCCATGGGTTATGAAATGATGATATGATAAATGTTTTATGATCTTGTGGAACACATATGTATGATTTTCATTATGTGATGGTGGGCCCAAAATTTTATATCCCTCAAATTAATTGGGTAAATATAGATATCTCATGTGATAATAAAGACTATAATGCGGACTGAACTTAGTTTAGTAAGAGACTATGTCTACTATGATTGTCTTAGGAGTGAACTGTGACTAAGGAAATGATGGAATGGGGAGTTAACCGAATCCACTATGATATCCTTGGTTGTGAACCTTTAATTAGGAAATTATGGAATGAGGAGTAGACCCAATCAACTATGATATCATTTTGAGTGATAATTGATCAAGGAAATACTTTTTTAGGCTTATGTGTATGAAAAAAAACTTATATCTTATACTTATGATATTATTTCAAGACTCATGATTGATTATTGAAAATACAAAATTCTTATGAATTATGTATTTTGTTATGAACAATACTTCTTACATGATTTATGATTTATAATCTTAGAAAAATTGGGTATGATTATTATAAGTTATAATCATTTATTCATTCCCTTATTCTTATCTAATACCCACTTATGATCATTGATTGATATCTCTTATATTTACCCTTGCTGAGCACATGATCTTACGCTTTATTTTTCCCCTTTCCCCAGTTTATGAAGAAATTTTTTAAGTAGGGTATTTCTGAGAGAAGATATTTATGGGAGATATTGAATATATTTTATGAAATAATATGATTTATGTATTGAACCTCCAATTACAATATACATTTATTGTTTTTTGTGTGTTTTGTCATGATATGTATTTAATATTCATCTAAAATGATGTAATATATATGTGTGAAATGATTGGGTCACCTTAGTTGGCATAAAATCCAAATATGTATTAATTATTTTTTTAGAACTGCGAATGAGAGTAGGGGTTTAGGGCTATTTTACTTAAAAATTACCATGGAAGTAGAGATGTCTCTAATCCATTGAATTTAAAACCATGATGATAAAGTTAGTTACTTTCACATTACAAGACGGCTGAAAAAATTACCTTTTCATATCATAAAAAATGACACTTAAATACTAATAAGTAAGAGTATTCACTTATATAATTACTTAGTTATATAAAAGGACTCTTACACATTCTAGTACCTATATCAAAACTCATCGTAATGCATCAACATGACTCAAGAATATTAGAGGGTTTCTTAGGTTTTTTAAAATTTATTCTCCACTATTGTAGAATAAATTTTTTGTAAATATGTGGATCACACCTATACATTCTATACTTTTACAAACCTTCTTCAAGGATTAAGTATGACTCACATATATGAGTATAATTACTTTTATTGTATACTCAACCCGAATCTGAAAAGAAAAAAATTAACTGTATGGATTATCCAAAAAAATCCAGAATAAGAATAAAAGAAATTAAAAATCAATAATAAGTCCAATTTCACAGTAAACCCCAAAATATTCTTAAAAACTAAAAATGATTCAATTTCCCTAAAAATGAAAAATTTAGGGCTAAAATCATTAATTTTTAATGTAAATGTATTATAAATATATTCTCTATCAATTCCCCCACACTTAAACCTTGACTTCCAAGACATGTTATCATAAAAAAATATTACTAAACTAAAATTCAAAATACTATCTAATATAAGTCACCAAATTCAATAGGTAAGGAATAAAAACTTATCAGGCCTCCTGAATTTCCTTAAATACATTTCCTCTATAAATTATATTCAATCTGTTTCTAATTTTCCCATACTCCCATGAAAATAAATACTTATCTAACTAAAAATATTTATCTCATCCAAAAAAATATGAAATTTAGAAAGGTTTTTCTCATCCAAACACATAAAAAGGTCACTATCTGCTTGTTGAGATTCTAAATATCCAACCAATAAGTCTAGTACTTGTGTTTATATTGAGGTAATTATCAGGTTATTATATGGTTAAGGGTTAGTGGGTTTTAGATGATAAATGTTTTGATCCATAATAATGTAGTTCAAATCTAATTGAAGAAAACCACATGATTCCATTTTAACAATCATGAATGGTTTCCTCCTAAATCTACTTATTATGATCCTAATCCCAAAAACTTGTATATTTTAATGTGAAGTTCACAATTTTATCATTACATATGAAAAAAATTCCTTCACTCAGCCACCTTTAACAATTTTTTTATGCTGTATTTATTTTCAACTTTTTCAAAGAATTATATTTTTAATGATGGGAGGATATTTTATCTTTAATGAGTGGTGTGAACTTATTATCCATAATTTTTTAGGATAATACCATTCTATATCCCATATTTAATGTTTCTTTAATTTTTTCCATAATTTTTCACTCAATAGCTCTTTGACATGATTTATTTTCACTCAAAATCTACTCCCAAAAGTCTAAAATTGAAACAACACCCACAAAAACTTATCATAATGATATATTCCTCCCCCAAAGCCTTAATTGATGCGACACCCATAATAAAACACCTTCTTCCATAGTTGAGTTCAACTAGGATCATTCTTTTACTTCTATAACATATTGTATATTGATTTAGTGTTTTTAATATGGATACCTACACTATAGGAAAATCAGCTAAGAGAGGAGGTTTTTTTGGGTTTTAATGGATTCTAAAACTACCAAAAAAATATTGTGATGATTTTAACATGTTTATCCCAAATGGTGTATTGTTATTAATTTAGGAATGATTAATTTTTTTAGAAATGTTTTTTTTGAAATTCCATGGATCATTATTTTATGGAGGTTTATTTAATTCTTGGATATTTTGTAAACCATTTCTAATAAATTATGGAGGTTTAGAATGGATACTGAATGAATGACTTATATATATCTTGTTCATAATTATTGGTTGTTTTTTAAATTTAGTGTTAGTTTTTACTGGCTCTAAATTTTATATGATGGTTTCTTTGAAACCATATTTAAATTATTACATAGTGAATAACCTATTTGATTGAAAGCTATGGTGAAAAACACCTCTAATTACTTATAGGTAGTTAAAATTGACACTAATTTTTTCCTTTACAAAAAATAAATAGGTTATATTTCATTCCAATCCACATAAAATAAATAAAAAATATATATAAAGGGAGATTAACTAGAAAATAAATAATATAAACAATTTCACAGCTTAATATACAATTTAAAACTTTATAAAAAATAAGTAGATAATATTATAATTTACAACATGTCAATTTTTATGTTTTTTTGAAAATTTTGACGGAAACATAGCTTCTCACTCGTGATGTATCACCTTTTATCTCCACCGATACATAATGATTCACATAGTCTCCATGCCTACTCCTCACCTCCAGTGACTATATTTGAAGTAGTTAACCGCACAATAATATGAAAATATTCAAAAAATATTAATTTAAGTATAACTCAATCATAACAGAATAATATAAAATGAGTATAAAAAAATATAAATGACATAGTTATCTTAAAATACAAGGATCTATTACCCTAAGAGATTCCCAATCATTACAAAAAGAATACTTAAAACGATTTAAAAAAAGAACAACAAATTTAAATCATTTTCAACCCAACAAAAAAAATTCATTAAATTTCAAAAATAGCTTAATATTTTAATTTTTTTAAAGTTACCTCAAATCCATACTAATACCTTATGTCTAAGATATTCCTATTTATAACTCAAGAGTAAAATGGATAATTTCAAAACTGATATTTAAGTCCCCAAAAATCTTTTAATCCATATTATATACTAGTTTAAAACAAAATAATATAAAAAATAAATCATAATAATAAATTTCATTAGTCTCTTCCCATTAAGCACTATCAAAATAGTTCATAAATCATCATAAATCACCACTTTTTCATCACTAATTAATAATGAATCATATCTATATATTTTCATGGAATTAAAAAAATGCCACTATAATGAAAAATCATTTAATTACCAACCAAAAAATCCTTAAGTTATATTTTAACTATCATTTAAATACCATTTAAACCATTAAGGTTTAACACAAATAGGAACTTAAGTGAAGTATAAAGTATATCCTTTCCCATGAATATTAAAAATGGATATTTAAATATTTATAATTCATTACCAATCAACCTAATCAAAAAAATAAACAAAAATATTCTAAAAAACATATTTATTCATTTGAAAATGAGAAAGATAATGTTTGATAAATTGAAAAACATAATAAATTAATATAAAAAATCCACTAAATACCTCTAAATTTTCCCTATATATCATTTATAGAAATTAAATTTTGGATTTCATTTATCAAAAATTACAATTCATATAAATATTAATGTAAAATTTAGAACATAATAATAAATTTAAAAAACTTACCCATCCAAAATCTCCTACCAGTGTCCCTATTTCTTTTGGAATTATATTGGTCATTCTTTGAAACACGAAATCCAATGCACTATTTAAAGTTGATAACTATTCATTATATGTTTTAAATAATATTTAATTATTTTTAATATCATTTTTGAGTGTATAAGTTTACTTTTGGGATTCAAGATCCCCTAAAAATATGAACCCCGTTATAGCTGATCACATCATTAAAATAGATTTATGTGACCTGTTAATGGAATAAGATGGTGATTGTTCATAACCTATACCCCTTAAATGAACATAGTTATCATTTCTTAAAACTCAATCCATAAATTCCTCTTTTGATACTAAAGTTTACTGGGAAGGGTTTTGCAGCCCATGCTTCTTTGAGTTTGTTATATTATTGAATAATTCTGAATTATTTAGTATATTTGTAACACTAACTCATATATAGGATTAAATACCCCAATGTTTTTTATTGGATCATTGATATATATTCCATCCTTTTTTATGGACATCTAACCACAACTCTGTCCATCCAATACACCAAACTACCTCCATTGACTGCATTGACAATGTTTGTAACTAATAATTAGAATAACTAAATTAATTAAATAGTTATAGTTATATCCTATAATTAATTAAAGTTTAACTTTTCACGTTATTTCCTAGAAAAATTCATCAACCCAAATGTGTGGGGAATTATTTTCTATTCTTGACTAGAATAATATCTCATAGAACACACCTAACAAGATTATATATCATTAAAAACAGAAATTTTATTAAAACACTAATATTAATATAGTAACATATAATAAAATACCTGATGTGATTAAGCATAGTGATGGTTTAAAAAATCATTCTAATAATCTCTAGATATACCCTCGGGGACCTTATCATACATTTCTGAAGCTGTTGAAAATGTGCTTTTAAATTCATGCTATAATATCCACTTGAAATCTATTGATTTCTTGCTTATGTTTTTAATGTACCTCAAAATGAAATTTCACTTGGCATGTTAAAATAAAAACATCTACAAATAAAATACATAAAATGTCATTGATTATTAACATATTAATAAATAATATTTAATTTAATCATATATGAACACATTATTAGGACATTACCATTATCTAATTATAAAAAAACTCATTTTTCCTTGATAAGGGAATATTCCTTCAACATGAATAATGAATGGGAAAGGATGCTGCCTCAAAATCTAAATTACTGATGAATTTTTTGTAAACATCCAAAGGATCCTCAATGGGTACCCTGTTATCATAAAAAGGAAAAAATTCCTATAAGATAGTGGAATTATAAAAATATTTACTTTTTTATGTTTATCTCCATTATATTATCATTTTGATATGTTTAATATATGAATTAATAAATTAGTATCAATATTTTAAAAATTAATATTACCACATGAAAATACATACCGACAAATGTGGTATAGTAGTGACCTGTTGATGGTAACTGGGTGCTAGTCTGGATTCCAGGCATATTCATTGTAGGTGATCTATCTGATTCCCTAATATCCTATATAAAAGGGTTACCTATAAATGAAAGTGTAATAGGATAAGATAAAATGATACCAAAACAAGTATGATAGGTATGTGCTGTAATGTACCGAGTGTCTTAGGGGTAAAATGAGAATCATGTGATATAGAGTGATTTATGTCTGTAAGTCCCTATGAGGATGTAATAACTATAAAATAATATTCAAAAAACAACTCAATAAAATATAAAATTCCTCTCAAAATCATTTTTTTAATGTATATGATGAATTTTACCAAAAAATTATGCAAGGTATGTGATGAAGTGCACCCAATGTCATTTAATAGGAATCATGCGATGAAGAGTGGGTCATGTCCATGAAATTATTTTAGCACGGTATAACTAAAAAAATATAAAAGAAAGAACCAATTCAATTAGTACTAAAATTAAATTATAAATCACTATATATATATATCTATTTAATTAAAATCTAAATAAAAAATAGACCGCGTAATTATTAATGTTAGAAAATCAACCAAAAAAATTATATTATTGGTTGGTCATATTGTTATCACCATCCATTATTAACAATTATTATTATCCTTCTCCTCTTTTTTATTCTTCTTCACACTCCCTCACAAGACCTAAATTTTTAATATCTTTAAAGAAAAAAGTTCAATATTTTATTTTTTGATGGGATTAAATGTCACAAATTACTTCAACTTCCCCTACCATATCATACATGTCTGTCAATTTCATGTGGAAAACAACACTACACCCTTTATCGACTATATCATCAGTATAATATACAATTTTTTCTTAGGAATAAAAAATATAAGTATCATTTTCATCACGATCCCTAGTATCAATCAATCAAGAGAAGTTGAAATAAGTACTTTTTAATGATTATTTCCTTATACCCCTGTTAATATCAACCCACATTCATTTAAATAACATATCTAAAAAATTACAATGAAAATTTAACTAAATAATATCAACAAAAAATCTGCAGTACCAATGATCAATAAATATAAATATACTATTGTTTTGGGTTTTCATACCTTCCTCATGATCAATATTACACAACCTGAATCCCCCAATATTGAAATAATTGAATCTCCTATCATGATTCAAAGGACCTCAAGATAAAGACATGAAATCTGTAGATATTTTAGTTTGATTATCACAATTAATTATCTATATGAGTTTATATTAAATATTTTCACCAAATTAGATTATTATCACTATATTGAGACCACATATTTGATTCAGAACTTATAAAACATTAAAACTAATCAAATATTTATTTTTTAACCACATTTATTATCTTTTCTTCATTTTGCGTTCGTCTCATAAACTATTTTTTTATTTACTTAATTATTCAATATTTGGATCATAAATATTAGTATTGTGAGTCACATATTTGTTTTATTTTAGTAACTACAAATTTTTCATTGAAAATATAGAGAATTTTTCAACTTATCGATCTAAAGTTGGGAACATTGATGATTAATTATTTTCTTTAGAATAAATTTTATTATCATCAACATGACCCACTCAATTTAACCTTATCTCAATTGAATCAAAATATCTCAAATATAAGGTGAGATACTCATTGAAATGGAAGCCTTTCACAATAAAACCATCTCATTAAGATTTATTTTTCATATAATAATTCAAATTTCCTATAAAACTAAATAAAAATACTAAGAAATTATTAAAACAAGTTTATAAGTACTAAATAGGAAAATTATATTTCATTAATGAGAAGAAAATTAAAATAAAATTCCTCTTTATAAGATACATCCATTTATAATGTATGGTCCCTCCAACATTAACCTTTTCAAACAAATGAATAGTTAGTTGAATCGTGAAAGTGAAAAATGATGGGTGAAATACCATCTCCAAATTAAATAAAATCTTTACAATTATTTCCTCAATTTTATCCAATTCTATCATATTTATGGTCTTCTCGCAAAGCTATCTGAAGTATCTGTAAAAGTATATTAAAACTAGAATTATTTTTTAGGTAATAGATTATACATTTCCAAAGGTATAAAATGATCTTTTAATATATACGAGTCATGAATTTTCAATCCTTGTATTTTATAATGATTTAAATCAACACATCTTTAAATTTTACTTGAATATCCATTATGCATTTTAACATTTATTAATATTCAAATGAAAACATATTTTTGATTATTTTTTATTGAAAACATTTTTCTGGGATACCTCCCACTATCATTTTTCAATAGATAATGTTTCATATCCAATGATTCTAAGTATTTATAAGAATTTAAATGAATATTTAATTTACACAGTTCTTTAAGAAATATAAAAAGAACATTATCAGACACATTATAATTAATTTGAATAATTCTTAGAACATGGCATAATAAATTAAATTCCTAATATGGATTTTTGAAAAATATGATTATTTTCTCCCATTGTTGGGTTACATCTAGATCTAATGATAATCTAAATTTTTTCTTGAATTTATTTATATGAAACTCCTTTATAATAACTACATCAACATTTTATAATCGTGTAAAGATCTATTATGTAGAAAATAATTTAGAGAAATCCACAAATATGTTTTTCTATTAAATCATGACTTATTAAACTAAAATCTATGAGATGTATCATGGAATAAACAATGAAACAGAAACCCCACTTTCTTCTATAAGGTAGTTATTTTGGATCCAAATAAAATTTATACTCAAGACAAGCCAAACATGTATGTGTGTTCTATCATGAAAAATTCTCTAATCCAAGAAATTCACTGACGAAACAAATTAGGGAAGCATTCATTTTGAATATTTTTACAATATATGCCTTATATATTTCTACACCAACATTCCATAAACCATGTAATTATTGAATAAGAGGCTAAATATATAAATTAATGTAATTTCATTTCATTTTCTTTTAATGAATAATCATCGATGTGATGAATTAATTTTGTAGTATAAAAAATGATGGAGATAGATTATAATGGATTAAAACAACATACCATATGCTATAATTTCTACCTAAATACCTAAAAGTGACGAATCCGTCAACTTCCAATCCAAAGTTCATATTTCTTGGATCGAAAGAGAAATATATATATAATTATTCAAAGTTATTATATCCCCTTTAATCTCTTGGATTTCTCATGAATCATCATTTTAATTATCCCAAGAATGCCAAATCAAATGTTTAGTAGTTTTTAATGACACAAATAGTTATCTAAATCATGGTTTTAGTATAAAGTAATGTAAAACCTTATATAAATTTTTATTTTTTTATTTGTGATATTACATAGATTCAGAATGGAATAATGGTTTGTAGGGTTATATATATAAGTATATAATCTTTTTAAATATTCTCTATTGGAATATTCTCCCGAATAAATCATAAAATCATTAGTACATGCATGTATCCTTTTATAACCAAGTTTATGATTATTTAAAATACTCTTTATCTCATTGAATGATATAGTTATATTATCTTTATAACCTGAATCATGAAATAAATCCAATGTCACCAACATTGATTTATTTGTAATCCCATATTTTCACTTGATGTGGTATAAATCTAGTAGAAAAGACAATTTTGAATACTAGGCATGTAATAGTTTAGAATTTTGGACCTGTTACTTTATGGGAATTCAAGTGATCGAGGTGTTTATGGGAACTTATATGGAATTTGGGGAGTGGATAGTAGAGTAGTTGCTAAAAGTTTAGTTGGGAAAGTTTTTTGTTGTATGGAGGCTTATATTGCATCATAAAGTGAGTGTGTTTCATAGAGATATCAACTACGACATAGAGCCATGGAGGTAGAGTTTTGATGTTCTTCTATTTTCATCATGGATGTGGTTTGGTTACTAAACCATAGTGTGGAGTCCTGGTGGAGGGATTCTTACTGTTCAACCAATTTTGTGGAAGCTACTCCATTGATCTGGGCTACGACATGGTCTTCTTTATGGTGTTTGAATTATGCGTTGCAGTGTCATCCCTTTGGACATAATCCTTCTTCTAGTTTGTAGGTTATATGGAATATACCTAACCATATTTATTGAACATGTTTTTTACCAAACTCATTGTGGTGTGGTCCCTTTTCATCATAGTTTCATCCTGTGTCATCACCTTTGCACTGTAGTGAAGGGTGTTGCACCATGGTCTTCTAATTTATAGTCTTCCTGTCAATTCTAAAACACCTTCAAAGAGCATATTCCTCCAATATTTTCTCTTGATTCATGGGATAATCCATGTTATTTTAGTAATACTTTCACCTTATCCTTATGAGATATTATTCTTGTAATCTGAATATCAAGCATTGACAATTCAAAGGTGATTCCCCTCTTTTCCTTATATGTTCCCCTATTCTTCATTCTAGAGAAGGTTTTTTTTAGAATATGGATGGTTTGAGTGATTTGGTGAAAGAATATTGATAGATGGTGCTGTGTTCTAGGTTTTTGATCTATCCATGGTGTGATCTTTTCTACGAGGGAATTTTTTCTTCATTCTATCCATGCATAGTAATTTAGAAAGCATTGTTGATATAGGGGATCCATGTTCTCTCCCACATTATGTTCATGTGTGAGGATTTAATTCTATTTTACTCCCTTGGGTGGATATTATTGGTCTAATTAAGGAAAATAATGAAAAATTTAAATAAAATTTAATCATAAGGGGAGAATGTGGATGTTTTTATAGATTTTTTTTGACATTGATGATGGAATTATTCATTCTTGCAGGCATTAATGAAAATAATCACTGTTGGGAACCTTACTTGTATTGAAGTTTATATGATTGAGAAACACTAATTATGTTATTTTTTTGATCTTACCCTGAATAAAATGTTAAGAAAATATATATGGATAATGAATCGATTGACCATAGTAATATGGATTTTTGTGAGAGTTCTCATGCTACGTACCAAAGTAATGTAATGATAGCCCTTTTGTTGAATCTAAAACATGATGTTGTGAATACTATAATCTGATTTTATGTGTTGATGTAATTTTTGTGAATCATTTATGGTTATGTGAACCATGTTGAGGATTGTGTGGTGATGGTGGTGACCAAATTGGGTGTAAAATATGTTGGGTAATGAAGAGATTCTTGGTTAGCATGGAGTGTTAAATGGGATGATGTGTAATAGTTGTGATGTTTGGAAATTATGGTGAGATGGATTAAATCATGTTGTGTTATGGTGATAGTTGATGTGGAATGGATGAGCCATTATGTGGTGTGATTGTGTTACTTTCTCAGTTATCCATGGAATGATTTGAAATGCTAAAACTGAAACAAAATTGGTTGGTAAATGAATAATAATTTACTTAAAATGATTTTTGGAAATTGTAATGAATGAAATGAATCTCAATTGAACGGATTTTTTTGATGTGAAATGAAATTTCATAGTAAATGGGAGTTAGTGGAAACTAATTAATTATTTAATTAGTTGACCCTATAATTGAAAGTGTAATTGTGTATTTATGTGAGGGGGTTGTGTGGCATGATGTATTTTGTAGTGGTAGCTATTGTGATAGATTTCATGTGGTATGGTGGAGTTTATGATAAGTATCCTATTGTAGTTTAGATTAATGCATAAGTTGGGTAATGTGTACTGTCTATATATATTATATTTTATATTATTTCTATATACACCCCACCAAAGTAGGATAACCTTACAAACGCCCACTTGTTTTGGGTTTCAGGTGTTTTTACAAACATCCACACTGGTGTTAAATCAGATGGCTTGCTACCACTCTTCCTTGATCTTCCTTCAGTAATATTGATTTTGATATGAGTTGGTTTTTAGGATCACCCAGTGATACAAGTTTCTATTGTAGATCACACAATGATGATGCATGTTGGTGTTGGGGATTGACCGATTATGTTGAGGATGTAATATTTGGTGGGGGTATATTCATGGTAAGAGGAGGGAATGATGTTTATGTCCTTCAATATTAGGATACCCTACTACAATGGTTATGTGGGTGAGACGGTGATTTGATGAATACTAATTCTATCAATGGGTTATAGACTCTGTGAGATATTGGTATAGGTATGGATGCATCCTAACCCACATCAGAGATGGCTGGATATGTGATGAGATATTCCTGGAATGGATGAGATCGTAAGATGTTTTATGTTGGCGTGTGAGAGTGAAAAATCAGTGTGGTAGTGGTTTTGGGGTAAATTTTCTTTTTTATTTCTTGATACTATGCTAATATATTGGATGTGATAATTATGGAGTGTTATATAGTGAGTTTTGGATTGGTTAGTTGACCTATTTAAGTTCATGTTGGTTCAACTATTTGTTCACTAGTGCATTAGTAATATTTTTTCATATATGAAAGAGAGACCATGGTTATGATTCTACTAATTATATGTGTTATTATTACCCTATGTATATATAAAATGTTTTTTTGGGTTTCTAGGATGCTTTCTAGGATCAATTTAGTCATTACTAGCTTAGATATTGGAGTTTCCATTGATTCCTTTTCTAAGGAATTATTTTTTGGTATTTACTTGGAGAATTTTGTCTGTGTTTATGGAAAATTCTCATTTATTATGGGATGGTTTTGGTTTAATTTATATTATGTGATGAAGTTTATTTTTGGTTTATTCTTCCTGCCTCCCAATCCTTCTTAATATTGAGGGAAATTGCTTCTATATGTTAAATTTTTATACCCTCGGTGATAGTTTCCAATCTAGGGCCTATTTTAGGTGGGACTTGGGGGTTATTATCCCTATTTCATCATAGCTATCCTAGGAGGGGTACCATTGGGGTAAGAGGATCATAATATATTTTTATCAAAGATTTTATTTGATAGATAGGGTGTATTTTGGAGTTAGGAACTTTGAGGATTTCATGGGTTAATTGGGAAATAGTGCCAGCCGGTCTTGGGGTGTGACATAGTCTAAGAATACTAGTTTAGGCCTGAGATTAATGGGCCCCCTGTGATATGTAGGGACCCTATGTCTACCGAACATCCAAGTGAAGTCATCTGGTTTCTAGGGAAAATACTTAGGGAAGGTAAATTCATTAAGATTGTTTGTATTCACATATGAATTGGGGTGAATTTAGGGGGTTAAATAAAATTGAATAAATAAACCTTTACAAAATTCCATTCTACATAGGATAGGGTTTGTCTATGTTTCTTAGGAATGGATCTTGGTCATTATCCATGTGCAAATAAGGTAGTAGAGGTTCGGGAGGATGATCCAATAGATCATCGGAGTATGAACCCAATAGAGGTGGAAGAGGCATAATAGAAGGCCTTGCTTTCTTTTTAGTGGTAGATCCTGGGTATGTATGAGTGGAACATCTCTGATCTTGAGATGGAGCACTGGTTGGATGATCTCAATATATCTTTGGGTTTTATTCGATCTCAGGTTGAGTTTTCTTTGACACTAGTAGTTAGTTAGATGTAGGGATCTACATGTTAATGGTGGATACCTCATCTTGGTGATAAAAACAAGGTATATATTTAATGGGATGAATTCCCAAAGGAGTATCATCTAGGGTTATTGTCATAAATTATGAAGGGGGAAAAGAGAAAGGATCTCATATCCCTTAATAATGGGATCCTAAGTGAGTAGAATCTTTATTCAAGGTCCATGACCTAATACATTTCTCCACAAATGTATTTATAGATGAGGAGTCCATAACGTGATTTCTGGAAGAGGAACTAGTCCCAATGACTAGGTATGAAATCACCCCATTTATACTTACTATATATTTAGAGGTGTAAAAGAATGAAGAGGTTTTTTAGTGACTACTTTATCTGGGTGGAGAGACTTGAGAGAGTGTCTAATAGGGTATCTTGAGGAGTAAAAATTTAGGTAGTGGATCACAGATGTCTAAATAGTTAGGGTTCTAGCTGATGGGGAGCTAACCTAGGTAGATGTTTTCTTATCATTACAGGATAATGGATCCCTATATGGGGTACCACGGGGATTACCATTCTAATGTTACATAATTTGGGGTCTTTTATATTACTAGGAGTAGTGTATGATATCTCAAAGAGGTTAATATCAGATGGGTGGTCAAGTCCCTTTTTTGTAGTAGCGACAGTTTCCTCTAAGGTAGAATTAAAAGTAGGGGACACCAATGTTTGTTCAACATCCAAGGGAAGATGGATCTGGAATAGGGAAACCTTATTATGGTCCCCTTCTTTATAGATATAGTCTATATCATGGTCATGGATTCTTTTAGTAGAGTGGAAGAGGATTTGTGCATGGGAAAATTCATGCAATGGAGGTTCTAGAGCTAGTAAGGCCAAAGGTAGTTCGAGTATGATTGGATTATAATATACCTTAGTTTATTACCTATTTGATTTAGGAGACTCATCATCCTTTTTTTCTATGAAATTGGTATATTCATTAGAATTGTATGTGGTGACAATTCTAGTTCCCCTAGTGATATCCATAATAGTTAGAGGTTAAGATTCATTTTCTGATGTGTGTTATAGATGTAGTCTTTTGATGAGGAAGCACTATTTATTGGGAGAATTATATATATTATAGATATCACTATATAATGTTATCCTTAGCATTAATTTGTTGTATTCTATTCTCATGATTATTTATTATTTTCATAGGAGATTTTTTTGGTTTGGATGGATAACAAGTGATGTTTGTTGGTGAGTGGAGTTATCAAATAGGTGTTAGACAAGTGGAGCCTGTTTTTTATCAATTGGAAAGAATATCTATAGAATATCAGGTAGAGGGACTTATAATGGTTGTATAGGAGTTTCTTTATCTATTCCTAGATAAGGTTATGACACTACCCATTTGTGTTTTGAATAGATTTACAACACAAAGAATTTTGATTTTGATGGATCCCTATTGAACAGAACCTATGGAGTTGAATGAGTTGAGGCTACAGGTTGATGATATAATGTAGAGGGGTTTTATCTAATCTAGTGCGTCTCCTTGTGGTGATCCAATGTTATTAGACAAGAATAATAATGGTGTAATGAGGTCATTATTAGATTGTTGGTGGTTGAATCAGTTTACAGTCAAGAACTGTTTCTCCCCCATGATGGTCGAATAATGGTTTGACCAACTGAAGGGATCTAGTTGATTTTAAAAATCAACTTGTTGTCGGGATATCACCAGAAATGGTTGAAGTATGAGGATATATTCACGACCACTTTTAGGTGTAGATATGGAGAATTTGAGTTCATATTCATGACATTCAGTTTCAAAAATTAACTAGCTTTGTTCAGGGGGCTCATGAAATCCATATTTTATGAGAACCTGTACTAGTTCATAGTCACATCCATTGATACCATAATGATGTACTCAAAGTTATATGGGGAAAATTCAGATCATATTAGACATATCTATATTGAACCTCCATTTTTTCAAGTGGGATGAAAATATTATGAATACTACCTAATTTTTTTAGAGAGATGAAGATCCTTAAGAATAATTAAAGGGACTTTACCAAGCTGGATTTTGCACACACCCCTGTGCATCAGAAGGCTTGCACAACCTCCTTTATGGAACTAAAAGGAGGTCCACCCAAGCATGGGGTAGCTTTGCTAAAAATCTGTTCCATGTAACTGCATGAACAACCTCTAGTGACTAGGGTTCCTTATTTTCCTATGAATTAAACCCTTGAGATTCTCATTTCCACAACTATAAATCAGAAGAAGCCCTGAAGATCCAGTCATGAAGCACCTTTACTCAGGTCCTCTAAAGCCCCTCAGATATCCCTATGCAACCTAAGAAAAGAGGTAATTAAGGGTGAAAGTGGAATCAAATTCCCTACAGGGTCTAAAACACATGACACCTGCACAAGGACCCTATTTCCCCAAGTGGAAAACCACTTTAATGAGTCCATTTCCCTAACTAGGGACTTATGTGAGACCCATAAAAGGACACCATAGGAGACCCATGATTCCAAGTATAAATCATATCCTTAGTATTTTTTTTCTAGGTGTTCCATTTCCCAATGCACCTCCATCTCGTGCAAGCCTACCCCCCCTGTGCGAAGCACCTCAACTTCCTCCCAGGCCCTACGCGAAGCACTATTAATCTCCAATCCATGACCTATGTGAGCCCTCCTTGAGCCCTCTTGAAATACACTAATTGTAGGGATAATATTTCTTTGGATCCCTCATCTAAGGGGGACTAAATTGAATCCTCCAATGAATCCCCCGAGCTTTCAAAACCATATAAAGAGTCAAATCAATCTGAATCCCATTTGGATATGAATTTATTTGGTTAGAGGTGTCCCGCACTTGTCCTCCTTGATAGGTAGGGTCCTCAGGGTGAATGTGGATATGTATTCCCTCAGTTATGAGGACCCTGAACCTAGGGGGAAGTGTAAGGGATATCCTGGTCTTGTACACGAGGGATAGGTCCCTTACATTCCCTTATCATCTCTAAGACCTAGGACCTTTAGTTCTAAATGGGGAGACATGGAATGAGATCCTATTCTCTTCCCCTAGAACCAATTTTATGGAATCCCTCCTGGTGTAATCCCCTATCCTTTCTTGTAGGACATATCTTGATTCATTCAGTCCACCTTTCGATACCAGGGTACAATGATAGGAGGGAAGGGGAATATCACATCCCCCTTATTCTTCTTCAATCACCTAGCCCTCTTCCACCTGTGGAAGAAGGATGGTGCGGTTTTTTGGATCTTTCTCTTCCTCTTCCTCTTGTTTCTCACACTCAAGAATGTCTCATGTGGGCTTAGAGGTTAGCTATGATCCTGAAATCTATACTGTCTTGTGCATTATTTTGTATAGAATCTTCTTACAGACCATTCTCTCACCTTCATATAGAGGGACTCCACAGGTATGGGTCCTCAAGGCCATGTATCAAACTGTAGGGAATCCTCATTATAAATAGGCCTCGAAACCCAACCTTTTGGACTCCTACTTAGTATAATACCCAACCATATCACCATAATCATTCAAGGTTATCCCTCTTGGAGTAATCACCCTAATATTTATGTTAAAAGAGACACTCTTGCTCCGATTTCCCCCCCTAAGATACGAAAACAAGTGAGGTAATGGGAGTTTCAATGCCCGTTCTCTATCCCTTTGGGCCAAGACCTCATCCACCAGTGGAAAAAGAAAATTATGTGGTCTTATAGATCTATCAATTCCTCTTATTTATCTCACCGATCATGACTCACATGGGCTTAGAGTTTGGAAATGATCATGAAATCCACACGATCCCCAACCTTTGGTCATCATTCCAAGTGTAATCCTCAACCAAGAGCTTGGGCCTCCGATTCAATATAAATCCCACTCACACCCAAGCATCTAGGCCTCCCATTCGATGTAAGACCCAACTTCCATTAACAAGGTAATATTACTTAGGAATAAGTCCCAACCAAACCTTCCAAGTCAATAAGGTAATCCTCCTCTAGAATAATCCCCCACTCAATCCTATTAAATGTCTATACTCACATGTAAGAAAAGCCTGAGGGACTCCATAAACATGGGTCTTCACAACCAAACTACATGATATTTGATTACCATCCAACTAGGATATGAAAGAATCATCCCTAAGGTCCAAACCAAACACCCCTAATCAACCCTAATCCTAATTGGTATGGATTCCTAGTATAGTCTTATTCAACCCAAGATATTACATCCCTTCTAGGTTTCCTATACTACTACAACATAATCCCCACACAAAACTATAACTAGGAATATTTATCCTATATGTCCTTATTGGATGATACTAAACAGCACATTTAGGTCCTTATCACATGACGTTAAAAGGTATGATGCACCCCATTATGTGGAGCTGAACTACATGGGTTCTGATTCCTTTCACAATGATACATAGGAATCCCATCTCATGTGTTCGTTCCGAACATCAAAACAACTCCCATATCCAGGAGGATGATACAATCCAGAGAACCCCGCTGTGTGGATGAAAACTAGAATCTTTATAGAAATGAACAAAGAATCTATAATTAGCACATAAGAGGATACCATTGATGGAGAACCTCAGATACATAAATATGTATTCATTGATGAAGAACCTCATATAAATTCAGATGATTCTAAATTCCATACCTGCTAATAATTGATTGTTAATTTTAAGGGATATCCACATCATACTTGGGAATTAATGAAGGATTTGTGAATATTTTTTAAATCTATAAGAGTGTCCTAGAGTAGGCAATAATTCCCCCAAAAAGGATGTGATAAGCCCGAACTTCCATCTACTTGACCAATGTGAGTCCTTAAACATCATTGTCCAAACCTCCCAATGATCACTTTCCTTTGGATAGAAGGTCCCTAATTTTTCATAGATATAGGACCATTTTGTGTATTTAGTTCCACAAACAAAACCCATTGTAAACCATTCAGAAATAGTGAACCTTACTTGAATGATTCCAAAAATTTCACCACCATGAAATCAATCATCGAGAGACTGATTTTTCTTATGAAAAAAATGGTGAATCCGACTCAAATCCTTAACCAAGATAATAGTTTCACCCACATGTTAGGACCCATTATCTTTAAAAATGAAAGAGGGTCAAAAAGAAAATCAATCATGCATGTGTTCATTTAAATGTGATGCTACTTTGATGGGGTTTTCTTGTTTGTGTTTTTTTACCTATATTTCAGGAACTTCCAAAAGGATATCCCTTTAATCCAAATGGTGTTATAAAAACTCTTTCAGATTCATGACCTAACTACTATTCATGCTGGGTCCTCATCAAAGTAGAGTATTTTGTCACTAAACCAGTGTCTTCAATGCTAGGTCTCAAATTCATTGGTTCAAAAGTATAATTAGATTGGTACTATACCAAACCTATAAGCTGCCTGATAGGCCATAAAACTCGCTAATCCCCTCCATTCATCCACTCAGTAATTACCAGTGGTTCAGAAGTAGATGATACCAACCCCCATGTTGAATATTTTAATGGATATTATCCCTAAAACTCAATAATAATTCCATCCCTTATTTTAGGGGAGAGGATCAAGCAGACACAAACGATCTCATCCAAAAGACACAAGGATCCTTCCAAGGGGATCCCTCCATCGGTAGTCACAGATAACACCATGTGATAATGAACCTTCAACATGATGAGGGTACCATTCTCAGCAGTCTGACCCAGACCATCAAGATCTAGGCACACAAGAAGGGCCTCTTGGTGTATCAACCAGACAATAAGGAATAGGGATACACCTCTAACCCCACTATATAAATCCACCAATCAAGCCTGGTGGAAAACTATGAGCGGACACATACACCCCCTACACTAATTCACATGTCCAATAGACTCATTTAGAAGCATCCCAAGAATCCCACCATTCAAATCTGATGGTACATAGCAGGAAAGAACATACACTTGCTTGTACCAACCAAGACTTTTAGCAGCCTTGTCTAGCAGTGCCCAAGGTAGCCCACTATTCAAATTCAATGGAAAGCAATGAGAAGGCACAAAAACTTTCCCACATCAATAAATCCTGTAAGAAGCCTCATCTAGAGGTGTCCAAATAAGTTTTCTGGTTGAATTCGTCAACGGAACATGAGAATGCACACACACCTGCCCAAACTTATTAAGCCTACCACCAGCCTTGTATGGTAGGATCCAGAGAACACATTTAGAAAGTCATGAAAAAGAATAAGGGATAAACCTAAATCTATAACCCCAGGCCTAATCACTTTCAGTATACACTAGTTGGAAATGGAAGGCAATATCCAGAAAATACCTTTGATCGAGATGAAGAATGGGAATATAACCCCATTCCAATCACCGAAGTCACCGAGAATGTCTTGAAAATGTTTAAAGGGAAGATAAATATTCTAAAACACATCCTAAAGACAAACCTGGATACCATAATGGTGAAAAAATAACATCTGAGGGATAAACACATAGCTCTATCCCCACAAATGGGGTGGCTCATCAGCATTTTACCCCAGAGCAGACACATACCTTTGCTCCCATCTTGGAGGGTTGTGGGAAAAAATCCTTTGTGATATTTGGAAAACTGGATTAGGAACATAAAACCATTTTAATTAAAGGTAATAGTCATATCACAATGGATACTCTTAGGTAGGAACAAATCCATGCCCATGAAAATCACATTCTCTATAAAGTAGCCCCAGTCACTTGAAAGAAGGCATCTAAAAATAAGACTCACAAGAGATAATTAAAAATCATCGAGTGGATTTTTGATCATGCTTTATTTAATTATAGATTTATTAAATTCCCCATACATTTATCTATGGAAGCTCAAGATCCCACTCTCATATTACCAAATAATGGAAGTAGTAGTGAAAATTTCAGAGGTCCTCCCTGGACACTTTACCATGAAGGATTTCTTCCTGCCCATAATATGATTGATCATGAGATCCCATATCCCAATTAGAGCCATAGTTTCCCTCAACATGGCTATAATATCAAATATCAAGAGGGTCTTCCCCTTACTGTAATCTACCGTGGTAGTCCTCCCCATGGTGGTGTTTTCTATGAATGATCTCTCTACAGCAGTGTTTCATTTCATCAAAAGGGCATTCCCTTTGAAATTACATGATGAGAAAACCGTCATACTATGAGGTGCTTAAGAAAAAAATTCTAGTAATGCATTATGCCATGTCACTGACAATTGAAATTCTTACTCAACCGAAAGACATCCCAAGGTGACAGTCATTCTCCAAACCCCACTTAGATCGCTTGCCTTCCAATATGATAGAGTAAGTCCCTACCAATATTGTTGTTTATGATAATGCAATAAGAAAACATCCACTTTGGTTGGACTAGGTTGAGGAACCTCTAGAAAATGATGAATATTACATGCTGAACATGAGTAAATAACTAGATAAAGATGATATTCTAGTCATATTCCAGCCTTTAGTCACCCCTCAGTATAGTATTCCAGAGGTTTTGTTGGAAGATTGTGTCCATGAAATATGACTCAATATATGGAACAATATTATTCACTTGAGAGAAAAAATCTTACACCATGATGAGTGTCAAAGCCATTTTGAGGTAATAGAAGAGATGCAATTCCAAATTTACTTGGTGGCTCTCTTGAATGCATGATGTCCAAATTTTGAGAAACAAAAAGGATCCCTTAAATGTGCTTGCCTCAACACATTAAAAATATTTTGATAGCTGATCATAGATACCCTATCTATTGTTTATATTAGAGGATGAGGTGTACATGGAGCATTATATTTCACTAAAATCCCCAACCAGGAAATCCCACTAAAGGTAGTATTAAACAATGTCATATATTTAGGCATGATTCAAAAAATGGACTTAGTTCACAAATTATGATATGAACAACAAAAATAGGTCCTAACTGACTCTCGCTGATGATGTGCCAGAAGAGAACATTCTATTAAAAGAATTTTTTTTTCAGGAATATGAAAATATTTATTGGGCCACCCGCTTAAGGTAAGTCAGTAGTCAGATATCAAAAATATCATAGATATTGAAAAGGGATTCAAAAGAAAGTGGTTTAGGTGAAAACCAAATGATACACCTTGCTCATGTCTGAATGAAACTCCATAAAATCAGATGGGAAGATACAATAGTAGTATCCATGAAAATCCAGGAGCAACCCCAACCCACAAGACTGTTGGATTTTTCAACAGAATATTCAAAGTTAACAAAACAAGCCTAAAGAGTTGTGAAGATGGAACATGAACCACCCCATACCTCAGGGTTGGAGGATTTATTTTACCTTAAAAACCTCTTCCTCAGCATGTCAGTCTTCTCCCAGTTAAAGGAATCATAGGAGAATAAATTCTCCTAGTTTTTCCTATCCCATGATTCAGTATCCTCATTGGGTACCTATATGATTTAACTATTTGGATATTCCCTTCAGGTTACCATTCACCAAATGGCTCCTAGAGAATTTGGGAAGCTAAGGAAAAGGAATCCTATGGGGTGTAAGAAAAGGAAGTCTCACCAAGATACTGGTGAAATGTCTACAATGCATTACACAATGGTGAATGATATTAACACCACCGCTACAGACGCTACAGAACATGAGGAAAATTCAAAGGAGGATTCAGAGGAGTATTTTTTGATTCATAATTTGATACGCACCAAAATTATTTAAGGAGGTTTTTATACCGATAACCCATGAATTTATCTAAATTTGGGCATTCTCTAAAATAATACAAGATTACCCCCTCAAAGAGAACCAAAAAAGGAAAAGGTAATATTGTGCCTCACCAACCTCCCTAAGTGGTTGATCTACTTACACTTGAGGAAATATTCAATTGAAAAGAGGAAGAGATAAAATAATTGAGAAGAAATAATAAAGGAAAAATCCAAGTAAGCCTTCCTACCAGATATGTTCTATTAGAAGATCCTTAATTCACACTCCCAGTTAGCACACCTCAAAAAATAAGGTTTTCCACAGCATCTAAAATAGATCAAAAAAATCTGATCAATGTGGGATTCCAACAACCACTATACTTATACCTTGAAATAGAAAATTGAGAGTTCCCTGTATTGGGTATACAACCAAAACTGGTTAGGCTCATCCTTACAGACCTTCCACTATAGGCTACCTATAGAAAATACCATCATTGCCGCCATGACGGGGACCCATGAACAACAAGAGGTAGTGTAACTCAGGTGCTTCGTGAAATAACTACAGGGACCAACCATTGTATGGTATACTAGCTTTCTGACTCTATCAATTATGGGGAGGGAAGATCTCCATAATAATTTAATCTTCAAATTTAGCTCAACATTAAGAAGGAAATATTCCTTTACCTCTCAAACTTCAAATAGAAGAAGAATGAGAGTGTGTCAGTTTTCATTTCTTAGTGGAAAGAATTGATGTACTCTTTAAACCTATAGCTTCCTCAAGAAAAATTATTGCCTATATGAATATATAATCTTCACAACGAGTTGTGCACACCAATCATCCTTATGAAATATATGAGAGGTTTTTAGGACCTCAACATGATTTATCAAAGAGTGGAATACTTCATCGCACATAACAAGGCTAAGTCCTATGTAATTTCACCAGATCAAGGAAAGAGAATGGGGAAAAAAGAGGCTTCCACTATTACACTTAAGTATGCCCCTACACCCATTCCCCCTCCAATGCTTTTACTATATCATGTGGTTATGCCTCTTGAGTGTCAGAAACAACTCCCACCTTATCAAGATGATCAAAGAGAGAAAAGGAAAAACATTTTTAAGATATGCAGGACATGATATATTATTTTCAAAGTGACCAAGTCCCTGGAAACTTCATCTCGACATTAAATAAGAACTTTATCAAGTTTCCAAAGAATAAAAAGCATATAAAATATGGTAAAGAAGATATACTAAACTATTTCCCCTTCAATCACATATTAGGGAACAACATCCATGAATGTTTTGTTTTTAAATACATCCTACATAAAATGGTGGACTTTGAGAAAGTGATGTTGGGAAATAAACCTTCTCAAGTAAGATACATTTATACCACTAATACGGAGGTAGAGAATGAATGGAAGGAAGTTAATCAAAAGGGTATAAATAAGTTCAGTGACTGAATAGTTAGAAATTTGATCAAATGGGATCATGCTATTCTCCGAACATAGATGAAACAACCAATTATTTCCTCGACTTCTTTTGCAATGACACAACATACGCCTTCCCTGTCACAATCTTCCGAGGGCCAGTCTTCCAAGAAATTACATGATCAGTAGAGAAAGAAGAAAATGTAAAAAGACAAGCCTATGCCTAGGCCAAATTGTCTTTAACATTAATAGACTTCATTCCTATAGTCATATAATCATGGGCACTACCCACCCCAACGGTACAACAGGGGTCAACCAGCTAGACAAAATCTTTATCAGGTGAGGATTTGATTTAGATTCCATTAATGTTATTTACTTAATATATTACTTATTAAATGATGAGTATGAATATGAACCCGAATTCCCTATATTAGATTGGGGAACTGGGGTAAGAGTCCATCAGAGTTGAGGATAAAGAGGAAGAAGTGTTTGTTCTAGGAGTCACTACTCTAATCATGTCCCTGCTCAAACCATCTACATGGATTAAACTCATGGTATATCTATCCAATAAGATAATTAGGAGAAATAAAGTTCCCCCAAACATATCAGAGTTTTCCTTAACATGATCTTCCTAAAATATCATATAGAGGATACATCATCACCAAATAAACCTCAACATGTAGTAAAACCTAGTTGACCAAACCCATAGAGAGAAGAAGCACCTTCATATCCTATTCAAAGGGTTGATCCATCCACCTCAAGTACTTCCATTCCTAAAGAACCTTCAAAAGTGAATCACTGTGTAGGGTATCACAGACATTTGGACTAAGATTATGATATCTTGAAGCAATTATCCTTGGTACCAGCCAAGTTTTCAATCCAGGATTCTTTGAGTCTAACAAAATACCTATGAGGATCACTTATAGAGGTCTTGTTAAGACCTCAAGAAATTTAAGTCAAAGTTGCTACTACTAAACTTTATCGTGAAGAGAATTATCCTATGGAATTAAACAAATAAATCTATTTAATAGAACAAAATGAGGATGCCATCATACAGGGGTATTTCATACCCTTTTATATATCTTCCATGATAAATGACATTGACATCTGATGATCCTTCATTGACAATAACTCAGGAGTCAACCTCATTCAAGTCTAGAAACTTCATTAACTAGGTTACAAAGAGTCTCACTTGTTCCCCTCCACTATAAAGTTATAGGGTTATAAAAAGAATGACAAAAATCCACCTCAATAAATCAAAAATAGAACTTATTTTGGGGATCTCATGTTTGACTCAGAATTCATGGTTTTTTTGTAGGATACGACCTTCAATGTTCTACTGGGAAGACCTTGGCTAAATCAACATGTGGCTATTCCCTCATCATAAAAAAAATTACTCAAATATTTTATGAATGGGGAAATTTGTAATTTTCATGGTGGAAAAGGCCCTATAAAATCTTGTGAAACACAATAAATTGATGCATGATTCTACCATAGGGAAAGGAAATGGTCTCTGACTGATGATGTCGCTCAAACAATTCCCCAAATGGTCTAGAGATGATTTTTTCTAATTCTTTCAACCAACTCAATACAGAGCACATGCTCCACATAAATCAAATCATAGAGGAGGGAATTAATTCAAGTATAAATTCAATGACTTATGTGATGTTAGTCATGACAACTGAGCTTTAAAGTGCTTGATAACTTGTCAAATATTCGAGTAGTAATTAAATCCTAGATGAAAGTGTCTTCATCCCATCCCACGATATTCAGAAAATCCATGTTCCATTAGCTAGGTTAGAAGAATTTGTCATGTCAATGATAGAAAATTAATATTCCCATTATCATTACCTTTTATCCCTTTCTAAGCTCTAAAAAGGAATCATGCCATCAATTGAGCTAGAAATAATATCTTCATCTTATGACTGTATAAATGTTGACTCCCCTAACTTCAAGAAACATACTTCATCAATTAGTTCCATAGAAGAGGTGGAAGATATAATGAAAGAGGGATAGGAAGAGGAGGAAGAACTCAGGGAATCCCCTCTATCATTTGAGGATCATGTCTCCACCACTGTCGAAAAACTTAGAGAAATAAATCTGGGTATAGAGGAAGATCCACAACCAACTATGATCAATGAAACAATGAATTCCAAAGAAAAAGAGGTATATAACTCCTTACTAAAGAAACATTGGAATTAGTTCTCATAGAATTATACAGAGATGCTAGGAATTGATCCTAAAGTGGCCATTCATCACTTGGGTTTACAGGAAGACCACCAGGGATACAAAAAAGTATCTAGAAAGCTACACTCGAGTGATGCCTCCAAAATTGAGGATGAGGTGGACAAGATCATCAAGTAATAATTCATCTAGAAAGTTCATTATCCAAAATGGATACCCTAAAATTTTTCAGTAAAGAAGAAAAATGGGAGAATCAGGGTCTACATGGAATTCAAAGATCTCAACCGACACTGTTTTAAAGATGACTTCCCAATTCTAATAAAAAAACTATTGGTTGATGTGATGGTTGGTTATGAAGCCCACTCTTTCATTTATGTCTATTCAAGGTATATCCAAATTTTTATGGCCCTAGAAGATGAATAATTCACTATCTTCAGGTCCCCTAGGGAGTGATAGGGTATAGTGTAATGCCCTTTGGGTTAAAGAATGTCGATGCCACATACAAACGTGCCATGCACCACATCTTCAAACCCTTCTTTTGGAAGTTAGTCGAATGATATGTTGAAGATTTAGCGGTTAATTTATGATATAATTTTGACAATCTGGATGATCTTGAGGTCATCATCTTTAATATATGATTATATAATATAAAAATGAATCCCTTGAAGTGTGACTTTGGGGTAACATCAAGAAAATTTCTTCATTTTTTCATACACCATTGTCACATCAAAGTTTACCTAGATAATAAAAAGGATATGCATAACATGTTTCCTCCTAGAAATGTTAAATATTTGAGTTTAATTTAAGGAAATTTAGTCTACATCATTATCTTCACACCCAACCTTTCAAGAAAGTGTCTTCCCTTCACCAAAATGATAGATAAGTGGGTCATATATTAGTGGACTAGTGACTATCAGAAAGAATTTAATGACCTCAAGAAATAGATCTTGATCCCACCAATATTAATGCCACCTATTGATGTAAAGACACTCATTATATATGTGAAATACCTAGAATTATCACTAAGAAACTTTATCATGCCAAAAAATGACTCTAGTAATGAAAACAACCTTTATTACATCAGTCAAACTTTTCTCGATGCTAAGACTCATTATTCGAATATTAAGAAGATCTACCCAATGTTAATCTTCACGATTAAGAAACTGAAGCACTACTTGCAGTATCATTACATTGAACCTATATTTTCATACATTTTTATTAAATAACTTTTTTGAAATACCTAAAACATTATACAAAAAGACACCCAAAGTCCATATTAGTCTAGTGCCTTTGGAAACATGGAAACATAAACACTAGTACCTAAGTGAACTAAATTATCTCCCACTAGGTTCTTCATGACTAGAACCATTCTTATACAAATCATACTTAATAAATATCTTCATAACCCAAGAAAGTAAAAATAAAAAGGGATGATCTCAGATTCTCAGTAAGGTTAAAAAAGGGAGACATGTAAGCATAAACATGAGCAAAGGGGTATGATATTGTGATCATAACATTATAAGACCACACCATTCATATCATAATATTATAAACATGAATCATGGCATAAATCTTGGAAGTTAATAAGTCATGAATAATAAGAAAATAAAGAACATAAGCCATGAAAGAATAATATAGGAATAAAACATGGAATTGTAGAAAACACATAATCATATAACTTGATTCCCATAGTTGTCAAGGAATCACTACCAGGACTATATTGGTAACCTGATTTCACTCCCCATACCATATTCATAGTCACAGTTCACTCCCATGTCCATCATAGTAGCATGTGTTCCCTCCTCATACCAGCTTAGTAGTCATGGTTCACTCCCATGGGAATCTTAGTTGTCAAGGTTCACTATCAAGACTATCTTAGTCTATCTCATGAGATATAAATCTTTACCTAAATAATTGGTGAGAGATATAGGTCCCACCCATCTCATAATGAAATCATAGATATATGTGCCACAAAATCATAAACAATCATATCCTAACTCCTAAAATGAAATGGGTATCATAAAAATGTAATAATATCATAACCTATGAAAAAATACAGGTTTCATAATCATTTCATCAAAACCATAACCCATGAAATTAAGTGGGTTTCAAAAGCAAATAACCTATGAAAGAGAAACATGTTTCATAAACATAATGCTATAAAAAAATAAACCAATCAAATAAAGAATATTTATGGAAGTATTGAATCATTTTCCCCAAAATGTATGAGCAACACCAATGTATTTTATCTTATATGGGAAATAATTTTGATATGTCTTTTAAAAAAAATTCTTGAACAAAATATCCTTTATTCTTTGAAAAATTATTTTTAAAACATAAAACATTTTGAAAACATTTTTATTTTAAAATAACTTTAAAAAATTATTAATGAATATTAAAAAAAAAACATTTTAAAAATTCTTTTTTCCTTGAAAATTATCTTTTTGTATCATTTGAACACATTTTTAAAATAAAAAGTATTTCCAACCAAAGAGAGAAATACGACCAGATTTTTATGATTTTTTTCTTTATTAATTTAAGTACCAAAGAGTAGAAAATAACTCTATTATATGGATATATATTTAATAAAAATATTATAATAAAAAACATGAGTTTTCTTGATATATGGATAAAAATATTTCATCAATGGAAGTATAATAATTAACGATCCCGATAAATAATGAGATTGTTTCAATAAAATATTACCACATGGTAACATGGAATCATAAACTCCATGTAAGAAAGTGAAAGTAAATGAAGCTTAAAATATCATAAGAATAATTATATTCATGATATAACATGTAAAATTTAAGTATATACACCTTGAAAAAAATGTCGGTGCACAACAAAACATGTGTCTCAAACAAGGCAAATTGAGACCAATGTCTTACCAATTTGGTAAATCTTGAAACAAAAACCCCATGAAAGAAAGATCATAGAATTTATTTATAAACACATATAAATTTAACAATAATAATCATATAATACATTCACAGGAATTACATACACTAAATAAAAGAAAAAAGTGGTGAACATGACATATATCTCACATATATAAAAAGTGAGATGAAATTTCCTTACCTTGTGTCTTGAATCTCTTAGTACTCATTCAATATTACCATATAATAAATGTATTTTTATTATTCATATTTTAAAGAATAATATTATTATATCTAATGTTATATATGGTTTTATTATGAACTTATATTACGCGCTTTTTAACAATTCTATGCTAAGGTTTCACTCCAGGTAATATCCACTTTGTTCTTCGCATGTGTCTTAATTTATTATATCTTTGTTCCTTATAATTATATCATGATTTAAATAATTTAAAGAATGATATAAATATAAATGATATTCATTATATTTTTTGTATAATAATCCATAGAATATATAAATATAAAATGGAATACACCATTTATGGAGAAGGTAGGCTGTATGTACGCACGAACATCGTTTCCATTTTATTATCGTATTTAATGAAAGAAAGGAAATGAAATATTTGTATTTATGTATATAATATCATTAAATTAGAATTATTATGTCATATATATCATATAATTTCACTAAACACATCCTTAATACATTCTATGTAGTGTGTGAATGAATCACATCGCTTTGAGGGGGCTGTAGTCCCCACTTCCTTAAACAAAATTATCACATTTACACAAAATGGATATTATAAAGGTATGTGTAATAAAACAATTAAATAATAATAAATACATAATATAAATAATATATATAATATATAAATAGCATGACCATCATAATTATCTATCGTTAAATGGGGTAAAGAAAAAATGAACAATCATAGTTTTGTGAGGAGGTAGTTTTCCGTACACGTAAACAATATGCTCACTACCCATTAGATGGAAGTGTGTGTAAGTATAGGTATAAAAATTAATACAATAACATGATAGTATATTTAGGATACTGGTGTTATTATATAAACATGTAATAATTATTTTTGGGTTGGTGGAGAAATAAATTTAATGAAAGGAGCTTGAGGAAGGATGTTACCTCGTCTTTGGGTAACTCCTTTTGGTTTTCATCAAAGAGCATCCTTGGTTTCATTTATAGACAAAGATACACTCCAAGGAGGAATTTAGGGATGTTTGGAAGTTTATTGGGAATATCTTGGTTGAACCTAAGTGGTTTGAGAGGTGTGAAGAAGTGAGAGATATGGTGGCCTTTTATAGGTGAGGGAAAGGACTCACTTGGTATTTTTGAAAACAAGTTTGGTGTACCCATGTTTTTACCTAACAAAGTAATAAAAATCATGAAAAACTCAATAATGTAAGTGTAATTTATAATTTATGTACAAAAAATGGGTTTTGGACAAGTTTCTAGGTCATTTGGTCCCTTAAGTTTAAGGTTTATTTCCTTATTAATATTAATTTTGAACTAATCCCTGTAATTAATTTTAACTGCATTCACTAATATTTTTGGTCAAAAATAAGTTGAAATGATTAGAAATTAGAAATTATGATTATTCAAAATATGAAATCTATTTTTCAAAATTCAAATAAAATAATTTGTAGAAATTAATTTAAATTTAATCTCGTTGATGGGACAACACTGCAGGTTTTTAAAGAAAAATGATCAAATGTATGCTATATTTTTATATCTAATTTCAATATGAAATTATTTCCAATTAAATAAATTGGATTAATTGATAAAAGTAGGATATAATCAAACTTTTAAACCAATTTAAAATACAACTTAACCTTATAAATAAATTAGATAAAAAATAACTTTTGAATTAAAATTCTATAATTTTCACTATTCATCCAAAAAATGATGTTTCCCAGAAAAATCCCAAAAATTTACCGTAAGATAATTGTGAAATTATAAATTAAAAAGTGAAGTTTATTTTATCAAATTTTATTTCTAAATGTATCTAAAAATAATTTTATTGTTTTTTATAGAAGTACATAAACAATCGTTCATTTGAGAAAATAGTATTTTTAAACATATAAGGACTTTACCAAAAAAAATTTATATCATTATCAATATTTTTTATTTATATAAAACCATTATAAAAAATATTTTAAAAGTAGTTATTACTATTCATGTTACTAATTTTAACGACTATGTTATAATTATCCCATTTAAATAATTATAACAAAAAAAATGTTTTGTAGAAACTCAGTGTTGCATGTAACGTATGACAAGTTAGTGTAGTTTGTAACATATGCCAAGTTAGTTCTATGTGAAAGAAATTTTTGACTTAGTGAAATAAAATATATCAATGAAAATTTAATCTATTCCAGAAAAAATGTCTATAAAAGCCCAGGGTGTTATATTCTATCACCTTAAAATGATTTTTCCCTTGAAATTCATCATTTAGGTAAAAAAAATTAAGATACTTCTACTTCATCATATCCTAAAGTTCCTATATAGTTTCCTCTGACTGGTGATTTATCCACAAAACTTTGACCAGGTGAGTGGTCTTGTTTCATAGAACTTTTTCTGTATGATCCAGAATTTTAACTGGTTGTTTCTCATAAGAAAGATCATTTTCTAATGGTATGACCTATAAGTTCTGTACATATGAATGGTAAGGTATGTATTTCCTCAGGAGAGATATATGGAACACATCGTGGAATTGACAGAGATTTGTAGAAATTTACAAGTGATAGGCTACCATCCCAGTATGATCAATAATATCAGATGGACCAATATACCTAGGGATTAGTTTTCCTTTATTTCCAAACCTGAAAAACTTATTCTAGGGAGAGATATATAGAAATACCTTATTTAAAAATTCAAATTCTAGATCAAGTCATTGGTTATCATCATAAATATTCTGCTGACGTCGGGCCACCTTGATATATTGCTAAATGACTCTTCAACTTATTTGAAATTTATTTAGAGATCTTAGGCCCAAGTAAATTTCGTTCTCAAACCTCATCCCAACACATTTGAGAGATAAATTTCTCCACATATAGGGATTAATAAGGTGTAATATTAATTCTTGAGTGAAATCTATTTTTGTAAGATAACTCAAATAGAAGAATGTGTTGATCCAAACCCCCTTTGAAATCTAGAGAACCAGATCTCAACATATCCTCTAGGGTTTTAATTGTTCTTTTAGACTGACAATCTATCTATGGATAATAAGTAGTGTTGAAACCCAATTCTCTATCATGTGATTTCTAAAGACTTTTCCATAACTTTGAGGTAAACCTATCCAGATCTGACATAATAGAATGTGGTACTCTGTGAAACCTTACCACTTCTTTAATATATATCCAAATAAAATGGTCCTGAGATAAGTATTCTCTGACAGTATTGAAGTATGAAAACTTTTTAAGGCATTATACTACCACCCATATATCATTAAATAAACCCTTCATAGTTTTTGGGTAGTCTAATGAAAAAATCCATAGAGATGTTCTCCCATTTTAATTCTGTTTTGGGTAATATATGCAACATCCACTGAGACTTTTTTTATTTAGGCTTAACTGGCTAGAATAACAAGCATTGGGATACAAATTCTATGAAATCCATCTTTATTACATCCCACCATAAGTATTCTTTCAATTCCCTATACATTTTATACTTTTTGGATTACTAGAGAATGAATAGCTATGAGCTTCCTCTAACATCTCCTTCTTCAATTCTGGTATGGAAGGAACAAATACACGGTTCCTGAACATTATAATTCTATCCTGATTAAGGTTAAACTTAAGAGCATTTCAAACTTTCTTTTGTAGATCTAAATCTTCCTTTTGTGCATCTTTAATCTCCACTTGGATAGAGGGTTGAACATTCATTTGATAAAGATAATATTGTTCCCCTTCCTTCAGGATTCCAGCTCCATCCTATGAAAATAAAAAAATATCAGATCTTTTGTGATCCTCCTCATGGATAATCTAGAATGATTATTTTGACTCAAAGCATCAGCCACCTTGTTCAATTTCCTAGGGTAGTAATGTATTGAGCAGTCATAATACTTTATCAACTGTAACTAACTTCTCCAGAACATGTTCAACTCCTTTTGTGTGAGTATATTTTTCAGAATTTTATGATCCGTAAATATATCACACTATTATACATAAAGATAAATCCTCCATATCATTAATGAAAAAATTACATCTTCTAAATCCAAATCATGGGTAAGATAATTTTTATCCTGAATCTTCAACCTCAGCGGGACATAAGATATAACTACGTTCTTTTTCACAAGAACACATCCCTATCCCTTCATGGATGCATCATTATAGATTACAAACCCTTCTCCACTATAGAAAAATGTAATCATATTAGTTCCTTGAAATTTTCCTCACATTCATCTATCTAGAATAACTTGACACCCTCTTGAGTTAACTTGGTCATAGTATTAGATAGTTGTGAGATATGCTCTACAAACCATCAATAATATCAAGATAAACTGAGAAAGTTATGAATCTCAGTCACTGTGGTTGGTCTAGGCCAAAATTCAATAGCCTCTATCTTTGATGTATATGTTGATATACCATATCTTTAGATTATGTGACCCAAAAATGAAACATTTTTCTGCCAAAAGTTACACTTTGTAAAATTTTTATATAGTTTCTTCTTCCTTAGAGTCTTTAGTACAATTCTAAAGTGATCTTCATGCTCTTCCTTACTCTTTGAATATATAAGAATATGATCTATATATACTATGAAAAACTGATTGAGGTGATCTCTAAAGACTATATTTATCAAATCCATGAAGATATAAGGGGAATTAGTAAGACCAAAAGAATCACTATATATTCATAGAGTCCATACCTTGTACAGAATTCCATCTTGGGTATATCCTCCTTCTTGAGACTCAATTGATGATATCCATAATAAAGGTAAATATTGTAAAAGTATTGTGATCTATGCAGTTGATCAAAAAAGTCATCAATACAGGGGAGAGGGTACTTGTTCTTTATCATGATCTTGTTAAACTCCCAATAATCAATGCAGAGTTACATTGATCCATCATTATATTTCATAAAATGAACAGGTGCACCCCAAGGTGACACACTTTATCAAATGAATCCCTTATCAAAATTTTCTTGGAATTGATTATTTAATTCCTTCAACTCAATCAAGGCCATTATATATGGATTATTAAAAATTGGTATGGAACCAGGTATGAGTTCTATTGAGAACACAACTTCATGTTTCTGTGGATGGATATGAAACTCTTATAGAAAGACAACCAAAAATTATTGAACAATAGGAATATCATCGAGGTCGCTTTTATCCCCAACCATTTGAGATAAAAAAGCCTTCTAAATGGTAATTAATACCCATACACTGGATGTAATCTCCATTGTATGTTCATGCTTATCATTAAATTGATGGAAAAACATAAGAGGGTTTGAAATATCAAATATAAACCCCATTCCTCAGTAATTGATGTGGGATTTATGAAGAGAAAGCTAATCCTTGCCTAAGATGAAATCAAATTCAACCAAAGGAAGAATGACAAGATTTTTTGGGAATCACATTACCACAAACGTCAACTGGAGAGGAATAATAGACTTGGGATGCCATCATTGTACCATCAGGTGTTTTCACTACTAACTCTATATCTAATCATTTGGTGGAATCTTAACCCCCTTATAAAATTCTTTAGATATGAATGAGTGGGTAAATCCAGAATCAGATAAGATATTAATAGTTCTAGAGTAGATGTTAAGTGTACCTTTCACTACATATTTATTGCACCCCTCATTAGAAATATTGATTGCATGTGATTTCCATTGTCCCTCGGTTTAAGAGGTTACTGACTTTAATCGTCATCACTGACCCTTGGGCTTGGGAGCTGGTTAATATAATGGCCATTCCCCTTACACTTATTGCACTAAAGTGGGGGAGGTGCATTTTGTGCCTCTTTTTCACCATTCTCACCATTTTCTAAATTATTCCCATCACTTTGGAAATAAAATTCTTGATGACCTTACCTTCTATAGTTAAATCATTTATTAGACCCCTTAAGGTAATTTACTCCATGTTTCTTCCCACACTTAGAGAATAAAGGAAATTTTATCTTCTTCTCTTCATGTTTTTGAGATTTTTATTTACAGTCCATATTCTTTTTCATGTCAAAACCATGATATTGTTATGTGTATCCAAAATCAATCTCAACCTTGATTACACAGTGCACAATATCTTTGCAGCTACTAAATTCTCTTATGGACACCACCCTTTTAAACTTGGATCTAAGCCACTGAAAACCTATCAACTTTACTTTTGATTTGGATGATAATTCCTATAGTGTACCTCACAGGTCTCAAGTAATTAGTGTCATAGGTACCAACAGATTCATAATCCCTTGCTTCAACTCAAGGAACTCTTTCTCCACCTTGGTATGAATAATTGAAGGAAAGTACTTATTGAAAAATAAGTTCTTGAACTCATCCCGATCCCTGGATTCAATCTCATCATTCTGTCTTATATTCTTGATTATATTCCACCACTCATCTGCTTAGACTTCTAACCAATAAATATCCAGAATAAAATTCTCAAGTCCTAAACACTGGAGAAAGGAAAACAATAGTACAAATACATATTTCATAAACAAGTGCATTATAAGACCTGCTGAAAGAATGTGGACGTTTTCTCATGAAGGAATCAACCAAATTTTGTTCCCTACTTTTATTATTTGTAATTCCACCATGATTCATAGCTTAAGATATTTAGGTGAGCATAACAATGATATTTTTCATTCCTGCTCCCATAGAATTTGGTTTCTCAGTCGGAAAATTATTGCATTATAAATTGAAATCAACATTAACACGGTTCCTTCATGTTCTAGACATTGACTAGAACCAAAATAATTGATTAAGAAATAGTTATCATAATGATGAACCACATAATAATGAAAATTCACTTATAGGATGTCTAAATTAACAAAAATTTCTTAATATATGACACCTTAGGTTTATGCTAGGTTTTTCATATCCAAGTTCTATTTAAATACTTTATGATGGTTCATGAAGAGTTCATTAATCCCCAAAGCATATCCCCTAAGAGTGTCAAACTATGTGTGAAGAAATGACTATTTTCATGTACCAGGTTATGCTGAGTCAGGCTTGAAACACCTTGTCAAAGTTGTTACTTCTAGGTAAATCTGTGCTAGAGCCAAATACACTTGTGGTATCCAGACAAGGATGTATTTCTAGGAAACCACTTACTCTATCCTTTACAAAAATTCGAGGACATTTTACTATACTTTTTTTATCCTTAGACTTATCATTAGACATGTCCTTAGGGTTATCACTAAGGGTTTCTCATATTAGCCTCCAAATTTTAACTAAACCTTTTATCTGATACCAAATATAGAGAACCTCACATTTCATAGACCAAAATTACATAAATTTTGTGGAATACTTAAAAAATCATACAAATAGACACCCAAAGACCTAATTATTCTAGTTCCTTTGGAAACATGGAAACATAAACACTGATACATAAGTGAACTACACTTTCTCCCACTAAGTTATTCATGAGTAGAACCCATCTTATACACATCATAATTAATATATCTCTTCATAAAATAGGAAAAGAAACATAAAAAGGGGAAAACTTAGATGCTAAGTAAGGGTAAACAAGGGATACATGTAAGGACAAACATGAGCATAGGGGTATGCGAACATGATCATAACTTTATAAGATCGTATCATGCATATAATAAGATTATAAACATGAAGTATGTAATAAAACTTGTAAATTCATAAGAAATGAATCATAGGGAAATAAAGAATAAAATCCTTGAAAGAATAATATAGTAGTAAAACCTGGAATTATGGAAAACAAATAAGCATATAATATGATTTCCATAGTAGTCATGGAATCACTTCCAAGACCATCTTGGTAGTATGGGTTCACTTCCCATAATATCTTGGTAGTGATAGTTCACTAACATGGCCATCTTAGTAGCATGCGTTCATTCCTAATACCATCTTTGTAATCATGGTTCACTCCCATAACCATATTATTAGTCAAGGTTCACTTAAAATACTCTCTTAGTCTATCTCATGAGATACAAATCTTTACATAATTCATTAGAGGGAGATATAGGTTCCACCCATTTCATAATGAAATTATACTTACATGTGCCACAAAATCATAAAAAATAATATCATAACACATGAAATGAAATGGGTATTATAAAAATTTAATCATATCATAACATGTGAAAAAATATATAGGTTTCATAATCATTACATCAAAATAATAACCAATGAAAAGAAGTGGGTTTCAAAAGCATATAACCTGTGAAAGAGAAATAGGTTTCATAAACATCATGCTATCAAAACATAAACCATTAAAAGAAACAATATGAATGTAAACATGGAATAATTTCTCTATAAAGTATTTAGTAACACAATAGATGTCATCATAGATGGGAAATAATTTTTATAGATCTTTTAAAAACTTTTCTTGAGGAAAATATCCCTTCTTCTTTGAAAAATGATTCGTAAAACATAAACAATTTTCAAAACATTTTCCTTTTAAAATAGATTTGAAAAATTATAAAGGAAGATTTGAAAACAATAAAAAAAATTTAAAATCCTTTTTCCTTTAAAATTATATCCAAATATCATTTGAAAACATTTTTTTAAAATAAAATAGATTTCTGACTAAAGAGAGAACTGTGGTCAGATTTTTCTTAACAACATTTTATTAATTATATTAAGTAATAAAGAGTGAAAGATGGTACTAATACATGGATATATATTTATATATAATAAATATAGTATAATTAAACTCATGATTTTTCTCGAGATATGGATCATAATATTTCAACAATGAAAGCATAATCATAAACGATCTGGATAAATGATGAGATTGTTTCAATAAACTATTACCACATGGTAACTTGGAATCATACACTCCATGTATGAAAATTAAATTAAATTTAGCTTAAAATAAAATTATAATAATGAGATTCATGAAATAACTTGTCAAATATATGTATATACACCTCAAAATAATTTTTTGGTGCATAACAAAACACATGTCTTAAAGGAGGAAAATTGAGACAAAACCGTTTTAATGGTTTGGTAACTCTTGAAACATAAAACCCATGAAAGAATGATCATATAATGGATTTGTAAATACCCATAAATTTAACAATAATAATCATATAATACATTCATGGGTAGTATAAACACTATTCTAAATAAAAGAGTGGTGAACATATCATGTATCTCATAGATATAAAAAGTGAGATTAAATTCCCTTACCTAGTGTCTTAACTCTCTTTATACTCATACAAGATTACTATATAATAAATGTAAGTTTATTATATATCCTTTAAATAATAATATTTTTATATAAAATACCATATATGTGTTGATTATTCCCTTATATTACCCGTTTGTTAACAATTCTATGCAAAGGTTTCACTTCAGGTAATATTTTCTTTGTTCATCACATGTGTCTTAATTTTCTATATCTTTGGTACTTATACATATATCATGATTTCAAGAATGTAAACCATGAAATAAATATAAATTATATTCAGTATATATTTATTATAATAATCCATATAATATAGATGTATAAAATGAAATACACTATTCATGGAGACAGTAGGTCGTACGTATATATGAACACTGTTTCCGTTTTATTATCGTATTGAATGAAAGAAAGGAATTGAAACATATATATATATATATGTATATATGTTTATAATATAATTATAAAAGAGTTATTATGTCATATATATCATATAATTTCACTAAACACATCCTTAATACATTCCATGTAGTGTGTGAACGAATCACATCGCTTTGAGGGGACGGTAGTCCACACTTCCTCAAACGAAATTATCGTACTTACAAAAAAATGAAAATTGTAAAGGTATGTGTTATAAAAGAATTATATATGAATAAAGGAATAATAAATATAGTATATATCATATATAAAAAAATTTTCCATCATAATTTACAATCATTAAAGGGGGTAAAGGAAAAATGAACATTCATCGTTTCGTGAGGCAGTAGTTCGCCGTAAACGTAAACATTATGTTCATTACCCATTAGATGGAAGTGTGTGTAATTGTAAGTTAAAAAGTTAATATAATAACATATTAATATGTTTAGGATAATTTTTTTATTATATAATCATGGAATAAGTAGATTTTTTGTGGTGGAGAATTAAAATAAAAGAAAGGATCTTGAGGAAGGATGTTGCCACTTCTTTGGGTAACTCCTTTTGGTTTTCGCCAAAGGGCATCCTTGGATTGATTTATGACTAAAGGGAGGATTCAAGGAGTAAGTGATGGATGTTCTAAAGTTTATTTCATAGATATTTTATGAAACAATGTGGTTTTATAGGTGTTAAGAAGTGGTAGAGTTGGTGGCCATTTATAGGGGAGGGAAATGACTCACTTGGTATTTTTGAAAAAAAAGTTAGTTGTATGCACATTTTTACCTAATAAAAGTAACAAAAATAAAAAAAAAACTAAATAATTAAAGGTAAATGGATGAATTATGTATATATAATTTGGTTTTTACAAGTTTCTAGGTTATTTTTCCCCTTACGTTTAAGGTTTATTCCATTGTTAAGCTTAATTTTACCTTTATCTTTTTAATTAATTTTAACTGGATTCACTAATATTTTTGGTCAAAAACTAATTTGATCTTATTAGAAATTATAAGTTATTCTTATTCCAATTATGGAATCCATTTTTCTAAATTTCAATCAGAAAATTGGTAAAAATTAATTTAAATTTAATCCCACTGACGGGAAGACACTGCAAGTTTTTAAAGTAAAAATGATCAAAAGTATGCTAAGTTTTTATATCCAATTTCAATTTCCAATATGTTCCAATGACCTAAATTAATTGATAAAATATGATCATATTATAATTTTAAACCAATTTGAAATATAATTTATCCTTATAAATAAATTACATGAAATATAATTTTTTGAATTAAAATTCAGTATTTTTCACTATTCATCCAAAAATGACATTTATCAGAAAAATCACAAAAAATAGCCCTAAGATAATTTTGAAATTATAAATTAAAAAATTTATTTTATTTTATCAAATTAAATTTATAAATGTGTCTAAAATTAATTTATTTTTTATAGAAGTACATAAAAGGCATTTCATTTGAGAAAATAGTATTTTTAAACATAGAAGGACTTTAAAAAAAATTATATCAGTCATTATCAATATGATTTATTTCAATAAGAACATTATAAAAAATATTTTCCAAGTATATATTTCAATTTATATTACTAAGTTTAATTTCTATGTTATAATTATCTCATTTAATTAATTATAACAAAAAAGGTTTCATAGAAACTCAGTGTTGTGTGTAATGTAAGCCAAGTCAATGTTGTGTGTAACATACACCAAATAAGTTCTATGTGAAAGGAATGTTTTACTTAGTGAAATGGAAGATATCATAGAAAATTTAATTTATTTGAGACAAAAAAAGGCCTATAAAAAGTCAAGGTGTTACAATCACATGGTCTATTTAGTCTCTCACAAACACCCTCTCAAATATATCCTCATATGTACTATATTGAAAAGAAATTTTTTATGGTGGTCAGTTGTTATACAAAACTTTGATATACAATTCATGCCTCAAAAATTAGTTAAAGTATAGGATTTAGAATATTTTCTTACAGAACACCCATTTGCAGAAATAACATAGTTAAATACTAAATTTCCAGATAAAGATATATTTCTTATTCATGATGGCCACAAAACATTGGAAATATTTTTTGACGGTGAATCCAGGAGACCAACTGGGATGATAATGGAAGACCCTAAACTCAACAAATTTTGGTTAGAGATCATGCTTTTATCTCTATAAAAAATATTTTTCCTTACTCCTTCCTATTATCAATAGGTTGTACTAACAATTAGGTGGAATATTAGGCCCTCTTTGTAGGCCTGAAGCTGGCACTCCAAATTCCAATGGACCATTTATAGGTGAAAGGCGACTAAGAGTTGGTAATAAGACATATAAACAAGGACTACCCTATCATAAAATTATATATAATTCCAATAATTGACTATGTCCTAGGTTTAATGATAGAGTTCCCCTCAGAACCAACATTGACTCACGTCCCATGATCACAGAATTCCTAGGCATAGATGTTGAAAAATGCAGCTACGAAATTGGTAGATCAAAACTAGGATTAAATGGTTTTCAACATTATTAATCATAGAATGGTCTTACCCTTTATTGAAGTCATTACTGAAGAGATCAGTGAAATAATTCCTCTCACCAAACTATATGGTCCTATCACTGGGTGCATGATTCCCATCATGGACAACCTCCAGAATGGAGTACTACCACCAGAAAGAGATGGTAAAGAGAAAATGTAATAGTGACCAAAACAATTTACTCTTTATAATGGCGCAAATCACTAGAAGGTCCTCTATAAATGAGGCTTTGATCGGGTAATTCTTAGATGTATTGATGGAGAAGAGACTGCTGCTATCATAAAAGAAGTACACTCATGAGCCTATGGTTCCCAGTAGTTAGGGTTCAAGATTTATCATCAAATATGAAGGCTTGGGTACTACTAGAAAACTATGACACATGACTTCACAAAATTATCCATGAAATTTAATTCCTTACACTTTCATGAAAACTTCATCCATAATCCCCCAAAGTTTCTACATACAACCAAATACTCCTGTGAATTTTACATATGGGTAATGAATATTATGGGAACATACCCTCTATCCATGAATAATCGGTTAAAATACATCTTAAATTATACTGAATTATTCCCTAAATGTGATGAGAAAATTCCTCTCAAAGAATTTGGATCTAAAAGCATTTTCATCTTTGTGAAGGCTAATATCATTACCAAATTTGGTTCCCCTCATTAATACTAATGGAAAATGAAACCAATTTTTGTTATGTTGAGGTGGGAAAATTATATCAGGTATACAATATCAAATCCAACCATTTATAATACTATCATGCACTAACTAACAGACAGATAGAGGCCTTCAACAAGATCCTATTAAGCATACTCTAGAAGATTTTGGATAATGATAAAAATTCTTGGAGTGACAAGATCTTGCATGCCCTATTGGCTTACCATACTACAACCCATACTACTATATGGGAAACCCTGTATTCACTCATGTATGGAATAGAATTAGTCCATCCCATTAAAGTTAAATTTCCACCACTCTTTGTTTCAATCTGTGATCTGTTATCCATGGATTAGTAGTCCTAGAAACAATTGGATGAATTGGAATGTCTGGTTGAGAAAATTTTTCATACCCTGCATCACTTGGAGGCCCACATAAATCAAATAGCGTGAGGTTTTAACAAGAAGGGCCACCTCCATTCATTCCTCCAAGGAGAACTGATATTGGTCCTTAGGAATCCAATGATACCATGAAAGATGCCCCAAAATATTGAACCAAAGTGGGAGGGACTATAATCCATACACAAGGTCCACTCCAGTGAGGCTTATTCCTTGATCTCAGTAGATGGATAGCTCATTATGACCCCAACCATTGAAATCTTCTTGATGAAATATTTCATGTAATATCATGATAATCATCATAGAGGCAAGGTGTTAAACTGAAAAACACTATATATAGTCCAAGATGTTAGACTCTAAACTATGTAGAACATCTTTTTTACTGTATGATATTAAATTGCATGGTTCACATCCTTGTCGCGTGATATAAAACTGCACAACATTTTGATCCATGTTCGAGGGGATCATGATCTTCAGTATTGGTACCCCACTGAACATTTATCAAAGAACTATATGGGGTTTTATTATCATTCAAATGATATACATAGTGATGCCCAAACCACCCATCTCGAGTCCATCCATGGAAAAAACCACTTTTTGCCAGTATAAAAATCGTACCTGCACATAGAACATTCCCAGAACCACATATGGATTGATTCTCATCTTGAAGAGATATATTGTGATGCCTAAAACTCATGTCCATGGCCCATCCATCATTATAGAAAATATTAATTCCCCCTTTTCCCCACATCAGAAACCTTATTGATGTGGAGAAACATTTTCAATAACTACGCGTGGTTTGATTCCTACCACCACATGAAATGTAGTGATGACCATACCTCTAATCTTAGACCTAGCCACAATATTCCTTACCTTTCACATTGGGTGACCAATGTCCTTACCACAAGATATTAAACTACATGGCTAACATCCTTGTTGCATGATGACAAACTTCACAATCTCTTCATGAACTATGTACAATTTCATTCTTATTCGAACAAGATATATAGCGATTCCTAGATCTCTTATCCTGGTCTAACTAAAAAAAAATAAAAAGGACTATACCCTTTGTTTGTGTTGACTTTTTATGGAGGAAGGAACCTTTATGACTCTTTATTTATCATCATGATCATAACTCATGTGGTCTTAAGAGTTTTGGTAAATAAGTCCCTTGCGTAAGTATGGAAAATCAATTCACATTGGGGTTATCATGGTACTAGTTGAAAGACCTTAAAAGGAACACCATATTTCCTGAATGCATGACTTTAAACTGCATAAGTTCTTCAAGAACTATGTATTACTTGATTCTTATTCCGAAAAGATATGTAGGAGTTTCTGGATCTCATATCCTTGTCCATCCACCACAAAGTCCAAATCCCCTACGCTTTGTTTGTGATTTCTTTGTGAGGAGGAAGAAACCTTTACCACTCCTTATATATTATGTCGAGAATAGCTCATCTAGTTTTAGGATTTTTGGTAAATAATTTCCCCAAAAAAGTAATTTATATTAATTTTCATCAGGTTTTTCGTGGTCCTAGTTGCGAGACCTTAAAAGGGGCACTAGATGTCCTTACCATATGACTTTAAACTGCATGGGTTGTTTGAGAACTACATATGGCTTGATTATCATTCCCATGAGTTATGTAGTGATGCCCATATCCTACATCATGGTCCATATACAATATGGTAAATTCCCCCACTCTCTTATGTATGAGTCAGATCTACATAAGAGTATCCAGTATGGGTTCTGACCACATTCGAGATCCAATATTTAAAAACAAAAAATTGCCCTTTTTTCTCAACACATTAATTAAATCAGTATGGAGAATATATTTTAGAATTATGTGTGGATTGATTAATATTCCAACAAGATACATTGTGATGATCAGGTATTGTGCCCTGGTCTAGACATGATATTCATTTTCCAATGTAGAGTCACCTTCTCCCTCACCACATGACATCAAACTGCATGGATGATTTCTTGGACATATGACTTTAAACTGTATAGTTCCCTAAGAACTACGTGTGGAATGATTCTCATTACAGTGAGATATATTGTGACACCCATGCCTTATGTCCTTGTCCTATCCATGATGTAATGAAAAATGACCCCTCTATTGCATACAAATAAAGATATATACAATAACTCTTAATCTGGGTCCCCTCATTAGGGGGTATACCAAGGAAATAGTGATTCCCCCTCCTACATATTAGTCAGATATATGCAAGGGAATCTAAAATTCATGGTAAATGTCGACCAAAATGCTTCCTTTATGCTCGGACATATCCCTTCCAAATTTCATAAACTTAATCTTGGAAACTTTCAGATCTTCATAATATTTCTACATCTACTGATGATAGAATGTTTGATACCTGAGGACTCCTTTCCGTGAAAATGCAGTAAAATTACCCAACTGGATTTTCATAAAGTCTAATAAAAAATGGGTTTTTAACCCAAAGGATTCCACTATTTGGATATGTTTCGACACACCCTAGTGGTATTTGCATAAATTTTCCCACAAAATGGATTTTTAAACCAACAATAACTTTTTCCTTGGGAGAAGCCTCTTTTGTCTCCATAAGCTTTGATGATAATTATGTTGGAATTTGTTATTCAAATTTGGTTTGTGGTCATCCCTCTCATATTTTTCCCATATCATTTCTCCAAATAGAACCCCCAATACCATGGTTTTAAATTTTCTCCCTCATGTATGAAGTATGTTAGAATGACCTTTGTCTAGTAGGTCAAACATCACATATTGTTTCCATAATGATATGGTCCAAAGAGTATGACCTAAAAATAACTGCACCATATTTACCATGTTTGGGTCAGACCTACATAGGAAACCTATTCCACCAATTATTGGGTAATTGTGACTTGAAATGTTCCATCCATATCCAGGAACTTTGCTTCTACCAAACCAGTCTCTGTGTCTTGGAAAATCTGAATATCTAGAAACTTCATTAGGCCATCAATAATTTAATGTCAGAATTCTTGAGAACTCTATTACCTGACTATACTGTAAGATTCCCTAGTTGGATTTTCATAATTCACCCACCAAATTTCAAGGCATGTCATCCAAAGGATGCCACTATTTGACTTTGTAGTAATATTCCCTAATTGGATTTTCATAAAGTTTCCCACATAATGGGTTTGTCCACTAGTGGTAACTTCATCCTCAGGAGAGACCTATAATATCACCATAATACCTTTCTAACACACCACTCTTCGAATTTGGAGATCCCCAGAGTAGATCTTAAACCTTTCTCCCTTCACACCTGAATATGACAAAACATTCCTAGACAAATTACCTAGAATAGGAGAATAATCAATCTTCTAGACCAAGCTAAAGACCATAAATTATATCCCGCAATGTCCTTATTGTATGACATTAAACTTCATAACATAACATCCAATTCATAAAAAGTTAAAATCTACATCAACATCCATTCAATAAGATGTTAAACTACACAATCATTTACTAGTTTCATGACATTAATTTGCATGGTGCTTCAACCCTTTTGAAAAAGGGGTCTTCCCCCTAACACCAGTCACTTTTGAAAATGTACCCTCCTTTACACAAGAATAATTCATGTAGGGGAATTTTACTATTCATGGATAATTCCAACACAAAAAATATCTTTATTCTCAGACAGATTCTCTTGGGAAAACCACCCATCATGGTTTTAAGAAATCTGAATCTTCATAAACTTCCCTCATCTCTCCAAAATGAGATATTAGAATTACTGATAACTCACTTGCCTTAATATACTATAACAAACCCTAGTTGGATTTTCAAAAGTCACCCAACCAAATTTAGGGTCTATCATCTAGAGGATGCGACTGTTTGACTATTTAGTAACATGCCTCAGTCAGCTTTTCATCACGTCTCCCCCAAAATGGGTTTATCAACCAGCGATAATTTCATCCCCATGAGATACCTCTTATATTCTTATAAAAACATTATATTTATTACACACTAATTCATTATTTATTACATAATATTACACAAAAAATAACCTATAAGATCAATAATTATAGAGTATTTGGGAATTAGTTACATTACATAACAACATAAAATAGAAAATACATTATCTTTATTGAAAACATCCTTAACATGATCGTACTTAAAACTGCATGGGATAACCTGAGGACATATATAAGGAAGGTGTGAGCTATAAATCCCAGTGAGGGAATAAAAATTATATAACATGAATAATTTAATACATGTTAGAAAATATTAATATCAATATAGAATAAAATTAGTGAGAATCATAGACATGAACAATGAGGAAAGATATATCATGATAATCATAAAGGCAATATGGGAAATATGGAAACAACTTAAAACACTGCATCATAAACATGGGTCAAGGATAACTACTAAGATATCACGATGGAAAAATTTCCATAAAAGAATCAGGTTGAATCCCTATCTCAACATGTTGTCTCATGAGACTAAAGATTACCCAATGCATTAGAGTGCTACACACCCACCACATTCATTTCCTTCTCAGGCTTAAGTATGCCGCATAGATCATACAAAATGGATACATTTACAGTAATATTTTATTCCATGATTAAGGATTAAAGAATAAATACATGTAATTACACAATAAATAAGTATAATATAATTAAGGTGATCACCCTTTATAGGAAATGGGTACGAGTATTCACTACACAATTGTTTGGTATTGAAAATCTTGGTGAGATTTCCACAGCATAATTGCATCACTTAAAGATTCAAAAAACGGGTTGATGAGAGAGAAATTGGAGTTTTATCATTTTGAAATAAAATGGAAAGTAATAGGGATATGTAAAAACATATCCCAACAATTGGAATTGGATATATAAGGCATAAGATAATGAAGAAATTCTAATAAAGATGAGAATGAAAAGAACCCTTACTTGAGTTTGTGACTCCAAATGCTTGAGAGGAGCTTCTTTAGAGATTGGGGGCACATTGTGAGGAATATAAAGATCGGAGGGAAGATTAAGGATGTTATCCAAGGATTTTTAGTGAAGAAAAGTGGTTAATTATGTGGTTTTATATTGGAAATGAGTGGGCGATTCCTTACCAATTCTAAAACATAGGTTTTGGAATCTATGTAAAACAATAACCAAAACCACCAACCTTACTTGGGTTTTTGCCCATGGTTTCTACCAAAGGTGATTGGTTTTGATTATTTTATAATCCCAAGGTTATAAAATAACAAAATAATACCCTTATTTATGGGGAAGTGATTCATACTCTTAAATAAATGATTTTAAAACCTTAAAATTTATTAATGGTTTTGGAGGATTCATCAAGGATTTATAAAATTAATCATATAAACATAAAATAACATTAGTTTGAAGAAAAAACATATATTTGGTATTTTATTCCCTTTATAGTATCTATTAAATCACTTTTGTCTCATTATAATGTTATAATACACACCGTATATTTATATGGTATTTAATTTTTACTCAAAAATTCGACTGTCTCAGAAAATTATGAAAAATTCCCTATTGGATAATTTAGAAATTGTGATTCAAAAAATAATATTAATTTTATATATATAATTTTCTAAATATTTTAATTTTAACTTTAAAAATAATAATTGACCTTTATTAAGAAATTTTGTGTTTTTTTGACAACAATAGTTTGCAAACCCTTATAAAAATTACATTTTCCTTCGTAAATATTATATGTTAATTTATATTTATTGAAAATAATTTAATAATAATATTTCAATAAAATATTATTTATTTCATAAAATCCATTAATTCATCAAAATAAATTTCTTAATTTAATTTCAATTTTACCCAAAAATACAATTTTCATTTTATTGTACCAAAATAAAAAAAATTTAGAAAGTAATGATAAGAAGTAAATATAAACATTGTTATATTGAAAAAATAAATTATAAATTTTCATATTATTTTTTTCTTGATACATATCCATTTAATACACCAGAAAAATACCTAAGGGTAAGGTGAACGACTGTAATATTTTCATGAGGTGGTTCAGTGTACATGGTTTGGGGAATGATCTCAATGGGCTTGAACTTCTCCCATAAAAGATTTATCTCATGCTTTAAATTTTGGATCTTAACTTGGGATTGGTTAAAGGAAAATCCCAATGATTCTATCTCCCTTAGAAGCTCTGATAAATGGGCTTCCTAGGATACAATCCTACTAGTTTAGGCCATCACATCCTTTGTCCATGTCAATTGGATTTGTTAAGACCCTATATTTATACTAATAATATGATCACTATTCAATGGCTATATTATCAACAATAACTATGCTTAAGGATATTTTAAATTTCATAGGATATACTAAAATTAAATAAGTGTATGTGTTTTCTATACCCATATTACATAATAATATATTTAATTTAATCATAAGGGGAATTTTATTTATTAAATTTGGGGTCATTACAATCTTACACCCTTCAGAAATTTCACCCTCATTTCTTTTCAATTCCCACACTAAGATAGATGAGGATAAATATATTTCATCACCTCCTCTAGTTCCATCATCACTTATTCAAACTTTTGGTTTCTCCATAACAATTGTACAAGGTGCTTTGTCAGATTTCATAGAACTCTGTCTCTATGATCGAATATTTTCACCTGTTACTCTTCATTGGAAAGACCATTATACAATGGTACCACCTATAGATTGATTAAATGTGAGAGGTCTATTATGTACTTATTTAAGAGGGATACATGGAATAAATCATGTACTTGAGATATGTTAGGTTGGAGTCCTAGTCAATAGGCCATTGATCTAATGTGATCAAGAATCTGAAAGTGATTGATGTTTCTTGGACTAAGCTTTTCCTTCTTCCCAAATCTTATGACCTTATTCCATAGAGATATGTAGAGGAATAATATGTCTCCAATATAAAGGTATAGGTTTCATTAATGATTTATATAATATCTCTTGTGTTTACTCTGAGCATCCTTGACGTGTTGTTTAATGGTATTAACCTTTTCCACTATTTCGTCAACCAATTTATGACCTAGTAGTTTGCGTTACCCAACTTAATCCTATCATGCAGGTGTTCTCAACCTCTTCATATAAAGGTATTCATAGGCAGAAATTTGGATTCTTTAGTGGTAACTGTTATTGTGTGAGAACTCAACCAGAGGAATATGTTGATCCTATCATCCTTTGAAGTAAATTTAGCATTCTCTCAACATTTTCTAGAGTGTTTGGATAGTCCAATCTGATTGGACATCAATTTTAGGGTGATAAGCTAGGATATACTTCAGCATAGTATTTAGAGCATGTTAGAAACTCTTTCAGAACATAGAGGTAAATATTGGATCTCAATCTGTTATAATTGGTAGTGGTGTTTCATGTAGCCTCACCAATTCTATAATGTATATCTTCTAAAGTTGATTGAGTGATAAGTAATCTCAAATAAAAATAAAGTGTGCAGTCTTTGTATGATGATCCACCACAACCCAGATAGCATTATTTACTACTGATTTCTTTGGAAGGCTGGTGAAAAATTCCATGGTGATGTTTTCCCATTTCCTTATTGGTATGGGAAGTGGTTGCATCATCCCTTTGGACATTCCCTTTCTGACTTCACTTACTGACATACAATACATATTGATGTATATTATGTGATATCTCTATTTATATTATCCCAAAAATTGTGCTCTTGGTGATCTCGATACATCTTTCTACTAACTGGATGGACGGAGAAGGCTGAGCTATGTGCATCTTCCAATAACTATTTCTTTTACTTAGGATTTGATGGTACACATAGTCATGAACCAAATATTACATCACATTATTCATTAACATTGAACTCTGAGTATTTCTATTTTCTTATAGATTCTAGTTTCGTATATATTCCCACATCATCTCTTTGATCAACTGTTATCCTCTCTAGATGGGATGGTTGGAAAATCATTTGTGAAAGGATTGATGATGTTTCTTCCTTTATGATTACCATGTCCATCCTTTTAAAAATTAAGATGACTATATCCCTATCAACTCTCATCAATGATAGAATTTATGGATCCTTTCCACTTATAGAATCTTCCACTTTATTCCCTATCCCAAGAACCATAAGAGTATTACCACCAAAAGGTAGAATTCAGGCCCCTCACATATGTATGAATTTGCAACAAACTAGCCCCAGGAAGTGAAGGGCATGGACGATCTCTACAGACTCTATCCAGTGTGTTGAGAGGGGGGAAATCCCACTCACTAACCTTCTCAACTCCACTAAAAATGATCATTTATCCTTAGTACAATGTAGTGTGTATGAGAACTCAATATAGATATAATCGAGAATACTCTTCATCCCAGATGAAAACGGCCAAGCTGTCTGGGTCCAAATTTAGGCGACAAAAATATTATTGATTCCAATATTCATTTGGAATTCCTGAGTCCTAGGTTCCTAGGTAAAAATAGATTATATCACTATGGGAATTCAAAACACCAAGGACTCTATCACTACTGTGCTTGAACCCATGAAAAGTTCTTCTAAAATAGGTAAGATCAAGTGAATAATAAGGTTTCATGTATCCATGCATTCCAAACCCTCTAACATATATATATATAGATCTTCTTGAAGAATACTATAATATTGGAACTAATACAATTTAATGAACTTTTTATCATTAAAAAGTTACTTCAGGTATTAGGATCTTATTCTCATCCTTCATTTATAGAATTTGCGATGTAGAAAGTAGACAATCCTTGTGGCATGAGATTGAAGCCTTTAATCCAAGGTAAGTCCCATAGATTGCTGGAGATGATTTTAATGTTATAAATGATCTGAGTGAGAAGAATAAAAGAGGATCCTTTCCCTAGAAGGACAATATAGACTTCACACAATTCATGTCCAAAAATGGGATCATGGACCTAGGTTACAATGGAGGTCAATTTACATGGTTAAACAATCAGAGAGAGGATTGGGGAACCTGGTATCACCTTGATAGATTTCGGGAAAATTTCCATGCCATATCTACCTACCCGAATGAAAAGGTATCTACCATAGTTCGAGGAATATCATATCACTCACCTTTGTTGGTTTCCATGTATTCCAAGTAGGAGAGATGTGAGAGTTTTCACTTCTATTATCTGTGGACCCACATCACAGGCTATAATTAGGTGTTCAATGATTCGGGGAACAAGAACATACATGGAATTTCATGGATTTTGTTACAAAATAATATGATATGTCTCAAAAACAACTTACAGTCATGGATCGAAGAGAAATCACCACACTTCCAAGACATGGATATAATAAAGAAAAATATTTATCAGATGAAATCCATCCTTGAAGAGGACTAGAATGAAAAGTTCTTTGAAGAAATCATCAGTAAGAAAGAAAATTTGGAAGAGATTATCTTGAGGATAGAATGTGTGGCAAATGAGAAATCAAGAGTAATTTGGATCCAAGAAGGTGTCAAGAATATATTTTTTTTCAACGCATGAATTAGGGAGAAAAGGAACCTCATCAAACCTAATATTCTGCTATAGGATAGATCCTAATCTGAGGATCAAGATGTCATTAGATGTATGAATGAGTCCTTTTTTAAATACCTCCTTGCAGGACCTAATCCCTATATTCTAGAAGGTGTCTAAAGAGGAAACGATGAAATTATGGAAGCGATCCCAAAAATTATTTCCATCAAGGACAATATGATCTTTCAAGTAGTTCTAGATGATAAAAAATCCCCAAGTCTATGATGGGACTCATTCCTAAGAGTGATTTGATACTTGATAGTTTCCCAGTATCTTTTTTAAAGTGGGTCATGAAATGTGAATAGGAGCGATCTAGTTAAGGGAATCTAATATTTTTTCTGAGGAGGAAGTCTACCACCTATTGTGTGTACCACATCTATAGTTCTCAAACCCAATATCAAGGACTTTACTTCCCTCTAACACTATAGGCTGGTGAGAATGTGTAACTTTCTGTATAAAGTGTTGGCAAGTGTCATCAAGAGAAGGCTATCAATACAACTTCCCCATTGGATCTCTAAGTAAAAGCACGGGTTCATTAAAGGGTGATCAGTTCAAGGAGTTATAAAACTGTCCCAATAGGTGGTTGGATACATCAATATCAAGTATCATGGTTCAAAAATGGGGATCAAGATTTACATGGATAAATCCTACAATAGAATCAAGTGGAGCTTTATCATCAGGTTGCTAACATGTATGGTATTTTCTACACGGACTACTGGCTTAATCTTTATGTGCATTAGTTCCTCATGGTTTGTTGTCTCATCCTTGGGGGAAAATCAAGTTTTTTTCAAGGAAACTCTTGGGCTAAGACATACCATATCCTAGATTGTTTTTATTCTCACACAATATGTTCTAAGACACCTCATGAACATGATCATACTAAAGGGATATATCATTCCTTATAATAGTTGGTTGATATCCCACTATATTTCCTACCTCATGTTCATAGAAGTCACAATCATATTCATGAATGGAATAAAGAGTTCAGTTTGAGGAATTAATATGGTTTGTGGGGAGTACTACCACTGGATCAGACAAATCATCAATAAAGGAAAGAGAAATATTTATATGTAAAAAAAATACATAGATAGTGGGGCTGCCTCCTTGTCTAGCAGTTTGGCCATACAGAGAGGGAGCTTCGTGATGGAGTATCTAGGGGGCCCAATGTTATCATAAAGGTTATTAATTCATCACTTTGATCACATTTTTAGCAGGATCATAGGGTGTGTCTTGAATTGAAAAAACAATTATTTATCTTTTGGAGCTAGGATTTCTCTGATTAACAGTGTCCTCTCTTCTATACCAATTCTTGAACTTGCAGCTATCAAGGTTACCAAAGCTGTTATATTTAATGTCAACATGTTTCTATATGGTTTTTTGGGAATCTCTATTAGCAGGAAAACGACATTGGGTTTCTTAGACCAGGATGGTAAGGTAAATCCAGGAGGGGGGTATCAATTTGAGGAACCTCCCCGACACTCTTTATTTCTTGCATTCAAATCTTTCATGGGAATTCATAGTAGAGAGAACCCTATGGGGAAAGGTAATTGATACCAAATATAGAGGGGGTGTGGAGGTGAAAGGCATGAATTCTTATCCCTTATGGACCATGATTCTTCCCTACATCTCAACCCTGCGACCTCTTACTTGCTGGATTATGGGGAAATGTGACATCTATTTTTGGCATCACAACTAGGTTGGATTAAATATTGGCTTTACTGGATGCCCGACTCCAAAGATCTCTTTTAAGGAGGCTAGTATGCACTCTACTTTAATCAAAGATATCATGGATAGGCATTGGTAAGAATATTTTGACCTTTTTAACATAAATTCATAACTAGACATGTTTGTTTTTATGGATTCTAATTAAGGGGACTTTTCCTTGAGGGACATTATAAAGGAAATGATAACCTGTGATCAATTTGATAGTTAGAAAGAGATATTATGGTTCAAGTTGATTCCTATAAAATACAATTTCCTGATATGGATAATAATTAATCATGTGATATCCACTATTGAAAATATCAAAAAATTTGGCATACCCCTTTCTTCTAGCTATCTGTGTTTCAAGGATTATCATGAGGATAGTTCAAACCACCTATTTTTTTGAAGGTTAATGGGCACATGAAATATAGAGCTACTATGAAAATTTCACTAGTTTCTCCTCTCTGTATTCTCTTAATGGATCCTTTTTAGAGAGGTGGTTTCACGGTGCTGGTTCAGAGTATACAAAAAAGATGGCACGAACCATTGTGATGCTAGATGGCTACTGGTTCATATGGAAAGAAAGAAACATTGTTCACTATGTGGAGTCTTATACATCATGTAAATCTCGCATCATCAGAACAAGAAACCTTCTGCTCAATATGGTAAGACTTTTATGAACTATAAATATTCTCCCACTCTCAGATCACTACAAGAAATCAATCTTGTCCTCCACTCCAAGCACAATGACTCCCAAGGTCACTGGGTTTTATGGAACCCCCATTTCAGGTCTCAAAATGAATACAGATTGCTCTTACAGTTTGAGGGACATGTGGGGAGGGGGTGTTTTTTGAGACTCCAAGGTTTCTATTATTATGGATTTCACAACTCATTACGGATGTGGTAATTAACTCCAAGACAAATCCATGACTATTCTTACCAGAATCGTGTTATTTATTCAAAGGAATATAAAACTTTCATAAGTGTAAATAGATTCTATCATTTTACACTACTCTCTATATAGAATAAGATCTATCCCATAGTCAATCTCATATTTTATCAGAAGGTGAATAATGTTTCTAAAAAAACTCATGTCCTTCATATATGGTAGGATGGTTGCAAGGCTGCTAACCGTCTTGCATCCATGATAGACAAAGTATCTAATTTCACATACTTTCCATGCTTATCCTATTTAGGCCTAAATGGGAGAATCCTATACAATGTAATTACCTAAGAGTTTATTTTTTCAGGCCACCATAGTTACATGTTCTATTTGTTTCTCTTGATTTTTTATGCACACTATTTTTTTAATAAATAAATTATGATAATGATGACCTTAACACATACCCCAATCCATTCTTTGAATCATCACTGAATACCATGAAAATTTCTCCACTTGTGGTTTGTGTGAGTACAAGTTTAGTGATAAGAATTCATTTCAAATACTTTTCATATCTCTTTACATTCATAATTCCAAGAAAAATTGACTCCCTTCCATGTTAGCTTGGTTGGAGGGTTTAAAAATCGTGCGAAATTTCTCACAAGTATATGATAGTACCCATCTAATCCAAGTAAAGTACTGATATCTATCACCGATGTTATACTCAAAAATACTTCAATTACTTATGTATTTTAAGGGTCAACAGATATCACATTTCTTATGATAATTTTCCCCATGAATGAGAATTCCTTTAACCAGAACTCACATTTTATGTACTTAGCATAAATATTCTCCTTTCATAAGGCATTTATCATAGTGATCAGATTCCCCTCATGCTCCTCCTTTTTTTTAGAGTATATCAGAATGTAATATATAAATAAAACCACTAATTTGTCAAGGAAATCTTTGAAGACTATATTCAGAAATACCATAAATATTTATAGATCATTAGTGAGTCCTAATGAAATTACTTTGAACTCATAGTTCATGTACCTTATACAAAAAGAAGTCTTGGGGATATTTTTCTTTTTAACCATAACTTGGTAATATCTTGAATGAAAATCCACCTTGAAGAAGTATTTTTCTCCACATTGATGATCAAAAAATAAATCAATCCATGGTAGAGGATACTTATTATTTATCATGATCTTTTTGATCTCACAATAATCTATGAAAATACACATAAACTCATCCTTCATCTTGATGAAGAGGAATGATACACCCTAAGGTAAAGCACTTGGGAATTTGAACCCTTTATCCATATTCTCTTGTAGTTGTTTCTTTAGAAACTCAAGATCCACAATATACATTCTATATGGAGTCTTAGATAATGGTAACACCCTAAGTATAAGATCAATTGAAAATTCAACCACTTAGCTAGAATAAAGACTATGAAATTCTTCTAGAAACACATAAGTGTATTCCATTAAAATGGGAAGTCTTTGAGGATGATCATTTCCTTAGACTCAATCATTTAATATAGATATGATTTCTCTTAGAGAGATAGCAGGCATGATTTTTGTGTTTGTTATAAAGAATATTAATCCTCCTCTTTTCACTTGTAAAGTATCAAGGGTCAATTCATGATATGGAGAATGATTTCATTATCATAGGAATTTATGGTGGATCTATATAGGGAAAGTCAATCCATACCTAGAATTGCATCAAATTCCACGAAAGGGAGTATGGAAAGGTTTTTTTTTGAGAAATTTAACTCATAAATTTTGAAAGGGTAGGATTTATATACTCAGGATGTAATAATTTCCCCATTTTTCATTTTCACTGACAACTCTACTTCCATTCTTTGTGGTGGTGTTTGAATAAGACTACTAAACTTTGATGATATGAAGGAATTCATAGAACTATAATAAAAAAGTTAGTTTAATATTATTGAATGAATAACTAGAATACCTATCACCAATTCATTACTGGGACCTCCCTCAATAGTTGTGATGACAAAAGACCACCCTCACTACCTTGTAGGTTGTTGGCTGTCTCTGAAAACCCTTGGTCTAGTGCATTGACTTTTGAAGTTCCCTAGTTCCTTGAAGTTGAAGCAATGAATAATGTGGGGAGGGTTGACTAGATAATTACTTTCCTCAATCTCATTTGTGGGTTTCCCCTGTTGGAAATTTCTAGCTAGGTGCCCTTCCTTCTCGTACCTAAGGCATTTCCTCTTCCCCATTAGGCAATTTATAGGGTTTTTCTTTCTACACATTTGACAAGTGGGATGTTGCAATTTATTAGATTCTTTATATTTCCCCATCAGACCACCAAAATTAAACTGCACTTTCCACTTCTTATCCCCTTAATACCTTTGAGATTCACCAATCTCCATTTTGAATTTAAGGGAACATCAGAAAATTTTCTCACAACCGTCAAAGTCTTGGATTTCATCGTAATCCTAGATAGATTCTTCATATTTTTGCATGAGGTAAAGAAAATCCATTTCCATTTTAAGTCAGAGAGTGTGAATAAAATATTTATCAAAAAACATTTTCCAAAATTCCTTCCACCACATCACTTTGATCTCTTCTACATGCTTTTTATTTCCAATCAATGTACTCCACTGCTCAGCTTCTCCCTCCATACAATAAATATCCAATAGAAAGTTATTTTTCTCATAACATTGAATAATGTAGAAGATATTATCAATATATTTGATCCATCATTTTTTGATTAATTTATTGGATGATCCATTGAAATTCAGGGGCCTTTTTCCCATAAAGATCTCAATTTTAGCTTGTTCTTTCTTAGGGGGATTTGAGCACTCCTACTAATACAAGTTTCTATTAAAAACATAAGTCATATAATAGAGTATTATCAAAAAGATCATGATCCCTAATCCCATCAAGTTGGGAATCTCATTGGGGAATTCATCATATTTCCAATCACATTGATTTTTTACACTATTCCTCTTATTTCCGACCATTGGTTAAAATAAAGGAAAAATTATGGATGTGCATTTTTAAAATATCAAACATATAAACACAAATCCAATTAAATTAAATATGCAACTTAAAAATTTAATGTATATACTTAACTTATGAAATTCTAGGATTCAATCTATGTTATCCACAATCTATTTCCTAATATTTATTCTTATGTCTATTTTCCCTTAATAATGCTTCATAATGAGATTATAAATTTACCTAATCATATACACTGATAGTGTCAAACTAGGTGTGTAGAAAATCTTATTTTCATGAACCAGTCCCAGTCAAGTATATATCAATGTGGTGTTTTTAGGTTTTACCCCTATATACATATATTCCAGATCCATGCCCACTTATAGTATTCAAAAATGGATGTATTTTCTTGATAAACCACTTACTCTATAATTACCAAAATTTAGGGATGTTTTCTTATACTTAGTATTATCCACAAGGTTTTTTATAGAGTTTTCTAATACTAATCCTAAAATAACTAAACTTTTCCTTTGATACAAACTATGACAAACCTTCTCTTTATTACACATTAATTCATGATTTGTTACATACGATTACCCATAAAACATCCTGGAAGATAAATAAGTCTAGTGTATTTGGGAAATAGGTGCATTACATAATAACTTAAAATAGTAAATATATCATCTTTTTTGAAAACTTCCTTTACATGATCATACTTAAAACTATATGGGATAACCTAGGGACATACATAAGAAAGGGGTGAGCTATAAGACCTAGTATGGGAATAAACATGGAATAACATGAAGAAAGTAATTCATGTTACACAACAGAAATATCAATGGGGAATAAAAGGAGTGATAATTATAGACATGAACAATGAGACATGAAATAACAAGATAATCATAAAGGAAACCTGAGAAATGTGGCAGCAACTTAAAACACTACATCATAAACATAGGTCAAGGAAAACTGCTAATACATCATGATAGACAATGTCTAAAAAATAAATTAGGTTTAATATCTATCCCAACATGAAATATAATTAGAATAAACATTACCCAATATATTGGAGCACTATATAATTCTTAGCCCACCTGTAACATTCATTTCATTCTCATGATTAAGTGTTCCACATAGATCATACAATATAGATTCATTCATCATCACATTTTATTCCACTACAAAGGAGTGTAGAATAAATACATGTAAGTGCCCAATAAAGAATTATAAGTTCATAAATATGAACACCATTAATAGTAAATGGGTACGAGTATTTCAAATAATTTTTTTTGGAATATAAAATCACATTGAAATTTTGGTAGCATAACTGCATCACTTAAAGATTGATAAAATGGGTCGGTGGGAGAAAAAGGGATCTCAAACCATTTGGAAATAAAATTAACAGTAATAGGGACATGGGAAAACATATCCAAACAATTTTAATTGGAAACATAAGGAATGTGATAATGAAGAAACTTGAATAAAGAGGAGAAAAAAAGAACCCTTACTTGAGTGTGTGACTCCAAATGATTGAGAGGAGCTTCTTGAGAGCTTGGGGGAACCTTGGGTGACTGTATAAATGGTATGGTAGATTAAGGACATGATTAAAGGATTTTTAGTAATGGTATGTGGAATATTGGGTGGGTTTATATAGGAAATGAGTGGATAATTCTTTATCATTTCTTAAACATAAGTTTTGGAGTCTATATAATAAAAAAACAAAAAAACAACAACATTAACTTGGTTTTTTTCCCACAGTTTCTTCCAAAGGGGACAAGTTTTTATTATTTTATATGTATAGGGGATGAAAATAATAAAATAATACCCTTTTTGATGTGAAAGTGAGTAATCCTATTAAAGAAATTATTTTTAAAACCTAAGAATATATTAATGATTTTGGAGGATTCATAATGGCTTTATAAAATAAATCAGATAAACATAAAATCATATTATTTTAAAGGGAAAATAGATATTTGGTCATGTGTACCATTTATAGTATTTATTATATCACTTATGGGTCATTATAATTTCATAATACACTTCGTATATTTAAACAGTATTTAATTTTTTCCTGAAAATTCAACTATCTTAGAAAATTATAAAAATTTAACTATTGGATTATTTTGAGAATATGATTTCAAAAATAATATTCATTTTTTGAAATAATTTTATAAATACTTTAATTTTCACTTTTATAATAAGAATAAACATTTATTTAGAAATTTAGGGTGTTTTTAACAATAATATCTTTCAAACCCTTATAAAAATTGCAATTAACTTCATAAAAATTGTATGATAATTTATACTTAATAAAAATTATTTAAAAATAATATTTCAATAAAATATTATTTATTTCAAAAAAAACCCTTAATTCACCAAAATAAATTCCTTAATTGAATTTGAATGTTACCAAAAAATACAATATGTGTTTTATTGTACCAAAATAAAAATCATTTATAAATTATTGATAAGAAGTAAATATAAACTTTAATCTATTGAAAAAAATAAAATATAAATTTTTATATTTTTGTGGTCTTGATACATATCCCTTTAACACACTAGAAAAATTCCAAAGGGTAAGGTCACAACTATGAGAGTTTCATGAGGTGGTTCGACGTATATGGTTTCAGTGTGATCTCGATGATCCTGAACTTCTCCCGTAATCTATTTCAATCCTGATTAAGTTGTTGGATATTAGTTTGGTATTGATCAAGGGAATATAGTATGCATTCTACCTCCCTTAGAAACTTTGATAAGTGGGATTCATATGGTATAATCCTAATAGTCGAGGACATAACTTCCTTTGTCTCTGTCAATTAGATTTTTTAGAACACTATATTTATACTAATAATATGATCACTGTTCAATGAATATATTATCAATGGTAAGGATTATTAATGGTCTTTTAAATCTGATAGGATATAGTAAAACCAAAGTAGTTATTGTGTTTTATATAACCAGATTACATGATAATACATTAAATTAAATCATAAGGTGAATTTTATTTATAAAAGTTTAGGTCATTACAATTCCAATATTCTTTGACAATGTTGTGCTAGAAACCAATTTTTGAACTCGGTTCGCATCTATTTATCACATAATCTTCTTGAATCATGTAATGGATTTGGAAATCAGAAAATCATGACTCAAAATTCCCCTTGGGGAATCTGAAGAATGTTAGAGTATTCTTGGCCCACGAGACCTGTTTGGGATATCATTTCAAAACTTTTGGTTAAATATGTTCGACCTAAAACACTAGTCACATTAGTCCAACAAGCATGACTTTAAACTGACCATGAAAAGAGACAAAATACTCATTAGGTTTAAAACCTTAAAAATTCACTCTGGAAAAAGTAGAGTCTTATCTCAATAGACCTACACTATTCATGGTTTATGCATGAATTGAGAAATGAAAAGATAAAAGGCATAAAAATTGTTAGGTTGAAAACCCAAAAATCTGGGACTAAGAAAAATCTAAGTCTCACCTGCTAAGTCATCTTTATATTGTACTCAGTACAAAAAATTGGTGATGAAATAAAAAGACACAAATTTTGTAAGGTTGTCGATATAACCTTAGAAATAGTCTAAATACACTTTCTAGGTCCCATATATTAGGAAAAAAATAGAGTGATCTCTCATCATTGTCACTGTAATTATAATGTGGTGACATTCAATCAAATGAGTCATTTTTATTGTTTTATTATTATTATAATGTGGAAAAAATACAATAAAAAGTGATATTAATAAAAAATTATTTTCATTTATGTTGTAAAGCATATAGGGTAACTTACACATACTAGAGTCTCTTTTCCAAAACTTATAATTTTTCCTCAACATATGCTTTGATAAGTTGTACTGTAGCTTGAGTATTTTCGTAGGTTGATGAAAGTTGAATGATTGTGTATTAGTAGCCACATCATCATTATAAAGTTTATCCTGCTCTGAAGTGATAACATCTCTTATTTGTACCAAGGCCATTTCCAGAGATCAGTGGAGTTGGACTATCAATTCTTATGTGGAATTTAATTATTGTTAAAGGCACACAATTTGGAGAGATTTATCCTCATGGTGGTATTTATACTCCTCCACCTTCATGGTGTGGTTGAGTTTAGCTTGGGTTATCGATTATTTGACTTCCTTAAACTATCCCTCCAACATCACCTTAGCTTTCTACAATCTTTGATCCTTTTCCCTTTTCCAAATGATCGACTTCACCTTATGGTGTATCTCACGGTAATCAAATTCTCCATATCCCAACATGTAAATCTTGGACAAAAGTCAGTGAAGTCTCGCCAACATGACTTAAGGAGGCATCTCTATGATTATATTTTATATATCCCCCTAGAAAATACTGTGGGTAGTGTAAAGAGCCTCATAATTCTCCAGGTTATAATTAGATCCACTCTTGGTGGGAGAGACATATTCTGGGATTCGTGCATTCAACGAGATTCCTTGTTATGATCCCTACAATACAACCTCAAATTCACCTAACAATGTTGGTGGAACTGTCATATAAAACTCCCTCTCAGTCCTAGTCACTGGAGTCTATGGCACTGCATAGTAGGTGAAACCGCTCATAAACATAAGGAGGTAAAAAAAAAGTGAAAAAACTACAGTGTCCAATAACACTTACCTATTGTAAGATAAATCGTTTGGATTACCGCATCCCTTGTACCCCAAACTTAGTTCTTGGGGAAATGACCTCTTGATGTGGATCTTCCTCATGAGTTTACCCAACAAATGGGATCATGGGATCTCGAGAATATCCCACATCAAAATTCTCATATTTTACTTCCATAGTTGTGGAAAAATGATGGATTTGGACCCTTGTTCACGAAGGGACTTAGAAATGTTCTCTACAAACAATTATATACATATAAAACTCTAATGTGAGACATCAAAGAAAAATAGGCCAACTGTAATCCAAAAGAATGAAAAAAGAGATAACCCACATCCATCCTATGATCTAGTAAATTCCTCAAACTCCACTAGATTGGTGGGAATATTAATTATGTTTAACCTATCCTCAAAATCTGTTAATTCACCCCTTATTTCAATATATAATACCTCACATATTGTATCATCCTCACCAGTAGGGGTATACGAGGAACATTTCTTAGGAACCAAATTGGATCTATCATTGATCCCCTCTACTAAATTCTTATCATACATAACATCATCAAGCCCTGTAGAGTCAAGGTTAACATCTACACCTTTATCATACCATACAAGATCCCTGTCAGCCCCTTCTTCTAGAGAGAAAATGGGGCTAATATTTAATATTTTATGGCCCTTCATTGTAAGCATCAAATATGAAATATCATAAGGAGATTAAAGTCAGATACAGTACATGACACCTTATGGTGTGAATTTGACAATACAATGACCCGCTTCTATCTATGAATGAATATGGGTTGATGCGACTACATCTATTGACACTTAATCCATCAAGGTGATGGATTTATTAGGATGGTTCTTTGCATCCCCCAGGGTGTCCCTCTCTACCCTTAATGGATTAATACTAGACCCCTTAAGGGAGGAAAGTGATATAAATTATGTAAAAGGAAGCACAGTCAAAAGAGTATGTTGAGATAGTCATGATATCCAATGACCATATAAAGACTTATTGTGGTGTATACTCTAGAACAACTTTATTCCCCTCCTTCTCTAAATCTATCGATATGAAAATGGACCATATCAATCCTCTTAGGAACATACATTTAAGGTGATAGTTGATAAGTCCCACACCATTTACCACATCATCATACTCTAAATCAAGGATAGTTATAGGGAATCAGAAGAATTAGCTTCTACCTAATGGGGGTGCCCATGGACCCATACTTTGGTGACCTAAGTACCTCTAATATTGCTGCTTCTACTACTTCTTCTTCTTATACTGATCATCCATGCTGATAGAAAAATCCACTCAAAATTAATGATAGATGATGAAAGAGAAATCAAAGATAAGGGGAAAGATAAAGATACATCATTAAGGTTAATGCTGTCTTCCCATTCCTCTTTAGTGTGATGAGTAACCCCCAAAATTTCTCCATGATCAAGAATGTAAAACAATCACTTTGTGACCAAGATATGATCATATGTTTCAAATATCAAAGCCTCCAGCTCATGAACATATCTCCCTGCATTTTCCAAATCACTGTGAGGGTGGACATAAAAGGGTTCCTAGATATCTATCTACTCTGGGATGCACATGATTATCTAGAGAAACACCCATTCATCCCTAATGTTGCATGGTAAACCCCACCATGATTTGATCGTTAGGGGTTGAAAATAATTTGGATCAAATATAGTAGGTCACAATTAAGGATTTATATCTTTTTACTTCGATATCCTTTAGGCTTCTCTACCCTCATAGAAGACCATGTAAATAGATCCCGAGTCTCCTCCCAGCAATAAAGGCTGGGCTACCTTGGCTCAGAAGGTGTGGTTCTCTAAATCCTGGCATGCTTGGTTGTGTTTTCTTGAGATTTTCTTGAAATCATGAGAGCTTCAATATCATCAACTTTAGTTTTAACCCTTTTAATACGCATTCCATGGATAGAATCTATTGTGTCCATGACCCGATGAACACATTTAGTTAATACCTATAACGACCCATACTTTAAATAAATAGATATTACTTCAAAATTGGATAAATATTAATTAAAAAATATAACAAAACCATTCCAAGAATATATAGTTTTAGTAACTTTAGTAACCGTGAATCATAAACTACTGGTTCATAAGACATCTACATTGTCTCATGCTTATTGCTTCATAAGTACACCCATTTTTGAAATATCTTACTTAATACCCATCTTCATAACCCAGGTAAAACAAAAATATGAAAGGGTGAGCTCAGATTCTCAATATGGGTAAACAAGAGATATATCAATCACATCATAATCATAAGACATAAGAACATAACATTTTAAAATCTTATTCTGCATATAAAAGATCACGATATCATAAAATGAGATAAATCATAAAAGTTCATAAGAATAAATAAATGTAATACCAAAGTTAATAACATAATACATAAAATTTTGTTTCATACACTTAAGAATAAAAAATCATTTCATATCAATCAAGGCTCATTTCTAAGACCATCATAGCATATAAAGTCCATTAGTGAACCGAGTTCACTCCTCGTTCCATCCCTGTATTACTGAACTGAGATCATTTCCCGTTCCAAAACTATCTATCTAATGAGATATGAATCTTTAACCAATGCATTAGAGGGAGATATTGGTCCCACCCATATCATAATGAAATTATTCTTACATGTTCCCTAAAAACATAAATAATTAATCATAGCATAACCCAAAGAATATAATTGGTTTCTTAAACATCATTCCATCATAACATAATCCATGTAAAACAAATGGATTTCATAAATATCATTCCATCATAAACATAATAAAATCATAGGAATAATATTGATAGTATACTTTAAACAAAACCCTATTAAGGAATTCCATCTTAAATGGAAAATAATTCTAATAGAACACCTGAAATAAATTCTTAAGGAAAATATCCTTTCTTCTTCAAAAATGTTTTCTTTTATAAAAATACAGTGAAATTATAAAAGAAAAAAATTTATTTGAAAATTTAATTGAAATATTGTAAAGGAATCATTAGGTAAATAAGGAGTTATGAAAATGTAAAAATATGTTAATTCCATATAAGTTAAAAGAAATCATTATTCTTGTACTTTTGTAAGAAATTCAAAATGTACCTTGTTTCGAAAACAATAAAGATTCCTTTAATACCATTTAAAAAAGATTAAAAAATGGGTAAAATTTATTTTAAAAAATTCATGTAGGTTACAAAGAATATTTTGGAATACATATTTATTAAACATGGACATAGATGATAAATATACCCTAGTATATACTTACAAATAAACAATCTCAGATAATAATGAGATTGAAAAATTATCTATTATCTTAGGTCTTATATCCTTTGTGTGTATCCTAACCTCCTATATAAAAATTTAAATAATTTCATTGACTTATTCCAGAATCATATACATTTTTATGATATTAGATATGATCATATTATCATCCATTTGTTAATAAAATTTAATTATTACTCATTATTCAGGTATTAATAGCTTCGTTTTCTTATGCATGTTTTGTCGAATAAGTTCCAGTTATGTTTATTACATCATAATTATATCATTAAAAAATCATATTAACATAATATATACCATATTTATTCATTATATGCATTTATATAATCATTCTTTGATGAATATCATGTAGAATGAATCAATCACATCCTGGAGATGGTAGGCCATACGTACGCACGAGCGACGATATCATTCCCATAATTGTGAAATTATATGGATGTGGATGGTAAATATTTTATTCCAGAATCCATATTAGGTTATAATAATAAAATATAGTTAATATTTTCATAACTATACCCATCCAGGTAAGGTGGTGTTGAAAAATAGATTGCACCACAGCGTGTAGATGGTAAGCCGTACGTATGTACATGTAGTGATTTTGTTTCTCATAGGATGGATAGAAGGTTGAATATGGTTGTTACATAATCATAATAAAATATAATTATATAAGTTATACTGGATTTATTATTTTATAATGGATACAAATCGTTAATAGGAAGTAGAAGAAGAATTATGTTTGAAAGATTCGGTAGAGGAGATTACCTATTCTTCGACGTGCTCCCTCTAGATCACCTCTTAAAGCACTATTGTTGGTCTTTGAAGAAGACTAGAAACTATATAATGTGAAGAGGGAAGTAGATAATGGAAATTGGTAGGGTATGGAAAATCATGAAGGTTCAAAATGCATTGAAGAAGCGAGGGAGGAGGTACCCTTTTATAATTGTGGCAAGGGTCACTTATGGAATCTCCAAGATATTAATTTATAATAAAATCAGAACAAATCAAAAACCTAAAAAATTTCCTGATTTAAAAGATGATATTAGATTATTTTTTCATATCATCAACCAATAAATTTTATATATATTGTTTTATAAATTTAAAACTTTTCATTTTAAGTAATACTCTGTTATTCTATTTAATTTTTAACTAAGGTAACAAATATTTCAATATTAAAAGAGTGAAATATTTACTTATTTGATGTAAATTAGACCATAAATAAATAATTTATAACATTTCAGACCATATAATAATTATTATATATATTAATAAATGTTATATGATTTTTAAACAATTTAATAAACATTATTTGGATAAATAATCAATAGTGTCAGTTTTTACACTATTCAATTCATTTATTTTAATAAAAATTTAAGATAATAAGTTAACTTATAACCAAATAATTAATTATATTACTAAGAGGTCAAGGTATTATAGAAAATTTGTTGGATATATTAATTATCAAAAAATTTATTTATTTTAATATTTTTAATATCATTTATTTGTTATCTCCATTAATAAAATAATTAATACATGAGGTTTGTGTAATTATTTAATATACTTATTTGTTGAATAAAAAATAAAAAAAATATACGAATATGAATATAAATCCTCAATATTTCGTAAGAATAATTTTATTTGAATATATATTCTAGAAAATATGACATTAAAAATGTTATATTTATTAAAACATGAATGTGACAACTTTAACACCACTTTAAATAAAATATTATAAGTGTCATAATATTTTTCATATGGATCCAAATGGTCAATAACTCAAAACTTGGATGATTATAGTAGATATATACTTGACCAATAATTTTTGGTCATTTTTTGGGTCTTTTAATTCTTATTATCATTTAAATAAAAATTATTTTATTGATTTCTCATGAATTAAATAATTTCCCCATCATCAATGTATTATCCTTTAAAGAAATTATTTATTTCCTAAAAATTAAAAATAAATTACCATGATAATGAAAAACAATTGATATTTATAAAGAGTATTTATAATCAAATTTATGTTATGGATAACAGTATATTAAAAATGATATAGTTATTAAAATTTGAGTAAGACATATTTAACTTTTTTTTAAATAAAACAAATTAAATGTCCTAATCTCACCAATGTGGCTTATAAAGGATAAACTTTAGACTCAAGGATGATTTAGGTAAAAAAAACTCATCCAATGATATTATTACAAGTGTTAGGGTAAATTTATAATATTATTTTTTCCCTTAATTACTAGATTTACCCTTTTACCAAATTAATAAAAATTTCCTAAAGATACTATTCATAATACCCCAAAATAAAATAAAGATATTTAAATAACTTGGGTCTACTTATTAAAAATATGGAATCCATTTCTACAAATTTAAATAACATAAGTTTCAGTAATTAAAATAAAATTAATCTCATTTTCAGAATGAAAAAACAAGTTTTAAAAGTTTAAACATTGTAATAGATTGAAATGTTTTTATATCTAAATTCATTGTAAAATTAATACCAATGACCTAAATTATATTGAATGATGAAAATATATTCTATTTTTACTTTAAAACCATTCAATAATATAATTTAACCATATAAATTATTCCAATGAAAAATGTTGTTTTCATAAAAAAATTTGTATATTTTAACTATTCATCAAAAGTTGACAATTATCAGAAAAACAAAAAAATTAATCCAAAGTAAATTTTTATATCCCAATTAAAAAGAATAGGTTTATTTTTTAATATATAAAATATTAATGTGTTAAAATTATAATTTTAAAAGGGATCACCATTAAAAGGCGGTAAAATTAACTTTTTGAAAAAAATATTGGTTTTTATACATAAAATTGGATTTATTCATTACCTATGACTAAAATATATATTGGATGAATATCTAGAATATTTTATTAAATATATAACATATATATTTAAGTTATTTAATTTTATAATTGTAATTCACTTAATTTATTAATACAAAAATACTAATATTTCCGTTATAAATAATTGGTAGCCAAAGAATCCACCATACATTTTCATATCTTAGTTATATTTTTTCCCGCTAACTTAATAGCTAGGTTATAATGTTTAATTTATACCAAGGTCGTATCATGGTTCATTTAAACTCATAATTTCATGCAATGAAATCTATTGAATAATTAAAATTATTTAAAGAAAATATATCATAAAAACATCAGAGTATTACATTCTAACCCCCTTAAACTGAATTTCACCCTCAAAATTCATCACATGAATATAGAAAAGATGAGGATAACTCTGCCTCAACACATCGTAAAGTTCCCACATAGCTTCCTCAAATTGGTGGTTACTCCATAAAACTTTAACCAAGTGAGTGGACTTATTTTGCGGTACTTTTTCGCTATGATCCAGAATCTCTATTGGTTGTTCTTCATAAGAAAAATATTTCTCTAGTAGTATGACTTCTGAATTTAGTACATGTGAAGGATAATGTATATAATTTATTAGTAAAGATACATAGAACACGTCATAAACTTGAGAGAGGTTTTTTGGTATCACCAATCAATAATCTACCATCCCAACATGATCCGTAATTTCAAAAGAACCGATATACCTAGGGATCATCTTTACCTTACTTCCAAATGTCGTTAGTATATTCTAAGTAGATAATCATAGAAACACATTTTTAACCACTTCAAAATCTAGGTATTTTCTTCGTTTTATAGTATAATTTTTTTTTCAACTCTGATTTTTTCCTACACGTTGTTGAATAGATCTGACCATATATGTCATTTAATCAATAAGATCAGGTCTTAATAGATTTATTTCTACAACTTCATCACAGAAAGTTTAAGTTATTCACTTATTTCCATATAGGTATTCTTAAGGATCTATCTGAATATTGGAGTGAAATCTATTGTTGTAAGAAGATTCCACCTAAGGTATGTGTTTATAACAAAAACCTTTTAAATAGATGGATCAAGATCTCAACATGTATTCCAGAGTTTGAAATATCCTTTCAAACTAACCTTCTGTCTGGGGATGATATGCAGTGCTAAAACTTTAATCTGTATCCAGAGCCTCCTGCATAATTCTCTAGAACTTTGAGGTAAACCTTGGATCCCAATCAAATATAATGGAAAGTGTTACTCCATGAAATCTTACCACTTACTTTATATATATCTTGGAACGGTGATCAAGAGAGAAATACTCTCTAATAGAAATGAAGTGTGCCAACTTTAACTACAACCCATATATCATTATGACCTATAGATGTTTTGGGAAGACTAACGACAAAGTCCATAGTGATGTTTTTCTATTTCTATTCTGGTATGGGTAATGGTTCTCACATCACCTTATAATTCTATATTTTAGCCTTAACTTGATGAAAAACCAACCACCAAAAGACATATTCAACAAAATATCTTTTTATTCCATCCCTATATAAATAATCTTTCAGATCCATATACATCTTTGTGCTTCTAGGATGAATAGAGAATCAATAACTATGAGCCTCATCCAATAAATCCTTCTTTAATTCTGGCATGGTTGGAATACAAACACGATTCCTAAACCCTATTATTCCATCACAATTAAGTTTAAATTATGGAACATTTCTCACCATATTTTGTATCTTCACATCTTCCTTCTGTACCTCTTTAATCTTTACTTTTATAGACGGTTGAACATTCATTTGAGAAAGATAAGACTTCTCCCCTTTAAAATTTCAAGATTCATCCTTTGTAAATCCATAAATATTGGATATCTTTTGATCCACATCATGGACAGGCTAGCAAGGTCTTTTTGACTCAAAGCATATATCACCTTGTTTTTTTCCATAGTGGCAATGTATTGAGAAGTCATAATAATTAATCAACTCAAACCCTCTTATTTCGTGCTATTTAGCTCCTTTTGTGTGAAAATATACTTTAAACTTTTATGATCAGTATAAATATCACACATTTCACCATAAAGATAATTCCTCCAAATCATTAATTCAAAGATTACCACAGCTAACTCCAAATCATGATTTGGGTAATTTTGCAAATGGATTTTCTATTTCCATGTGACATAAGCTATCACCATATCATTTTTCATGAGACCAAATCCCAAACCTGTCTTGGATGCATCACTATAGATAGCAAACCTTTCTTAACTACAAGGAAGTGTGATCATAGGTGCACTGGCGAACCTTATTTTTAGCCTTTTGAAATTCTCTTCACATTCGTCCATCAACACTAACTTTACTCCTTTTTTATTCAACTTGGTGAGTGGATTATATAGTCATGAAACATATTTCACAAAATGTTGATAATATTCATCCAAACCATGAATAATTCGGATCTCAGTTACTTTTTTTGGTCTTGGACAACTTTCAATAATTTTTTTTGCTGGATCCACATATATCCCCTCTCTTGAGTTTTTATGTCCAAAAAACATGAAACTTTATGAGTCCAAAATTCACACTTGGTAAATTTTTCATAAAGCTTATCCTTTCATGTGGTCTTCAGTACAATTATCAAGTGATCTATATGCTCTTCCTTACTCTTCAAATGTAACAAAATATTGTCTATAAATACTACTACAAATTGATCTAGATGGTCTCTAAAGACTCTATTCATTAGATCCATGAAGATAATGGTGTCATTAGTTAGACCAAAAGGCATCACTATAAATTTATAGTGTCCATACTTTGTAAAGAATTCTATCCTCCTTATTGACCCTTAATTGATGATATCCTAAATGAAGATCAATCTTCGAAAAGTATTGTTCTTTGCATAGTTGGTAAAATAATTCATCAATGCAGGGAAGATGATATTTGTTCTTGATAGTGATCTATATATGTTATTGTAATGAATACAGTCTCTCATTGATCCATATTTCTTATTAAAAAATAGAACAGGTGCACCCCAAGGTGACGCACATGGGTATATGAATACCTTGTCAAGATTCTATTAGAATTATTTCTTTAATTCTTGAAACTCAGTCGGGGACATTGTATAAGGTGTCGTTGAAATAGGTGTAAAACCCGGTATGAGTTCTATTGAAAACTCAACTTCACGATTCGGTGAAAGACTTAGAAATTCCTCAAGAAAGATATAAAAAAACTCCCTTATAATAGGTGCATTCTTAATGGTGAGTTTCTCCCCAACCATTTGAGATATATAACCTTCATTTATTGTAATCAAGACCCATAATATGGAAGAAATTTCCACCAGAAGGTCATACTAATATTTATATCAATAAATGATCATAGATTGATCCAGAATATAAAATTAGACTTCCCTTCCTCGGAAATTAATATGAGCTCCATATAGATAAAGTTAATCCAGGACATGAATCACATAAAATTACACTAAATGAAGGATAACAAGATTTACAAGAAGCACTTTCCCGAAAACTTTGACTAGAGAAGAATTATAAACTTTTGATGTGACTGTTGTGTCATTAGAAGTTGTTAGATCTAGCTCAATATCTAATTTTCATGGTAATATGGCGATACACTAAGAAAATTCTTCAAAAAATAAAAGAGTGGGTTGAACTAGAAACAACTAAAACATTTTTTACTTTAGAGTTTATGGTAAGTGTACCTTTTACAACTTCATTATCATATTCCACATAACCTATTGTGATCACATGTGACTTTACTTTGTCTTTGTCCTTAAGATTTTACTGACGTCAGTCATCATCATTAACCCTTAGATTAGGGCATTAGTTGGAATAATTCCCCATTTTTTTCACTTGTAGTATTGAAGTGTAGGAGGTTCATTATGTGTATCCTTTTATCTATTGAAATTATTAAAAATATTTTCCCACCACTTCATCATTCAATTACCCAATGAATTTCTCTCCCTCACTTAAAACATTTTCTAGTCCCTTTAAGACAATTTCATTCATGTTTCTTTCCACACATTTAGCATAAGGTAAAAATCATATTCTTTTTAGTGTGGTCTTTATATTTTCCCTTAAATTCCATTTTTATCTTTTTATAATACCCATAGAATTGATGGGTTACTACAATCTCTATCTCAACATCAAGAGAACATCAAATGATTTAATCATCGCTATTGAAGTCACTTATGGCTAATTACCTCCAGAAATTTCATTTTAAGCCACTAAAGAATTGATCAATTTTACTCTCAATTTGGATAACAATTTTAGATTCATACCTTGAAAATCTAGTAAAATTATATTCATAGGTGCCAATAGATTAATCATCCTTCTACTTAAGCTCATGGAACTCCTTCTCCATATTTTTTTGAATAATACAAGTAAATTGATTATTGAAAAATATATTCTTGAAATAATCCCATTACATGGATTTAATTTCATCTATTTGCCTCATATTCTTGATAAGGTTAGACCATTGATCAGATTCACCTCCAAAATGATATACCTTTAAGTTGAGAAATAATTTGTAAAAGGATTGATGATGTTCCTTTATTTATGATTCCCATATCCATCCTCTTCAAATCTAAGAAGATCACATCCTTTTTAATTGTCATTGATGATAGAATTTATGGATCCTTTCTACTCAGTGCATCCACCACTTTGTTTTGTTTCCTAGGTTTGTAGTGGATTGAGTATTCTTAATCCTTGATGAGTTAAAACCATCTTCACTAGCTCAAATTAAGTTCTTTCTATGTGAATATATATTTGAGGCTCTTTTAATCAGTATATATCTCACACTTCTCCCCATATAGATAATGCCACCATATTTTCAATGCAAACATCATAGCTACCAAATCCAGATCATGAAAGGGATATTTTTTCTCATGAATTTTCAACTATCTTGAGGCATGGGATATTAATTTTTTATTTTTCATCAACACATGGACTAAATCCTTCTTCAAGGCATGGTTGAAAATTACAAAAAGTTCCTCACTTGTGGGTAGTATGAGCACAAGGGATGTGATAAGATTTCTTTTAAACTCTATGAATATTTTTTCACATTAATCATTGTAAGAAAACTTGATTCCATTCCATGTTAGCATGGTAAATGGGTTTTAAAATCATAAGAAATTTCTCACAAATTAGTGATATTATCTAGTTAACCCAAGGATTCTATGGATATTTTTCACAGATGTTGGCCACATCCATCATTCAATTGCTTTTTTCTTTCAAGGATCCACAAATATCCCATTACTTGTGATGATATTACCCAAGAATGAGATTTCCTTCAATCATAAATCACACCTGCAATGCTTTTCATAGATCTTATCCTTTAGAAAGGTCTTTAGAAAATTTCTCAAATGTTCATCATGCTCCTCCTTAGTTTTTGTGGATATTAGAATATAATCTATAAAGGCTACCCAAAACCTGTAGTCTTAATATATAAAGACTCTATTGATTAAATCCATGAAGATTGCTGGAGAATTAGTGAGTCTAGTTGGAATTATGATGAACTCATAGTGCCCATACCTCGTACAAAAAGATGTCTTGGGGATATACTCCTTCTTCACCCAAACTTGGTAATATCCCAATCACATATCCACATTGGAGAAGTATTTTGATCCATGTATCTTATAAAAAATTCATCAATTCATGGAAGAGGATACTTATTCTTTATCATGATCTTGTTGATCTCACTATAATCAATGCAAAGGTGCATTGGCCCATCCTTCTTCTTAATGAAGAGGACTGGTTCATCTCATGGTAAAGAACTTGGGTGTATGAATCCTTTATCCATATTATATTGAAATTTTTTCCTAAGCTCCTCAAGTTCCCCAATAGCCATACCATACAGAGTCTTGGATATTGGAAATTACCTAGGTATATGTTTGATTGAAAATTCAACCTTTCATCTAGGAGGAAAACCTGGTAATTCTTTGAGAAACACATCAATGTATTCCCTCACAACAGTCATGTCATTGAGGATGATCCTTTTCTTATAATCAATCATTTGAGCTAGATAAAATTTCTTATAAGGAAACAATATCCATTCTTGTGGTGATGCTGCTAAAGAAGATTCATCCCCCTCCTTACAGTTGTATAGAATTGATGGCCAATTGTCCTTATGAAGAATGGTTTTCTTCTCATGACAATTTATGTTGGATCTATATAGGGAAAGATATTACATGCCTAGAATTGCATAAAATTTCACCAAAGGGAGTATGAAAAGGTTCACTAGGAAGTTCATCCCAAAAATTTTTATAGGGGAGGAGTTTTATAATTGGGATGTAATAATTGCCTCAATGTCTATTTTCATCGACATATCTACTTCCATGATTTGTGGTGGTGTTTGGATAGTTCTACTAAACTTTCATGATATAAAGGAATGTATTAAACCAGAATCAAAAAGTAAATTCTATATTAATGAATGAATAACTAGTGTACCTATAACCACCTTGTTTTTGGGATTCACTTCAGTGGTAGTGATGGAAAAATATCACCCTTGTTACCTTAGAGGTTGTTGTTTTCCTCTAAAAACCCTTTTATTAGTGCATCAATTCAAAAATATCTCTAGTTCCTTGAATTTTTAGCAATTAATAATAGGATTAGGGTTAACTAGAGTGTTCCTTCCCTTTATCTCAATATTGGGTTTTTCCTGTCAGTAATTTTTAACTAGGTTCTCATACTTTCGACTCCTAAAGATTTTTCTCGTTCCCTTTACGGAAAATTTTGTGGTGCTTTTTCCGAGAGCCTTGACAAGTGGTATTTTGAAATTTCTTGGCATAGTTAGATATCTCTACCATACTTCTAGAATTAATATCCAATTTCTGATTTATATCCCCCTTATACCCTTGTGATGTTCTGATAACTATTTCTTCTTTAAGGGCACATCAGACAATCTCTTAATTGCTATAAAAGTCATGTATTTCTCAAGATTTTTGTATACAAGTTTTTAGCCAACCAAAGAAGTGTAAAACCTTGCATTCAGGGGTGATGAAAAAACTAGAGGCATATCATGAAATTATTTTTTAGTTTGCCTCATACACCCTATTAGTTTTATCATCTTTTTTCTTAAGTTTAATTTAATAACTTTCCATTTTGAGACAGATTGTGTGTGAAAAATATTTATCAAAAAACATTTTCTAGAATTACGTCTAATCCATTTCTTTGACCAATTACTCATGCTTCATATTCTTGATCAATGTCCACTACAGATCAACTTCTACCTCTATATAATAGATTTATAGAATAACCTTCTTATTTTTGGAATATTAAGGGATGTATAATATCCTCTAAATGGGGCTGATCCATTGTTTCATGATTAAGGGATCCGGTGATCCATTTAAACTAGGAGGAATTTGTCACATGAATCTATTGATTGTAGGTTATTATCTCTTAGGGGGGTTTGGGAACACCTCTTGATCCAAGGTTCTATTCATAACTTGAGTTATTTGAGATATTATCAGGATAAAGTTTTCAATTCTATCTCCCATCGGGTTGGACATCTTGTTAGGGCAGTCATTACTCTGCACTACACATAGGTTTTTAACAGTATTCCTCCATTTTTTAGCAATTGGATAGAATAAAAAGGAAAATTAGTTATGAATACCTAAAACAATGTAAACACATGAAGGGGAATCCAATGACATTAAAGGGACAAGTTATAATTTATCATTTATCTCCTTAACTCATAAGTTTCTTAGCTTCAATTTATGCTATCCAAGATTTATTTCCTAACATATATACTTATGGTCATTTTTTCCCTTAATAATGGTTCGTATTGAGCTTATGTATTTACCAAATCATATCACGTGGGAGTTTCAAACTAGGTGCACTAGAATGCCTATTGTCTTGTACTAGATTATCCTATGTTGGGCCTAAAACATCTTGTTATAGTTGTTACTCCTAGGTACATCTATGCCATAACCAAATCCACTTGTAGTATCCAGACAATGATATATTTTTTTAAAAGACTAATTACTATATACTAACAAAAAATTAGAGATGTTTCTATATATTTAGTCTTATCACTAAGGCTTTAACTAGAGTTTTCACACCCTAATACCAAAAATAACTAACCCTATCCTCTTATATCAACTATAATAGCCTTACTCTTTATTACACATTAAATACTTGATTTATTACATAAAAGTACACATTATACCACACAAAAAGATTGATAAGTCTAGTTTATTTGGGAATTAGGTACAAAAAATAACATCTATGACATGGGATACATCAAAATTATTAAAAACTTCCTTGTCATGATAACAATATTCCAATGAACTTAAAAATACATGGGATATCCTAGGGGAAAATATAAGAAAGGGGTGAGTTATAAAGCCTTGTAAGGGAAATAAAAAAGGAATAAAATAAAGAAGGTAATACATGTTAGACAATAGGTATATCAATGTAAAATAAAATTAATATGAATAATAAGTCACGATAAAACATGATAATTATAACATGGGAAATTTGGAAACAACATACAACATGACATAAGCACTAGTCAAGGGTCATTTCATATGGAGGAGAATGAGTCATCGATCATTGAAAATAGAATATAATGAGTCAAGGATATCTTCTAAGACCATTTAACATGATTTATCATGATACTAAACATTATCTAATGCATTGGAGCACTATATGGGTGCACCCATCATAATCATTTCATTCCCATGCTTAAGTGTGCCACATAGATCATACAGTGTGGATTCATTCATCATAATAATTTATTCCATGATCAAGTAATGTGTATTAAATAAATTAAGTCCCTAATAAATAAGAACATGTGAATAAAAGGGAATACCATTGATAGATTAATGGGTATGATATCCACTACACAATTTTTTGGAATGGAAAATCATAGTGAAATTTCGGCAGCATAATGATGTTACATAAAAATTTATAAAAATGGTTGATTAGAGAAAAAGGGGTATATAATTATTTATAAATAAAATGGGAAGTAATATGGACATGGAAAATAATATCCTAACATTATAAATTTGGAAATATAAGGCATAAGTTAGTGAGGAAATATGACTACAGAAAAGAATTCTTATGAAATCTAGACATTGTAACGAGTGTACCTAAAGGATCATGAGAGGATTAATGAGAGTGAAAGGAAAATATAATCATTTATAAATAAAATTTATATTAATTGGAATATTTAATATCATATATGATTATAATAAAATTAAAATTAAAAGACATAATATAAAAGGAGTTCTTGATAAAAGAGGGGAGCGGAGGATGGGGCCACCTTACGAAATTTCGATATTGTAACGACTTATATACAGGTAAAAATGAGATAGTATAAGTAATATCTCATTAAAATAAGATAAATTTGACAATAAGGTAATAAAAGTAAATTAATTACTATATAACCAATTTAAATTATAAATACTAATTTCAAGGAAGATTCTTGAATTGAAAGAAGGAGATGATGGTGAGGATCAATTACTTGAGTGTGTGCCTCTAATGGCTTGGGAGGTGACTATTAAAAGATTGGGGTCACCTTGGGAGGACTTTAGGGAGTATATAAAAGAGTATTTATATGATACAAGGATTTTTAGTGAAGATAAATTAGATATTGGATGGGTTTATATAGGAAAGGAGGGGGGTTTCTTTATTATTTTGGTTTTGGACACTATATAATAAAATATCCAAAACCAAAAACCACCCCATGGGTTTTACAAATGGTTTCTCTAAAACGGATGTTTTTTTCATTATTTTATAAGTCCAAGGCGTCATGATAATAAAATAATGCCCTTCCTTATATGGAGGCGAGTCGCACTCTCAAAGAAAGGATTTTAAAATAATATAATATGTTATAAGTCTTGGAGGATTCATTTAGGTTTTATAAAGTAAATAAAATAAACCTAAAATAACATAATTTTAAATAGATAACATATATTTGTTCTTTTATCCCATTTATATAAATTATTACATCACATTTAGGTCATTATGATGTCATAAAACGCAAAGTATATTTATATGGTATTTAATTTTTACCTGAAAGTTTAACTATCATAGAATATTATGAAAAATTAAATGTTAGATAATTTTGAAATCCTAATTTCAAAAATATTATTACCTTTATCTAAATAATTTTCAAAACATTTGAATTTTTACTTTTAAAATAAAAACTGATATTTATTGAAAATGACAGGTTTTTGACAACGATATTTTTTCGAACCCAATAAAAAATTACATTTGACATCATAAAAATTATATGATTATTTTTATTTAATAAAATTTATTTAATAATAATATTTTATTAAAATATCATTTAATTAATAAAATACATTAATTCATAAATTCATAAATTTAATTTTAATATTAACCAAAAATATAATTTGTGATTTAAAAATAATTTACAAACTAATAATGATCAGATAAAAATATGTTCATTATTTTATAAGAAATAAAGTACATATTCCAATTTATAGGGTCTTCATAGATATCCCTTTAATACACCAATATATTTCCTAAGAGTATGATGTGCGATGGTGGGGATTTCATGGGGCCGTTCAGCAAGTATGGTTTGGGCCATGATCTTGATGAGCTTGAACTAATCCCTTAAACGATTTCAATTATATTTAATTTATTAGATCATAGATTGGGATTGGTCTAGGGAAAATCTAAAAAATTATTTCTCCCTCATAAGCTATGATAAATGGGCTTCCTAGGGTATGATCATATTAGTTTAGGCTATCACTTCCTTTTTCTGTGACAAATGGATTTGTTAAAACCCTATATTTATACTAGTCATACGATCACTGTTCAATGGATATATTATCAATGGCGATGATACTTTATGATCCTTTAAATAAAATTAGATATAAAAAAACAAAATAAGTGCATGTGTTTTCTATAACCATGATATATAATAATACAGTTAATTGAATGAAAATGGGAATTTTATTTATAACTATTTGGGTCATTACATACTCCATACAGATAACATACCATATGATGAGAAGTTATTGATTGTCCATATTAATGAATTTTTCAGTTTTAAATTATAATATGAAACTATATCATATGTAGTTATACCAATATTCCATAATTTAATTAACTCAATAATTAGTTTATTCAAATAAACATTTATATTCTTCTTTGGTTATCCTAAAATTAATAACATGAAATATATATAAATACATGTTTCCTTTATTAGTATCCAAAGTGTTATGTTTTGTAGAGTTATGAAAATATCCAATAATAATATTTACTTCCTTATGAACCAAATGAAAAAAACCAATAGTAGAAATACCCAACCATATATTTTGAGGTTCTGAAGCAAATAAAGGACAATAATGATAAAATTATTTCCTTGAATCACTATCACATAGAAAATTTAAGTTTATATTGAGAGAAATATTTTATTTATTCCATGTCATCAATGTGTATGTGTTGTGAGACATAAATATATTCTTCAAACAGGGTGTAATTTGAAAATATGTCAACTATTTCATTGGAAATATGGACTTTACTTATTATACCTTTTTTTACCTCGATTCTCCACATGTTGGACAATTAACTAATAATTCAAAATATCTATAATATTTGATTAAGTCATATTAAAACACATGGATCTTATGATAACCAAGACCCAAATTTTGGACCAACTTCATTTATTTATATAAAATTACCGATAATGTATTTTTATTAGGATAAAATGATTTAACAAAAGAAAATATTTGATCAGAACAAACATTTGACATTCCAAAATCAGATTTAATAGACATAAATTTTGTATCATCTTTAATTTTGAAAATATTACATCCTAAATATAAGAAATCCTTTATATATTTCAAAAAACTTTAAAAGTGAGAATTTTTTGATTTAGGATTTGGAATATGATTTTGAGTTTTTGTTTCCTAAATAGATGGGTTAGAAACCACATGTACTAAATTCTGAAATGATGGATCGAAAACATTTTTTTATTTCATACAAAGTTTTGTTCCCCATTTTTATACCAAAAAATATAATATTTCTAGGAAATAAAACATTAATATGAATTCCAACATTATTAAAGGTTTCAAATCTCATGAGATCACATTTTTTATATAGACATTTTATTGTTCCTTTAGAAAAAAATTCCAAATTTGAAGATGTAAAAGATATAATTTTTTTTAACCCCCAAAATTTAAAAATGATTTATACTATATCCTTTAGGTTTTATGTGTTGATTTATTTAATGATGACCATATAATAGAAATTGGTTTCTAATTCATGATTCCATAGTTTAAAAAAAGAACATAAATATGAATAATTATTACTCATTGTAACTAATTATTAAAAGTTATTACTAAATTTTACTTATGTTTAATTATTACTAATTTTTCAAAATTCTTACCAATTAATTCTAATTATTTCTAATAATTTTAAATTATTACTAATTATTAAAAATGATTATTCTATAATACTAATTTATTAATAATCATGACTAAATTTTTAATAAGTATAACTAATTTTTAATAATTTTTTATATTTTTTACAAATTATAAAAATTATCACAATTATTACTAATATTTACATATTATTAATACTATTTACTAATTATTACAAATATTGAATAATTATTTATTAATTATTACAATTTATTTTATAATCACAAATATGTTTTTTAATTATCACAAAATATTTACTAATTATTGTGAATTTTTCATAATTATTAGAAATTTTTATACTTTTTTTGTAATTTATTAAAACTTATTATAATTTAATAATACCAAAAAAATTACTCATATTTAATAAGAGTTTCTAACATTTACTAATTATTACTAATATAGAGTAATTATTTATTAATTATCATAAATTATTTAATAATTGTCAATATATTTATATTGCTTCAATGTTGACTTTAAAAGGGGATAATCTCTAGAAGTTTAATGATCTCATTCATAAGATTTTAGAGATTTTGGAATTTAATTATTGGTGGATGAAAACTATGGGGAGATGATACAATCATATTATCTTCCCCTTTGGTGTTTGAAAAAGAAGCATATGGAGATTTGGTTTGGTCTCTCTAAAATGTGTATTCCTGAGAATATAGGAATGCGATTAGAATTTTGGTCCTCAAAATGTCAGAAATACCCACATGCAGGTTTGGATATGAATTTTAAGCAAAATTGGATATATTGGCTCCCACATGTGCTCTTTAGTCAGCAACTCTCTGAGGATGGATAAAAAATAACTAATCAGAGATTTGGAATTATGCCAGAATCTTGGTGAAGGTTGACATGTCTATCACCATGGTTAAATAAGTGGTACTAAAAACCAAATATGATAGAATAAACCATTATATTTCATATGAGAGGAATCCCAATTTCTTCTTGATTTTTAATTTCTCTGGACACATATCCTTTGAATGAAACTTTGAAAAAGAGTGTATCTTATGTAAAATAGAGGGTATGATGTCACAACCTCCCTATAGAGGAAAAGGAGGGAAAATATATATTTTTTAGATTCCCTGTAAATAAAGAGCCCAAGACTTCTAACTATAGAGATGGAAATAAGGGACCCACAATAATGGATATACCTGAGGGGCATACCACTGTGGATGATCCATGTGGATCAAAAGACTTTACATTGTCCTCCAAATCTTCTAAAATTATGGTGAAGGAGTTAGATAATTAATCAGCTTCTCTAATTGGAATTTTTAAAGTGGGGGATGTTGCAAAAGACCTTGAATCTCAGTAAGAAAACACCCCTTATGTAAGGATTGGTGTCCTAAGAACCAACTGTTTTGTACTTTTATTACATGAATGTTCACTTATTATATATTGTTCATTGTTTTGCACGACTATAATATAATAATGTCCTGGAATATTTGTTGCATTGATAAGGTCATGGAAGATCCCCGCTATGATTAGAACCTTGAAATGCTATAAGAATATTCTTAAATAAAGTTCTACGGTTGGATGACATACTATGGTAGGACACATAGTATACAGACCGTCATGTGTGAGTACTCATAAGAAGACAAGACTCTCTCCCATGGAGTTCGCACTTGGTAATCTCCAAGATGTGAGATCATGAGAACAGACCCACCAATAGAAATTCCTCATGTCTTGGTGTCATCAGACATTTCTATCTACGAGCATGTGTAATGTTCCTTAGACTGGAAGATTATCATTAACTCATGTAATGACTCGCGCACTTAGATTTACTAACGAAAACCATCACGCAAACAGTTGGAGGGAAGTAGGGTATGTTGGGTGCATCATGAGTGACATGTTGTTAATGGATAAGTCGAGGAAGGATTTGTCCCTTCCATTTATGGAATTTGATATCTCGGCCCTTTGATTTAAATAGAACTGTCGCATTAAATTTCATGGACATGGTGTAAACGAAGAGTTTATTTGCGGTAGTCAAAGAATGACAGATCAAGAATACAGGTTTATGAGACTGCCATGAAACCTGATTGATGAGATATTGAGACAAAGGGATTAAATTACATAGTAAGCGTTCGTATGAGGTGATACGTCAATGCATCGTCAACTTCTTTCTATTTTGTTCCTTGACCCATTGCTAGACAGTAATCTTGGACTTTAGGAAAGCCCACCTAATGCCAACGAGAAAGAGGCCTAGAGGGTCACACATTAAGTGTATTCAAGTATCTCAAGTAGAATAAATATTATTCCCTTACATGGTTTAATAATTATTCAAGGAAGCATAAATCGTTTTAATGTTGGAGGAAGAATAAAATAAAACAAGTACATGCCGTGTATCAATGATTACACGCCGTGTAGTTTTATTTAGAAAAAAAGTACATGTCATGTATTATTAAATGTACACGCCATGTAGATATCATTAGGAAAGGAAATGAATAAATGAAAACAAGATATACACATCGTGTACATTGAATGTACACGCCGTGTAGTTTTCAATGAAAAACAAGTACACGCCGTGTATTTATTAATACACGCCGTGTAGTTTTTCCAGTCAGGATTTTGAGGAAAATATCGTTTTATTAAATGATATTTATTATAATTAGTGTGGGCGCATGTCAAGGAATTAATTATTCGACATGGGGGTTTTAAATAAGAGTCAATGAAATAAATAAAACGCGTAATGCATTTATTTATTGTCATAACTCTACAACCTCAAACCTAATTATAAATATCCTCACAACCCCAACTATTTTCCTTACACACAAGAGAATCATTGTGCACAACAACTCTGGATAATTCTTTCAAGGCTGAAAGAACCTCTTCCTCCAAGAACGCTCTCAAGACCGATAGAGATCCTCTTCCATCGGATCAAGACGATCTAAGGCGGACGACGCAAGCAAAGGTTTCTCCACGCTAGCACCTAGAGACTCCTTTGGCGACGTCCCGAGATACGAGGTACACGTGTGGATCACCGCTAGAGGAAGTCTACACTTGGCTTCTGTGAAACAACAATGAATCACATCGTAATGTGATCAAGAACATCAACGAAGAAAGAACACCCAAAAGGTATTTCTTTTCAATTTATTAATTTAATTATAATCAACCTATAACGATCCTACTTTGTGGTTCTGGGACTTTCCTTTTCTCATCTATTTCTGTGATTCGATCCGCAGAGATTGGCATTTATCATCGTATTGATCCCATATTGATCATTGTTAATGACCAAAATCCAAGTGGGCACATCCACCCACACACTTCCACTACCCCTAGAACCTCACCTTATATGTTGGATCTATTACTAGAGGACATCATACTAGAGTACACCAATAAGGTGGAACCAAACCCGAACTAGGGGGATACTTCCATAAATTATATGGACTCAGACAAGTGACCTCAATTCTCTAATGATTGGGTTACTGGATCTTTGGAAATCAAGATGACCCATGATGGGACTTCACATGAGTATATTCTTGATGACCCAACTTCATATAGATAAGATTATATAATGGATATATAGTAGGAAAGATTGGAAAATCATGTTGATCCATCCAAACCTAGTATGGACTCATATGAGGGCCCTAAATGCATGACTGATTGAACTGCAATATCCTTGGCTCTTGAGGTGACCCATGATGGGAATTCCTAGAGTTTCATATATGAAGGCTCCCTTCAATTATGTTGATTTCTATGAGGTAAAACCAATTTACTAATTGAGAAATGCATTTTGATATAGAAATCTTATTTTATACTGGTATCCTTCTCTAAAGATTCCATAATAAGTAATACTGAGGACAATCCCACTGATCTAGTATAATCCAAAAACAAATTTACCCCTCTTAATGGTGTTTTTTTGGCTGATGATATTGAGTATTTTCACTACCTGAAAAAATCATAATGATTCCATTTAAACTGAGGGTGGTAGTAAACTGGTGTGAAATAAAACCCCCAATGGAAGGAAGATAAAAGGAAATAAAAAAATTCCAAATGATCATATAGACATTCCACAATAGGGAGGGCCTCAATCAAGTGGTAGTGACCTTAAATAATGAGGATTATCTACTGGAAAAATCAAGGTCTTGGGAACTCCCCCATATTCATAGCCCTTTGACACATCTTTGTGACCTACACTCCCCATATTATAATTTCTAAACCAAATATGATGTTTGATAAGTGGAAGTAATTCAATTGGGAATCCCTCGGATATGGATTTATCTCCATGAACTCCCAAAACTATCAAATAGACCATACATGGTTCCCCAATCATGAAAATATTCATCTCCTCTCATGCATTAAAGGATCCTAGAGTATCTTAGTGTCCTTATTAGAAGGATAAAATCTTAGTACCTATTTGAAATAAGCATCTACCTCTTAAATTAACTGATGATATTTATGGAAGAATATGGTAATGATTTCTATTGAAATTATTCAATAATAGAGTATTCTTGGGGATTTCAGCACTATCTTAATACTTGAGGAGAAAACTGGATCAAATTTCAAAATGTTAGCCTCAAATGAGTTTTTCTTTGAATTGACCAATGTAACCTTGTTGAGTTCTCTATTAATGGATTCAAATTCACATTCAGTAGACACACCATGGATTGAAGGCATGATAGTAATTTTGATATGTTCTTGGTCCAAGTTGATGATGTGGGTGCTACCATAGGGGTCTTCATATTCACCCATCCCAAGTACCACTCAGACCAAAGTTCCATAATTATTGATGTTTTCATAGATCTAGTAAGGAAAACTCCTATTTTTTAAAATTTAATAATGGAAGGATGGACAATATGGGAAATTGTTCTAATGTCCTAGAAAATGGGATCTCCTAGTACCCCCTTAAGTAGATAGCTTATAAGATGAAAATTATTAAATGAATCTTGAGGGAGTGTAGTAAAAAATATTTTTATGGATTGGATGATTATATAAAATCTATAGAAAACCATCTTATAGACTTCGAAATTACAAACCAGAACCATAATATTACTTCTAGGGATAAATTTCATTCCCTCTCCAAGATGGATGAGCTACTTTATATTAAATAGATGCTAACCAGAAATAAACTAAATGTAAGACGGTTACAATATATTGAAAATAATACCAAACACTTTCACCATATGCAAAAAGAAAAAAGATCCAGGGGTGGAGTAAATGGACTCTGTATTAATTTCTTCCTCTTCACCTATGAAATTGAAATCTACAATATAGTGATTGATTACTTTCAAAGGATTTATTTTGATGATGGGTTTGATGTAACCCACATGATGATTGATAACATATCATCATGCAATGGGGATCACCTAAATTGAGATGTCATCTTGGATCTATCTAAAGAGAATGTTAAGATATCACTATTCTCTATTAATGTTATTAGTTTTTCTGGTCCTGATGGGTTCACAAAAAAATTATTCAAGTTCTATAGGGACATCATCCATGTTGTGGTTACAAATTCTATGTGAGAACTCTTCGGTCATTTGTATATGCCTTCTGGTCTCAACTAAAAATTCATTTAACTTATAACAAAGAAGGATAATCCCACTAATGTAAAATACTTTAGTCTGATTGAAATTGAGAACATCATAGATAAAATCATTGTGTCTAGTATGGGGAACTAGGTTAGAGACATCATCCCCCAAACTAGTATAGTTTTTTTTTCGTGGCAGGAGCATCCAAAACTCTCTTTTTCACTACTTCAAAATGTTTCAACATAATGAAGTGGAAAAAAAAGGATGGGAACTTATCCCTTAAAATTGAAACATCTAAAGCTTTTTACACACTAAAATGGAGTTTAATTATGTCAATTTTGTTTTAAAATACAGCTTCTCTACTTATTTTATTAGACTGATCGCCACCATTATTACCACTTCTTGGCTTTCCATTGTCATTTATCGATAACCCTAAGGATTCTTAAAATGATCTTTGGGTTTTATAAAATGATATTATCTCTAAAGACTTATTTTTTTTACAGGGTTGAAGACTACATGAGTTGATGAATTAATGATATTATCAATATTGGGCCTTACTAATTAATTTAGGATGAAAGAGGTATGTTCACACCCTCTCACCTTATTTATACTGATGAAACTCGAATATTTAGGTAGGCCCCCAAAAAACCCAGTCTTCTATCAAATATATATTTGAACACTATGAGGAAGTAGATGGTAAAACTATTAGCTAGAAAAAATCCTTTATCATATTTGGAAATTGTTTCTCTCACTGATAAAAATTGGATTTCTAGAAGCCTCTAATTGAATAGGGGGGCCCTCGATTTACTTACCTTAGAATCCGTATTTTTTAGGGTAAAGTCAAATTATATTAACTTGAGAAAATTTTCTATAAAATTTGCAACATGTAGAAAAGGGAGAAAGGAATGTCTATTTTCCAAGTTGGGAGAGTGTTCTGGGACAACTCAGTAATCACATCTAAATTTGTATATAAATTACTTCATTACATATGGCCTGTAAGTCTCATAAAAAGTATTCAAATCATGATCAAAGCATTTATTTAGATTAGATCAATCTATGAAATAAAACACATCATTATGTAATGGAAACAATTAATCAAACACATGGATATAGGGGCCTTGGGATCTAAGATCTCATGATTTTTTCTGAAGGTATTGTCACCAAATTCATTTGGGTCCTTTTCCCACCTAATTATCTCTCTCTTGATTCTCTTTCCAACAGGTTCACCAAAAAAGAATTAATAAATTTTTATACATATTACATTAACTCACTAGTCCAGTTTGGAATTAGAAAATCTTTCATTGATCTTATGAGAAACTCTAATTTGATGGTTTTCATGCAATCCAACCTAAATTTCTGGACTAACCCTTAGAATAAAAATCCATTGGTTCATAGCATAAATACCCCTTTGAATAGGAAGCAACTCTCCATTTCTAATTTTTTTTAATCTATTAAACAATCCATAATGTGATTTTCCCTGCTCACATATCCCTTGAGCTATATAGGAATGCCTTTATGGATAGAGACACTCTCATATAGATCCTAAAAACAAATGGTCAATTTAATATCGTACACATATATAAATTAAACTATAAGGGAAACTATATAAACCCTCTATGGTTACTCAAAATCCAAGACCCATTCATTCATATAATAAGAATACTACAACTTTGGAAAATTTAGGGAGGTAGACTACCAAACCATGATCAGTTTTAATGGGATATGATCTAGAAGGATTCATCCTATAACCTATGCATGGTTCTATGGAGATTACCAATCACATTTTTTGAACTGTATATTTATGTCTATTATTTGAGACAACATGCATGGATTGCTTAGCAATAACATTTACATGGTAAATAAAGTGGAGGACCCAATGATCTCCATCACTGTGGTTCTACGCAGTGAGAAGAAGCACAAAAAACTTATCAAGACTACTATATCTACTATATATTACTCCTAGATTGTTTGGAATGTGCTCATATTTGATAATTAGGCCACCTCTCTCCATACAGGGATCATGGCCATTCATCGGTTTTTTTCTTCTTCTCATGTGAAATCCGTTTCCACTCCCTACTATTCTTCTAGTGTGAACATATTTAGGATTATTGGTGTTCATGGAAGGGAAATAAGACCACTTATACTGATATAAATTCTCTATATTCCCTGTCTAGTCTTTGGATCAAGGTAAACTTTGATGGTTTCACTTCTTTCATGCTAGGTTACTCGGGGTGTGGCAGCGTCTTCCTAACCCATCGTGGCTTGTTCAAGGGCTATTTATTTGATTATATTAACAATGAAATTTCATATGAATATAATATTTTTGACATAATACAAGCTATCAAGATTTCTGTGCTAAATGAATGGAACTATCTATGGATTGAATCATGTTCAAAGGTTTCTTTTGAAGCTCTAAGGTCCATAACAAAAAATGTTCAATAGAAAGTGCTTCCTCATAAGATTAAATTCATTCACAATACTAACAACCACAACATTATGGTGTCATAAGCATATAGGGAGGCCAACTAAGATGTAGATGCTATGTTAAAGTGGGAAATCATAAATAATAGATCAATGTGGTCCTTCCAAATACTTGACTATTGTTAATCGTTTTTTGATGTGAACATGTAGGGCCTGAACTACTTTAAACTTTGTACATCCTATTTTTTGTGTCTTTTGTTTTTTATTAATAAATTCTAAGGATAATTTATTCTAGGTCTTAACCCTTTTAAGGATTATAAATTATTATAATTTTTTAATATTTAATAATTATTAATAAAAGTTACTAATTATTTATTTATTATAAAAATAATTTTGTAATTAGTCTTAATTTTAACTAATTGTTCTAAATTTTTAATAATTATTGGTATTTTATATATTTTTTACAATTTATTACAATTTTTTCTAATTATTATAAATATTTATTAGGAAATACTAATTATTTATTAATTATAACTAAAATTTTAATAACTATTATTAAGGCATTATAACTAATCTCCAACATTGGAAGAGAACAAATGGAATAATAATGATAATAAAATATTAATGGTGAAAGATATGTAACAATAAAATAATTAATACAATCAAGAAGCTTGAACATGTAGAATAAATTCATGTTTTATATATCATGCTCTCTAATAATTCAAACATAAAAGGAACCATATAAGTAAAAATATCAATCAATCATTACAATATATGATATAAGGAATCTAATGTCAAAGGAACCATAGGTTTCTCATATCATCACAACACTTTATCTCACCTCCCCAGACACTTATATAATTCATCACTTTTGAATTATATAATCATAAATATATAATCATTGAAACCAAAAAATACACTGATGAACAAATATGCAACAATAATATGTGGATCAAACATGTCATGTAGATTATTCTAACAAATCACTTAAGAAAAATTTCCATACAAGCATTTAATTTTAATTCCATATTGAAAAAATTGTAAACCACCATTTAAAACAATTTTAAACGCATATTTTGATTGAAAACATCTTTTAAAATCAATTAGGAAAATACATTAAATGAAAAACTATATTCCTAAATATAAAGGTTTAACATTAATAAACCTACCTCAAATCAAGTTAAATCAACCCATGGTGAGTCAAAACATGTTTTCTTTAATGTAATCCCCTCAAATAGGGAATAATAAACCTTTAGGAGCCATAAAAACTGAGAAAACCACAAAAATATATTTAATATTTTGGAAAAAGTTTTTTCCTAACCAATTATAGTGATAGGGAATGTATAATTACATAAATATAGAATGAGGAGGGGATATAAGTAAGGAGTTATAATATTTGAACCTCTATCACTAGAAAATGGGGAGAAATCAAGAAGTATGGATAAGGTCGATATATGAATACATGATACCGAGGTATATGAGATATGGGTAAAAAAAGTGTGGGGGGGGAGAAAAGGGAGTAACATGATTTTTTGAGTTTTTAAGATGAAGTAATCATGATGTATATTCTTATGCTAAAAGATTTGTGATAAATTTTATTTTGATAGACCATTATATCTATTGATAACACATTCTGCTAACATAGATACTATTGTCTCACCATGAATGATAACAAAAAACATCATATCTTTCACTATTACCCATCTCATTAAATGTTTTATGTGATGGATGATATTATCCATCATGAAAGAGTAAATATTTTATTCATTTGGAATGGATGGAAGTCCATTGAAAATAATCCATTGTAAATGTTCAACTTATTAGTAGTGGTGTGATATTTGAGGTGTTTTGTGACATGTCACATCTTAGTTTTGGGTGAATCATGATGAAATAGAGGGAGATGATCTCTTTTGAGTCTAGGAAGTTATTCCCCTATTAGAATAACTAGTCCACCTATTATGTGGAGTTATCATCTATCATATTTGTGCTGAATCTATGGTGACATTACCCAATTGGTGAGTGGTTTTTTTTTTCATGAACCATTAGATCCTGGAATATGTCTTACTTCAGTGGAATATGAATATGTGATAGTTGAGGTGGATGAAGTTTCTTTGAGATTAGGTTTTTAAGATCTCCTACACCCAGAGAAAGGGAAATGTTTTTACTGATGCACTGAGTTGGATTTCTTGCGGTGATGTTGTTTGATATTCCATTAATATTTGGAGAGGGATGAAGGAGATTTCAAGAATGCATGTTGATGTCCAGGAATTTGGTGGAAGAGGTTTTATTTTTTAGATGATGGTTAAATCACCATTGATAAAGCCTGTAGATGAGTCCTAATGGGGAGAATTGGAGGAAGAGGTGATAACAGACCATGTTGTCCATATTAATGCCCAAGAGTGATGATTATAGATTAGTTAGAACAAGATATTGTTTTGGGAGAGGATTTTTGTTATATTGGTGATTCATGTGGGAGTTCTCTATGTGTTTCATATCACACCATTAGAGGTATATCATAGTATGTCTAATAAGAATCTTGGCTTGAGGAGGAAACTTTGGCGGACTAAGATTGAGAGTTCAGTGGCGAAGTTAATGGAATAGTGTCTGGTGTGTTAGTATATGAAATCCAAACACCATGTTCTTGAAGGGTTGTTGTATCCTTTGGATGTCCTTGAGTGAAAATTTGAAGGAATTTGTTAACCTAGTAATACGGATTATGTGATGCGGTTTGGGTGATAGTTGAAAAAATAATGGATTTAACTCATTTTCTAGCGATTCATGAATTGAGTATCATTTCTGTTTTTTAAGGAAATACATGGATGATGTGGATTTTCTTCATAGGGTATTAAGCACCATCATCTCTAATCAAGATCCTTATTTAATGTTATAGTCCTAGATATTATTACGTCAATCCTTTGGCTCCTAATTCCACCTTAACATAACTTTTCATCCTCAAATAGATGGGAATACAGATTAGACCATCCATACAATAGTATATATGTTATGATATTGTATCTTGGATTTTGGTGGATCATGGATAAGACACATACCTCTGGTTGAGTTTTCTAATATCAAAAAATGTCCCTCATCAACCAAAATAAACTTTCTGAGGCATTGTATGGGTGACCATGTCATTGACCATTATACTATGCAGAGGTTTGGGAGTTTTTGGTTTTTGGTCTTGAGGTCATGTAAAGAATGAATGAGAATATCCAAATGGTCTAAGAAAAAATGGAGGCAGAAAAAGACCATCATAAACCCTATATTTATTGTGGGTAGTGGCCCTATAGAGTTTATAGTTATGGATCATGTCTTCTTGATGGTATCCCCTCATCATGGGTAGTGGAGGTTTGGAAGGAGTAAGAATTTGTCCAATTTTTATGCTATTTAAATTGTTAGATCATGTTGATGAGATGGTATATTAGTTGGACATTCCATCATGTATAGAAATGATCCTTGACATCTTTTGTGAGTCTTAAATTCATCGAGATCTTCATGATAAATCCCATATCTTTTACTGGGGATAGTTTGATATCAAGGATGAGGTGAAGTTCATGGAGTGGATAATAGAGATCCAGGATCATCGATAAAAGGTGCTTCATGGATGAACCATACCCATGATTCTTTTACTACAGAGGAATAGTTCCTTATATGAGAGTATATAGGATCACTTAGTGAAGATGTATGCCTCATACCATGATTTTTTTTTGAGATTTAGATTGTTTTGTTTTAATGACATGATTCCTAAATCTTGCATTTTTATGTGATGTTCGTTGTCCCCTTGCTGATGGTTTGAATTATGTCTTCCAGCATATGAAGAAGGAAAATACCCTTCTCAATCACAACATGTTATATTTATGACTCATTTTCAAACCATAAAGGTGAGACATTCCACGAAAATATTACAATATCTTAACATGGTGAGTGAGTTTCCTTTATTTCTAGGCTTGGGTAAGTGTTGTGTAATGGTTGTGGTAGTTATTGTCTTGTGGATGCTACGAGTTAGTGGTAGTTTTTTATTTTTAATGAGATCTCTATGAGGTATATCACATATTCGTTTTTCAGACCCCCTTCCTTTTTCTCTTTACAAGTTTGGTTTTTATTCATGAGGATGAGAATTTTTGAGAGGTATCTAATTCAAGAGTACATACTTTTAAACCTATTTTTTTTTTAATTTAGGTGATGTTGGTTTTTGGGGGAAATTCCAAGGGTGTTTAGGATTGGATGCAGAGTAATAGCTAAAATTTCAAGTGGGTAAGGGTTTTGTGGCATGGAGGATTATGCTGCATCGTAAAAGGATTATCTGCTATATGGAGTTGGGACGTAGAGGTGGAGTATTGATAGTTCTACCATTTTTTCATAGTTGTGGTTTAGTTACTAAACTGCGACATAGATTACTAGAGGAGGTATTCTTGTGATGCTTCTAATTTCTAGGAAGATACACTATTGAGATGGGCTACAATTTGGCCTTGTTCTTGGTCCTAGAATTATATAGCATGGTGGCATCACTCGCATCATGGTCCTTCTCTAAGTTTATAGGATCTGCATTGTGGACGTCACCCTGTATCTCAGATATAGTTTTGACCAGACCTATTTCTATGTGGTCCCTCTATTATGTTGCAGTTCCTTCCTGTGTCATCACCTTTTCACTATAGTGAAGGGTGGTGCACCATGGTATTCTTACTTCTAGTCTACCTATAAAATACCAAACCCCTTCGAACCCAATCTTCTTATAGTAATTTCTCTTGATTCTTGGGTGACACCAATGAGATTTTAGATGTAATTTCACCTTGTCCTTATAATATTTGAATCTTTTAATTCAATGATCAATATTTTGTAATTCTAAGGTGATTCCCCTAGTTTCATTCTTAGTTTTTCCCCTATTATTTTGGAGAAGGTTGTGATTAGGAAAATAGATGGTTTTGGAAATGTTTGGATAGATGATTGACTGTGGGTTGTGTGTTCCATGTTACCGATACATCTTTGGTCTGATCTTTTCCACAAGTCAATTCGTCATTCCTTTCATTCTTGTACGAAAACTTGTAAATATTTATTGAAGCTGGGGATCCTCGATCTCTCCATATTTATGTGAATGTGTGTGGATTTCATACTTTTGTCTTTAATTGGGTGGATATTGAGGGTTAGATCAATGGAGATAAAAAATCAGTTTTAATTGAAATTGAATGGGAAGTATATTATTCACAATTTTTTACTAATTTTCATAATACTAATGATATAATTATTCATACATGATTACATTACTAAAATTAATGACTATTAGAAGTCTTACATGTGTTGAAGTTGACATTATTGTGAAACTCTTGTTTTGTTATTTATTTCATATGACCCTAAATAAAAGGTTAATAACATATATATATATATAGATAATGAATTGATTTACCATGTAAATCTATAATTTTTGTGAGAATACCCATTCTATGTAATGAGGTACTATAATGAAATCCCATTTTATCGAATCAGAAACATGGTATTTTGAAATTTAGATTACGATGCTATGTATTGATATGGTTTCTATGGATCTATTATGGTAATGTGGTCCTTGATGGGTATTGTGTGGTGTTGGTGGTGATGGTCTTTGGTTTGGAATATGTTATGTAGTGAAACAACACTTGGTTGGAATTTGTGTGATGTGTCACGATGTGAAGTGGTTGTGATGTGTGGTGGTTGTAGTGAGATGACCTAGAACACATTATATTATGGTGGTGGTTTATATGAGATAGATGACCACTTATGCAGTGTGGTTGTGTTAGTTGAAAAGTTATCATTGAAATTAAATGAAATGAAGATAATTAAACGACATGGTTAGTAAATGAATAATAATTGACTAACAAATAACATTTTTAATTGTATTTAATGAAAATAATGATATATACATGGTTTATGTTAATATAGAATGAAATGGATTAGTAAATGGGTGTTAATGGAAACCTAGTAATTATAGAAAAGGTGGAACCTATAATTGAAAGATTAATTGTGAGATTATTTATGGTGGTTATGGGGTGTGAATCATTCAGTGGTGGCATCGATTGTGATGGATGTATTGTGGTACAATGGTGGTGATATAGAGCATACAAGTGTCGTTGTTATTAAAACATGGGATGGGTAATTTTTTTTGTCTATATATCTTTAATATTATGTTATTTATATATGCACGTTAAATATGTTGGATAACCTTACCAATTCCCAAATAATTAGGTTTCTAGGTGTTTTCCCCCCATATCCAAGCTAGCGTTCAATTAGATGGTTGGATACCCACTCTTTGTAGCTATTCCTTTTGCAGTAGTGATAATTCTATGAGTTGGTGTTAGAGATCACCCAGTGATATAGGTTGGTGTTGGAGATCACCCAGTGATGATACAAGTTAGGTTTGGGGATCTCCCATTGATGATAATAATCTGACATGTGGTGGGGGTCATGGGTTATAGGATGATGGAATGAGGTTTATGTCCTTTTTTTTTATGATACCCTACTACCCTAGTTATATTGATGAGATTGTGCTGTGATGAGGATGGATGCTAGAAATAGATCCTAGAACCTATGGAAGGTTGGTATAAGTTGGGATGCATCCCAAACCAATTCATAGATGTCTAGATATGTGATTATATTTTCATGGATATTATGAAAACACATGAAATTTGACGTTGGGGTGTGAGAGTAGAAAATCAATGGGGACGATTTTGAAAGGATATTTTATTTATATTATTTGATACTATGTTACTATGTTGGATGTGATATTTAGCGATAATTCCAAATTTATGTGTTTATTGGTTAGTTTACCTTCTTTGGTGCATGTTGGATATGATTTTTGTACACTGGTGTATTACTATTCTCTTTTCGCATGTTTATGAGATTACTTGTGTAATATCCTATTGAGTATACATGTTATTATCACCCTACATATTTTTTTTTCAGGTTTCTAAGAGGATTTCAGGGACCCATATAGATATTACTAGCTTGAATAATAGATCTTCCTTTGATTCACAATCATAGGAATTGAATTTTGGTAATTAATTGGATACTTTTTTATGTGTTTGTTGACATTATTCATGCATTTTATAATGGTTTTGGTTTACTTATATATTATATGATGAAGTTAATTTTTGATTGATTTATCATATCTTCTGATCCTTATTATTATTATTTAGGTTAATTCCTTACATTTGTGAGATTTTTATCCCCTTGGTACTAGTCTCCAACTGATTCCCTACTAGAGGAAGGACTTAGAGGTCACTATCCCTATTTCCTTATTTTCATCCCAGGAGGGGAACCTTTGGAGGGAGGGGGTCTTAAGATGAACATACTTCATAATAGTAATTATTTTCATCTATTATTGAATTTTTAACAATAATATTTGGAATTCATAATTTATATTTCTAATAAAAATATTTGGAAATCATAATTTAAATTTGTAACAAAAATATTTGTGATAACAATATTCATAATAATAATATTGGGATCTACTGATGTGTTAAGCTCTTGATGGGGTTTCCCATATGCACTCAAAGAATCATTTATTAAGTTATGAATCTCAATTTTCACCATCAGGGTCATTAACCTTTTCATTCTGATGTTGAACATAACTACTCAAACTTTTCATAAAATTTTATACTCCATTGTAAGTCCACCACACATATCAAGGAATAAATTTTTTCAATATGAAGTGTTCAAATAATTTATCTCTCTTAAACAATTATTTGAATTTAAATTTAATAAAATGATATTTTATTCTCTCATAAATGGATTTATTTTCAATTTAAAAGAAACCAACATCTCGAAACCATCAATATATTGATATTTTTCTGACGTAATGTAATCTAAATTTTCTCTAGATGTAATTTATTTCTTGAAATTTCAAATAAAAATATATATTTACATAAATATATATAAATAAGACAACAAATTTTAGTTCTAAAGTAAGAAAATCCTAATTTTTTTAATTGAAAAATTGTAAATAGTGTAACTAAAAAATAAATTTTAAATTTAAAATATAGTTTAAGGTTGTGATTTTAACAAAAAATATAATATTTTTAAAAAATATAATTTGAAATAAAATGTAATAACCCTTATTCTGTGTATCTGGTATCTCAAAATTTAAATTTTGAAATAAATGGCTTACTTTAGATAATAATGTTTTCCAAGAAATCAAACAATTTAAATTACTAAATAATTATTTATATTCATTCATCCCAACCATTACATTTTCATTGATGAAATAACCAAACAAAGGTTAATTATTATTCATTGATTTACAATTCATTTAGGTTATAGTGGAACGAAATTATTTACTTTGTTAAATAATTTTGTGGTCTCAAGTGAACTCGCTTTACCAAAAACACAACCATATCATAATAGTTTAGTTCAAGAATCAATTTCCAATTTACTAAAACAATGTGGAACATAATAGAATTGATATAAAGCATAGGGAAGCCAAAATAAAATCTAACATAATACAAAAATATTTTTAACTTAATGAATTATAATTAAATCATATATATGTAAACTATCGTAATCCCACCTTACCAAAATTAGAATAATTTTAACCAATCAAAACTTATTTGAGATGAACAATGACATATCAAACTGAAAAATAATTCAAAAAACAAAATTTATCTGATTCAACATGAACCAAATAAAATTGACATATATTGATTTAATCTAAAAAAAGTATCATAATAAAATAGATTTTGTGTAATCTAAATCATACTAAAGTAAAAATTGATTTTTTGGGACTGGGATGTTTGGAGGTGTTTTTAATATGTTGGATATTTATTTGAAATATGTTAAGAACGTTCTACCATTTTTTTTCGAGCACAAATCATTAATGTTTTCTAAGATTTATAATAATTATTTAACGAACAAATAACACCAGACGAACTATTTCAAAGAAAGTTCGTTCGATGAACAATTATGAATAAAGATTTCATGGAATAGAAAATTTGATGAATGCTTATCCTTTGGGCTAAAAAATCATCAGATAATGTTTTCAGTGAAATTAAAATATTTCAATAATTTTCTTTTATAAATGTTTCTAACATCATGAGTTATGAAGGAACACAAGATCCAAAAATTTAGTTGAAATAGGGGAATTTGTTTTCATGTTTATAGTGTTCCTTCTATGAAGATCTATGAAAGTTGACTAGAAAAAGTTTTTTCTGAGAAGAGTTTTTGTTTTTAAATTATTAAAGAATGTTGAAAGATTTTCTTGAATAAATCATGAAGGGAAAATATTATTTATTCATGCTATGAAGTTTGTGTTGGATTTTTGTGATGTTTGGTGGACTGATAAAAGTTGGTGTGTATAGGGAATTTTTCAAGGAAAGTCATCATATAAAGTCTATAAAAAAAGATTTTTTACCAAAGTCAATCAAAAAACATGTATAAAGTTGTGATGATGAAGTCAGTTCAGGATGATTACATGAATGTTTTATATTAAGATCATCAGAAAGATTTTGGAATGGAAATTAAATAAATGATGTTTTCGGATGAAAGTAATTGGACATAATAATAGTGTGGGATTGTCTTTTGATAAGTTCACATGGATATTTAAAATGAATGATCTAATTTAGATTTTCTAGATGTATGATTTCTTACAAATTTTTACTAGAAATATTTTTGGTGGTGTTATTTTTTACTGGTTCAAAGTTCTTTATATTGTTTTTGTGAAGATATAAATTATGTTGGTTCTACACTGATCATTAAAAGTTAAAAATATTATGATAGGAATACCCATGATTCGTAATGATTCTTAAGGATGATTTTTAAATTATGTGGATGATTAAATTTATAAGAAGATCCAAATATTCTCTAGAACCCATGAGAAGAATCGAAGAAAATTATACTGTGTATGAGATTTGAATTTAATGTTTTCATTGAGAGGTAATGTTGAATTGGATTCCCAACTTTTTTCCTTCTTAGTAATCTATAAATTGGATGAAAGTAGAATATTCTGTTTGTAATATTCCCATGTGAAAAAATATAAAGTTTTGTATAATTTGTCTCTTATAGAGATACTAGATGAATGAATGAAAGGAAAAAGTTTGAGAAAGATGTTTCCTTCCAAGTAATCTATTTTTTAATTAAAGAAAAACATGTTTGTTTTGATCAAAGGTGTTGAGATCATTGAAAATGGATAGAAGTCACATGGAAAACATTTGTATAAGTGTATTCAGACAGAAAAAGTGTAAGAAATTTGTATCGATTATAAAAAGGGACCATACATATGATTAGATAAATAATTTTGATGTACAGTGATTAGATGTAGTTTTACATAGAAGTCCAAGATAGATGTTATTTCCCACTTCAGTGATAATAAGTAAAGAATAAGTGTCCACAAGACATACAAGTGAGAAGAAGTACAAGCCGCATAGTGAAAATATAATGTGCATGTTGGTGAAGGATTCTAAAATTTATTACAAAATCATTATTATATATTATCTATGTGGAAAACACCTGATCTGTAGCATTGATAATAAGTAAATGTAAGTGTATTTATATTCTTTTCATACCATAACCACATAAAAATATTTTTTTTATAATGGATTATATGCTATTTGATTATTTATAAACTAGTACCAACTACTTATATTGAGTAATGAACCTTAAAAATTCGTGTGTTCCAGTGGAATATGATTTTGTGCAAGTTTTCAGAGAAGTTATAACTCTTTAATAAGAGGTGAACACTATTAAAAAAAAATTATAAAAGAAAATATCACTGATATTCCCCTCCCTCCCTCAGTGACCACACAGATCTTGTTGGGTAATTTCATGTGGTATTAGAGAGAAGGTTCCCTTCATTGACTCATTGGTAATGTTTTATAAAAGGAGAAGTTGGTATGGTTTTTTAGAATTCTATGAAAAAGGGTAATCCTTTTCTCAATGGAAATAACTTTCATATATAGAAATATATAACACTTCATTATCTTATATACCTTGGTTATGATGGTCCTGAAGTTGCTTAATATGTTTTTCCTCCTCATGCTTATAATATTACCCTTACAACTATTGATCAGAAGAATTTGGAGAATGATGGGAGGTCCGTAAATTCATCATTTTCTTCACTCATTGAAAGTTAGTTTATTAGATTTAAAGTAGTTGGAATAGAGAAATGTATACAGGATATGTTAAATAATATCTATGAAGGAAATAATAATATAAATATTAATATGTTACAAATTTGGAGGATGAAGTATAAATATTTTAACTTGGGTGATTATGATTTTTTTAGAGATTTTTTACAAGGTTAATTGACATTTTAAGAAAGATATAAGTCTTGGTGAGAATCTAAAATATTCAAAAAATAATTGAAAATATCTTAAACATTATTCATGATAAATTTGATATAAAATCTTCATAATTAGAAGAAAGATATCTTAAAACTATATCTCTAGATGATCTATACAGCACTATCATTACATAAAAAAATTGAAGAGAGAAATTTATGAAGAAAAATGAAAAGTTTGATCGAGAAATTTACTTCAAAGATGTTAAGAATGTAAAATATGAGAAATTTATTGAAAAAGTAGAAGTTTGTAACACTGAAACAGAAGACAAGGTTAATAATTTTTTTTATAATTTAACGTCTTCGTATTCTAAAAATGTGAAAAGTGGTATAGGAAATTTCAAAGAGAAGTTACCATTAAATTGTTTTAGATGTGGGTCAATTGGATACTTTACTTCAAACTGTCTATGATGAAAGAAAGATGAAGAAACTGATAAAGTTGATAGAAACTTGAGTAGATACTACAAGAAAAGGTAGAAAAATACAAATCATATCCTAATGGAATAGAGAAAAGGTTATCTAAATAAAAATAAAGAATCTGTTTTCAAATGTTATTGGAAGCTTATGATAGTGAAGAAGAGGATAAAAAATTAGTGATTATTAATGGTCTTTTAAATCTGATAGGATATAGTAAAACCAAAGTAGTTATTGTGTTTTATATTACCAGATTACATGATAATACATTAAATTAAATCATAAGGTGAATTTTATTTATTAAAGTTTAGGTCATTACAATTCCAATATTCTTTGACAATATTGTGCTAGAAACCAATTTTTGAACTCGGTTCGCATCTATTTATCACATAATCTTCTTGAATCATGTAATGGATTTGGAAATCAGAAAATCATGACTCAAAATTCCCCTTGGGGAATCTTAAGAATGTTAGAATATTCTTGGACCACGAGACCTGTTTGGGATATCATTTCAAAACTTTTGGTTAAATATGTTCGACCTAAAACACTAGTCACATTAGTCCAACAAGCATGACTTTAAACTGACCATGAAAAGAGACAAAATACTCATTAGGTTTAAAACCTTAAAAATTCACTCTGGAAAAAGTAGAGTCTTATCTCAATAGACCTACACTATTCATGGTTTATGCATGAATTGAGAAATGAAAAGATAAAAGGCATAAAAATTGTTAGGTTGAAAACCCAAAAATCTGGGCCTAAGAAAAATCTAAGTCTCACCTGCTAAGTCATCTTTATATTGTACTCAGTAAAAAAAATTGGTGATGAAATAAAAAGACACAAATTTTGTAAGGTTGTCGATATAAACTTAGAAATAGTCTAAATACACTTTCTAGGTCCCATATATTAGGACAAAAATAGAGTGATCTCTCATCATTGTCACTGTAATTATAATGTGGTGACATTCAATCAAATGAGTCATTTTTATTGTTTTATTATTATTATAATGTGGAAAAAATACAATAAAAAGTGATATTAATAAAAAATTATTTTCATTTATGTTGTAAAGCATATAGGGTAACTTACACATACTAGAGTCTCTTTTCCAAAACTTATAATTTTTCCTCAACATAGGCTTTGATAAGTTGTACTGTAGCTTGAGTATTTTCATAGGTTGATGAAAGTTGAATGATTGTGTATTAGTAGCCACATCATCATTATAAAGTTTATCCTGCTCTGAAGTGATAACATCTCTTATTTGTACCAAGGCCATTTCCAGAGATCAGTGGAGTTGGACTATCAATTCTTATGTGGAATTTAATTATTGTTAAAGGCACACAATTTGGAGAGATTTATCCTCATGGTGGTATTTATACTCCTCCACCTTCATGGTGTGGCTGAGTTTAGCTTGGGTTATCGATTATTTGACTTCCTTAAACTATCCCTCCAGCATCACCTTAGCTTTCTACAATCTTTGATCCTTTTCCCTTTTCCAAATGATCGACTTCACCTTATGGTGTATCTCACGGTAATCAAATTCTCCATATCCCAACATGTAAATCTTAGACAAAAGTCAGTGAAGTCTCGCCAACATGACTTAAGGAGGCATCTCTATGATTATATTTTAGATATCCCCCTAGAAAATACTGTGGGTAGTGTAAAGAGCCTCATAATTCTCTAGGTTATAATTAGATCCACTCTTGGTGGGAGAGACATATTCTGGGATTCGTGTATTCAACGAGATTCCTTGTTATGATCCCTACAATACAACCTCAAATTCACCTAACAATGTTGGTGGAACTGTCATATAAAACTCCCTCTCAGTCCTAGTCACTGGAGTCTATGGCACTGCATAGTAGGTTAAACCGCTCATAAACATAAGGAGGTAAAAAAAAAGTGAAAAAACTACAATGTACAATAACACTTACCTATTGTAAGATAAATCGTTTGGATTACCGCATCCCTTGTACCCCAAACTTAGTTCTTGGGGAAATGACCTCTTGATGTGGATCTTCCTCATGAGTTTACCCAACAAATGGGATCATGGGATCTCGAGAATATCCCACATCAAAATTCTCATATTTTACTTCCATAGTTGTGGAAACATGATGGATTTGGACCCTTGTTCATGAAGGGACTTAGAAATGTTCTCTACAAACAATTATATACATATAAAACTCTAATGTGAGACATCAAAGATAAATAGGCCAACTGTAATCCAAAAGAATGAAAAAAGAGATAACCCACATCCATCCTATGATCTAGTAAATTCCTCAAACTCCACTAGATTGGTGGGAATATTAATTATGTTTAACCTATCCTCAAAATCTGTTAATTCACCCCTTATTTCAATATATAATACCTCACATATTGTATCATCCTCACCAGTAGGGGTATACGAGGAACATTTCTTAGGAACCAAATTGGATCTATCATTGATCCCCTCTACTAAATTCTTATCATACATAACATCATCAAGCCCTGTAGAGTCAAGGTCAACATCTACACCTTTATCATACCATATAAGATCCCTGTCAGCCCCTTCTTCTAGAGAGAAAATGGGGCTAATATTTAATATTTTATGGCCCTTCATTGTAAGCATCAAATATGAAATATCATAAGGAGATTAAAGTCAGATACAGTACATGACACCTTATGGTGTGAATTTGACAATACAATGACCCGCTTCTATCTATGAATGAATATGGGTTGATGCGACTACATCTATTGACACTTAATCCATCAAGGTGATGGATTTATTAGGATGGTTCTGTGCATCCCCCAGGGTGTCCCTCTCTACCCTTAATGGATTAATACTAGATCCCTTAAGGGAGGAAAGTGATATAAATTATGTAAAAGGAAGCACAGTCAAAAGAGTATGTTGAGATAGTCATGATATCCAATGACCATATAAAGACTTATTGTGGTGTATACTCTAGAACAACTTTATTCCCCTCCTTCTCTAAATCTATCGATATGAAAATGGACCATATCAATCCTCTTAGGAACATACATTTAAGGTGATAGTTGATAAGTCCCACACCATTTACCACATCATCATACTCTAAATCAAGGATAGTTATAGGGAATCAGAAGAATTAGCTTCTACCTAATGGGGGTGCCCATGGACCCATACTTTGGTGACCTAAGTACCTCTAATATTGCTGCTTCTACTACTTCTTCTTCTTATACTAATCATCCATGCTGATAGAAAAATCCACTCAAAATTAATGATAGATGATGAAAGAGAAATCAAAGATAAGGGGAAAGATAAAGATACATCATTAAGGTTAATGCTGTCTTCCCATTCCTCTTTAGTGTGATGAGTAACCCCCAAAATTTCTCCATGATCAAGAATGTAAAACAATCACTTTGTGACCAATATATGATCATATGTTTCAAATATCAAAGCCTCCAGCTCATGAACATATCTCCCTGCATTTTCCAAATCACTGTGAGGGTGGACATAAAAGGGTTCCTAGATATCTATCTACTCTGGGATGCACATGATTATCTAGAGAAACACCCATTCATCCCTAATGTTGCATGGTAAACCCCACCATGATTTGATCGTTAGGGGTTGAAAATAATTTGGATCAAATATAGTAGGTCACAATTAAGGATTTATATCTTTTTACTTCGATATCCTTTAGGCTTCTCTACCCTCATAGAAGACCATGTAAATAGATCCCGAGTCTCCTCCCAGCAATAAAGGCTGGGCTACCTTGGCTCAGAAGGTGTGGTTCTCTAAATCCTGGCATGCTTGGTTGTGTTTTCTTGAGATTTTCTTGAAATCATGAGAGCTTCAATATCATCAACTTTAGTTTTAACCCTTTTAATACGCATTCCATGGATAGAATCTATTGTGTCCATGACCCGATGAACACATTTAGTTAATACCTATAACGACCCATACTTTAAATAAATAGATATTACTTCAAAATTGGATAAATATTAATTAAAAAATATAACAAAACCATTCCAAGAATATATAGTTTTAGTAACTTTAGTAACCGTGAATCATAAACTACTGGTTCATAAGACATCTACATTGTCTCATGCTTATTGCTTCATAAGTACACCCATTTTTGAAATATCTTACTTAATACCCATCTTCATAACCCAGGTAAAACAAAAATATGAAAGGGTGAGCTCAGATTCTCAATAAGGGTAAACAAGAGATATATCAATCATATCATAATCATAAGACATAAGAACATAACATTTTAAAATCTTATTCTGCATATAAAAGATCACAATATCATAAAATGGGATAAATCATAAAAGTTCATAAGAATCAATAAATGTAATACCAAAATTAATAACATAATACATAAAATTTTGTTTCATACACTTAAGAATAAAAAATCATTTCATATCAATCAAGGCTCATTTCTAAGACCATCATAGCATATAAAGTCCATTAGTGAACCAAGTTCACTCCTCGTTCCATCCCTGTATTACTGAACTGAGATCATTTCCCGTTCCAAAACTATCTATCTAATGAGATATGAATCTTTAACCAATGCATTAGAGGGAGATATTGGTCCCACCCATATCATAATGAAATTATTCTTACATGTTCCCTAAAAACATAAATAATTAATCATAGCATAACCCAAAGAATATAATTGGTTTCTTAAACATCATTCCATCATAACATAATCCATGTAAAAACAATGGATTTCATAAATATCATTCCATCATAAACATAATAAAATCATAGGAATAATATTGATAGTATACTTTAAACAAAACCCTATTAAGGAATTCCATCTTAGATGGAAAATAATTCTAATAGAACACCTGAAATAAATTCTTAAGGAAAATATCCTTTCTTCTTCAAAAATGTTTTCTTTTATAAAAATACAGTGAAATTATAAAAGAAAAAAATTTATTTGAAAATTTAATTGAAATATTGTAAAGGAATCATTAGGTAAATAAGGAGTTATGAAAATGTAAAAATATGTTAATTCCATATAAGTTAAAAGAAATCATTATTCTTGTACTTTTGTAAGAAATTCAAAATGTACCTTGTTTCGAAAACAATAAAGATTCCTTTAATACCATTTAAAAAAGATTAAAAAATGGGTAAAATTTATTTTAAAAAATTCATGTAGGTTACAAAGAATATTTTGGAATACATATTTATTAAACATGGACATAGATGATAAATATACCCTAGTATATACTTACAAATAAACAATCTCAGATAATAATGAGATTGAAAAATTATCTATTATCTTAGGTCTTATATCCTTTGTGTGTATCCTAACCTCCTATATAAAAATTTAAATAATTTCATTGACTTATTCCAGAATCATATACATTTTTATGATATTAGATATGATCATATTATCATCCATTTGTTAATAAAATTTAATTATTACTCATTATTCAGGTATTAATAGCTTCGTTTTCTTATGCATGTTTTGTCGAATAAGTTCCAGTTATGTTTATTACATCATAATTATATCATTAAAAAATCATATTAACATAATATATACCATATTTATTCATTATATGCATTTATATAATCATTCTTTGATGAATATCATGTAGAATGAATCAATCACATCATGGAGATAGTAGGCCATACGTACGCACGAGCGACGATATCATTCCCATAATTGTGAAATTATATGGATGTGGATGGTAAATATTTTATTCCAGAATCCATATTAGGTTATAATAATAAAATATAGTTAATATTTTCATAACTATACCCATCCAGGTAAGGTGGTGTTGAAAAATAGATTGCACCACAGCGTGTAGATGGTAAGCCGTACGTATGTCACTACTGGAAATAATAGATTTACCAACGGTTGAGAAATGTTGGGAAAGGCTGGATAACCGTTGGTATAACATATACCAACGGTTCTGCCAACCGTAGGTAAGTAAGCCGTTGGGAAAAACATTTCCCAACGGTTTACAGTAAACCGTTGGGATAGGGTGGAGAAAGGTTACTCTATCCCAACGGTTCATTAAAACCGTTGGGAAAAAGATTTGCCAACGGTTTAAAACCATTGGCACAAGGGCTTAAAATTATCATGTTTTTCCCAACGGTTTGGTAAACCGTTGGGAAAAACCCCACATCTACTCTTTCCCAACGGTTTTAAACCATTGGGAAAAGTGTTTTACCAACGGTTTGTTGAACCGTTGGTAAAACTAATCCACAATTTCTATGCCAACGGTTTTGAACCGTTGGCATAGCCTCTGCTGGGCAAATCACCCAGCAGCTCCCCAATTTGCCCAGCAGCTCCCAACCAGGTCTCCAATTTGACCAGCACCACATCTGGTTTTGTGGGTTCCCTCTCATCTTTCAATCCAATTATTGTACCTCCAATAAACTAAAACATACATATATAATTATTGTACCTGTAGTAACCAACTAACACTTACATATAGAGAACAAATTCATACACGTTTAACATATAATGGTAGAACTATACACATCCATAATTAAATTATAAACATACATAATTCATTTATATTTCAATTTAAAATGTAGATGACAATTATATGTGGAATCTGGAAGTCAATTCATAATTTGATCTGTTTTTTGTATACCATATATTTTTACCTAAAGTAATGTCTGTTTTATACATAATACATACACCTGGAGTGCTACCGTCCACAATGTGCCTCAGATTGAGGCGGGGTTGACTCATACACGTCACATATGACCCATGGATCGTTGTGCTAATGTATCGACACAATCCGAATGCGTTTGGTCGGTTTTCCGTATGCCAGTTGATGTTTTTCAATTAAAATGACGTACTTTTGAAACAAAATGCAGACACTTTGAGTGGTTCCGGCCACACCGCGCCTCATATTGAGGCGGTGTTGACTCGTACACGTCACATATGACCTATGGATCGTTCTCCTAAAGTTTCAATGGAAACCGAATGCGTTTGGTCGGTTTTCCGTATGTACTTAAATTGTTGTCCATTTTAAGCAAAAGAGACACAGTTAGAGCGGTGTCGGCCACACCGCTCCTCAGATTGAGGCGGGATTGACTCGTACACGTCACATACGACCCGTGGATCCTTTTCCTAAAGTATGGACACAATCCGAATGCATTTTCTCCGTTTTCCGTATGTCACTTGATGCTTTTCACTTAAAATGATGTCCCTTTGAAACAAAAGACAGACACTTTGAGTGGTGTCGGCCACACTGCGTCTCCAATTGAGGCGGGGTTGATTCGTACACGTCACATATGACCCATGGATCGTTCTCCTAAAGTTTCAACGGAAACCGAATCCGTTTCGTCGGTTTTCCGTATGTACTTAAAATGATGTCCGTTTTAAACAAAAGAGAGACACTTAGACTGATCTCGGCCACACCATGACTTGGATTCATCCCGGGTCAGCTCGTACATGTCACATATGACCCATGGATGGTTGGGATAAATTATCAACAAATTTGGAATGCGTTTGGTCGGTTTTCCGTATGCCAGTTGTTCTTTTCACTTATAATCCTGTCCATTTTAAACAAAAGAGACACAGTTAGAACGGTGTCGGCCACACCGCTCCTCGGATTGAGGCGGGATTGACTCGTACACGTCACATACGACCCATGGATCCTTGTGATAAAGTATCGACACAGTCTGAATGCCTTTGGTCGGTTTTTCGTATGTCACTTGATGCTTTTCACTTAAAATGACGTCTTTTTGAAACAAAAGACCGACACTTTGAGTGGTGTCGGCCACACCGTGTCTCCGATTGTGGCGGGGTTGATTCGTACACGTCACATATGACCCATGGATCGTTCTCCTAAAGTTTCAACGGAAACCGAATCCGTTTGGTCGTTTTTCCGTATGTACTTAAAATGGTGTCCATTTTAAACAAAAGAGAGCCACTTAGACTTATCCCGGCCACACCGCGACTCGGATTCATCCCGGGTTGGCTCGTACACGTCACATATGACCCATGGATTGTTGAGATAAATTATCAACAGATTCAGAATGTGTTTGGTCGGTTTTCCGTATGCCAGTTGATGCTTTTCACTTAAAATGACGTCCTTTTGACTTGAAACCACCGTGCAACATTCTAATTATTATTCGTGACGTGTACGCGCAGACGACACGTCAATCGGACGTGCGGTTTGCGCGGTACGGCTCAATATTCGTGTTTTAAGTGATGCGCGCGCTTCGTAAAAGCGCGTGAGGGGGGTCCAAACGGGCCGAACGATGTCGGAATGGCCTGAAATCAGACGACAAATACGGGTGAGTGATTTCTGAAGTGGTCGACTAGACGACACGTCAATCGGACGTGTCCTGTGCCCGCGGTGACCGAGAACGCAGTTCGGGTGTCATAAACGGCCAGAACGGGTGTCCAAAGGTCAAATTCATAGAGGAGTACCTCGTATTGAGATGAAACCACCATGGAACATTCTAATTATTATTTCTGACGTGTACGCGCAGACGGCACGTCAATCGGACGTGCGGTTTGCGCGGTACGGCTCAATATTCGTGTTTTAAGTGATGTGCGCGCTTCGTAAACGCGCGTGAGGGGGGTCCAAATGGGCCGAACGATGTCGGAATGGCCTGAAATCAGACGACAAATACGGGTGAGTGATTTCTGAAGTGGTCGAGCAGACGGAACGTCAATCGGACGTGCCGTGTGCCCGCGGTGACTGACAACGCAGTTCTGGTGTCATAAACGGCCAGAACGGGCGACCAACGGTCAAATTCATAGCGGACGACCTTGGATTGAGCTGAAACCACCGTGGAACATTCTAATTATTATTCGTGACGTGTACGCGCAGACGACACGTCAATCGGACGTGCAGTTTGCGCGGTACGGCTCAATATTCGTGTTTTAAGTGATGCGCGCGATTCCTAAACGCGCGTGAGGGGGGTCGAAACGGGCCGAACGATGTCGGAATGGCCTGAAATCAGACGAAAAATACGGGTGAGTGATTTCTGAAGTGTTCGAGCAGACGGAACGTCAATCGGACGTGCCGTGTGCCCGCGGTGACCGACAACGCAGTTCTGGTGTCATAAACGGCCAGAACGGGCGTCCAACGGTCAAATTCATAGCGGACGGCCTCAGATTGAGCTAAAACCACCATGGAACATTCTAATTATTATTCGTGATGTGTACGCGCAGACGACACGTCAATCGGACGTGCGGTTTGCGCGGTACGGCTCAATATTCGTGTTTTAAGTGATGCGCGCGCTTCGTAAACGCGCGTGAGGGGGGTTCAAACGGGCCGAACGATGTCGGAATGGCCTGAAATCAGACGACAAATACAGGTGAGTGATTTCTGAAGAGTTCGAGCAGACGGCACGTCAATCGGACGTGCCGTGTGCCCGCGGTGACCGACAACGCAGTTCTGGTGTCATAAACGGCCAGAACGGGCGTCCAACGGTCAAATTCATAGCGGACGACCTCAGATTGAGCTGAAACCATCGTGGAACATTTTAATTATTATTCGTGACGTGTACGCGCAGACGACACATCAATCGGACGTGCGGTTTGCGCGGTACGGCTCAATATTCGTGTTTTAAGTGATGCACGCGCTTCGTAAACGCGCGTGAGGGGGGTCCAAACGGGCCGAACGATGTCGGAATGGCCTGAAATCAGACAAAAAATACGGGTGAGTGATTTCTGAAGTGGTCGAGCAGACGGCACGTCAATCGGATGTGCCGTGTGCCCGCGGTGACCGACAACGCAGTTCTGGTGTCATAAACGGCCCGAACGGGCGTCCAACGGTCAAATTCATAGCGGAGGACCTCGGATTGAGCTGAAACCATCGTGGAACATTCTAATTATTATTCATGACGTGTACGCGCAGACGGAACGTCAATCGGACGTGCGGTTTGCGCGGTACGGCTCAATATTCGTGTTTTAAGTGATGCGCGCGCTTCGTAAACGCGCGTGAGGGGGGTCCAAAAGGGCCGAACGATGTCGGAATGGCCTGAAATCAGACGACAAATACGGGTGACTAATTTCTGAAGTGGTCGAGCAGATGGCACATCAATCGGACGTGCTGTGTGCTCGCGGTGACCGACAATGCAATTTTGGTGTCATAAACGGCCAGAACAGGCGTCCAACGGTCAAATTCATAGCGGACGGCCTCGGATTGAGCTGAAACCACCGTGGAACATTCTAATTATTATTCGTGACGTGTACGCGCAGACGGCACCTCGATCGGACGTGCGGTTTGCGCGGTACGGCTCAATATTCGTGTTTTAAGTGATGCGCGCGCTTCGTAAACGCGCGTGAGGGGGGTCCAAACGGGCCGAACGATGTCAGAATGGCCTGAAATCAGACAAAAATACGGGTGACTTATTTCTGAAGTGGTCGAGCAGACGGCACGTCAATCGGACGTGCCGTGTGCCCGCGGTGACCGACAACGCAGTTCTGGTGTCATAAACGGCCAGAACGGGCGTCCAACGGTCAAATTCATAGCGGACGGCCTCGGATTGAGCTGAAACCACCGTGGAACATTATAATTATTATTCGTGACGTGTACGCGCAGACGGAACCTCAATCGGACGTGCGGTTTGCGCGGTACGGCTCAATATTCGTGTTTTAAGTGATGCGCGCGCTTCGTAAACGCGCGTGATGGGGGTCCAAACGGGCCGAACGATGTCGGAATGGCCTGAAATCAGACGACAAATACGGGTGAGTTATTTCTGAAGTGGTCGAGTAGACGGCACATCAATCGGACGTGCCGTGTGCCCGCGGTGACCGACAACGCAGTTCTAGTGTCATAAACGGCCAGAACGGGCGTCCAACAATCAAATTCATAGCGGACGGCCTCGGATTGAGCTGAAACCACCGTGGAACATTCTAATTATTATTCGTGACGTGTACGCGCAGACGGCACGTCAATCGGACGTGCGGTTTGCGCGGTACAGCTCAATATTCGTGTTTTAAGTGATGCGCGCTTCGTAAACGCGCGTGAGGGGGGTCCAAACGGGCCGAACGATGTCGGAATGGCCTGAAATCAGACGACAAATACGGGTGAGTGATTTCTGAATTGTTCGAGCAGACGGCACATCAATCGGACGTGCCGTGTGCCCACGGTGACCGACAACGCAGTTCTGGTGTCATAAACGGCCAAAACGGGCGTCCAACGGTCAAATTCATAGCGGACAACCTCGGATTGAGCTGAAACCACCGTGGAACATTCTAATTATTATTCGTGACGTCTAAGCGCAGACGAAACGTCAATCGGACGTGCGGTTTACGCGGTACGGCTCAATATTCGTGTTTTAAGTGATGCACGCGCTTCGTAAACACGCGTGAGGGGGGTCCAAACGGGCCGAACGATGTCGGAATGGACTGAAATCAGACGAAAAATATGGGTGACTGATTTCTGAAGTGGTCGAGCAGACGGCACGTCAATCGGACGTGCCGTGTGCCCGCGGTGACCGACAACGCAGTTCTGGTGTCATAAACGGCCAGAACGGGCGTCCAATGGTCAAATTCATAGCGGACGGCCTCGGATTGAGCTGAAACCACCGTGGAACATTCTAATTATTATTCTTGATGTGTACGCGCAGACGGCACGTCAATCGGACGTGCGGTTTGCGCGGTACAACTCAATATTCGTGTTTTAAGTGATGCGCGCGCTTCGTAAACGCGCGTGAGGGGGGTCCAAACGGGCCGAACGATGTCGGAATAACCTGAAATCAGACGAAAAATACGAGTGAGTGATTTCTGAAGTGTTCGAGCAGACGGCACGTCAATCGGATGTGCCGTGTGCCCGCGGTGACCGACAACGCAGTTCTGGTGTCATAAACGGCCAGAATGGGCGTCCAACGGTCAAATTCATAGAGGACGGCCTCGGATTGAGCTGAAACCACCGTGGAACATTCTAATTATTATTCGTGACGTGTACGCGCAGACGGCACGTCAATCGGACGTGCAGTTTGCGCGGTACGACTCAATATTCGTGTTTTAAGTGATGCGCGCGCTTCGTAAACGCGCGTGAGGGGGGTCCAAACGGGCCGAACGATGTCGGAATGGCCTGAAATCAGACGACAAATACGGGTGAGTGATTTCTGAAGTGTTCGAGCAGACGGCAAATCAATCGGACGTGCCGTGTGCCCGCGGTGACCGACAACGCAGTTCTGGTATCATAAACGGCCAAAACGGGCGTCCAACGGTCAAATTCATAGCGGACGACCTCGAATTGAGATGAAACCACTGTGGAACATTCTAATTATTATTCGTGACGTCTACGCGCAGACGGAACGTCAATCGGACGTGCGGTTTGCGCGGTACGACTCAATATTCGTGTTTTAAGTGATGCGCGCGCTTCGTAAACGCGCGTGAGGGGGGTCCAAACGGGCCGAACGATGCCAGTTGATGTTTTTAACTTAAAATGATGTCCTTTTGAAACAAAAGACATACACTTTGAGTTGTTCCGACCACACCGTGCCTCGGATTGATGCGGGGATGACTCGTACACGTCACACATGACCCATGGATCGTTGTCCTAAAGCATCAACACATTTCGAATGCGTTTGGTCAGTTTTTCGTATGTCACTTTTTGTTTTCACTTAAAATATTATGGAAATTCATATAGAATATTTTTATATCATATTTAGTATGGATTAGATTTTAGTTGATTGTGCTATGAAACATTTCAGAGCTAATGAAATTAAGGAAGGTGGAGGGGATGTCCGGGGGGCTGTCCGGGGGGGCTGTCCGGTGGGTGTCCGGGGGGCTGTCCGGGGACCAAGGAGGAGGGTGGGGGGGCTGTGCGGGGTCTGTGTAACGACCCGAAATTTTTAAATAAATTTTGTTTCCTAATTTTATTTGTTATTGTTATACTCAACAAAAATGTTTTATTTGATAAACATGATTATAATTAAAATGAGATCAGTGGGTTTTGACTATTATATAACCATCGGTCAACATGACCGCTGTGAACACAATGTTTTGATTATTGTCTCTAAATATAAGTAATCTTGGTTAATTATTATAGAAAGAAGATTCGATGGCCTCACCTAGTAGTCTTGGACCGATCGAAGCCCATCTAACAGAGCTTGGGAAGGAGGTAGCACCACTGGGCTTTGCTCTGGATCAAATCCAAGCCGAACTTCATCATGTAAAGCTGGAACGAAATCCCCTTCGTGAGAAGTTCAAACTGATAGAAATTACTACTCGGGCAATGTTGACTGAGCCGCCCCAAGCTTCTATCACCCTAGCACACCTTACTCTTAGGTCCTATGCTGGTATTATAAGGGGTTATGTAACGAGACCGTAACTACCTTGTGTAATCCTTGTTTTAAATAAAAATTGGGATTTCTTCTTATGATGAAGTTTATGAATTTTGAAATGACCGGATAAATATAGTATGCATATTTTTGATGAATTTTAGAAAAAGGATATTTTAAATATGTTTATGTAAACCCTAAATAATTAAAAATGTGTAATGATTTTCAAAAAATGGTCTGCTGCAATTATGTTCAGTACTAAATTTAGAGTCTAATAAGATCAACTTGATTTTTGATGAATAGTAAATTATGAATAGTGATTTTATGATTAGGATTAGTAATATGACCAAATGGATTAGTAATCTCACTTAAAGAAAGTTTTAAAATAATCTAGGCACCTTGATTAAGTAATGTGATTCAATAAAGTAGTTAAATAACGGTTTCATTAATTATTATTCAAGTATTAGTTTTTTCGGGTGAATAGTGTTTTTTTAATTAAAAATGTAATTAAAAATAATTAGAAAATTATTTTTATAAAAATGACTTTATTTTTGAACCCAGAGCATCGATATTATGTTATGGTAATTTTTGGGGTTTTTTCTGAAAAAATGAATTTTCGATGAATAGTGTTTTTATTTAAAAATTTAATTAAAAATATTTAGAAAATTATTTTTATAAAATGGATTTCATTTTTGAAATCAGAGCATTGATATTTGGTTAATGTGAAATTTTGGGATTTTTCTGAGAAAGTTGAATTTTCAGTGAATAGTAAAAATACAGTTTTAGGGTTTCGGTATGTTTAATGACATCATAACGGTGTCATGATGATGTCATGAGATCTTTTGAGGGTTGGCCGGCCAAGGGTGATGAATTATTGTTTTGGGGGCCCCATGTGGCCTAACTCCATGATAAATGACAAGGGAGAGCACATGGGTTTGAGAAAAGCACATGTGAGGTGTCCCTTGGCCATTAATGCCTTGTCCCCTCACTTTCCCTATAAATACCAAGCCCTCCTCTCATCCATTCGACTCCCCACTCATCCTCAACGAAGTTCTGGTCTCATTACCTCCCAAGGAGTCCTCCCAAGGTGCCCCCAAGCCCTCAAGGTCCCATCCTTTGAGGTTTAAGAGTTACATTTTAAGGTAAGGGATCCGACCCCTCTCTTTCTTTTCAAGTGATCTCTTTTATGTCATTCCTTTTATGATCCATGTTCTCATGTTGGAGGATGTTATTTTATACTCCTCTTACTGACCTTTTCATGTTCATATAATGAGAGATCCCCTCTTACTCTCATTATTTCATTTTATGAAGTTTTAAGTGGCGCCGTTAGGCTGCCGAAATTTTTGTAACGGATTCTTTCTTCCTTCTCACTTTTCAAGATCTATTTTCATGTAAAGTATTTCAAGTTCCTTTTTGTTATGTTGGGGTATGATCTCTAAATTTCTCATAATGATCTTTTATGATCATATGATGAGAGACCCCATTTGATCTCTTCAATTCAGTATTTTTAAGTTTTAAGTGGCGCCGTTAGGCTGCCAAATTTTTAAGTGGTTCTTCACCCTTCTCGTTTTGAAGTTCTACTTTCATGTCAATTCTTTCATGTTCCTTTTTGTTATGTTGGGGTTTGATCTCTATATCTATCATACTGGAATCTTATGTTCATATGATGAGAGACCCCATTTGATCTCTTCAATCCGGTATTTTGAAGTTTTAAGTGGCGCCGTTAGGCTGCCAATGTTTTTAGGGGATTCTTTCACCCTTCTCATTCTTTTCAAAGTTCTACTTTCATGTAAAGTCTTTCAAGTTCTTTTTTTATTTTTTTGGGGCATTATCTCTATATCTATCATACTGAACTCTTATGTTTACATGATGAGAGACCCTATTTGATCTTTTCAAATCATTCTTGTTGAAGTTTAAGTAACGCCGTTAGGCTGCCGAACTTTCATAAGAGAAATCTAATTTTTTTCTTCCTTCCATGTTTTTCATTTCAAATGGTATGTCCTTGAAATTTCATTACCATGATAATGTATCCTTCTTATTCTGTCCATATACTATTTTATGGGTCATTTATGAATGTTTGACCCATTTTCCCTCTCTTTTTAATGTCTTCTAAAACCTCGTAACAAAGCCGTTATGCTGCAGAATTTCCGTCTCAAAATGTCTCCCTCCTTTTCTAAAGTTCTTTTATATTATTAAGTGAATAATCAAATCTGTTTCTTCTAAAGGGGTATTTACATATATACCAAAATGTTCTATTTTAAATTCTTGGAGTTACATACATGAGACCCACCTTCCTTTTCTGTGGGTTTTAAAGTGACGTAAAGATCATGTCTTCAAAGCAGTTTTTAAAATGTTGTGATTATGAAATGAAACCCATTAATTTTATGCTATATGGGTTATTTATGAAATGTTTTATGATGATATATGTGGCTCACATGATAATAAAGACAAATTTAAGGGTGCGCCCTGATAGCGCTCCAATGCATTGGGTAAAGACTTAATCTCTAGAGATGACCATTTTAACGACGCCTTGGTGAATAACCTTGGTAATTTTTAACGACACCTTGGGGATGGACCTTGGTGAAACGAAACGATTGTCGATATTAAATGTAGTAGCCACATCTTCAAGTTATGAAAAATGTTATTTTTATTATGATGTATCTCATGATTTCTTTCTCATGCCTTAAAGTTCTTTTCATGTCCTTATTGAAGTATCTCAAGTTCACATGTAAAATGTCTCTCTTGTTTCCCTTATTGGGCTTTCTGCTCACCCTTTCTTTTGATGTATGTCCCCAGGTTATGAGATGTTGTAATGAACCTAGGATGAACTTAAGGAGAAGCCTTTCAAGTTTTTAAGAAGAGTGTTTTTTTTCTTTTCATGTATTATGTTCCTGGTTTCCAAGACACCAAACCTTAAAGATCCTCAGTTCCGTGTAATGGAATGAAAAGTTATGTTATAAAAAGACGGGATGCTATAGTTGGTATCAAAGGATGGTTTAGTTATTTGTGGAAATTAGGATATGAAAACTCTAGGAGGAACCCTATAGAAAAGTTTAATATAGGAAATCTTCCTGGTATTTTGGTGAGTATTGAGTAAGGGGTTGCCAAGCAAATACATCCCTGTCTGGATACGAGCAGGTAGAGGTGGCTCTGGCACAGATTTACATAGGGGTAAAACCCGAAAACACCGCTTTGAGCTAGAATCGAACGGGAACTAGTACACGACAACGGGCCTTGCTGCACTCTTGGTTACGGCACTCCCGGGGGATATGCTTTGGTAAATTCATAAGCTTGGTATGAACCATTGTTAAAGGAACAAAGATAAAATAAAATAAAGGTTCACATAATAATATATGATCATTCATAACCTAGACGGGAACCTAGGAGATCACAAGTTAGGGTATACCTTTCATATACAAGTTATCCTTATATGCTTTCAGTTCCTTTTCATGATTATTAGCTAAGTACTTAAGCCCCTAATTATGCTTTCTCTTCTTAGTTAATGGTGGGAAATGGAAGAACATGTTCCGACAACCAATGTGATAGGAAATGCGACGATTTTCATATTAATATGACATGGATGATTAGGGGATTAAAATATGATTATTATTTTGGAAGACGTTCATTATTTTGGGAACCATATTTGATCGAGGTAAATAGATTACTACGGTATTTTCATTGAGGAGTAAGGTTGACTTATATTTTGAAGAATCGATGAATTTAAGGTGGACTTATAGTAATTTAGGTTACTTATGGGATTGACTAACCTATCTTGGGTAAAATATGTTTAGGTTAGCTACTTTTTATAAGATGTTAGGAGTGGTTGATGTTGTCTGGAGATGAACAATGAAGTTGTTTTGGAAGACTATGTTATCAAATCCTTATTGTATTTGGGTTTCAATCTTAGTTTGGTTTGTTTTGAGGAATTTTAAGGACCGTTATTTATGGAATGGTCTATGATGAACTTTGGGTAGTACCATGGAACTTTGATGATTTAAAAGTAGTTTCCATTCCTATGAGATTCTTTCTTTTTGAAGAGTTGTTTTACCTTAACCTTTCTGTTTTTGGGATAATGTTTAAAGATAGAAGAAATAGATAGTTAATCTTTTGTAGATTATGTGATTCTATAGAAGATGATTCTTGTGCTTTTATGAGACCAAGTGTTTTTGAATTCTCATCATTTGGAGAAAAGATTAGTGTTGGTAGGGACTTGTTAAAGGATGAAACTCTACTTGAAGGTAGGTATATTTTCTTATGTTTTTGTTCTATGTAGTAAATGAAATCCTCAAAATTATGAAAAGAAACGTAAAACAAAAATGTTGTTGGTTTACGTTTCCTACTAGGTAATCAAAGACCGTTTACACACATCATAAGTTTGGGATTTTCTCATGGTTAACTTTCTCCTAATCATGTTCTCTATCACTCTCCCTCAGAACTTGACCCTTTGTTTTTTCCTCCATGTCCATGTTTCCAACATGGAATCCTAGTATGAGTAAACTCGGGTGGCCTTTGTACTTCCTTTTCTTTCTTTTAAAGTAATGGTGTTACTGACTCTTTTTCCGATGTGGGACTTTCAATGAAATTTCAAAACCCAATTTTAAAATTGCGAGGATGCAATTTCTTAAGGGGGGAAGATTGTAACGACCCAAAATTTTTAAATAAATTTTGTTTCCTAATTTTATGTGTTATTGTTATACTCAACAAAAATGTTTTATTTGATAAACATGATTATAATTAAAATGAGATCAGTGGGTTTTGACTATTATATAACCATCGGTCAACATGACCGCTGTGAACACAATGTTTTGATTATTGTCTCTAAATATAAGTAATCTTGGTTAATTATTATAGAAAGAAGATTCGATGGCCTCACCTAGTAGTCTTGGACCGATCGAAGCCCATCTAACAGAGCTTGGGAAGGAGGTAGCACCACTGGGCTTTGCTCTGGATCAAATCCAAGCCGAACTTCATCATGTGAAGCTGGAACGAAATCCCCTTCGTGAGAAGTTCAAACTGATAGAAATTACTACTCGGGCAATGTTGACTGAGCCGCCCCAAGCTTCTATCACCCTAGCACACCTTACTCTTAGGTCCTATGCTGGTATTATAAGGGGTTATGTAAGGAGACCGTAACTACCTTGTGTAATCCTTGTTTTAAATAAAAATTGGGATTTCTTCTTATGATGAAGTTTATGAATTTTGAAATGACCGGATAAATATAGTATGCATATTTTTGATGAATTTTAGAAAAAGGATATTTTAAATATGTTTATGTAAACCCTAAATAATTAAAAATGTGTAATGATTTTCAAAAAATGGTCTGCTGCAATTATGTTCAGTACTAAATTTAGAGTCTAATAAGATCAACTTGATTTTTGATGAATAGTAAATTATGAATAGTAATTTTATGATTAGGATTAGTAATATGACCAAATGGATTAGTAATCTCACTTAAAGAAAGTTTTAAAATAATCTAGGCACCTTGATTAAGTAATGTGATTCAATAAAGTAGTTAAATAACGGTTTCATTAATTATTATTCAAGTATTAGTTTTTTCGGGTGAATAGTGTTTTTTTAATTAAAAATGTAATTAAAAATAATTAGAAAATTATTTTTAAAAAAATGACTTTATTTTTGAACCCAGAGCATCGATATTATGTTATGGTAATTTTTGGGGTTTTTTCTGAAAAAATGAATTTTCGATGAATAGTGTTTTTATTTAAAAATTTAATTAAAAATATTTAGAAAATTATTTTTATAAAATGGATTTCATTTTTGAAATCAGAGCATTGATATTTGGTTAATGTGAAATTTTGGGATTTTTCTGAGAAAGTTGAATTTTCAGTGAATAGTAAAAATACAGTTTTAGGGTTTCAGTATGTTTAATGACATCATAACGGTGTCATGATGATGTCATGAGATCTTTTGAGGGTTGGCCGGCCAAGGGTGATGAATTATTGTTTTGGGGGCCCCATGTGGCCTAACTCCATGATAAATGACAAGGGAGAGCACATGGGTTTGAGAAAAGCACATGTGAGGTGTCCCTTGGCCATTAATGCCTTGTCCCCTCACTTTCCCTATAAATACCAAGCCCTCCTCTCATCCATTCGACTCCCCAGTCATCCTCAACGAAGTTCTGGTCTCATTACCTCCCAAGGAGTCCTCCCAAGGTGCCCCCAAGCCCTCAAGGTCCCATCCTTTGAGGTTTAAGAGTTACATTTTAAGGTAAGGGATCCGACCCCTCTCTTTCTTTTCAAGTGATCTCTTTTATGTCATTCCTTTTATGATCCATGTTCTCATGTTGGAGGATGTTATTTTATACTCCTCTTACTGACCTTTTCATGTTCATATAATGAGAGATCCCCTCTTACTCTCATTATTTCATTTTATGAAGTTTTAAGTGGCGCCGTTAGGCTGCCGAAATTTTTGTAACGGATTCTTTCTTCCTTCTCACTTTTCAAGATCTATTTTCATGTAAAGTATTTCAAGTTCCTTTTTGTTATGTTGGGGTATGATCTCTAAATTTCTCATACTGATCTTTTATGATCATATGATGAGAGACCCCATTTGATCTCTTCAATTCAGTATTTTTAAGTTTTAAGTGGCGCCGTTAGGCTGCCAAATTTTTAAGTGGTTCTTCACCCTTCTCGTTTTGAAGTTCTACTTTCATGTCAATTCTTTCATGTTCCTTTTTGTTATGTTGGGGTATGATCTCTATATCTATCATACTGGAATCTTATGTTCATATGATGAGAGACCCCATTTAATCTCTTCAATCCGGTATTTTGAAGTTTTAAGTGGCGCCGTTAGGCTGCCAATGTTTTTAGGGGATTCTTTCACCCTTCTCATTCTTTTCAAAGTTCTACTTTCATGTAAAGTCTTTCAAGTTCTTTTTTTATTTTGTTGGGGCATTATCTCTATATCTATCATACTGAACTCTTATGTTTACATGATGAGAGACCCTATTTGATCTTTTCAAATCATTCTTGTTGAAGTTTAAGTAACGCCGTTAGGCTGCCGAACTTTCATAAGAGAAATCTAATTTTTTTCTTCCTTCCATGTTTTTCATTTCAAATGGTATGTCCTTGAAATTTCATTACCATGATAATGTATCCTTCTTATTCTGTCCATCTACTGTTTTATGGGTCATTTATGAATGTTTGACCCATTTTCCCTCTCTTTTTAATGTCTTCTAAAACCTCGTAACATAGCCGTTATGCTGCAGAATTTCCGTCTCAAAATGTCTCTCTCCTTTTCTAAAGTTCTTTTATATTATTAAGTGAATACTCAAATCTGTTTCTTCTAAAGGGGTATTTACATATATACCAAAATGTTCTATTTTAAATTCTTGGAGTTACATACATGAGACCCACCTTCCTTTTCTGTGGGTTTTAAAGTGACGTAAAGATCATGTCTTCAAAGCAGTTTTTAAAATGTTGTGATTATGAAATGAAACCCATTAATTTTATGCTATATGGGTTATTTATGAAATGTTTTATGATGATATATGTGGCTCACATGATAATAAAGACAAATTTAAGGGTGCGCCCTGATAGCGCTCCAATGCATTGGGTAAAGACTTAATCTCTAGAGATGACCATTTTAACGACGCCTTGGTGAATAACCTTGGTAATTTTTAACGACACCTTGGGGATGGACCTTGGTGAAACGAAACGATTGTCGATATTAAATGTAGTAGCCACATCTTCAAGTTATGAAAAATGTTATTTTTATTATGATGTATCTCATGATTTCTTTCTCATGACTTAAAGTTCTTTTCATGTCCTTATTGAAGTATCTCAAGTTCACATGTAAAATGTCTCTCTTGTTTCCCTTATTGGGCTTTCTGCTCACCCTTTCTTTTGATGTATGTCCCCAGGTTATGAGATGTTGTAATGAACCTAGGATGAACTTAAGGAGAAGCCTTTCAAGTGTTTAAGAAGAGTGTTTTTTTCTTTTCATGTATTATGTTCCTGGTTTCCAAGACACCAAACCTTAAAGATCCTCAGTTCCGTGTAATGGAATGAAAAGTTATGTTATAAAAAGACGGGATGCTATAGTTGGTATCAAAGGATGGTTTAGTTATTTGTGGAAATTAGGATATGAAAACTCTAGGAGGAACCCTATAGAAAAGTTTAATATAGGAAATCTTCCTGGTATTTTGGTGAGTATTGAGTAAGGGGTTGCCAAGCAAATACATCCCTGTCTGGATACGAGCAGGTAGAGGTGGCTTTGGCACAGATGTACATAGGGGTAAAACCCGAAAACACCGCTTTGAGCTAGAATCGAACGGGAACTGGTACACGACAACGGGCCTTGCTGCACTCTTGGTTACGACACTCCCGGGGGATATTCTTTGGTAAATTCATAAGCTTGGTATGAACCATTGTTAAAGGAACAAAGATAAAATAAAATAAAGGTTCACATAATAATATATGATCATTCATAACCTAGACGGGAACCTAGGAGATCACAAGTTAGGGTATACCTTTCATATACAAGTTATCCTTATATGCTTTCAGTTCCTTTTCATGATTATTAGCTAAGTACTTAAGCCCCTAATTATGCTTTCTCTTCTTAGTTAATGGTGGGAAATGGAAGAACATGTTCCGACAACCAATGTGATAGGAAATGCGACGATTTTCATATTAATATGACAGGGATGATTAGGGGATTAAAATATGATTATTATTTTGGAAGACGTTCATTATTTTGGGAACCATATTTGATCGAGGTAAATAGATTACTACGGTATTTTCATTGAGGAGTAAGGTTGACTTATATTTTGAAGAATCGATGAATTTAAGGTGGACTTATAGTAATTTAGGTTACTTATGGGATTGACTAACCTATCTTGGGTAAAATATGTTTAGGTTAGCTACTTTTTATAAGATGTTAGGAGTGGTTGATGTTGTCTGGAGATGAACAATGAAGTTGTTTTGGAAGACTATGTTATCAAATCCTTATTGTATTTGGGTTTCAATCTTAGTTTGGTTTGTTTTGAGGAATTTTAAGGACCGTTATTTATGGAATGGTCTATGATGAACTTTGGGTAGTACCATGGAACTTTGATGATTTAAAAGTAGTTTCCATTCCTATGAGATTCTTTCTTTTTGAAGAGTTGTTTTACCTTAACCTTTCTGTTTTTGGGATAATGTTTAAAGATAGAAGAAATAGATAGTTAATCTTTTGTAGATTATGTGATTCTATAGATGATGATTCTTGTGCTTTTATGAGACCAATTGTTTTTGAATTCTCATCATTTGGAGAAAAGATTAGTGTTGGTAGGGACTTGTTAAAGGATGAAACTCTACTTGAAGGTAGGTATATTTTCTTATGTTTTTGTTCTATGTAGTAAATGAAATCCTCAAAATTATGAAAAGAAACGTAAAACAAAAATGTTGTTGGTTTACGTTTCCTACTAGGTAATCAAAGACCGTTTACACACATCATAAGTTTGGGATTTTCTCGTGGTTAACTTTCTCCTAATCATGTTCTCTATCACTCTCCCTCAGAACTTGACCCTTTGTTTTTTCCTCCATGTCCATGTTTCCAACATGGAATCCTAGTATGAGTAAACTCGGGTGGCCTTTGTACTTCCTTTTCTTTCTTTTAAAGTAATGGTGTTACTGACTCTTTTTCCGATGTGGGACTTTCAATGAAATTTCAAAACCCAATTTTAAAATTGCGAGGACGCAATTTCTTAAGGGGGGAAGATTGTAACGACCCAAAATTTTTAAATAAATTTTGTTTCCTAATTTTATGTGTTATTGTTATACTCAACAAAAATGTTTTATTTGATAAACATGATTATAATTAAAATGAGATCAGTGGGTTTAGACTATTATATAACCATCGGTCAACATGACCGCTGTGAACACAATGTTTTGATTATTGTCTCTAAATATAAGTAATCTTGGTTAATTATTATAGAAAGAAGATTCGATGGCCTCACCTAGTAGTCTTGGACCGATCGAAGCCCATCTAACAGAGCTTGGGAAGGAGGTAGCACCACTGGGCTTTGCTCTGGATCAAATCCAAGCCGAACTTCATCATGTGAAGCTGGAACGAAATCCCCTTCGTGAGAAGTTCAAACTGATAGAAATTACTACTCGGGCAATGTTGACTGAGCCGCCCCAAGCTTCTATCACCCTAGCACACCTTACTCGGGCAATGTTGAAGGAGGAGATGTCCCTCAAAATCCAAAATTTCCCAAATGTTGATTCCATGGAATCAACCATCAAAGACCTAAGGGAGACCCTTGCTAAGTTCACCCAAGGGGAACAAAATTTGAACAATCTCCTAGGTTCCCGACGAATTTTATAGGAGAAGACCCGCTATGAGACAAGTTTGGATTGAAAAATCCCTTCTTGCGAGTCTCTCCGGGCCAAAATTTATTTCCTCTCCCCGGTGATTTATTGTTTTTATTTAGGGGGAGTTAGGTTCTTTTAAGCCTTTTTGTGAATTAAAAATTTTTCATTCAAAATTCTCTTTCAAATTTTTTATTCAAAACTTTCGATTCAAACTTTAAATTTCAACTCTTGGTTTCAAATTTCAAAATTCATTTGGTTTTTGATTCAAAACATTCAATTCAAACTGTTATTCAAAATTTTCAATTTAATTTTCAAAAATTCCAATTGATTTAAAAATCTAGTTTTTCAAACATTTCCCTCAATCAAATTTTCATGCCCCATTCTATTTTGATAATCACAAAGGGGGAGAAATTTCTTGATTGATTGGGGGAGAATCTTTTCTCTCATGCTTAGTATTTATTTTCAATTTATCATTTAAAAGCATGCCTTTCTTTTATGTTTTTACTTTAATTTTTTGGTGATTGTGATCATCAAAATAGGGGGAGATTGTTGTACATCTCGTTCCCCTCGTTGTTTGATTTTCATGATCACAATCACCTTATTATTTGTCTAACCTTGTTTTTAAGTGTTGTGGATGATAGGAAAGAGATTGCCAAAGGAATGACCCAAGAAAGCATCTCAAGTGGACTGAAATTCAGTCCACCGGCCAACCGGTGTGATAGCACCGGCCAGCCGGTGGACCTGGCAGAGGCATTGCCCACTGCCAGGTTCCACCGGTCAGCCGGTGGCTCTGTCACCGGCCAGCCGGTGGCACCCAGATCAAACAGTGTGAGCTACTGTCTTGCCACCGGCTAGCCGGTGGCTCTGGCACCAGTCAGCCGGTGGAGCCTGGACCAGAATTCTCCTCCTCTGCCAAGGCACCGGCCAGCCGGTGGCCCTGCACCGGCCAGCCGGTAGCCCAGTCAAACTAGCCGTTGGGTTTGACCAGTCAACCATCTTTTGGCCTCCAACGGCTCCGAGGACTTCTCCAACGGCTCCGAAGGCCCCCAATGGGTTCCATGCCTATAAATAAAGGCCAAGGAAGCCCCAGAACCCAATTAGATCATATACCAAGCGCCCGGACATATTGTTGCACATTTGGCGAACCTCCGGCGCTCCACCTTCAAGGATCCTCAAGTGCTCCAATCCAATTCCCAATCCAAGGAGCACCTCAAGAAGCTTGGGAGAGAACGCTACATCAACTCCATCATACCTTGGCGCCCAAGTCTTCCTCAATTACGGTTTTTATAGTTTTATTTATTTTGAGCTTCATTTTGGGTTTGTGCCTACAAACCCCAAACTCTTTTCTCATCTCCCTTTCTTTGGGTTCTCACACAACCACTAAGGTGTGAAGAGGTTTCTTCAAGCCTTTCCTTTTAAAAGGCTTGTGTTCGGTGAGCTAGCCTTCACCCGTTAAAAAGGCTAGTGGGTTCTTGCTAAACCATTAAAAGCAAGTGGGTTCTTGCTAAACCACAAAAGCAAGCTGTAATAGGTCCTAGTGCTACCTCAAAGCCTAGTGGGTTTCTTTCTAAAACCATTGAAAAGCAAGCGGTAGGAATCTCTCAACGGTTGAGTTGGGAGCGGAGACGTAGGCCGGGTTTTGGCCGAACTCTGTTATCAATTTCGTGTGTCTTGCCTCTTTATTTTCCGCTGCACTTTAACTTTGATTTTAATTTGTTAATAATTTTTTTAAAAAGGCAATTCACCCCCCTCTTGCCATCTTTTCCCCGTTTGTTCCGACCCAACAGAGTCTAATAAGATCAACTTGATTTTTGATGAATAGTAAATTATGAATAGTGATTTTATGATTAGGATTAGTAATATGACCAAATGGATTAGTAATCTCACTTAAAGAAAGTTTTAAAATAATCTAGGCACCTTGATTAAGTAATGTGATTCAATAAAGTAGTTAAATAATGGTTTCATTAATTATTATTCAAGTATTAGTTTTTTCGGGTGAATAGTATTTTTTTAATTAAAAATGTAATTAAAAATAATTAGAAAATTATTTTTATAAAAATGACTTTATTTTTGAACCCAGAGCATCGATATTATGTTATGGTAATTTTTGGGGTTTTTTCTGAAAAAATGAATTTTCGATGAATAGTGTTTTTATTTAAAAATTTAATTAAAAATATTTAGAAAATTATTTTTATAAAATGGATTTCATTTTTGAAATCAGAGCATTGATATTTGGTTAATGTGAAATTTTGGGATTTTTCTGAGAAAGTTGAATTTTCAGTGAATAGTAAAAATACAGTTTTAGGGTTTCGGTATGTTTAATGACATCATAACGGTTTCATGATGATGTCATGAGATCTTTTGAGGGTTGGCCGGCCAAGGGTGATGAATTATTGTTTTGGGGGCCCCATGTGGCCTAACTCCATGATAAATGACAAGGGAGAGCACATGGGTTTGAGAAAAGCACATGTGAGGTGTCCCTTGGCCATTAATGCCTTGTCCCCTCACTTTCCCTATAAATACCAAGCCCTCCTCTCATCCATTCGACTCCCCACTCATCCTCAACGAAGTTATGGTCTCATTACCTCCCAAGGAGTCCTCCCAAGGTGCCCCCAATCCCTCAAGGTCCCATCCTTTGAGGTTTAAGAGTTACATTTTAAGGTAAGGGATCCGACCCCTCTCTTTCTTTTCAAGTGATCTCTTTTATGTCATTACTTTTATGCTCCATGTTCTCATGTTGGAGGATGTTATTTTATACTCCTATTACTGACCTTTTCATGTTCATATAATGAGAGATCCCCTCTTACTCTCATTATTTCATTTTATGAAGTTTTAAGTGGCGCCGTTAGGCTGCCGAAATTTTTGTAACGGATTCTTTCTTCCTTCTCACTTTTCAAGATCTATTTTCATGTAAAGTATTTCAAGTTCCTTTTTGTTATGTTGGGGTATGATCTCTAAATTTCTCATACTGATCTTTTATGATCATATGATGAGAGACCCCATTTTATCTCTTCAATTCAGTATTTTTAAGTTTTAAGTGGCGCCGTTAGGCTGCCAAATTTTTAAGTGGTTCTTCACCCTTCTCGTTTTGAAGTTCTACTTTCATGTCAATTCTTTCATGTTCCTTTTTGTTATGTTGGGGTATGATCTCTATATCTATCATACTGGAATCTTATGTTCATATGATGAGAGACCCCATTTTATCTCTTCAATCCGGTATTTTGAAGTTTTAAGTGGCGCCGTTAGGCTGCCAATGTTTTTAGGGGATTCTTTCACCCTTCTCATTCTTTTCAAAGTTCTACTTTCATGTAAAGTCTTTCAAGTTCTTTTTTTATTTTGTTGGGGAATTATCTCTATATCTATCATACTGAACTCTTATGTTTACATGATGAGAGACCCTATTTGATCTTTTCAAATCATTCTTGTTGAAGTTTAAGTAACGCCGTTAGGCTGCCGAACTTTCATAAGAGAAATCTAATTTTTTTCTTCCTTCCATGTTTTTCATTTCAAATGGTATGTCCTTGAAATTTCATTACCATGATAATGTATCCTTCTTATTCTGTCCATCTAATGTTTTATGGGTCATTTATGAATTTTTGACCCATTTTCCCTCTCTTTTTAATGTCTTCTAAAACCTCGTAACATAGCCGTTATGCTGCAGAATTTCCGTCTCAAAATGTCTCTCTCCTTTTCTAAAGTTCTTTTATATTATTAAGTGAATACTCAAATCTGTTTCTTCTAAAGGGGTATTTACATATATACCAAAATGTTCTATTTTAAATTCTTGGAGTTACATACATGAGACCCACCTTCCTTTTCTGTGGGTTTTAAAGTGACGTAAAGATCATGTCTTCAAAGCAGTTTTTAAAATGTTGTGATTATGAAATGAAACCCATTAATTTTATGCTATATGGGTTATTTATGAAATGTTTTATGATGATATATGTGGCTCACATGATAATAAAGACAAATTTAAGGGTGCGCCCTGATAGCGCTCCAATGCATTGGGTAAAGACTTAATCTTTAGAGATGACCATTTTAACGACGCCTTGGTGAATAACCTTGGTAATTTTTAACGACACCTTGGGGATGGACCTTGGTGAAACGAAACGATTGTCGATATTAAATGTAGTAGCCACATCTTCAAGTTATGAAAAATGTTATTTTTATTATGATGTATCTCATGATTTCTTTCTCATGCCTTAAAGTTCTTTTCATGTCCTTATTGAAGTATCTCAAGTTCACATGTAAAATGTCTCTCTTGTTTCCCTTATTGGGCTTTCTGCTCACCCTTTCTTTTGATGTATGTCCCCAGGTTATGAGATGTTGTAATGAACCTAGGATGAACTTAAGGAGAAGCCTTTCAAGTGTTTAAGAAGAGTGTTTTTGTTCTTTTCATGTATTATGTTCCTGGTTTCCAAGACACCAAACCTTAAAGATCCTCAGTTCCGTGTAATGGAATGAAAAGTTATGTTATAAAAAGACGGGATGCTATAGTTGGTATCAAAGGATGGTTTAGTTATTTGTGGAAATTAGGATATGAAAACTCTAGGAGGAACCCTATAGAAAAGTTTAATATAGGAAATCTTCCTGGTATTTTGGTGAGTATTGAGTAAGGGGTTTCCAAGCAAATACATCCCTGTCTGGATACGAGCAGGTAGAGGTGGCTCTGGCACAGATGTACATAGGGGTAAAACCCGAAAACACCGCTTTGAGCTAGAATCGAACGGGAACTGGTACACGACAACGGGCCTTGCAGCACTTTTGGTTACGACACTCCCGGGGGATATGCTTTGGTAAATTCATAATCTTGGTATGAACCATTGTTAAAGGAACAAAGATAAAATAAAATAAAGGTTCACATAATAATATATGATCATTCATAACCTAGACGGGAACCTAGGAGATCACAAGTTAGGGTATACCTTTCATATACAAGTTATCCTTATATGCTTTCAGTTCCTTTTCATGATTATTAGCTAAGTACTTAAGCCCCTAATTATGCTTTCTCTTCTTAGTTAATGGTGGGAAATGGAAGAACATGTTCCGACAACCAATGTGATAGGAAATGCGACGATTTTCATATTAATATGACAGGGATGATTAGGGGATTAAAATATGATTATTATTTTGGAAGACGTTCATTATTTTGGGAACCATATTTGATCGAGGTAAATAGATTACTACGGTATTTTCATTGAGGAGTAAGGTTGACTTATATTTTGAAGAATCGATGAATTTAAGGTGGACTTATAGTAATTTAGGTTACTTATGGGATTGACTAACCTATCTTGGGTAAAATATGTTTAGGTTAGCTACTTTTTATAAGATGTTAGGAGTGGTTGATGTTGTTTGGAGATGAACAATGAAGTTGTTTTGGAAGACTATGTTATCAAATACTTATTGTATTTGGGTTTCAATCTTAGTTTGGTTTGTTTTGAGGAATTTTAAGGACCGTTATTTATGGAATGGTCTATGATGAACTTTGGGTAGTACCATGGAACTTTGATGATTTAAAAGTAGTTTCCATTCCTATGAGATTCTTTCTTTTTGAAGAGTTGTTTTACCTTAACCTTTCTGTTTTTGGGATAATGTTTAAAGATAGAAGAAATAGATAGTTAATCTTTTGTAGATTATGTGATTCTATAGAAGATGATTCTTGTGCTTTTATGAGACCAAGTGTTTTTGAATTCTCATCATTTGGAGAAAAGATTAGTGTTGGTAGGGACTTGTTAAAGGATGAAACTCTACTTGAAGGTAGGTATATTTTCTTATGTTTTTGTTCTATGTAGTAAATGAAATCCTCAAAATTATGAAAAGAAACGTAAAACAAAAATGTTGTTGGTTTACGTTTCCTACTAGGTAATCAAAGACCGTTTACACACATCATAAGTTTGGGATTTTCTCATGGTTAACTTTCTCCTAATCATGTTCTCTATCACTCTCCCTCAGAACTTGACCCTTTGTTTTTTCCTCCATGTCCATGTTTCCAACATGGAATCCTAGTATGAGTAAACTCAGGTGGCCTTTGTACTTCCTTTTCTTTCTTTTAAAGTAATGGTGTTACTGACTCTTTTTCCGATGTGGGACTTTCAATGAAATTTCAAAACCCAATTTTAAAATTGCGAGGACGCAATTTCTTAAGGGGGGAAGATTGTAACGACCCAAAATTTTTAAATAAATTTTGTTTCCTAATTTTATGTGTTATTGTTATACTCAACAAAAATGTTTTATTTGATAAACATGATTATAATTAAAATGAGATCAGTGGGTTTTGACTATTATATAACCATCGGTCAACATGACCGCTGTGAACACAATGTTTTGATTATTGTCTCTAAATATAAGTAATCTTGGTTAATTATTATAGAAAGAAGATTCGATGGCCTCACCTAGTAGTCTTGGACCGATCGAAGCCCATCTAACAGAGCTTGGGAAGGAGGTAGCACCACTGGGCTTTTCTCTGGATCAAATCCAAGCCGAACTTCATCATGTGAAGCTGGAACGAAATCCCCTTCGTGAGAAGTTCAAACTGATAGAAATTACTACTCGGGCAATGTTGACTGAGCCGCCCCAAGCTTCTATCACCCTAGCACACCTTACTCTTAGGTCCTATGCTGGTATTATAAGGGGTTATGTAACGAGACCGTAACTACCTTGTGTAATCCTTGTTTTAAATAAAAATTGGGATTTCTTCTTATGATGAAGTTTATGAATTTTGAAATGACCGGATAAATATAGTATGCATATTTTTGATGAATTTTAGAAAAAGGATATTTTAAATATGTTTATGTAAACCCTAAATAATTAAAAATGTGTAATGATTTTCAAAAAATGGTCTGCTGCAATTATGTTCAGTACTAAATTTAGAGTCTAATAAGATCAACTTGATTTTTGATGAATAGTAAATTATGAATAGTGATTTTATGATTAGGATTAGTAATATGACCAAATGGATTAGTAATCTCACTTAAAGAAAGTTTTAAAATAATCTAGGCACCTTGATTAAGTAATGTGATTCAATAAAGTAGTTAAATAACGGTTTCATTAATTATTATTCAAGTATTAGTTTTTTCGGGTGAATAGTGTTTTTTTAATTAAAAATGTAATTAAAAATAATTAGAAAATTATTTTTATAAAAATGACTTTATTTTTGAACCCAGAGCATTGATATTATGTTATGGTAATTTTTGGGGTTTTTTCTGAAAAAATGAATTTTCGATGAATAGTATTTTTATTTAAAAATTTAATTAAAAATATTTAGAAAATTATTTTTATAAAATGGATTTCATTTTTGAAATCAGAGCATTGATATTTGGTTAATGTGAAATTTTGGGATTTTTCTGAGAAAGTTGAATTTTCAGTGAATAGTAAAAATACAGTTTTAGGGTTTCGGTATGTTTAATGACATCATAACGGTGTCATGATGATGTCATGAGATCTTTTGAGGGTTGGCCGGCCAAGGGTGATGAATTATTGTTTTGGGGGCCCCATGTGGCCTAACTCCATGATAAATGACAAGGGAGAGCACATGGGTTTGAGAAAAGCACATGTGAGGTGTCCCTTGGCCATTATTGCCTTGTCCCCTCACTTTCCCTATAAATACCAAGCCCTCCTCTCATCCATTAGACTCCCCACTCATCCTCAACGAAGTTCTGGTCTCATTACCTCCCAAGGAGTCCTCCCAAGGTGCCCCCAAGCCCTCAAGGTCCCATCCTTTGAGGTTTAAGAGTTACATTTTAAGGTAAGGGATCCGACCCCTCTCTTTCTTTTCAAGTGATCTCTTTTATGTCATTCCTTTTATGCTCCATGTTCTCATGTTGGAGGATGTTATTTTATAATCCTCTTACTGACCTTTTCATGTTCATATAATGAGAGATCCCCTCTTACTCTCATTATTTCATTTTATGAAGTTTTAAGTGGCGCCGTTAGGCTGCCGAAATTTTTGTAACGGATTCTTTCTTCCTTCTCACTTTTCAAGATCTATTTTCATGTAAAGTATTTCAAGTTCCTTTTTGTTATGTTGGGGTATGATCTCTAAATTTCTCATACTGATCTTTTATGATCATATGATGAGAGACCCCATTTGATCTCTTCAATTCAGTATTTTTAAGTTTTAAGTGGCGCCGTTAGGCTGCCAAATTTTTAAGTGGTTCTTCACCCTTCTCGTTTTGAAGTTCTACTTTCATGTCAATTCTTTCATGTTCCTTTTTGTTATGTTGGGGTACGATCTCTATATCTATCATACTGGAATCTTATGTTCATATGATGAGAGACCCCATTTGATCTCTTCAATCCGGTATTTTGAAGTTTTAAGTGGCGCTGTTAGGCTGCCAATGTTTTTAGGGGATTCTTTCACCCTTCTCATTCTTTTCAAAGTTCTACTTTCATGTAAAGTCTTTCAAGTTCTTTTTTTATTTTGTTGGGGCATTATCTCTATATCTATCATACTGAACTCTTATGTTTACATGATTAGAGACCCTATTTGATCTTTTCAAATCATTCTTGTTGAAGTTTAAGTAACGCCGTTAGGCTGCCGAACTTTCATAAGAGAAATCTAATTTTTTTCTTCCTTCCATGTTTTTCATTTCAAATGGTATGTCCTTGAAATTTCATTACCATGATAATGTATCCTTCTTATTCTGTCCATCTACTGTTTTATGGGTCATTTATGAATGTTTGACCCATTTTCCCTCTCTTTTTAATGTCTTCTAAAACCTCGTAACATAGCCGTTATGCTTCAGAATTTCCGTCTCAAAATGTATCTCTCCTTTTCTAAAGTTCTTTTATATTATTAAGTGAATACTCAAATCTGTTTCTTCTAAAGGGGTATTTACATATATACCAAAATGTTCTATTTTAAATTCTTGGAGTTACATACATGAGACCCACCTTCCTTTTCTGTGGGTTTTAAAGTGACGTAAAGATCATGTCTTCAAAGTAGTTTTTAAAATGTTGTGATTATGAAATGAAACCCATTAATTTTATGCTATATGGGTTATTTATGAAATGTTTTATGATCATATATGTGGCTCACATGATAATAAAGACAAATTTAAGGGTGCGCCCTGATAGCGCTCCAATGCATTGGGTAAAGACTTAATCTCTAGAGATGACCATTTTAACGACGCCTTGGTGAATAACCTTGGTAATTTTTAACGACACCTTGGGGATGGACCTTGGTGAAACGAAACGATTGTCGATATTAAATGTAGTAGCCACATCTTCAAGTTATGAAAAATGTTATTTTTATTATGGTGTATCTCATGATTTCTTTCTCATGCCTTAAAGTTCTTTTCATGTCCTTATTGAAGTATCTCAAGTTCACATGTAAAATGTCTCTCTTGTTTCCCTTATTGGGCTTTCTGCTCACCCTTTCTTTTGATGTATGTCCCCAGGTTATGAGATGTTGTAATGAACCTAGGATGAACTTAAGGAGAAGCCTTTCAAGTGTTTAAGAAGAGTGTTTTTGTTCTTTTCATGTATTATGTTCCTGGTTTCCAAGACACTAAACCTTAAAGATCCTCGGTTTTGTAAAATGTAATGAAAGTTTATGTGATAAAAAGATGGGATGTTATAGTCTGTCCGGGGGGGTTTTTGGGGGTTGTTCAGGGGGTTGTCCGGGGTTGTTCAGGGGGCTGTCCGGGGGTTGTTCAGGGGGTTGTTCAGGGGGTTGTCCGGGGGTGTTCAGGGGGCTGTCCGGGGGGTGTTTGGGGGGTTGTCCGGGGTCCAGGGGGGGGGGGGGTGGGGGGGGGGGGGGGTGGGGGGGGGGGTTGTACGGGGTCCAAGGGGGGGGGGGGGGGGGGTGGGGGGGTTGTCCGGGGGGCTGTCCGGGGGGCTATCCGGGGTCCAGGGTGGAGGGTTGGGGGCTGTACGGGGGGCTGTCCAGGGGGCTGTCCGCGGGGGCTGTCCGGGGGGGGGGGGGGGGGGCTGTCCGGTGGGTGTCCGGGGGGCTGTCCGGGGACCAAGGATGAGGGTGGGGGGGCTGTGCGGGGTCTGTCCGGAGGGTGTTTGAGGGTTCTTCAGGGGGTTGTCCGGGGTTGTTTAGGGGGCTGTCCGGTGGTTGTTCAGGGGGTTGTCCGGGGTTGTTCAGGGGGTTGTCCGGGGGGTGTTTGGGGGGGTTGTCCGGGGTCCAAGGGGGAGGGTGGGGGGTTGTCCGGGGGGCTATACAGGGGGCTATCCGGGGTCCAGGGTGGAGGGTTGGGGGCTGTACGGGGGGTTGTCCAGGGGGCTGTCCGCGGGGCTGTCCGGGGGGTGTTTGGTGGGTGTTCGGGGTCCAAGGGGGAGGGGGGGTTGTCCAGGGTCCAAGAATGAGGGGGGTTGTCCAGGGAGTTCTCAAACACACAACCACTAAAAGACAACAACATCCATAAAAACAGACAATATATAAAAATAACTCAACTCCAATACTATACTACGAGTCTAGATAAAACCAACAACTAGAATAGATTAAACATCAAATCTCAAGTCAAAAATGTAACGGATCAATATGTCCCACATCAGCATCAACATCTCCATCATCATCATCATCATCACCCTCGTCATCGTCCTCCTCATCGTCCTCACCCTCCACAGCGCCTTCCTCCTCGCCTTCGCCCTCCTCCTCGCCCTCCTCATCTCCCTCCTCTTCCGCATCAGACTGCTCGCCATCATCATCTTCAAGCTCGACATCGGCCTGACCACCACTGGAACTGCCACCTGGTGCACCATATATAGAATGTATCGACGACATGTATTCATCAATCGCTGGGCTGGCCTCTGCTGGAAGTGTTGGACGTAGAACTTCAATAAATTTCATAAATGCACTGTTTGCCCTTGCAGACTGTTCTGCCGTCTCTGTGGCCCTTTTCTCAGCCTGTTCTGCCTATGCCCTAACTTGCTGCAGCTCGGTGGCACTACAACTCGTACCTGAGGCAGGCCAATACCTCGTCGGGGCTATCCTAGGTCGGCAGCGTACTCTGCCAGAATGATCATCTCCCAACACCTGATGTAAGTGATCAGATGGCCCAAAATTGTCTGCTTCTTGGGCATCGAGGGCCTCTAAAGCATCCTGTTACAAATATAAATATATTGTTAAGTTACGAAATAGATATTAAAATATAAAATCAACAGATTAAAACTTAAAATCTGCTGCTGAGTCGCTTCGTTGACAGCACGTCCATCCTTTTTTCGTCTACTCGAGCAAAACAGTTTTGCTCGAGGCACACGTCCTTCAATATTTTGTACTTGCCTCTACAATGACATTGAAAACAAAATTTATATAAAGACTTCAGCAAATAATTAAATAATTGAGGAAACAAAAGAAAATGTAAGTCGTAAAGAAAACTTATAAACAATTGTCATACCTGCTGCCTCTCATGATCCGGCATCGTCGTGCGTCCTAGTGTATGGAGGTATTTTTTTGCATCAATGTTTTTTTTATTTTTTCCAGATGATTCCTAAATAAAATTCGATAATGCAAAGGATAATATTAATGCAAAACTTGAAAGTTATTATTTAAATACCTCAAATGTAATTCATACCTTAAACTGGGTACTCGTCCAATGAGTAATCATCTGACGATACTGCTCTATAGGACAATCATCCACGACTGGTACCGCCTCTAACTCAGTGCCAACTCTAGCACGCCAGCCAATATACAGCTCATGCTTGTAGGCTCTCCAAAGCTCGCCTAAATCCTTTAGACGTTCCATTCGTGCACCCTCACCATCAGGAAAATTAAATCGAAGCTGAAATGAAAATATTAATTTATATAAATACAAAAAAAATTCATGGCATTAAATACAACATATTTTTTTACCCATATCTCTGCCCAAGCTCTATCTTTGACCTCATGTGGCAAATGTCTCCACGACAGCGGGCTGACGGGAATGATGTCAGAGTATTTGGAAAGCGTCGCCATAAAACTCCGACATTGCTGCCCTGTTTTCTCAACCATCTGATTGTCTTCATTATATTCCACCATAACCTGTGTGCGACGGTTCCACACCGAACGCATGCGTGTACGTCCCCGCCCCCGCCTCCTTTCAGTAGATGTATCTGTCATGAAAGAAAAACAAATATTTTATCAAAACATGTTATAATGAAAATAAATATTGCTATAAAAATTTGATAGGGTTTTATAAATATACCTGTGCTAGTCTGATCAATGAGTGGCGCCGGATCCACAGAACCTGATGGGACACCCTCTGGTGGAACAGGAGTCGAAGACGATGGAATATAAAAGCTCGGAGAGACAGAAGTAGAAGGAAAAGAAGATGGAACAACTGTATGACCTGATGCTGACTGGGGAGTGGGAATCATCATGGGATGTGAAAATGATGGGGCAGAAGATGCAGAAGGTAGCGAAAACATGGGAGGTCTAAATATCCCGTGTGTCCCTAACGACACACCGGGATCAGAATGTGGGAAGGCTGAAATGTCAGTGGGAGGGGCAGGGTCTAGTCGGGCACGCGCAGCTCTATGTCCACCTCTGGTACGAACCCTCCTCGTACCACCAGCCTGAGTACTAGGACCAGTACTAGGCTCCTCGTCGAATAATTGTCGACGTAATGGTGGATCCTACAAAAAAGTTTACAAAAAAAATTAATCACATGACATTATATATTCTGTAAATATATATATATATATTTGAAATAAAGTACTCACTGTAGGCACTAATTGTGGAATGCCCATCTCCTCCATCCGACGATTGTTCTCCGCCATTTTTTTTCTTCGTCTCTCTTCAATTGGCTTCATTTCCTGCATTGGAAAACAAATATGTAATTAATTAGAAAAAGAAAATTAATGTGTAAACCAAAAAACTAAATATATGAGGGAATGAGGGGATTCATTGGTAATTTAGCTATCAATTGTTTTAGAAGAGCTTGAATGAATTTAATAAAACATACAAGTTGTAATGTTCACCAAGTTAGAAATATTGTTTGATTTGGTTTGAATACAGTTCAATTCCAAATTAGAAAATGCAATTCAAATAAAACAGCAACCAATAAACATTGAAAATTCACATAACGGTCAAGTCAGCTAAAACATATTTGTGACCAATACTAAATAAATATGAATATTACCAACCTTAACAACCCAACTCAAGGTAAACCAAAAGAATTGAGAACATGGATGAATGATTCTATATATTTCCAACCACAACTTCAGGTTCACAATCAACTCTGACAATTGAGATATTGGAGTCATCAAAAGAAATAAATGGATTGGTTCCAATGGCAATAGGGACAGTGTCAATTCCATCATCAGCATCATCAAAAATATGTCTTGGAATTACTTCAACTACGACACCAAATTCAGGTTGAAGTTGATCTTTGACATAAAAAACTTGTTTAGCCATTGATTCCAACACATATGGTTCTTCGGTTGCAAGAGTGCGGGTCATATTAATTACTCAAAATCCACAATCATCAATAAATGTGCCATGTCTCGTCATCGAATCAAACCAATGACATTTCATCATTGTGACTCGTCCATGAGAGTAATAATCCAATATTATTATTTTCTCAACGACTCCATAATAACCCACATTTTCAAGTCGCGGTCTACTATATGATGCGCTGGCATAACAATCTGTTGTGGCAGTAACCATAATACCATCATGTTGTGTTCTCATGTTTTTGGCTCGTTCAGTGACAATAAATCTGTACCCATTGATAACAATTGATTTACAGTCACGAACCACGGTATTAGGACCAAAAGCCAAAGCTCTTATTTCCTCAGAGACAGATTCAACAGACAAACTCAATACCTGCAATATAAATGACAGTTAAACTTAAGTAAATATTGAAATAATTAATTTAAACAGTAATATTTTTACCTTCAATTTTAACCAAGCAGAAAACTCTTTTCTATGCAAAGTCTCTCTCCTTCTCAAAGATAAAGAACGATTCTTCCTATTTATCATTGTTTTATGTTCCCTGTAAATAAAAAAATATGAATAGTTTAACAGATATATATGTAAGATATACATATTCAATTTTGTTACCTGATATAGTCATCGAACAAATCACAGTTGAACAAAACTGTGAGATGTGCCATCTCCCTCTCTTCATGGCTTAATGTATTCAATGTATATGATCCAGGAATTCCTCCTGTTTGAGGAAGTGATGGAAAACTGGGTTCAATTTTCTCATATTGTTCTTCTTCATTTCTCATTGGTCTGTTCATTCTTGTAGTAAGATCAGACAAATACATTGAACAGAAATCCATACATTCTTGAGCTAAGTAACCGTTCACGATAGAACCTTCGGGATGATTCTTGTTTCGAATATAAGACTTTAATGTGAACATATTTATTTCAGTTGGATACATCCAACGAAAAGAAACAGGTCCTCCGAGAAGTATTTCAGTTGGAATATGGACAGTCAGATGCAACATGCATGTGAAAAATGATGGGGGAAATATTTTCTCCAACTCACACAAAATTAATGGGGCATCTGTAAACATTTTTTGCAAGAAAGACTTGGACAACTTCTTAGCACAAATATCTCTAAACAAATGGCACAACCGAATAACACCCACCCTTACATTATTGGACAAAAGATGACGGATTGCTATTGGAAGCAACTCATGCAGTAGAACGTGATAATCATGAGTCTTCAAAGATTTTAGCTTCAACTCTCTTCTGTTGACCCGTTTAGATATGTTGCTTGAATAGCCATCAGGAACTCTAATAGTCTCTAATACTTCCAAAAATTGTTTTTTTTCAGTAGGTGTCATCACATAAGAAGCACATGGAAGTTGCCATTTATTTTCACTGATACGCACAGGATGCAATTCTGGTCTGATGCCCCAATCCACCAAGTCACGTCGAGATCGTAAATCATCTTTTGTCTTCCCCTTGACATTTAGAAGAACTGAAAGCAACATTTCACATATATTCTTTTCAATATGCATTACGTCTAAGCAATGACGTAGCAAATTGGTTGACCAATAAGGCAAATCAAAAAAGATACTCCTCTTCCTCCAATTTTAACAGGTTTCTGTGGAAACATTCTTTCTCTTTCCAGATTTCATTTGACCATTCCCGAACGAAAAACTGAAATCTTCCAATTCATTAAGCACATCAGTTCCAGACATACGCTGAGGTGGATCATCGGTCTCTATAGTATTATCAAATCTTCGATGATTCATTCTATATTGATGATCCTTTGGCAAAAATCGTCGATGTCCCATAAAAATGAAACTACAACGATGTTTCAGTCTTCTGGATCGTGTATTCTTCATACAAACTGGACATGAAAGTTTCCCCTTCGTGCTCCATCCAGACATCATTGCATAAGCCGTAAAATCATTGATTGTCCACATAAGCGCAGCGCGCATCTGAAATATGTCTTTCGAACATGCATCGTATGTGCGCACACCCACATCCCAAAGAAGCTTCAACTCTTTTATTAAAGGTTGCATTTATACATCAATATCAATGCCGGGATCAGAAGGACCAGATATGAGTATACTCATGAAAGTGAAAGATTTTTTCATACACAACCATGGGGGAAAATTATAAATGTGCATAAAAACGGGCCATGTGCTGTGCGAAGTAAGCATCTGCCCAAACAGATTAAAACCGTCGCATGAAAGACCCAGCCTCACATTACGCACGTCAGCTGCAAAATCAGGATGTCGAGCATCAAATCTCTTCCATGCAAATCCATCTGCAGGATGAACCAACTCATCATCAGTCTTATTTCTCTCGGTATCATGCCATCTCATTTTTATTGATATGTCATCAGACATAAAAATATTCTGGAGTCTGGGGATCAATGGAAAGTGACACATTACTTTATGTGGAACGCGGGATGGTGTTCCATCAGATTTTGACTTCCAGCGGGATGTGCCACATTTTATACATTCATTTCGTTCAGCGGTTTCCTCCCAGAATAAACTGCAATCTTTCGGGCAAGCACGAATTTTTTTTCTTGAAAATCCAAGTTCCTCAACTAACTTCCATGCCATATAGTGGTTTGAGGGAATATCTGCATCATCTGGAAGTAAATCCTTCAAGAGGGTAAGAATGTAATCGATTGCTGTATTAGAAATCCCATACATAGTTTTCCCATGAAATAATCGGATTAAAAATTCCAGCTTTTTCATTTTATCGCATTGTCGATATACTGGAGTTGTGGCAGCATCATTCAATTTTTTCACCCTATCAATATCATCATTTTCACTAGATGCATCAGCTGTCCTCATATCAAAGTCTTCTTGAGTCAAAATCCTTTCTTTTTCAGGATGACGAATAAACGAAAACCGATCATCTAACAAATTCTCCATTCCAGTCTTTTCATTTCGATCATCACCAATTTGAGATTTCGTTTTCTCCCCATTGTGATACCACAGAAAGTAGTTTGCTTGAAACCCATTTTTGGTTATGTGGTAGCTGACTTCTTCACGGCTCAACCAAGGTCTACCAACACAATTGGAACATGGGAAGTGTATGCGACCACTATCTGAAGCATTGTGAAATGCAAAATCTATAAAGCTCTCCAAATTGTTTTGAAAATCGTCTGAGATCCGATCGGTTTCATACATCCAACTTCTGTCCATTCTGTAAAAAGAATTTATATAAGTCATTTTGTCATAAACAATTCAATAGGCATTAACTATAATAGAAAATACATTTAAGTAAACGATAAAGGAAGAAAATAATCAAGGTATCAACTACACATGTCAAAAAAACATACAAATGTGTTATTGAAAAAATGTAAAACCAACAAGAACTTAATGTGTTATATCACATAACAGCATGACTCATCCCATAACCATATTAGTAGGGTATCATGAACATGAATAACATCAACCTTGTGCCATCCTCCTACCCTACATGACCCCAACCACATGCCACATCTTATTATAGCCTTATCACATCACACCTCAACGAAAAACACTAGGGAAATCATAGTACATCTCACCTGAAGACACATGGACAATCACATCGCATCTTGCCTAAAAACACATGGTCAATCACTTTTGAAGGAAGAGTAGGGAAGACATGGTAGCTATCCAAACATATAACCACCATCCTAGATATTAGAAAAAATACTCATAACTCAAAACCTCTGATCGTTGGTAAGTTTATCCAACTCTGGTTGGGAATGTGTAGAAATAACATAAAAATACATGATATATAGATAGCACAAAATACTCAACCTATGGGTTCACATTAACTACATAATCACACACTTCACTACTACCATAAAACACATAAACCACACCACCACCACACAAGACGCATAGCATTGGAATATAATTCTACATTCAATAAGTCTATCTATGGAATTATCATAAGAATCCATGTATCAATTGGAATATAATTCTACATTCAATAAGTCTATCTATGGAATTATCATAAGAATCCATGTATCAATTGGAATATAATTCTACATTCAATAAGTCTATCTATGGAATCCCTCCCTTGGATCCATGTATCACCCATGGCTTAATCAATATTCAAAGAAATGAGTCTATCCGTGGAATTCCACTGTGAATCCATTTATCACACAAAGCGTATAAGTTAATAGAAACAAGATTATATACCTGGCATCCTAATAGAATCCATGTATCACTATTTAATATTAATCATTTAATGAATTCCATTTCATTTAAACAATTCATTAAACATACCAAGGTAAAAAACAAAGGTATTTAATACAACTCACCTCAAAATGGAGACTCAATCAAATAATAACCTGAAAATAATGAAGCTTCATTTACTCATGTTGTAATGACAAGATAATGAGATTCCCTTGCTTAATCAATCAATTCCATATCATGGTCTCAACATAACTCATAATGGCTAGCAATTCAATGAAAATTCAAGCACTCACATGGGAATTTTTAATAGAACACTCCTAACAAGACTATAAAGATATCACATGCATTAGTTATAATATATCTAACATGGTAACATAAAATATAAGATAAATTCAATCCAATTTCATAGATTCATAGCATAGTCTCTACTTTACTCACATTGGCATGGCAATACAATTAAAACATGTGTTAAAAAATAATTGGCATTCATGTGTTAAAAGGGGAATGCAAACCATAAAATACCCTTAATTAATTTAATTTACAATTCAATTCAGAAATCGAACAATCAATTCGATTTATATAACCTTTCAAAAATGACATACCATGTTCAAGGGGTAAAATCCAAAAAGGAATTTTCAAGAAAACTCACCCTTAGGCTGGTCCGGCGGGCAGTAACTCCAAAATCACCTAAACTGATGGGAAAAATGAAAATAGGTTTAAATACTATCCAAACATTTGAATACGTTTTCAGATAAAGAAGAAGAATAACCTGAAGAATACCTGGAAGATTCAAGGCCGGCAGTACCTCCAAAATCGCCTAAATCAGCTGCTGCTCCCGTTTTAGGGTTGTGTATCGCGAATGGGGGAGAGAACAGGCGGTTGGGAATTTGGGGAGAACCTTTGCCAACGGTTCTTAAAAACCGTTGGCATATGTATATCTATCCCAACGGTTCTCTAGAACCGTTGGGAAAAACCTCCCAAAGTATATCTATACCAACGGTTCTTATAAACCGTTGGCAAAAACCTATATCTATACCAACGGTTCATGAGAACCGTTGGCAAAAACCTCCCCAAAGCCATCTTTACCAACGGTTCATGAGAATCGTTGGGAAAAAACCTCCCAGCCACATCTATGCCAACGGTTCATTAGAACCGTTGGGAAAAACCTCCTTCACCAACGGTTCTATCAAACCGTTGGTATGTAACTGTTGGGAAAGACCAGCATTCCAGTAGTGTGTACATGTAGTGATTTTGATTCTCATAGGATGGATAGAAGGTTGAATATGGTTGTTACATAATCATAATAAAATATAATTATATAAGTTATACTGGATTTATTATTTTATAATGGATACAAATTGTTAATAGGAAGTAGAAGAAGAATTATGTTTGAAAGATTCGGTAGAGGAGATTACCTCTTCTTCGACGTGCTCCCTCTAGATCACCTCTTAAAGCACTATTGTTGGTCTTTGAAGAAGACTAGAAACTATATAATGTGAAGAGGGAAGTAGATAATGGAAATTGGTAGGGTATGGAAAATCATGAAGGTTCAAAATGCATTGAAGAAGCGAGGGAAGAGGTACCCTTTTATAATTGTGGCAAGGGGCACTTATGGAATCTCCAAGATATTAATTTATAATAAAATCAGAACAAATCAAAAAACCTAAAAAATTTCCTAATTTAAAAGATTATATTAGATTATTTTGTCATATCATCAACCAATAAATTTTATATATATTGTTTTATCAATTTAAAACTTTTCATTTTAAGTAATACTCTGTTATTGTATTTAATTTTTAACTAAGGTAACAAATATTTCAATATTAAAAGAGTGAAATATTTACTTATTTGATGTAAATTAGACCATAAATAAATAATTTATAACATTTTAGACCATATAATAATTATTATATATATTAATAAATGTTATATTATTTTTAAACAATTTAATAAACATTATTTGGATAAATAATCAATAGTGTGAGTTTTTACACTATTCAATTCATTTATTTTAATAAAAATTTAAGATAATAAGTTAACTTATAACCAAATAATTAATTATATTACTAATAGGTCAAGGTATTATAGAAAATTTGTTGGATATATTAATTATCAAAAATTTTATTTATTTTAATATTTTTAATATCATTTATTTGTTATCTCCATTAATAAAATAATTAATACATGAGGTTTGTGTAATTATTTAATATACTTATTTGTTGAATAAAAAATAAAAAAAATATACGAATATGAATATAAATCCTCAATATTTCGTAAGAATAATTTTATTTGAATATATATTCTAGAAAATATGACATTAAAAATGTTATATTTATTAAAACATGAATGTGACAACTTTAACACCACTTTAAATAAAATATTACAAGTGTCATAATATTTTTCATATGGATCCAAATGGTCAATAACTAAACACTTGGATGATTATAGTAGATATATACTTGACCAATAATTTTTGGTCATTTTTTGGATCTTTTAATTCTTATTATCATTTAAATAAAAATTATTTTATTGATTTCTCATGAATTAAATAATTTCCCCATCATCAATGTATTATCCTTTAAAGAAATTATTTATTTCCTAAAAATTAAAAATAAATTACCATGATAATGAAAAACAATTGATATTTAGAAAGATTATTTATAATCAAATTTATGTTATGGATAACAGTATATTAAAAATGATATAGTTATTAAAATTTGAGTAAGACATATTTAACTTTTTTTAAATAAAACAAATTAAATGTCCTAATCTCACCAATGTGGCTTATAAAGGATAAAATTTAGACTCAAGGATGATTTAGGTAAAAAAAACTCATCCAATGATATTATTACAAGTGTTAGGGTAAATTTATAATATTATTTTTTCCCTTAATTACTAGATTTACCCTTTTACTAAATTAATAAAAATTTCCTAAAGATACTATTCATAATACCCCAAAATAAAATAAAGATATTTAAATAACTTGGGCCTACTTATTAAAAATATGGAATCCATTTATACAAATTTAAATAACATAAGTTTCAGTAATTAAAATAAAATTAATCTCATTTTCAGAATGAAAAAACAAGTTTTAAAAGTTTAAACATTGTAATAGATTGAAATGTTTTTATATCTAAATTCATTGTAAAATTAATACCAATGACCTAAATTATATTGAATGATGAAAATATATTCTATTTTTACTTTAAAACCCTTAAATAATATAATTTAACCATATAAATTATTCCAATGAAAAATGTTGTTTTCATAAAAAAATTAGTATATTTTAACTATTCATCAAAAGTTGACAATTATCAGAAAAACAAAAAAATTAATCCAAAGTAAATTTTTATATCCCAATTAAAAAGAATAGGTTTATTTTTTAATATATAAAATATTAATGTGTTAAAATTATAATTTTAAAAGGGATCACCATTAAAAGGCGGTAAAATCAACTTTTTGAAAAAAATATTGGTTTTCATACATGAAATTGGATTTATTCATTACCTATGACTAAAATATATATTGGATGAATATATAGAATATTTTATTAAATATATAACATATATATTTAAGTTATTTAATTTTCTAATTGTAATTCACTTAATTTATTAATACAAAAATACTAATATTTCCGTTATAAATAATTGGTAGCCAAAGAATCCACCATACATTTTCATATCTTAGTTATATTTTTTCCCGCTAACTTAATAGCTAGGTTATAATGTTTAATTTATACCAAGGTCGTATCATGGTTCATTTAAACTCATAATTTCATGCAATGAAATCTATTGAATAATTAAAATTATTTAAAGAAAATATATCATAAAAACATCAGAGTATTACATTCTAACCCCCTTAAACTGAATTTCACCCTCAAAATTCATCACATGGATATAGAAAAGATGAGGATAACTCTGCCTCAACACATCGTAAAGTTCCCACATAGCTTCCTCAAATTGGTGGTTACTCCATAAAACTTTAACCAAGTGAGTGGACTTATTTTGCAGTACTTTTTCTCTATGATCCAGAATCTCTATTGGTTGTTCTTCATAAGAAAAATATTTCTCTAGTAGTATGACTTCTGAATTTAGTACATGTGAAGGATAATGTATATAATTTATTAGTAAAGATACATAGAACACGTCATAAACTTGAGAGAGGTTTTTTGGTATCACCAATCAATAATCTACCATCCCAACATGATCCGTAATTTCAAAAGAACCGATATACCTAGGGATCATCTTTACCTTATTTCCAAATGTCGTTAGTATATTCTAAGTAGATAATCATAGAAACACATTTTTAACCACTTCAAAATCTAGGTATTTTCTTCGTTTTATAGTATAATTTTTTTTTCAACTCTGATTTTTTCTTACACGTTGTTGAATAGATCTAACCATATATGTCATTTCATCAATAAGATCAGGTCTTAATAGATTTATTTCTACAACTTCATCCCAGAAAGTTTAAGTTATTCACTTATTTCCATATAGGTATTCTTAAGGATCTATCTGAATATTGGAGTGAAATCTATTGTTGTAAGAAGATTCCACGTAAGGTATGTGTTTATAAAAAAAACCTTTTAAATAGATGGATCAAGATCTCAACATGTATTCCAGAGTTTGAAATATCCTTTCAAACTAACCTTCTGTCTGGGGATGATATGCAGTGCTAAAACTTTAATCTGTATCCAGAGCCTCCTGCATAATTCTCTAGAACTTTGAGGTAAACCTTGGATCCCAATCAGATATAATGGAAAGTGTTACTCCATGAAATCTTACCACTTACTTTATATATATCTGGGAACGGTGATCAAGAGAGAAATACTCTCTAATAGAAATGAAGTGTGCCAACTTTAACTACAACCCATATATCATTATGACCTATAGATGTTTTGGGAAGACTAACGACAAAGTCCATAGTGATGTTTTTCTATTTCTATTCTGGTATGGGTAATGGTTCTCACATCACCTTATAATTCTATATTTTAGCCTTAACTTGATGAAAAACCAACCACCAAAAGACATATTCAACAAAATATCTTTTTATTCCATCCCTATATAAATAATATTTCAGATCCATATACATCTTTGTGCTTCTAGGATGAATAGAGAATCAATAACTATGAGCCTCATCCAATAAATCCTTCTTTAATTCTGGCATGGTTGGAATACAAACACGATTCCTAAACCCTATTATTCCATCACAATTAAGTTTAAATTATGGAACATTTCTCACTATATTTTGTATCTTCACATCTTCCTTCTGTACCTCTTTAATCTTTACTTTTATAGACAGTTGAACATTCATTTGAGAAAGATAAGACTTCTCCCCTTTAAAATTTCAAGATTCATCCTTTGTAAATCCATTAATATTGGATATCTTTTGATCCACATAATGGACAGGCTAGCAAGGTCTTTTTTACTCAAAGCATCTATCACCTTGTTTTTTTCCATAGTGGCAATGTATTGAGAAGTCATAATAATTAATCAACTCAAACCCTCTTATTTCGTGCTATTTAGCTCCTTTTGTGTGAAAATATACTTTAAACTTTTATGATCAGTATAAATATCACACATTTCACCATAAAGATAATTCCTCCAAATCATTAATTCAAAGATTACCACAGCTAACTCCAAATCATGATTTGGGTAATTTTGCTCATGGATTTTCTATTTCCATGTGACATAAGCTATCACCATATCATTTTTCATGAGACCAAATCCCAAACCTATCTTGGATGCATCACTATAGATAAAAAACCTTTCTTAACTACAAGGAAGTGTGATCATAGGTGCACTGGCTAACCTTATTTTTAGCCTTTTGAAATTCTCTTCACATTCGTCCATCAACACTAACTTTACTCCTTTTTTATTCAACTTGGTGAGTGGATTATATAGTCATGAAACATATTTCACAAAATGTTGATAATATTCATCCAAACCATGAATAATTCGGATCTCAGTTACTTTTTTTGGTCTTGGACAACTTTCAATAATTTTTTTTGCTGGATCCACATATATCCCCTCTCTTGAGTTTTTATGTCCAAAAAACATGAAACTTTATGAGTCCAAAATTCAAACTTGGTAAATTTTTCATAAAGCTTATCCTTTCATGTGGTCTTCAGTACAATTATCAAGTGATCTATATGCTCTTCCTTACTCTTCAAATGTAACAAAATATTGCCTATAAATACTACTACAAATTGATCTAGATGGTCTCTAAAGACTCTATTCATTAGATCCATGAAGATAATGGTGTCATTAGTTAGACTAAAAGGCATCACTATAAATTTATAGTGTCCATACTTTGTAAAGAATTCTATCTTTGGTATATCCTCCTTATTGACCCTTAATTGATGATATCCTAAATGAAGATCAATCTTCGAAAAGTATTGTTCTTTGCATAGTTGGTAAAATAATTCATCAATGCAGGGAAGATGATATTTGTTCTTGATAGTGATCTATATATGTTATTGTAATGAATACAGTCTCTCATTGATCCATATTTCTTATTAACAAATAGAACAGGTGCACCCCAAGGTGACGCACATGGGTATATGAATACCTTGTCAAGATTCTATTAGAATTATTTCTTTAATTCTTGAAACCCAGTCGGGGACATTGTATAAGGTGTCGTTGAAATAGGTGTAAAACCCGGTATGAGTTCTATTGAAAACTCAACTTCACGATTCGGTGAAAGACTTAGAAATTCCTCAAGAAAGATATAAAAAAACTCCCTTATAATAGGTGCATTCTTAATGGTGAGTTTCTCCCCAACCATTTGAGATATATAACCTTCATTTATTGTAATCAAGACCCATAATATGGAAGAAATTTCCACCAGAAGGTCATACTAATATTTATATCAATAAATGATCATAGATTGATCCAGAATATAAAATTAGACTTCCCTTCCTCGGAAATTAATATGAGATCCATATAGATAAAGTTAATCCAGGACATGAATCACATAAAATTACACTAAATGAAGGATAACAAGATTTACAAGAAGCACTTTCCCAAAAACTTTGACTAGAGAAGAATTATAAACTTTTGATGTGACTGTTGTGTCATTAGAAGTTGTTAGATCTAGCTCAATATCTAATTTTCATGGTAATATGGCGATACACTAAGAAAATTATTCAAAAAATAAATTATTGGGTTGAACTAGAAACAACTAAAACATTTTTTACTTTAGAGTTTATGGTAAGTGTACCTTTTACAACTTCATTATCATATTCCACATAACCTATTGTGATAACATGTGACTTTACTTTGTCTTTGTCCTTAATATTTTACTGACGTCAGTCATCATCATTAACCCTTATATTAGGGCATTAGTTGGAATAATTCCCCATTTTTTTCACTTGTAGTATTGAAGTGTAGGAGGTGCATTATGTGTATCCTTTTATCTATTGAAATTATTAAAAATATTTTCCCATAACTTCATCATTCAATTACCCAATGACTTTCTCTCCCTCACTTAAAACATTTTCTAGTCCCTTTAAGACAATTTCATTCATGTTTCTTTCCACACTTTTATCATAAGGTAAAAATCATATTCTTTTTAGTGTGGTCTTTATATTTTCCCTTAAATTCCATTTCTATCTTTTTATAATACCCATAGAATTGATGGGTTACTACAATATCTATCTCAACATCAAGAGAACATCAAATGATTTAATCATAGCTATTGAAGTCACTTATGGCTAATTACCTCCAGAAATTTCATTTTAAGCCACTAAAGAATTGAACAATTTTACTCTCAATTTGGATAACAATTTTAGATTCATACCTTGAAAATCTTGTAAAATTATATTCATAGGTACCAATAGATTAATCATCCTTCTACTTAAGCTCATGGAACTCCTTCTCCATATTTTTTTGAATAATACAAGTAAATTGATTATTGAAAAATATATTCTTGAAATAATCCCATTACATGGATTTAATTTCATCTATTTGCCTCATATTCTTGATAAGGTTAGACCATTGATCAGATTCACCTTCAAAATGATATACCTTTAAGTTGAGAAATAATTTGTAAAAGGATTGATGATGTTCCTTTATTTATGATTCCCATATCCATCCTCTTCAAATCTAAGAAGATCACATCCTTTTTAATTGTCATTGATGATAGAATTTCTGGATCCTTTCTACTCAGTGCATCCACCACTTTGTTTTGTTTCCTAGGTTTGTAGTGGATTGAGTATTCTTAATCCTTGATGAGTTAAAACCATCTTCACTAGATCAAATTAAGTTCTTTCTATGTGAATATATATTTGAGGCTCTTTTAATCAGTATATATCTCACACTTCTCCCCATATAGATAATGCCACCATATTTTCAATGCAAACATCATAGCTACCAAATCCAGATCATGCAAGGGATATTTTTTCTCATGAATTTTCAACTATCTTGAGGCATGGGATATTAATTTTTTATTTTTCATCAACACATGGCATAAATCCTTCTTCAAGGCATGGTTGAAAATTACAAAAAGTTCCTCACTTGTGGGTAGTATGAGCACAAGGGATGTGATAAGATTTCTTTTAAACTCTATGAATATTTTTTCACATTAATCATTGTAAGAAAACTTGATTCCATTCCATGTTAGCATGGTAAATGGGTTTTAAAATCATAAGAAATTTCTCACAAATTAGTGATATTATCTAGTTAACCCAAGGATTCTATGGATTTTTTTCACAGATGTTGGCCACATCCATCATTCAATTGCTTTTTTCTTTCAAGGATCCAAAAATATCCCATTACTTGTGATGATATTACCCAAGAATGAGACTTCCTTCAATCATAAATCACACCTGCAATACTTTTCATAGATCTTATCCTTTAGAAAGGTCTTTAGAAAATTTCTCAAATGTTCATCATGCTCCTCCTTAGTTTTTGTGTATATTAGAATATAATCTATAAAGGCTACCCAAAACCTGTAGTCTTAATATATAAAGACTCTATTTATTAAATCCATGAAGATTGCTGGAGAATTAGTGAGTCTAGTTGGAATTACGATGAACTCATAGTGCCCATACCTCGTACAAAAAGATGTCTTGGGGATATACTCCTTCTTCACCCAAACTTGGTAATATCCCAATCACATATCCACATTGGAGAAGTATTTTGATCCATGTATCTTATAAAAAATTCATCAATTAATGGAAGAGGATACTTATTCTTTATCATGATCTTGTTGATCTCACTAGAATCAATGCAAAGGTGCATTGGCCCATCCTTCTTCTTAATGAAGAGGACTGGTTCATCTCATGGTAAAGAACTTGGGTGTATGAATCCTTTATCCATATTATATTGAAATTTTTCCTAAGCTCCTCAAGTTCCCCAATAGCCATACCATACAGAGTCTTGGATATTGGAAATTCCCTAGGTATATGATTGATTGAAAATTCAACCTTTCAGCTAGGAGGAAAACCTGGTAATTCTTTGAGAAACACATCAATGTATTCCCTCACAACAGTCATGTCATTGAGGATGATCCTTTTCTTAGAATCAATCATTTGAGCTAGATAAAATTTCTTATAAGGAAAAAATATCCATTCTTGTGGTGATGCTGCTAAAGAAGATTCATCCCCCTCCTTACAATTGTATAGAATTGATGGCCAATTGTCCTTATGAAGAATGGTTTTCTTCTCATGACAATTTATGTTGGATCTACATAGGGAAATATATTACATGCCTAGAATTGCATAAAATTTCACCAAAGGGAGTATGAAAAGGTTCACTAGGAAGTTCATCCCAAAAATTTTGATAGGGGAGGAGTTTTATAATTGGGATGCAATAATTGCCTCAATGTCTATTTTCATCGACATATCTACTTCCATGATTTGTGGTGGTGTTTGGATAGTTCTACTAAAATTTCATGATATAAAGGAATGTATTAAACCAGAATCAAAAAGTAAATTCTATATTAATGAATGAATAACTAGTGTACCTATAACCACCTTGTTTTTGGGATTCACTTCAATGGTAGTGATGGAAAAATATCACCCTTGTTACCTTAGAGGTTGTTGTTTTCCTCTAAAAACCCTTTTATTAGTGCATCAATTCAAAAATATCTCTAGTTCCTTGAATTTTTAGCAATTAATAATAGGATTAGGGTTAACTAGAGTGTTCCTTCCCTTTATCTCAATATTGGGTTTTTCCTGTCAGTAATGTTTAACTAGGTTCTCATACTTTCGACTCCTAAAGATTTTTCTCGTTCCCTTTACGAAAAATTTGGGGGTGCTTCTTCCGAGAGCCTTGAAAAGTTGGATTTTGAAATTTCTTGGCATCGTTAGATATCTCTACCATACTTCTAGAATTAATATCCAATTTCTGATTTATATCCCCCTTATACCCTTGTGATGTTCTGATAACTATTTCTTCTTTAAGGGCACATCAGACAATCTCTTAATTGCTATAAAAGTCATGTATTTCTCAAGATTTTTGTATACAAGTTTTTAGCCAACCAAAGAAGTGTAAAACCTTGCATTCAGGGGTGATGAAAAAACTAGAGGCATATCATGAAATTATTTTTCAGTTTTCCTCATACACCCTAATAGTTTTATCATCTTTTTTCTTAAGTTTAATTTAATAACTTTCCATTTTGAGACAGATTGTGTGTGAAAAATATTTATCAAAAAACATTTTCTAGAATTACGTCTAATCCATTTCTTTGACCAATTAATCATGCTTCATATTCTTGATCAATTTCCACTACAGATCAACTTCTACCTCTATAAAATAGATTTCTAGAATAACCTTCTTATTTTTGGAATATTAAGGGATGTATAATATCCTTTCAATGGGGCTGATCCATTGTTTCATGATTAAGGGATCCGGTGATCCATTTAAACTAGGAGGAATTTGTCACATGAATCTATTGATTGTAGGTTATTATCTCTTAGGGGGGTTTGGGAACACCTCTTGATCCAAGGTTCTATTCATAACTTGAGTTATTTGAGATATTATCAGGATAAAGTTTTCAATTCTATCTCCCATCGGGTTGGACATCTTGTTAGGGCAGTCATTACTCTGCACTACACATAGGTTTTTAACAGTATTCCTCCATTTTTTAGCAATTGGATAGAATAAAAAGGAAAATTAGTTATGAATACCTAAAACAATGTAAACACATGAAGGGGAATCCAATGACATTAAAGGGACAAGTTATAATTTTTCATTTATCTCCTTAACTCATAAGTTTCTTAGCTTCAATTTATGCTATCCAAGATTTATTTCCTAACATATATACTTATGGTCATTTTTTTCCCTTAATAATGGTTCTTATTGAGCTTATGTATTTACCAAATCATATCATGTGGGAGTTTCAAACTAGGTGCACTAGAAGGCCTATTGTCTTGTACTAGATTATCCTATGTTGGGCCTAAAACATCTTGTTAGAGTTGTTACTCCTAGGTACATCTATGCCATAACCAAATCCACTTATAGTATCCAGACAATGATATATTTTATTAAAAGACTAATTACTATATACTAACAAAACATTAGAGATGTTTCTATATATTTAGTCTTATCACTAAGGCTTTAACTAGAGTTTTCACACCCTAATACCAAAAATAACTAACCCTATCCTCTTATATCAACTATAATAGCCTTACTCTTTATTACACATTAAATACTTGATTTATTACATAAAAGTACACATTATACCACACAAAAAGATTGATAAGTCTATTTTATTTGGGAATTAGGTACAAAAAATAACATCTATGACATGGGATACATCAAAATTATTAAAAACTTCCTTGTGATGATAATAATATTCCAATGAACTTAAAAATACATGGGATATCCTAGGGGAAAATATAAGAAAGGGGTGAGTTATAAAGCCTTGTAAGGGAAATAAAAAAGGAATAAAATAAAGAAGGTAATACATGTTAGAAAATAGGTATATCAATGTAAAATAAAATTAATATGAATAATAAGTCACGATAAAACATGATAATTATAACTTCGGAAATTTGGAAACAACATACAACATGACATAAGCACTATTCAAGGGTCATTTCATATGGAGGAGAATGAGTCATCGATCATTGAAAATAGAATATAATGAGTCAAGGATATCTTCTAAGACCATTTAACATGATTTATCATGATACTAAACATTATCTAATGCATTGGAGCACTATATGGGTGCACCCATCATAATCATTTCATTCCCATGCTTAAGTGTGCCACATAGATCATACAGTGTGGAGTCATTCATCATATTAATTTATTCCATGATCAAGTAATGTGTATTAAATAAATTAAGTCCCTAATAAATAAGAACATGTGCATAAAAGGGAATACCATTGATAGATTAATGGGTATGATATCCACTACACAATTTTTTGGAATGGAAAATCACAGTGAAATTTCGGCAGCATAATGATGTTACATAAAAATTTATAAAAATGGTTGATTAGAGAAAAAGGGGTATATAATTATTTATAAATAAAATGGGAAGTAATATGGACATGGAAAATAATATCCTAACATTATAAATTTGGAAATATAAGGCATAAGTTAGTGAGGAAATATGACTACAGAAAAGAATTCTTATGAAATTTAGACATTGTAACGAGTGTACCTAAAGGATCATGAGAGGATTAATGAGAGTGAAAGGAAAATATAATCATTTATAAATAAAATTTATATTAATTGGAATATCTAATATCATATATGATTATAATAAAATTAAAATTAAAAGACATAATATAAAAGGAGTTCTTGATAAAAGAGGGGAGCGGAGGATGGGGCCACCTTACGAAATTTCAATATTGTAACGACTTATATATAGGTAAAAATGAGATAGTATAAGTAATATCTCATTAAAATAAGATAAATTTGACAATAAGGTAATAAAAGTAAATTAATTACAATATAACCAATTTAAATTATAAATACTAATTTCAAGGAAGATTCTTGAATTGAAAGAAGGAGACGATGGCGAGGATCAATTACTTGAGTGTGTGCCTCTAATGGCTTGGGAGGTGATTATTAAAAGATTGGGGTCACCTTGGGAGGACTTTAGGGAGTATATAAAAGAGTATTTATATGATACAAGGATTTTTAGTGAAGATAAATTAGATATTGGATGGGTTTATATAGGAAAGGAAGGGGGTTTCTTTATTATTTTGGTTTTGGACACTATATAATAAAATATCCAAAACCAAAAACCACCCCATGGGTTTTACAAATGGTTTCTCTAAAACGGATGTTTCTTTCATTATTTTATAAGTCCAAGGCGTTATGATAATAAAATAATGCCCTTCCTTATATGGAGGCGAGTCACACTCTCAAAGAAAGGATTTTAAAATAATATAATATGTTATAAGTCATGGAGGATTAATTTAGGTTTTATAAAGTAAATAAAATAAACCTAAAATAACATAATTTTAAATAGATAACATATATTTGTTCTTTTATCCCATTTATATAAATTATTACATCACATTTAGGTCATTATGATGTCATAAAACGCAAAGTATATTTATACGGTATTTAATTTTTACCTGAAAGTTTAACTATCATAGAATATTATGAAAAATTAAATGTTAGATAATTTTGAAGTCCTAATTTCAAAAATATTATTACCTTTATCTAAATAATTTTCAAAACATTTGAATTTTTACTTTTAAAATAAAAACTGATATTTATTGAAAATGACAGGTTTTTGACAACGATATTTTTTCGAACCCCATAAAAAATTACATTTGACATCATAAAAATTATATGATTATTTATATTTAATAAAATTTATTTAATAATAATATTTTATTGAAATATCATTTAATTAAAAAAATACATTAATTCATAAATTCATAAATTTAATTTGAATATTAACCAAAAATATAATTTGTGATTTAAAAATAATTTACAAACTAATAATGATCAGATAAAAATATGTTCATTATTTTATAAGAAATAAAGTACATATTCCAATTTATAGGGTCTTCATAGATATCGCTTTAATACACCAATATATTTCCTAAGAGTATGATGTGCGATGGTGGGGATTTCATGGGGCCGTTCAGCAAGTATGGTTTGGGCCATGATCTTGATGAGCTTGAACTAATCCCTTAAACGATTTCAATTATATTTAAGTTATTAGATCACAGATTGGGATTGGTCTAGGGAAAATCTCAAAAATTATTTCTCCCTCATAAGCTATGATAAATGGGCTTCCTAGGGTACGATCATATTAGTTTAGGCTATCACTTCCTTTTTCTGTGACAAATGGATTTGTTAAAACCCTATATTTATACTAGTCATACGATCACTGTTCAATGGATATATTATCAATGGCGATGATACTTTATGATCCTTTAAATAAAATTAGATATAAAAAAACAAAATAAGTGCATGTGTTTTCTATAACCATGTTATATAATAATACAGTTAATTGAATGAAAATGGGAATTTTTTTTATAACTATTTGGGTCATTACATACTCCATACAGATAACATACCATATGATGAGAAGTTATTGATTGTCCATATTAATGAATTTTTCAGTTTTAAATTATAATATGAAACTATATCATATGTAGTTATACCAATATTCCATAATTTAATTAACTCAATAATTAGTTTATTCAAATAAACATTTATATTCTTCTTTGGTTATCCTAAAATTTATAACATGAAATATATATAAATACATGTTTCCTTTATTATTATCCAAAGTGTTATGTTTTGTAGAGTTATGAAAATATCCAATAATAATATTTACTTCCTTATGAACCAAATGAAAAAAACCAATATTAGAAATACCCAACCATATATTTTGAGGTTCTGAAGCAAATAAAGGACAATAATGATAAAATTATTTCCTTGAATCACTATCACATAGAAAATTTAAGTTTATATTGAGAGAAATATTTTATTTATTCCATGTCATCAATGTGTATGTGTTGTGAGACATAAATATATTCTTCAAACAGGGTGTAATTTGAAAATATGTCAACTATTTCATTGGAAATATGGACTTTACTTATTATACCTTTTTTTACCTCGATTCTCCACATGTTGGACAATTAACTAATAATTCAAAATATCTATAATATTTGATTAATTCATATTAAAACACATGGATCTTATGATAACCAAGACCCAAATTTTGGACCAACTTCATTTATTTATATAAAATTACCGATAATGTATTTTTATTAGGATAAAATGATTTAACAAAAGAAAATATTTGATCAGAACAAACATTTGACATTCCAAAATCAGATTTAATAGACATAAATTTTGTATCATCTTTAATTTTGAAAATATTACATCCTAAATATAATAAATCCTTTATATATTTCAAAAAACTTTAAAAGTGAGAATTTTTTGATTTAGGATTTGGAATATGATTTTGAGTTTTTGTTTCCTAAATAGATGGGTCAGAAACCACATGTACTAAATTCTGAAATGATGGATCAAAAACATTTTTTTATTTCATACAAAGTTTTGTTCCCCATTTTTATACCAAAAAATATAATATTTCTAGGAAATAAAACATTAATATGAATTCCAACATTATTAAAGGTTTCAAATCTCATGAGATCACATTTTTTATATAGACATTTTATTGTTCCTTTAGAAAAAAATTCCAAATTTGAAGATGTAAAAGATATAATTTTTTTTAACCCAAAAAATTTAAAAATGATTTATACTATATCCTTTAGGTTTTATGTGTTGATTTATTTAATGATGACCATATAATAGAAATTGGTTTCTAATTCATGATTCCATAGTTTAAAAAAAGAACATAAATATGAATAATTATTACTCATTGTAACTAATTATTAAAAGTTATTACTAAATTTTACTTATGTTTAATTATTACTAATTTTCCAAAATTCTTACCAATTAATTCTAATTATTACTAATAATTTTAAATTATTACTAATTATTAAAAATGATTATTCTATAATACTAATTTATTAATAATCATGACTAAATTTTCAATAAGTATAACTAATTTTTAATAATTTTTTATATTTTTTACAAATTATAAAAATTATCACAATTATTACTAATATTTACATATTATTAATACTATTTACTAATTATTACTAATATTGAATAATTATTTATTAATTATTACAATTTATTTTATAATCACAAATATGTTTTTTAATTATCACAAAATATTTACTAATTATTGTGAATTTTTCATAATTATTAGAAATTTTTATACTTTTTTTTGTAATTTATTAAAACTTATTATAATTTAATAATACCTAAAAAATTACTCATATTTAATAATAGTTTCTAACATTTACTAATTATTACTAATATAGACTAATTATTTATTAATTATCATAAATTATTTAATAATTGTCAATATATTTATATTGCTTCAATGTTGACTTTAAAAGGGGAGAATCTCTAGAAGTTTAATGATCTCATTCATAAGATTTTAGAGATTTTGGAATTTAATTATTGGTGGATGAAAACTATGGGGAGATGATACAATCATATTATCTTCCCCTTTGGTGTTTGAAAAAGAAGCATATGGAGATTTGGTTTGGTCTCTATAAAATGTGTATTCCTGAGAATATAAGAATGCGATTAGAATTTTGGTCCTCAAAATGTCAGAAATACCCACATGCAGGTTTGGATATGAATTTTAAGCAAAATTGGATATATTGGCTCCCACATGTGCTCTTTAGTCAGCAACTCTCTGAGGATGGATAAAAAATAACTAATCAGAGATTTGGAATTATGCCAGAATCTTGGTGAAGGTTGACATGTCTATCACCATGGTTAAATAAGTGGTACTAAAAACCAAATATGATAGAATAAACCATTATATTTCATATGAGAGGAATCCCAATTTCTTCTTGATTTTTAATTTCTCTGGACACATATCCTTTGAATGAAACTTTGAAAAAGAGTGTATCTTATGTAAAATAGAGGGTATGATGTCACAACCTCCCTATAGAGGAAAAGGAAGGAAAATATATATTTTTTAGATTCCCTGTAAATAAAGAGCCCAAGACTTCTAACTATAGAGATGGAAATAAGGGACCCACAATAATGGATATACCTGAGGGGCATACCACTGTGGATGATCCATGTGGATCAAAAGACTTTACATTGTCCTCCAAATCTTCTAAAATTATGGTGAAGGAGTTAGATAATTAATCAGCTTCTCTAATTAGAATTTTTGAAGTGGGGGATGTTGCAAAAGACCTTGAATCTCAGTAAGAAAACACCCCTTATGTAAGGATTGGTGTCCTAAGAACCAACTTTTTTGTACTTTTATTACATGAATGTTCACTTATTATATATTGTTCATTGTTTTTCACGACTATAATATAATAATGTCCTGGAATATTTGTTGCATTGATAAGGTCATGGAAGATCCCCGCTATGATTAGAACCTTGAAATGCTATAAGAATATTCTTAAATAAAGTTCTACGGTTGGATGACATACTATGGTAGGACACATAGTATACAGACCGTCATGTGCGAGTACTCATAAGAAGACAAGACTCTCTCTCATGGAGTTTGCACTTGGTAATCTCCAAGATGTGAGATCATGAGAACAGACCCACCAATAGAAATTCCTCATGTCTTGGTGTCATCAGACATTGCTATCTACGAGCATGTGTAATGGTCCTTAGACTGGAAGATTATCATTAACTCATGTAATGACTCGCGCACTTAGATTTACTAACGAAAACCATCACGCAAACAGTTGGAGGGAAGTAGGGTATGTTGGGTGCATCATGAGTGACATGTTGTTAATGGATAAGTCGAGGAAGGATTTGTCCCTTCCATTTATGGAAGTTGATATCTCGGCCCTTTGATTTAAATAGAACTGTCGCATTAAATTTCAAGGACATGGTGTAAACGAAGAGTTTATTTGCGGTAGTCAAAGAATGACAGATCAAGAATACAGGTTTATGAGACTGCCATGAAACCTGCTTGATGAGATATTGAGACAAAGGGATTAAATTACATAGTAAGCATTCGTATGAGGTGATACGTCAATGCATCGTCAACTTCTTTCTATTTGGTTCCTTGACCCATTGCTAGACAGTAATCTTGGACTTTAGGAAAGCCCACCTAATGCCAACGAGAAAGAGGCCTAGAGGGTCACACATTAAGTGTATTCAAGTATCTCAAGTAGAATAAATATTATTCCCTTACATGGTTTAATAATTATTCAATAAAGCATAAATCGTTTTAATGTTGGAGGAAGAATAAAATAAAACAAGTACATGTTGTGTATCAATGATTACACGCAGTGTAGTTTTATTTAGAAAAAAAGTACACGTCATGTATTATTAAATGTACACGCCATGTAGATATCATTAGGAAAGGAAATGAATAAATGAAAACAAGATATACACATCGTGTACATTGAATGTACACGCCGTGTATTTTTCAATGAAAAACAAGTACACGCCGTGTATTTATTAATACACACCGTGTAGTTTTTCCAGTCAGGATTTTGAGGAAAATATCGTTTTATTAAATGATATTTATTATAATTAGTGTGGGCGCATGTCAAGGGATTAATTATTCGACATGGGGGTTTTAAATAAGAGTCAATGAAATAAATAAAACGCATAACGCGTTTATTTATTGTCATAAATCTACAACCTCAAACCTAATTATAAATATCCTCACAACCCCAACTATTTTCCTTACACACAAGAGAATCATTGTTCACAACAACTCTGGATAATTCTTTCAAGGCTGAAAGAACCTCTTCCTCCAAGAACGCTCTCAAGACCGATAGAGATCCTCTTCCATCGGATCAAGACGATCTAAGGCGGACGACGCAAGCAAAGGTTTCTCCACGCTAGCACCTAGAGACTCCTTTGGAGACGTCCCGAGATACTAGGTACACGTGTGGATCACCGCTAGAGGAAGTCTACACTTGGCTTCCGTGAAACAACAATGAATCACATCGTAATGTGATCAAGAACATCAACGAAGAAAGAAAACCCAAAAGGTATTTCTTTTCAATTTATTAATTTAATTATAATCAACCTATAACGATCCTACTTTGTGGTTCTGGGACTTTCCTTTTCTCATCTATTTCTGTGATTCGATCCGCGGAGATTGGCATTTATCATCGTATTGATCCCATATTGATCATTGTTAATGACCAAAAGCCAAGTGGGCACATCCACCCACACACTTCCACTACCCCTAGAACCTCACCTTATATGTTGGATCTATTACTAGAGGACATCATACTAGAGCACACCAATAAGGTGGAACCAAACCCGAACTAGGGGGATACTTCCAAAAATTATATGGACTCAGACAAGTGACCTCAATGCTCTAATGACTGGGTTACTGGATCTTTGGAAATCAAGATGACCCATGATGGGACTTCACATGAGTATATTCTTGATGACCCAACTTCATATAGATAAGATTATATAATGGATGTATAGTAGGAAAGATTGGAAAATCATGTTGATCCATCCAAACCTATTATGGACTCATATGAGGGCCCTAAATGCATGACTGATTGAACTGCAATATCCTTGGCTCTTGAGGTGACCCATGATGGGAATGCCTAGAGTTTCATATATGAAGTCTCCCTTCAATTATGTTGATTTCTATGAGGTAAAACCAATTTACTAATTGAGAAATGCATTTTGATATAGAAATCTTCTTTTATACTGGTATCTTTCTCTAAAGATTCCATAATAAGTAATACTGAGGACAATCCCACTGATCTAGTATAATCCAATAACAAATTTACCCCTATTAATGGTGTTTTTTTGGCTTATGATATTGAGTATTTTCACTACCTGAAAAAATCATAATGATTCCATTTAAACTGAGGGTGGTAGTAAACTGGTGTGAAATACAACCCCCAATGGAAGGAAGATAAAAGGAAATAAAAAAATTCCAAATTATCATATAGACATTCCACAATAGGGAGGGCCTCAATCAAGTGGTAGTGACCTTAAATAATGAGGATTATCTACTGGAAAAATCAAGGTCTTGGGAACTCCCCCATATTCATAGCCCTTAGACACATCTTTGTGACCTACACTCCCCCATATTATAATTTCTAAACCAAATATGATGTTTGATAAGTGGATGTAATTCAATTGGGAATCCCTCAGATATGGATTTATCTCCAAGAACTCCCAAAACTATCAAATAGACCATACATGGTTCCCCAATCATGAAAATATTCAGCTCCTCTGATGCAGTAAAGGATCCTAGAGTATCTTAGTGTCCTTATTAGAAGGATAAAATCTTAGTACCTATTTGAAATAAGCCTCTACCTCTTAAATTAACTGATGATATTTATGGAAGAATATGGTAATGATTTCTATTGAAATTATTCAATAATAGAGTATTCTTGGGGATTTCAACACTATCTTAATACTTGAGGAGAAAACTGGATCAAATTTCAAAAGGTTAGCCTCAAATGAGTTTTTCTTTGAATTAACCAATGTAACCTTGTTGAGTTCTCTATTAATCGATTCCAATTCACATTCAGTAGACACACCATGGATTGAAGGCATGATAGTAATTTTGATATGTTCTTGGTCCAAGTTGATGATGTGGGTGCTACCATAGGGGTCTTCATATTCACCCATCCCAAGTACCACTCAGACCAAAGTTCCATAATTATTGATGTTTTCATAGATCTAGTAAGGAAAACTCCTATTTTTTAAAATTTAATAATAGAAGGATGGACAATATGGGAAATTGTTCTAATGTCCTAGAAAATGGGATCTCCTAGTACCCCCTTAAGTAGATAGCTTATAAGATGAAAATTATTAAATGAATCTTGAGGGAGTGCAGTAAAAAATATTTTTATGGATTAGATGATTATATAAAATCTATAGAAAACCATCTTATAGCCTTCGAAATTACAAACCAGAACCATAATATTACTTCTAGGGATAAATTTCATTCCCTCTCCAAGATGGATGAGCGAATTTATATTAAATAGATGCTAACCAGAAATAAACTAAATGTAAGACGGTTAAAATATATTGAAAATAATACCAAACACTTTCACCATATGCAAAAAGAAAAAAGATCCAGGGGTGGAGTAAATGGACTCTGTATTAATTTATTCCTCTTCACCTATGAAATTGAAATCTACAATATAGTGATTGATTACTTTCAAAGGATTTATTTTGATGATGGGTTTGATGTAACCCACATGATGATTGATAACATATCATCATGCAATGAGGATCACTTAAATTGAGATGTCATCTTGGATCTATCTAAAGAGAATGTTAAGATATCACTATTCTGTATTAATGTTGTTAGTTTTGCTGGTCCTGATGGGTTCACAAAAAAATTATTCATGTTCTACAGGGACATCATCCATATTGTGGTTACAAATTCTATGTGAGAACTCTTCGGTCATTTGTATATTCCTTCTGGTCTCAACTAAAAATTCATTTAACTTATAACAAAGAAGGATAATTCCACTAATGTAAAATACTTTAGTCTGATTGAAATTGAGAACATCGTAGATAAAATCATTGTGTCTAGTATGGGGAACTAGGTTAGAGACATCATCCACCAAACTAGTATAGTTTTTTTTTCGTGGCAGGAGCATCCAAAACTCTCTTTTTCACTACTTCAAAATGTTTCAACATAATGAAGTGGAAAACAAAGGATGGGAACTTATCCCTTAAAATTGAAACATCTAAAGCTTTTTACACACTAAAATGGAGTTTATTTATGTCAATTTTGTTTTAAAATACAGCTTCTCTACTTATTTTATTAGACTGATCGCCACCATTATTACCACTTCTTGGCTTTCCATTTTCATTTATCGATAACCCTAAGGATTCTTAAAATGATATTTGGGTTTTCAAAAATGATATTATCTCTAAAGACTTATTTTTTTTCCAGGGTTGAAGACTACATGAGTTGATGAATTAATGATATTATCAATATTGGGCCTTACTAATTAATTTTGGATGAAAGATGTATGTTCACACCCTCTCACCTTATTTATACTGATGAAACTCGAATATTTAGGTAGGCCCCCAAAAAACCCAGTCTTCTATCAAATATATATTTGAACACTATGAGGAAGTAGATGGTAAAACTATTATCTAGAAAAAATCCTTTATCATATTTGGAAATTGTTTCTCTCACTGATAAAAATTGGATTTCTAGAAGCCTCTAATTGAATAGGGGGGACCTCGATTTACTTACCTTAGAATCCGTATTTTTTCGGGTAAAGTCAAATTATATTAACTTGAGAAAATTTTCTATAAAATTTGCAACATGTAGAAAAGGGAGAAAGGAATGTCTATTTTCCAAGTTGGGAGAGTGTTCTGGGATAACTCAGTAATCACATCTAAATTTGTATATAAATTACCTCATTACATATGGCCTGTAAGTCTCATAAAAAGTATTCAAATCATGATCAAAGCATTTATTTAGATTAGATCAATCTATGAAATAAAACACATCATTATGGAATGGAAACAATTAATCAAACACATGGATATAGGGGCCTTGGGATCTAAGATCTCATGATTTTTTCTGAAGGTATTGTCACCAAATTCATTTGGGTCCTTTTCCCACCTAATTATCTCTCTCTTGATTCTCTTTCCAACAGGTTCACCAAAAAAAATTAATAAATTTTTATACATATTAAATTAACTCACTAGTCCAGTTTGGAATTAGAAAATATTTCATTGATCTTATGAGAAACTCTAATTTGATGATTTTCATGCAATCCAACCTAAATTTCTGGACTAACCCTTAGAATAAAAATCCATTGGTTCATAGCATAAATACCCCTTTGAATAGGAAGCAACTCTCCATTTCTAATTTTTTTTATCTATTAAACAATCCATAATGTGATTTTCCCTGCTCACATATCCCTTGAGCTATATAGGAATGCCTTTATGGATAGAGACACTCTCATATAGATCCTAAAAACAAATGGTCAATTTAATATCGTACACATATATAAATTAAACTATAAGGGAAACTCTATAAACCCTCTATGGTTACTCAAAATCCAAGACCCATTCATTCATATAATAAGAATACTACAACTTTGGAAAATTTAGAGAGGTAGACTACCAACCCATGATCAGTTTCAATGGGATATGATCTAGAAGGATTCATCCTATAACCTATGCATGGTTCTGTGGAGATTACCAATCACATTTTTTGAACTGTATATTTATGTCTATTATTTGAGACAACATGCATGGATTGCTTAGCAATAACATTTACATGGTAAATAAAGTGGAGGACCCAGTGATCTCCATCACTGTGGTTCTACGCAGTGAGAAGAAGCACAAAAAACTTATCAAGACTACTATATCTACTATATATTACTCCTAGATAGTTTGGAATGTGCTCATATTTGATAATTAGGCCACCTCTCTCCATACAGGGATCATGGCCATTCATCGGTTTTTTTCTTCCTCTCATGTGAAATCCGTTTCCACTCCCTACTATTCTTCTAGTGTGAACATATTTAGGATTATTGGTGTTCATGGAAGGGAAATAAGACCACTTCTACTGATATAAATTCTCTATATTCCCTATCTAGTCTTTGGATCAAGGTAAACTCTGATGGTTTGACTTCTTTCATGCTAGGTTACTCGGGGTGTGGCAGCGTCTTCCTAACCCATCGTGGCTTGTTCAAGGGCTATTTATTTGATTATATTAACAATGAAATTTCATATGAATATAATATTTTTGACATAATACAAGCTATCAAGATTTCTGTGCTAAATGAATGGAACTATCTATGGATTGAATCATGTTCAAAGGTTTCTTTTGAAGCTCTAAGGTCCATAACAAAAAATGTTCAATAGAAAGTGCTTCCTCATAAGATTAAATTCATTCAAAATACTAACAACCACAACATTATGGTGTCATAAGCATATAGGGAGGCCAACTAAGATGTAGATTCTATGTTAAAGTGGGAAATCATAAATAATAGATCAATGTGGTCATTCCAAATACTTGACTATTGTTAATCGTTTTTTGATGTGAACATGTAGGACCTGAACTACTTTAAACTTTGTACATCCCATTTTTTGTGTCTTTTGTTTTTTATTAATAAATTCTAAGGCTAATTTATTCTAGGTATTAACCCTTTTAAGGATTATAAATTATTATAATTTTTTAATATTTAATAATTATTAATAAAAGTTACTAATTATTTATTTATTATAAAAATAATTTTGTAATTAGTCATAATTTTAACTAATTGTTCTAAATTTTTAATAATTATTGGTATTTTATATATTTTTTACAATTTATTACAATTTTTTATAATTATTATAAATATTTATTAGGAAATACTTATTATTTATTAATTATAACTAAAATTTTAATAACTATTATTAAGGCATTATAACTAATCTCCAACATTGGAAGAGAACAAATGGAATAATAATGATAATAAAATATTAATGGTGAAAGATATGTAACAATAAAATAATTAATACAATCAAGAAGCTTGAACATGTAGAATAAATTCATGTTTTATATATCATGCTCTCTAATAATTCAAACATAAAAGGAACCATATAAGTAAAAATATCAATCAATCATTACAATATATGATATAAGGAATCTAATGTCAAAGGCACCATAGGTTTCTCATATCATCACAACACTTTATCTCACCTCCCCAGACACTTAGATAATTCATCACTTTTGAATTATATAATCATAAATATATAATCATTGAAACCAAAAAATACACTGATGAACAAATATGCAACAATAATATGTGGATCAAACATGTCATGTAGATTATTCTAACAAATCACTTAAGAAAAATTTCCATACAAGCATTTAATTTTAATTCCATATTGAAAAAATTGTAAACCACCATTTAAAACAATTTTAAACGCATATTTTGATTGAAAACATCTTTTAAAATCAATTAGGAAAATACATTAAATGAAAAACTATATTCCTAAATATAGAGGTTTAACATTACGAAACCTACCTCAAATCAAGTTAAATCAACCCATGGTGAGTCAAAACATGTTTTCTTTAATGTAATCCCCTCAAATAGGGAATAATAAAGCTTTAGGAGCCATAAAAACTGAGAAAACCACAAAAATATATTTAATATTTTGGAAAAAGTTTTGTCCTAACCAATTATAGTGATAGGGAATGTATAATTACATAAATATAGAATGAGGAGGGGATATAAGTTAGGAGTTATAATATTTGAACCTCTATCACTAGAAAATGGGGAGAAATCAAGAAGTATGGATAAGGTCGATATATGAATACATGATACCGAGGTATATGAGATATGGGTAAAAAAAGTGTGGGGGGTGGGGGAGAAAAGGGAGTAACATGATTTTTTGAGTTTTTAAGATGAATTAATCATGATGTATATTCTTATGCTAAAAGATTTGTGATAAATTTTATTTTGATAGACCATTCTATCTATTGATAACACATTCTGCTAACATAGATACTATTGTCTCACTATGAATGATAACAAAAAACATCATATCTTTCACTATTACCCATCTCGTTAAATGTTTTATGTGATGGATGATATTATCCATCATGAAAGAGTAAATATTTTATTCATTTGGAATGGATGGAAGTCCATTGAAAATAATCCATTGTAAATGTTCAACTTATTAGTAGTGGTGTGATATTTGAGGTGTTTTGTGACATGTCACATCTTAGTTTTGGGTGAATCATGATGAAATAGAGGGAGATGATCTCTTATGAGTCTAGGAAGTTATTCCCCTATTAGAATAACTAATCCACCTATTATGTGGAGTTATCATCTATCATATTTGTGTTGAATTTATGGTGACATTACCCAATTGGTGAGTGGTTTTTAGTTTTCATGAACTATTAGATCCTGGAATATGTCTTACTTCAGTGGAATATGAATATGTGATAGTTGAGGTGGATGAAGTTTCTTTGAGATTAGGTTTTTGAGATCTCCTACACCCAGAGAAAGGGAAATGTTTTTACCGATGCACTGAGTTGGATTTCTTGCGGTGATGTTGTTTGATATTCCATTAATATTTGGAGAGGGATGAAGGAGATTTCAAGAATGCATGTTGATGTCCAGGAATTTGGTGGAAGAGGTTTTATTTTTTAGATGATGGTTAAATCACCATTGATAAAGCCTGTAGATGAGTCCTAATGGGGAGAATTGGAGGAAGAGGTGATAGCAGACCATGTTGTCCATATTAATGCCCAAGAGTGATGATTATAGATTAGTTAGAACAAGATATTGTTTTGGGAGAGGATTTTTGTTATATTGGTGATTCATGTGGGAGTTCTCTATGTGTTTCATATCACACCATTAGAGGTATATCATAGTATGTCTAATAAGAATCTTGGCTTGAGGAGGAAACTTTGGCGGACTAAGATGGAGAGTTCAGTGGCGAAGTTAATGGAATAGTGTCTGGTGTGTTAGTATGTGAAATCCAAACACCATGTTCTTGAAGGGTTGTTGTATCCTTTGTATGTCCTTGAGTGAAAATTTGAAGGAATTTGTTAACCTAGTAATATGGAGAATGTGATGCGGTTTGGGTGATAGTTGAAAAAATAATGGATTTAAATCATTTTCTAGCGATTCATGAATTGAGTATCATTTCTTTTTAAGGAAATACATGGATGATGTGGATTTTCTTCATAGGGTATTAAGCACCATCATCTCTAATCAAGATCCTTATTTAATGTTATAGTCCTAGATAGTATTACGTCAATCCTTTGGCTCCTAATTTCACCTTAACATAACTTTTCATCCTCAAATAGATGGGAATACAGATTAGACCATCCATACAATAGTAGATATGTTATGATATTGTATCTTGGATTTTGGTGGATCATGGATAAGACACATACCTCTGGTTGAGTTTTCTAATATCAAAAAATGTCACTCATCAACCAAAATAAACTTTCTGAGGCATTGTATGGGTGACCATGTCATTGACCATTATACTATGCAGAGGTTTGGGAGTTTTTGGTTTTTGGTCTTGAGGTCATGTAAAGAATGAATGAGAATATCCAAATGGTTTGAGAAAAAATGGAGGCAGAACAAGACCATCATAAACCCTATATTTATTGTGGGTAGTGGACCTATATAGTTTATAGTTATGGATCATGTCTTCTTGATGGTATCCCCTCATCAGGGGTAGTGGAGGTTTGGAAGGAGTAAGAATTTGTCCAATTTTTATGCTATTTAAATTGTTAGATCATGTTGATGAGATGGTATATTAGTTGGACATTCCATCATGTATAGAAATGATCCTTGACATCTTTTGTGAGTCTTAACTTCATCGAGATCTTCATGATAAATCCCATATCTTTTACTGGGGATAGTTTGATATCAAGGATGAGGTGAAGTTCATGGAGTGGATATTAGAGATCCAGGATCATTGATAAAAGGTGCTTCATGGATGAACCATACCCATGATTCTTTTACTACAGAGGAATAGTTCCTTATATGAGAGTATATAGGATCACTTAGTGAAGATGTATGCCTCATACCATGATTTTTTTTGAGTTTTAGATTGTTTTGTTTTAATGACATGATTCCTAAATCTTGCGTTTTTATGTGATGTTCGTTGTCCCCTTGCTGATGGTGTGAATTATGTCTTCCAGCATATGAAGAAGGAAAATACCCTTCTCAATCACAACATGTTATATTTATGACTCATTTTCAAACCATAAAGGTGATACATTCCACGAAAATATTACAATATCTTAACATGGTGAGTGAGTTTCCTTTATTTCTAGGCTTGGGTAAGTGTTGTGTAATGGTTGTGGTAGTTATTGTCTTGTGGATGCTACGAGATAGTGGTAGTTTTTTATTTTTAATGAGATCTCTATGAGGTATATCACATATTCGTTTTTCAGACCCCCTTCCTTTTTCCCTTTACAGGTTTGGTTTTTATTCATGAGGATGAGAATTTTTGAGAGGTATCTAATTCAATAGTACATACTTTTAAACCTATTTTTTTTTTAATTTAGGTGATGTTGGTTTTTGGGGGAAATTACAAGGGAGTTTAGGATTGGATGAAGAGTAATAGCTAAAATTTCAAGTGGGTAAGGGTTTTGTGGCATGGAGGATTATGCTGCATTGTAAAAGGATTATCTGCTATGTGGAGTAGGGACGTAGAGGTGGAGTATTGATAGTTCTACCATTTTTTCATAGTTGTGGTTTAGTTACTAAACTGCGACATGGATTACTAGAGGAGGTATTCTTGTGATGCTTCTAATTTCTAGGAAGATACACTATTGAGATGGGCTAAAATTTGGCCTTGTTCTTGGTCCTAGAATTATATAGCATGGTGGCATCACTCGCATCATGGTCCTTCTCTAAGTTTATAGGATCTTCATTGTGGACGTCACCCTGTATCTCAGATACAGTTTTGACCAGACCTATTTCTATGTGGTCCCTCTATTATGTTGGAGTTCCTTCCTGTGTCATCACTTTTTCACTATAGTGAAGGGTGGTGCACCATGGTATTCTTACTTCTATTCTACCTATAAAATACCAAACCCCTTCGAACCCAATCTTCTTATAGTAATTTCTCTTGATTCTTGGGTGACAGCAATGGGATTTTAGATGTAATTTCACCTTGTCCCTATAATATTTGAATCTTTTAATTCAATGATCAATATTTTGTAATTATAAGGTGATTCCCCTAGTTTCATTCTTAGTTTTTCCCCTATTATTTTGGAGAAGGTTGTGATTAGGAAAATAGATGGTTTTGGAAATGTTTGGATAGATGATTGAATGTGGGTTGTGTGTTCCATGTTACCGATACATCTTTGGTCTGATCTTGTCCACAAGTCAATTCGTCATTCCTTTCATTCTTGTACGAAAACTTGTAAACATTTATTGAAGCTGGGGATCCTCGATCTCTCCATATTTATGTGAATGTGTGTGGATTTCATACTTTTGTCTTTAATTGGGTGGATATTGAGGGTTAGATCAATGGAGATAATAAATCAGTTTTAATTGAAATTGAATGGGAAGTATATTATTCACAATTTTTTACTAATTTTCATAATACTAATGATATAATTATTCATACATGATTACATTACTAAAATTAATGACTATTAGAAGTCTTACATGTGTTGAAGTTGACATTATTGTGAAACTCTTGTTTTGTTATTTATTTCTTATGACCCTAAATAAAAGGTTAATAACATATATATATATATATATATATATAGATAATGAATTGATTTACCATGTAAATCTATAATTTTTGTGAGAATACCCATTCTATGTAATGTGGTACTATAATGAAATCCCATTTTATCGAATCAGAAACATGGTATTTTGAAATTTAGATTACGATGCTATGTATTGATATGGTTTCTATGGATCTATTATGGTAATGTGATCCTTGATGGGTATTGTGTGGTGTTGGTGGTGATGGTCTTTGGTTTGGAATATGTTATGTAGTGAAACAACACTTGGTTGGAATTTGTGTGATGTGTCACGATGTGAAGTGGTTGTGATGTGTAGTGGTTGTAGTGAGATGAACTAGAACACATTATATTATGGTGGTGGTTTATATGAGATAGATGACAACTTATGCAGTGTGGTTGTGTTAGTTGAAAAGTTATCATTGAAATTAAATGAAATGAAGATAATTAAACGACATGGTTAGTAAATGAATAATAATTGACTAAAAAATAACATTTTTAATTGTATTTAATGAAAATAATGATAAATACATGGTTTATGTTAATATAGAATGAAATGGATTAGTAAATGGGTGTTAATGGAAACCTAGTAATTATAGAAAAGGTGGAACCTATAATTGAAAGATTAATTGTGAGATTATATATGGTGGTTATGGGGTGTGAATCATTCAGTGGTGGCATCGATTGTGATGGATGTATTGTGGTACAATGGTGGTGATATAGAGCATACAAGTGTCGTTGTTATTAAAACATGGGATGGGTAATTTTTTTTGTCTATATATCTTTAATATTATGTTATTTATATATGCACGTTAAATATGTTGGATAACCTTACCAATTCCCAAATAATTATGTTTCTAGGTGTTTTCCCCCCATATCCACGCTAGCGTTCAATTAGATGGTTGGATACCCACTCTTTGTAGCTATTCCTTTTGCAGTAGTGATAATTCTATGAGTTGGTGTTAGAGATCACCCAGTGATATAGGTTGGTGTTGGAGATCACCCAGTGATGATACAAGTTAGGTTTGGGGATCTCCCATTGATGATAATAATCTGACATGTGGTGGGGGTCATGGGTTATAGGATGATGGAATGAGGTTTATGTCCTTTATTTTTATGATACCCTACTACCCTAGTTATATTGATGAGATTGTGCTGTGATGAGGATGGATGCTAGAATTAGATCCCAGAACCTATGGAAGGTTGGTATAAGTTGGGATGCATCCCAAACCAATTCATAGATGTCTAGATATGTGATTATATTTTCATGGATATTATGCAAACACATGAAATTTGACGTTGGGGTGTGAGAGTAGAAAATCAATGGGGACTATTTTGAAAGGATATTTTATTTATATTATTTGATACTATGTTACTATGTTGGATGTGATATTTAGCGATAATTCCAAATTTATGTGTTTATTGGTTAGTTTACCTTCTTTGCTGCATGTTGGATATGATTTTTGTACACTGGTGTATTACTATTCTCTTTTCGCATGTTTATGAGATTACTTGTGTAATATCCTATTGAGTATACATGTTATTATCACCCTACATATTTTTTTTTCAGGTTTCTAAGAGGATTTCAGGGACCCATATAGATATTACTAGCTTGAATAATAGATCTTCCTTTGATTCACAATCATAGGAATTGAATTTTGGTAATTAATTGGATACTTTTTTATGTGTTTGTTGACATTATTCATGCATTGTATAATGGTTTTGGTTTACTTATATATTATATGATGAAGTTAATTTTTGATTGATTTATCATATCTTCTGATCCTTATTATTATTATTTAGGTTAATTCCTTACATTTGTGAGATTTTTATCCCCTTGGTACTAGTCTCCAACTGATTCCCTACCGGAGGAAGGACTTAGAGGTCACTATACCTATTTCCTTATTTTCATCCCAGGAGGGGAAACTTTGGAGGGAGGGGGTATTAAGATGAACATCCTTCATAATAGTAATTATTTTCATCTATTATTGAATTTTTAACAATAATATTTGGAGTTCATAATTTATATTTCTAATAAAAATATTTGGAAATCATAATTTAAATTTGTAACAAAAATATTTGTGATAACAATATTCATAATAACAATATTGGGATCTACTGATGTGTTAAGCTCTTGATGGGGTTTCCCATATGCACTCAAAGAACAATTTATTAAGTTATGAATCTCAATTTTCACCATCAAGGTCATTAACCTTTTCATTCTGATGTTGAACATAACTACTCAAACTTTTCATAAAATTTTATACTCCATTGTAAGTCCACCACACATATCAAGGAATAAATTTTTGCAATATGAAGTGTTCAAATAATTTATCTCTCTTAAAAAATTATTTGAATTTAAATTTAATAAAATGATATTTTATTCTCTCATAAATGGATTTATTTTCAATTTAAAAGAAACCAACATCTCGAAACCATCAATATATTGATATTTTTCTGACGTAATGTAATCTAAATTTTCTCTAGATGTAATTTATTTCTTGAAATTTCAAATAAAAATATATATTTACATAAATATATATAAATAAGACAACAAATTTTAGTTCTAAAGTAAGAAAATCCTAATTTTTTAATTGAAAAATTGTAAATAGTGTAACTAAAAAATAAATTTTAAATTTAAAATATAGTTTAAGGTTGTGATTTTAACAAAAAATATAATATTTTTAAAAAATATAATTTGAAATAAAATGTAATAACCCTTATTATGTGTATCTAGTATCTCAAAATTTAAATTTTGAAATAAATGGCTTACTTTAGATAATAATGTTTTCCAAGAAATCAAACAATTTAAATTACTAAATAATTATTTATATTCATTCAGCCCAACCATTACATTTTCATTGATGAAATAACCAAACAAAGGTTAATTATTATTAATTGATTTACAATTCATTTAGGTTATAGTGGAACGAAATTATTTACTTTGTTAAATAATTTTGTGGTCTCAAGTGAACACGCTTTACCAAAAACACAACCATATCATAATAGTTTAGTTCAAGAATCAATTTAAAATTTACTAAAACAATGTGGAACATAATAGAATAGATATAAAGCATAGGGAATCCAAAATAAAATTTAACATAATACAAAAATATTTTTAACTTAATGAATTAAAATTAAATCATATATATGTAAACTATCGTAATCCCACCTTACCAAAATTAGAATAATTTTAACCAATCAAAACTTATTTGAGATGAACAATGACATGTCAAACTGAAAAATAATTCAAAAAACAAAATTTATCTGATTCAACATGAACCAAATAAAATTGACATATATTGATTTAATCTAAAAAAAGTATCATAATAAAATAGATTTTGTGTAATCTAAATCATACTAAAGTAAAAAATTGATTTTTTGGGACTGGGATGTTTGGAGGTGTTTTTAAGATGTTGGATATTTATTTGAAATATGTTAAGAACGTTCTATCATTTTTTTTCGAACACAAATCATTAATGTTTTCTAAGATTTATAATAATTATTTAACGAACAAATAACACCAGACGAACTATTTCAAAGAAAGTCCGTTCGATGAACAATTATGAATGAAGATTTCATGGAATAGAAAATTTGATGAATGCTTATCCTTTGGGATAAAAAATCATCAAATAATGTTTTCAGTGAAATTAAAATATTTCAATAATTTTCTTTTATAAATGTTTCTAACATCATGAGTTATGAAGGAACACAAGATCCAAAAATTTAGTTGAAATAGGGGAATTTGTTTTCATGTTTACAGTGTTCCTTCTATGAAGATCTATGCAAGTTGACTAGAAAAAGTTTTTTCTGAGAAGAGTTTTTGTTTTTAAATTATTAAAGAATGTTGAAAGATTTTCTTGAATAAATCATGAAGGGAAAATATTATTTATTCATGCTATGAAGTTTGTGTTGGATTTTTGTGATGTTTGGTGGACTGATAAAAGTTGGTGTGTATAGGGAATTTTTCAAGGAAAGTCATCATATGAAGTCTATAAAAAAAGAATTTTTACCAAATTCAATCAAAAAACATGTATAAAGTTGTGATGATGAAGTCAGTTTAGGATGATTACATGAATGTTTTATATTAAGATCATCAGAAAGATTTTGGAATGGAAATTAAATAAATGATGTTTTCGGATGAAAGTAATTGGACATAATAATAGTGTGGGATTGTCTTTTGATAAGTTCACATGGATATTTAAAATGAATGATCTAATTTAGATTTTCTAGATGTATGATTTCTTACAAATTTTTACTAGAAATATTTTTGGTGGTGTTATTTTTTACTTGTTCAAAGTTCTTTATATTGTTTTTGTGAAGATATAAATTATGTTGGTTATACACTGATCATTAAAAGTTAAAAATATTATGATAGGATTACCCATGATTCGTAATGATTCTTAAGGATGATTTTTAAATTATGTGGATGATTAAATTTATAAGAAGATCCAAATATTCTCTAGAACCCATGAGAAGAATCGAAGAAAATTATACTATGTATGAGATTTGAATTTAATGTTTTCATTGAGAGGTAATGTTGAATTGGATTCCCAACTTTTTTCCTTCTTAGTAATCTATAAATTGGATGAATGTAGAATATTCTGTTTGTAATATTCCCATGTGAAAAAATATAAATTTTTGTATAATTTGTCTCTTATAGAGATACTAGATGAATTAATGAAAGGAAAAAAGTTTGAGAAAGATGTTTCCTTCCAAGTAATCTATTTTTTAATTAAAGAAAAACATGTTTGTTTTGATCAAAGGTGTTGAGATCATTGAAAATGGATAGAAGTCACATGGAAAACATTTGTATAAGTGTATTCAGACAGAAAAAGTGTAAGAAATTTGTATCGATTATAAAAAGGGACCATACATATGATTAGATAAATAATTTTGATGTACAGTGATTAGATGTAGTTTTACATAGAAGTCCAAGATAGATGTTATTTCCCACTTCAGTGATAATAAGTAAAGAATAAGTGTCCACAAGGCATACAAGTGAGAAGAAGTACAAGCTGCATAGTGAAAATATAATGTGTATGTTGGTGAAGGATTCTAAAATTTATTACAAAATCATTGTTATATATTATCTATGTGGAAAACACCTGATCTGTAGCATTGATAATAAGTAAATGTATGTGTATTTATATTCTTTTCATACCATAACCACATAAAAATATTTTTTTTATAATGGATTATATGATATTTGATTATTTATAAACTAGTACCAACTACTTATATTGAGTAATGAACCTTAAAAATTCGTGTGTTCCAGTGGAATATGATTTTGTGCAAGTTTTCAGAGAAGTTATAACTCTTTAATAAGAGGTGAACACTATTAAAAAAAATAAATTACAAAAGAAAATATCATTGATATTCCCCTCCCTCCCTCAGTGACCACACAGATCTTGTTGGGTAATTTCATGTGGTATTAGAGAGAAGGTTCCCTTCATTGACTCATTGGTAATGTTTTATAAAAGGAGAAGTTGGTATGGTTTTTTAGAAATCTATGAAAAAGGGTAATCCTTTTCTCAATGGAAATAACTTTCATATATAGAAATATATAACACTTCATTATCTTATATACCTTGGTTATGATGGTCCTGAAGTTGCTTAATATGTTTTTCCTCCTCATGCTTATAATATTACCCCTACAACTATTGATCAGAAGAATTTGGAGAATGATGGGAGGTCCATAAATTCATCATTTTCTTCACTCATTGAAAGTTAGTTTATTAGATTTAAAGTAGTTGGAATAGAGAAATGTATACGGGATATGTTAAAGAATATCTATGAAGGAAATAATAATATAAATATTAATATGTTACAAATTTGGAGGATGAAGTATAAATATTTTAACTTGGGTGATTATGATTTTGTTAGAGATTTTTACAAGGTTAATTGACATTTTAAGAAAGATATAAGTCTTGGTGAGAATCTAAAATATTCAAAAAATAATTGAAAATATCTTAAACATTATTCATGATAAATTTGATATAAAATATTCATAATTAGAAGAAAGATATCTTAAAACTATATCTCTAGATGATCTATACAGCACTATCATTACATAAAAAAATTGAGGAGAAAAATTTATGAAGAAAAATGAAAAGTTTGATCGAGAAATTTACTTCAAAGATGTTAAGAATGGAAAATATGAGAAATTTATTGAAAAAGTAGAAGTTTGTAACACTGAAACAGAAGACAAGGTTAATAATTTTTTTTTATAATTTAACGTCTTCATATTCTAAAAATGTGAAAAGTGGTATAGGAAATTTCAAAGAGAAGTTACCATTAAATTTTTTTAGATGTGGGTCAATTGGATACTTTACTTCAAACTGTCTATGATGAAAGAAAGATGAAGAAACTGATAAAGTTTATAGAAACTTGAGTAGATTCTACAAGAAAAGGTAGAAAAATACAAATCATATCCTAATGGAATAGAGAAAAGGTTATCTAAATAAAAATAAAGAATCTATTTTCAAATGTGATAGGAAGCTTATGATAGTGAAGAAGAGGATAAAACATTAGTGATGATATTTCCGAAGAATTTTTTGTTAAAAAAGAGAATGATTAAAAATTATCTTGTGAATAAAGCTATATTTTAGAATAATAAGAGTCTCAAATGAAATTTATATTGAATAGGGAGGTAGAAATAATGTATAGTGAAAGTCATAATACTCAAAAGGGAGAATAAAATGTTCAGAAGAAAATAATTTAGAAAAAAATCAAGAATAATTTCCTGATTAAAAATCCATATTTCTAAAGAATATTGAAAGTTGAAGAAGCTGGTTGATGAAAAGAATAACCTCAACATCATGTTTGAGGATATGATGATGGTAAAAGATGATGATTAATAACTTGTTAAAAAAAAACTTGTTAAAGATGAGTAAGGAGTTACAAACATCAATTTTTTTTTAAAAAGTTAGTGAAATTTATGAGATGTGTAGACCTATAAATATCAAAAAAATTATCTTTAAAGGGTGAAAGAAATAATTATTCTTAGGAGGAAAAGGAAGTTAAAAAACAATGTATGTACCTAAAATAAGAAGATTTGAAAAACCTGATTTCTCTAAGTTTAAAAAGTCTAAACCAAATATTCCAACTACCATTGATTCAATTTAAGAAGGAAATATATCTAATTTGAATAATAAAATCTTAATAGGTAACCAAAAATTTGGCGTGCAATGAAATACCAAAAGTGGAAGTTAATAAAGTTTATGACAAGTAGAAACATAACTCCAAAAAGTATGGAAGTTACAAAGGGAGATATGATTTCTATGGTTACTGCTCAAATTTTATATTATTTGGACATACATCATTAATGTTTTTGTTTAGTCATCAAAATTATAGAGAATCATAAATATGTCAGAGGAAAAGTTTGAGGGGGAGTCAATCCACCCAAGGGAGACAACCTAAGAAATTCATTATAAATATTAAAAATAGATTCTGGAGTTTGGAAACTATTTGTGGAATATGTGAAAAACTAAAAGATATTTTAAAATTATGTATTTTAATGACACTATAAGAATAAATTTTATAAAATGAATCTCAAAATCCATGTATAAAGAAACAAAACTTTAATGAAAAATCCAGAGTAGTCGAAATTTATCTCAAAATGTGAAAGATTTTAAAGAAGGTACAATGACTTTTGAAGATGACGAGTCACTCAGAATCAAAGGCATTGTATCTTATTTCACTGGGGATGAAAAATTAAAATGAAAATGATCATTGTTCATGAAAGGGATAAATTTTTTTTATGTGTTTCGAAACTTTTTGAAATAGTTAAAAAATTTATTTTCAGAAAATATGGTTTTGTTGAGAAGATATAGAAAATCTGAAAGTTGTTATGAAAGGCTTATAAATAAAGGGAATATTTTTTCATGTTGGAAATTCACAAAGTCTACTCTTTTTGAGCATGATGGAATAAATTTATCTATGGAATAAGGGGTTGAATAATATGTGTTATAGGAAAATGGGAAATAAAAAAGGGATAAATTATTCATGATATTATAGATATGAAAAGAAAAAGAGATTCATGTCGCTCTATTTTCCAAAAAGGTAAGATTACTAACTCAGTATGTAAAAAGGTCCAGATTCATTAAACTCATCTTTTAGAGCTGATACATTCTAATATATATGGGACCATGAGTAAACAATAAGCCCATATAGATAAGTACTTTATATCTTTCATTGATGACTTTACCTTCATTACAAATATTATGTTTCTAAAATCTAAATTTGAGGCCCTAAATATGTTTATGAGTTTTAAGAGAAGTTCAAAAAGTAGTGTGTATGTTCTTTGAATAAAATAATAATTGATAATAGTGGTGAATATAAAATTGGAAAGTCTAGAGACTATCCTAAAAATCATGCAATTATTCAAGAATTTAATGCACTGTAAACACCACAACAAACAATGTTCCCAAAATAATAAATAGATGTTAGATATGACATGAACAATGTTGACCACATAGATACTTATCATTTTTTTGGAGGAAGGCTATATAAAAAGTATTTTATTTTCAAAATTAATACTTCTATAAGATGAAATATGATATGACTCCGTACAATATTTATAAAGAGTTTTCCCCATGTTTGGAGAACCTGAGGGATTTCGATAGTTTATGATTTATAAATGTAAAGGGTGAAAATCTTGGGAAGTTTGTTCATTGTTGCATCGATGGAATATTTATTGTGTTACCACCTAACTATGGAGGATACATATGTTATAATAAAGAAACAATAAATATTATTGATTCAATATAAGTGAAAGTTATTGAACAATATGATAATAATGTTTCTCAAATCATTTTCAATGTGAAATAAATGGAAGATGATGGGGTTTAATTTAAACATAATTAATATGTTCTTTATGATAGTAAAAACATTGAAGCTATTAATGGCCAATATTTTGACTCAACTATCTCAAGTGATGAGAAAAAATTTCAATCATCCCATCCTAGCTATAAGAAACAAGTGGAAGTTCATAACATCATTAGAGATAAATAAAAAAAGGTTTTAACCATAATATAATCAAAGTTAGTATCACATAATCCCTTATATTCATATTTTAAGAAAAAAGATGTCAATGAAGCATGGGAGAATTTAGAGTGGGTTAATTATATGGAAGAAGAGTTGGATCAAATAAAAAAGAATGATACTTGGGAATTTATGCCTATAAAAAAATAAGAATGGGATTGGTACAAAGTGGGTGTTATTAAAAAAGACGAATGAAAAATGTGAAGTATTAAGAAAAAAGTCATGAATGGTTTGTAATTTTTACTCTCAAATTTGAGGAATTTAATTTTGATGAAAAATTTTATTTTGGTTTGTAATGGTTACCAATATAGGTATTATTTTTCTTTCTTTATTCTAGTGGATAGATTAGAAACTATCATAATCTTTATTTCTATTTTTGTACAATGAATATATAATATATTTATAATGGATTTCATGTTATCTTTTCTTAAGGAATAACTCAATGAACATGCTTATCTTAAAAATATGTGTGGATTCACGCTTAGGAAAGATGTTTTTTATTTTTTAAAGTTAAAAAAGGAATTTTATGGACTTAAAAAGGATCAAAGAGATTAGTATTTTAAAATGGATACTTTCATTAAGAATTTGAACTTCAATAATGGATGTGTTGATAGTAACATATATATAAAATAAAATAAATTTGTTACTCTCATTTTTATTATTTACATTGATGAAATTATATTTTTAGGGAATGATGAATAAATTTTTGTAACGTTTAGTGAGGTGATGAAGAAGATTTTTGAGAAATCCTTATTCAAGGAAATTAAATATTTTCTTAGAGTAAAAATCAATATAAATAAGAAATATATTTTTTCTATTTATATATAATTATGAAAAAAAAATTAGGGAAGTTTTACATGGAAAACATGAATTTAGTTTCCACCACAACTTCAACGGGAATAATGTTTTCAAAATATGGAAAGAGAAAGGAGGTTGATCATAAAGATTTTAGAAATTTGGTTGGAATTTTATAATATCTAATGGTTTCAATGAAATATATAGTGTAAGTTGTTAGAATTTATGATATTTACTAATATTCACCTAAAGGATCTAATATCATTGAAGGAACGATAATTATTAGATATATCAACGGAATAAACAATTTTGTATTGAAATATGATAATAAAAGAAAGATTAATTTATAGGTATATATAAATACAAATTGGGTATGATGTTTTTATGATAGAAAATACTATAGTGGATTCTTTTACTTAGTAGAAAGATTAATTTTCCATCTTACAATTAAATGTAATTTTAAAACTCATAGTACAATTTATTTTTAGTAATTCATTATCACTCATGTTTTAGCTTAGCTCATGTGAATGAAAACATTGTTGGGATATTTTTTTTGATACGAAGTTTCCCCTTCTCTTGGGATATGATAATAAGTGTGATATAAATATCCCAAAAAATACTATGTAACATTCTTGTTGTAAGCACATTGATTTAAAATATCTCTTCACCAAATATCATGTTGAGAGGAATGAACTAATGTTAGAGTTTGTATATACAATGAATATTTTTAAGGATATTTTCACAAAATAATTATCATAGGAAACATTTCAAAATCCTATGTTGATAATGGGTGTTAAAATAACCAATCTTCAACGCTAAGTTATATAATTTACACCCCTCCATCTTTCCTTTGGATATTGTTGTCAAAGGGGTCGGAAAATATTTATAATATAAATATATCCATTGGTTTGTGCTTAAATTTTTAACGAAGAGAATGTATTTAGGGAGATCTTGTAAAAGGGGTGATTTGTGATTTTATCTTGTGTGAACTATTGTAATAGTTTTTTTGTGGTGGATGTAGTAATGTTTCCATTATAGGAAAAGTTATGATTAATGTATGAAGTGGAAGAAGATATGTAAGGAAAACATTTCATAAGTCACTCTTTATGGATATCATGATATTATTTTTCGATTAGTCATATTTTATACACTAATTTAAATCATATAGGTTAATTATTTTTGGATATATAATCCATTTTATGAGTTACAAATTTTTAGTGAATTATGTTCCTTTGTTGAAAACAAAATAAAAAGTAGTAGATTATTGGGACTAGAAAGTTTGGAGGTTTCTTATGTTTCTAGAAGTTTATTTGGAATATGTTAAGAAAGTTTTGTCTTTTTTTGTTAAAAAGTAAATAATTAAAGTTTATTAATTATTTCAAAATTGGTTAATGAATATAGAATACTATAAAAAATATATTAGACAAATTTCATTAGATGAACTATTCCAAATGAGGATTCCATGGCATATAAAAGAGGTAGAATGTTTATCCTTTTGGTTAAAAACCATCAAAAAATGTTTTCAGGGAAAATAAAATATGACAAAACATTGCTGTTATGAAGGTTTAAATATCATAAGTTATGAATGATCTCATGATATGAGATTTTAGTTAAAGAGGTATAAATTTCTTCAGGTGTATAAAGTTCTTTTTATTAAGATCTATGGAAGTTCCTCAGAATTTTTTTTATCCGATATGAGTTTGATTTTATAAACTTAGGATGTACTAAGAAAGAGTAGTTTTCATTATTCATAAAGGATAAATATTAATTTTTTGTGTGATAATGTTTTTGTTTCTTTTAAAAATTCTTATTTAAAGAATAATAATATGTTTGAATTAGACAAAGTCCAAAAAAAGTTTTTTTATACAATTTCTACCAGAAAAACATGTTTGAATTTGTAAAGATATTTTTAGTTGAGGATGACTAGACCAATGGATTATATTGATATCACAAAATGGATGGTGGAATGAAAAAGACATGAACAATGTTTTTTATTGTAAGTAATCAGATAGAGGAAGAGTTTGGAAATCTATTTTGTAAGGTTCTTATAAATTATGTACATGAAAAATTAGATAGAGATTCTCTGGATGCAAGATTTATTAAAATGTTTTCCTAGAAAAACTTTTAGTGTTAATTTTTTTTACCAATTCAAAGTTTTTTTAAAAATTTATAATTATATCTATTACGGTGATGTTATGATGATCATTCAAATTTCCAAATATCACTGGAGGAAGATCCATGATTATTTATTAGTTTGAATCATGTTTATTAAAGTTTTCGGATGGTAAAATTTATTAGAATATTCAAGAATTATATAAAAGACTTGAGAAGAATCCAATAAAATTATATTGTGGAGGAGATTTGAATTTCATGTTCTCATTGAGGTGGAATTTAAAATTGGAATCCCATATTTAATCGATTTCACACATCTATATATATTATGCAAGTATAGTATGAAGTGTTTACAATTAATATGTGAAAAAATATAAAGTGTTGTATAATTTGTTTTGAACAGAGATACAAAATGAACATCATAATTCCAAGGTTTGATCAGGAAGTTTCCAACCAAGTAATCACATGGATGCAGAAGAATAAGAAGTTGTTTTTGATCAGAGTTATTGAGATCATATGAAGAGTAAAAAAATTACTGGAAAAAACATTTTTATCAGTTATAACCATATAAAAGAAGTTTAAGGATATTGAATCAATTATCAAAAGTCACCATATAAAATTCATGGATGAATGATGGGAGAAAAAAACCAAATGAAAAATGACCAGACATAGTTTTGTACAGAATTACAAGATGTAATTTCTTCCATGATATTGGGAAAGTAAGTTATGAAGAAATATTTATTAGATCTGCAAGTTTAGAGAAGTATAATAAGAAAAGTGAAAAGATATTGATCTTGTTATTGATTATTTCAAAAATTTCTTAGAGAATCATTTTAAATATAATCTATATTGAAAGAACATGCAGTTTAGTTTCGATAATAGTGAAACACAAGTGTAAGTATATTCCCTACCATCTCTAACCACATAAATGTATTATTTTAAGTGTATTGTGTGGTAATGTATTATTTATAAACCATTACAATGGCTAAATAGTCTTACTAAGGAGAGAACTTTGTAAATTATTGTATTAATATGGAGTTTGTTTGTGTGATTTTTATATCAAATATATAACTCTTTAACATGATGAAAATATTATTTCATTAGAAATAAACTATAAAATTAAATATCACCAATTCACCCCTCCCTTCTTAATGATCACACATATCCTACTAAGTATTTATAAAACGATCCATACTAAATAGTATAAAACTAAACAGAATAAAACAATACCAAAACAAATGAAAATAAACTAACCCCATAGGATTGAAACAGAATTGAACATACTAAATTAAAAAATATATAATAAAATAAAATTTGAACCAAATTGAACTAGATTACAAAAAACTAAAAAAACCAAATAGACCTTAATATGCCGAAAATGAAATAAACCAAACTAATATAAAAAGATATAAATAATGAAAAATGAAAATAAACAAGATTATCCAAAAAAACAAAATCTATCTAGATAAAGATAGTGAGAGCTTGATAAAAGTGGGTCTTGATGGAAATATGGCTCCAATTGAGGGATTTAATAATTAAAGTGGTTGAGGAGGTGTATTAAGGGAGATGGGTATAATGGGTATTTGGAATAAATTATTCTTGGATATGATGGGGTTATGATAGTAATGATTAGTGATAAAGTGGTGATTATAGTGAGGAACATACACTATCAAGTGGCTTGTGAGAGTGGGGGGATCAGGGGAAATGTAACATTTAAAAAGAATACTAGTAGTTTTAATTAAAACAACTAATAAATAATAAAAAAACATTATTTAATGAAATTTTTAGGTAAATATGTCATTAAATAAATAAATTAATGGAAATTATGAAATCTACCACTAAATAGTATCATAACCATATTATGTAAAATGATTAGCATAATTTTTAGAAACTACCCATAGATTATGATTTACTTGTAATGATTACTTAGTTTTTCATCCTTTATTAGGGTTTTTAGGGTTATTTGTATAGGTTATCTTATAATATAAGATCATTATGAAAATATCATTTAAAACCAAAATAATTCATCAATTATATTCAACAAAAATGTATCAATGCTTTAAATTTTTCATAGGAATAAAAAAATAATGTTAATCATGTATGGATTGGCTCTCTCAATAAGTGAGGGTGATGTAAATAAATTTCCAGAATTGGTTCATAATCCTTATAACCAATTGATTAAAAAACTAGACAATACATGACAAAATTATATTAAAAAAACAGTTGTATTTTAAATAATTTCCCAAAATTTTAATCTAGATATAAAATTCATTTAAAATTTTTTCTGAGTTAATTTCTATGGGTTTAATCTGTTAAAAAAATTAAAATAGGTTCCAAACTTATAATGGTATACAATTTGAGTTTGAAAGGTGAATAAACACATAAAAATTACAAGGAAAAAAGAAAAATAAAGTAAAACAATAGAAAAAAGGAGAAATGGAAATGACAAAAAAAAACTAATTTAACAATATATGATCCTCCCCTATAGTCATTTTATGCAATTTCCTCATTGTGAAATTGTTTTTAGATGAATTTTAAGGTAGTAATTTTAATCACAATAAAAAAAGAAAAGGACACAACCTGTGCTTAGATATATCAATCTGTTTGATAAAGAATCACATCCCCAAGAGGCTCTCCAAATCTCTCTCTAAACAATTTCAATCTATACCCATTGAATGTAAGTGATAAGTATTTTACTTGTTCTTTAATCTATATATCACTAGAAGTTAATCCATATATAATGATAACATGCCCATGCTATTTGGAATGAAATTTACGTTAAAACAACTTGATTTTGGAATCAAATAGTAGCATATTTTCAAATTATTTTGACTCCTTATTTTAGATTTATTAACCATGGGAAAATTTGTTTTTTTCATTTTAAATAATCATGTTTTCAAATATATACTTTCAATTTTTGAAAAAATAAATTTATTTTTTCTTAATTCGAAATGATTGAGTTTAAAACTCCTTAAGACAAAAAAGTATTTATTTTATAACTCTATAGGTTAGTGAAAAATATTGTATACACAAAACTAAAGGGATACATTTTAGTTTGAGTTTTTCACGTAGTTATATAATCCCAATGAGCATTATCCAATACCAAAATCCAATCATTCCAATTTTATTAAATGGTTTTCTAAAAAATATATTTTAGTTTTCTATTTCATACCATAACTATAACATTTTTTTAGAGGATGATAAGGTTGGGGAACTATATGATGAACTCTATATCTCCTCAAAACATGTTATAATGTCTTATTAAAAAAGTGAGTTTCTTTATCATTATTGATAAAATATAGTGTCTGAAACCAATAAAATGGTTGCAACATATATATTTGTAATCTACTTTAGCATCATCATTTTTAGTTGTAAAGGATTATACCCACTTTAATACATACCCAACAACAATTATAATGTTAAGAAACAAAAAATAATTTGGAAATGTACCCATAAAATACATTCCCCAAATATCAAATATATCAAAGAAAAAAATATTGTTGTGGAATATAATTTGGTTTGGAAAAATTTCTATTGAACTAAATGTCTTTAAAAGTTCTATATAATTCAAAAGAATATTTAAAAATTTTGGGAACAAACATTCTTAAATAAATCACTTTTCCAACTGTTCTTCATAGTCCCAAGTGACCACTACAAATCAATGTATAATAATTCAAGAATTGATTATATCACTATATTTGGAATGCATCTCATAATGATCCAATAAATTCAAGGATTCCACACAAACAAATCACCTCATATATATTTACTTTCTTTAATTAATAACTTTTAAAACATTTTTTTGATAATTAATGAGAGAATTATTTGGAATCCAATTAATTAAGGAGGTATATAAACTTGGTTCTGAAGCTCTATATATAATGATGTTTATCCTCAAGGAAGGTCTCTTTGATATCTAGAAAAATTTGGTATTTTTCAAAAAATAGTGGTTATTCTACTAAAGTGTTCAACCACTAAATTCATACTACCATTACAATCCCTTATTTCTACATCAAATTCATATAGAAACAAAATCGATATTATTACCCATGGGTTTATTATTGTTTATTGATTAGCAGTGGTGTAATTAGATTTTGATAATTCTAGAGTCCTAGATGCATAAGCTATGACATGAGATCTATTACCCACTCTTTTACTCAAAATATATCATAGAGAAAAATCTAATCCATCAGTCATTAATTAAAATGGTAAATCCTATCTAGTTGGCTTGATAATGGGTGGGTAAATCAAATTCTATTTGAACCCCTTAATGTATTGCTTAAAATTCTCATAAAAGTTAAATTCATTCTCTTTTTAGTGAAATTTGGATATAGTTAAGGCTATCTTACACAAATATTTTAGAAATATACAATATAACCAAACATGGGAAATGATAGATCTCACATCATTCAATGGTTTAGGGTATATAAGTGAGGAAATAACATCAAACTTGGACTTAAAAATATTTATTCAACCCTTAAGCACTATATTTATAATAAAAATAACTCTATCTACTATAAAATAACATTTATCAAAGTCAAGAACAATGTTTTTCTTAATGAAATTTATGAGAGTCGTATTGACCCAGAAGGAGTTGCACAATAACTAAAGGTTTGGGTGGTGAATTGAGTTCTTAAAAATTTTAACCTAATTAAAATCATCCTTTAAAATGTTCTTTAATATTTTATCTGATAAATAGTGGAAATAAAAATAGAGATGAGAAATGGAAGAGCATAGAGAGCTTATAGTGGTTCTAAGAACAAAAATCCCCAATTCCAATCCACTAATTATCTATCTTAAATATTAGTGAATTTCAATATGTAGGTCCTATTTATTAATACCTAGAGAGATAATTTAAATAAACTAAAACTTTTTACAAAAGTTTCCAAGATATTTTATAGAGATCTCCATTTTTACAAGACCTATCCAGACCTCCAAACACATTAAATAAAGAGTATTCAAAATAAAAAAGATAAAAATTATTGAAAAGTGTTTCATAATCATGTGATATTTGTTAATAAAACATTAAAAAATATAATAGGTCATTCTTGAAAATTATTATGGTATTTCATTAATAGATCCAAAATATAAGTCGATTAAATTATACATTTTCTTCAAATAATAACAATAACCATTTTTATTCTTTATAGAAAATAATATGATGCCTGTATATATTGAAAATCATAGTATCATTCATGTTTTTCAGAAAATAATCTATTTATTTAGTGTTCTTACTTTTATTTAATTTTATTTTGAATTATAATTTCTACATATACTCCAATATATAATAGAAAATAGAATAATCTAAAAGTGACAAGCTTTATCCTTACACAAAATAAATTATAAGACATAAGATTTTGTGTTGGCTCTATTCTCCCTAATTTTGGGATATAAAAATGAATAAAATGGATTGAGGTAAGATAAGTTCAATATATAATAATGAATTATGAACTTGTAGAATATAGATGACTGAAATGAATAAAATTCATTATTTATTTGGATGAATATAGTAAAAAAACAAAAATTATATGGGGATAAATAAATTATAAGACACTGAATTTAATTAATAAAATGAATATAATTTCAATATGAAACCTTAATATATTCAAAAAATAAACAAAAGGTAGAATATATTAGATTTAATTCTTAGTGAATGGTGTTAGAGAGGTTGGGCCTGAATAAAAGTTCCATGGTCTGCTATAAAAAAATAAAATCTCATGTACATCTAAAAGAATACCAGTAGTTTCATTGGGAGGTTTCCTGAGTATAACCGTAAAATAATCCTATAGTTTTTTGTCTCATTAATCCTCAAATTTATTATTAGAAGATAAATTAAAGATGTATATAGTAAAGAAATCGATGGAGTAGATAAATATATATCCTAATGAATTGATGTATCCAGTGCATCATTATCCGCTGCAATGGAAGTAAAAGTAGAAAATAGATTATTAAACCTCTCACTAATTTCTAAAAGTAATAATAACAGGATTATCTCCCAAAGTTATCCTTTCTCTAAGAACAAATAGTGATTTTCAATACATTTTTTCCTTATGACATGTGTATTCTGAAAAAAATACAATAAGGAAATAAATCCTTTCATAATCACTACCCCAAAGTATTCTTATATATTAAAGATATAATCCTTGGAGTCTCCATGGATGTATTCAATTCATTTTAGAACAATATAATGACTTTACATGTGAACATGGACAACTTAAATAAATTTTAAAGCACCTGAAGACCACTACCAGAAATGATCGGTTGAGAGACCACTTTCTTTTCCTAGAATGTTATATCTCAAAAATAATATGACTATAAGAATTATAACCTCATGTAAATATATGATCAAATTTTGTAGAATGATAATCATAAGAATAGTATTCTGTAACATCCATTAAGATATGCTGTATGGAATATTTCATGGGTGGTAGGTCAGTGTAAAGAGGTAATTCTCATTGATTAATTAATGTGATACCAATACCAGTAAAAAAATTGGTTTCAACTAAATATTCCTTTAGGGAGGAAAAAATATTAAATAAAACTAACTAGTTCTTCTATCATCTTATATAATCCCTTTATACCTTTCTGAGAATGAATTTTGAAAATATTTCACTGGAATGTGATATTTTTTTCACAGTTATTATATAGTTTCCAAATTTACTATATCACATCTCAATTCTTGAACTATCCCATATAACATGACCATATATTAAGTTAAATTCATTATATTATTATAAGTATAACTATATTATGTTTCAAATAAGGATGAGGTAACATTATATGGGACCCTCTTCATGAACTCAAAATATGAGATTATAATTTTCTTTAGATAGTAAATGTCCATTCTAACATACTTGGTTTCTTCCAAAACTAAATAAAAGATATATGATTGTAAAATTAGTATATTTTGCATTATCCATGATTGATCTTTTATCATATCTTTCAAATTCATCAAAATATGACATGGAAATATAAATCCTTATCATATCTTCCGCTTAGATTTTATGTCATTAATATGAGATTTATAAAAGTGAATTTAAAAGTAAACTTTCCAGAAATGTTTTCCATATATTCATCATCTTAATAACTTTTCGGTTCTTTTACTATAGGAGCAATAATCATTATATACAGAAAATAGGAGTTGAATATTACTCTATAATTCCTCTTCTCATAGATTTGTTAAGCAATGGAGGTTCCTTAAAAAATTATTCTTTCAAACCAACATGTTAAGATCCAAAAATACTTCCCACTTTTCAACTTTTAAAAAATTTAGAGATTGATTAATAGTAAATTATTATATATAGTTTTATAGAAGGTATTTATCTTCCCCTAAATATCTATGGAATAGATTGTAATAAATGGCTACATGAAGAGAATGATTCTTTGAATTTCCAACTTTTATAGACACTTGCCTTCTAAAAGAAGCACCGCGGGAAAAAACATATCATGTCATTTAAAACTTATATTCATAAAAAAACTATGAATATCATCTCTTAAGGCTAATAAAATTAAAATTTATGTTATATAAGCTTTTTTTTGAAAAAAAACTCCAATTCCTTGACCAAAAATACCTTCCATAAAAGATCTTATATTAGTAGCTGGTTGCACCTCAATTCTAACTCGATCAACAATAATATAAGAAATGTATTTAGATCAAACTATTTTACCTCTAATTTTCACATATCAAGGCTCAACATCTATTGAGTCCTCTATTTCATCTTAAACTATAGCATTGGTAACTTTAATAGGATTTTAACACTCTATAATAGTATGGATTTCCTCTTTCTCTTCATCTCAAATGGGTAATAAATTTTTTAGAGTGTGGTTCTAGAGGCAGAAAGTTTTCTTAACCATACCAGGTGTAAGAGTATTTGACCCATGGAAATTAGCTTCTATAACCTCACATATCTCTATTTTTTTGTTTTAAAACAATAGAATGGTAATTATCCCATAAGGATAAAATATCCAAGAATTATGACATGAATGGTATATATATCTAAAGATTTACATTGGTAAGTGGAATTTGTTTTGAAATAGAAGTATATAAATAAGATCAAAATCATGTTGTAACCCTTTCTAAAATTCAATATTTATCCAAATGATCCTAGTTTGAATAAATTTAAATTGAATACTTCTATCATAACTTAATTCATTTAATTTATTTTTATATAATATTGGATATCCAAATGAGATTTAATTATTTTTGTAGGCCACACATCATCTATGATAAAATGTGATGATTTAAACATGAAGGTTCCTAACTGTGGGAATTGAAGTAATTCATCAAAATCCATTGTTAATATTAAAAATCTCATAGAATTGAATTTTTATACAACTAAATCTACATCATCCTCAAATTTAAACTCAAAATTATCATGTAAATCTCTAGATTCTTTCTCATTGAAGAACTCAATTTTCTAAACTTTCAAAATAGACTAATATCCTAAGAAGTTTAATACATTTTTAGAAAAAGTCCATTTAGTGTAGCCATTAAAAATCTATAACTTTTATTCTCAAAAAATTTCACAAAAAAATTTTTATCTAAGAAATTTCTAAAACTCCTACTTCAATTAATTTATACCATCCCATTCTCAGTGAGTGTGACATGGCTTGAGGTTCAAAAGGTTTGGTTAGAGAAATAAGGGTTTAGATTTCAGATCGAAGGTAAGGCTAAAAGTTTTCAATCCAAGAAATATTATTTTCTAAGGAATATATAAAGTCTTCTTATAAGGTGAAAAAATAAAATAAATAAATAAAATTTGAAAATAATATGGGGTCACATGTCACTTTATTTCCTAAGTGGAAGATAATCCTCTTCAAATATAAATTTGGCAAAGAAAATATCTCATAAAATATTTAATGTTAAATAGTTAAGTTAAAATAATTATAGTTAAAAATAAAGTTAAATAAAAATAATTTAAAATCATATAATCCAAATTAACATTTAATAAAATAAACTAATTAGTAGGATTTTTTTTGGTAAATATGTCATCTAAGTGATTTTCAATACCAACAAATTTAAGATAACTTCTTCATTTTTTAGTAAAATTGAAACAAAATGATGTATTAAATATATATTCATGGTCTTGTATTGGTCTATAATTTTTTTTGAAATATTGATTACATTAGCGTTATCACATATTGTTGAAAATGAGTAACATTAAATTTAAAGTCTGTTAATGTGTGTTTCATCCATAATAGTTTAGTTCAACAACTTATAGTTGTAATGTAATCAATATTAGTTATTGATAATGAAACAAAATGAATCTTTATACATGACCAAGAAGCTAGATATTTTACTAAAAAGTGATATATTTCATATGTACTTATTTATGTAGTATAAAAACACCAAAATTAGTGTCTAAATATGATATTTAATCAAAATTTTATGTTTTTAGAAAATGTAAATATTAAGAAATTATTCCTTTTTAAATAACTTGAAATTATTTTTGGATATGTTAAATGAAATTCCTTTGGGTTTTATTTCAATATTTCTCATAATCAATCTCAAAACATAATATTTGGTCTACTTATAGTTAGATAAAGAAATACCATAGTTATTCCTTTGTATAGTTTGTTGTCAACATATTTTTTAGCGTCATCCAAGTAATGATTAATATTCGTAGTCATAGAATTTTAATAATTCTTACTAGTTTAATGTCAAAACCTTTTAAGTAATTCATATTAATATTTACTTTGATTTAAAACTGTAATGATTCAACCTCAAAAGCCTAGAGCTGGTGCATTATTTTAATACATTGGCATGATTATAAGGAATCAAATCCTGAAGGATGGTTCAGTTTACCAGTCTTGGAAAATAGATTACATACTTGAAATTTACATTACAATTTCAAACATATAATTATACATAGATAATCCTTTTCGAACTCTATTATTATCTGAGATTAACCCTTCATATAAATCATAAAAAGCCTCTTGGATTATTGAGAATATATAACATAAGAATGGGGTGAGCTCAGATGCTCAGTAAGGTTAAATAATACTGTTTAAACTTTCATAAATAATCATAAACTTTTTAGGAAAGTATAAAACTGAAAAAAACCTTATAAACATAAACATGAACATAAAATGGAAGGAATTAATCAAATAATTACATTTAAACATTAACATGGATATTCTACCAGTTGAATAATCACATGTAATATCAATATCTAATCTCATAAAGAGGGAATATATAATTCCAGACATCATAACCATACCATCAAGGCCTCATGTCAAGACCATAAATAACCATAACCTAAAGGCCTTGTGCCAAGACACTAGTTTGTATGATGAGATCTATAGATGAATTGAAAGGATATAGTTGACCCTACCTGTCTCTTAGTACGTCTAATTCATTCCTCATATTAAAAAGTTGAAACATAAAATAAACATTTGTATTAAAACTAGCATATGAAATGTTAATATTATCACTATAAACCATGAATGGTATAAAAATATAACATATACAGTCAAACATATCATAAAACCTTCAATAAAAAATGGAAGATTATATCATAAAAAATTAACCTCAATTAAGCACAAAATCAAATAATGGATATTGATATAGATAAAAATAAACTAATGAAATAATTAAAACTCTTTAATAGAAATATCCATTTTTTTACTTTGAAAAAGTAAAGAAATTATAAAATAAAACATTTCTTTAATAAAAAAAACTTATAAGATTGTAGGGAAAGATTAAAAATTTGAAGGTTTCAAGACAGGGGAAATAGATTCTTGTACCGTATAAGTTAAAAAACATTCTTTAATTAATTTGTTGGGAATTTCATAATGTACCTTGTTTAGAAAAAAATGGAAATATTCCTTTAAAAACATTTATAAAGTGTAAAACATGGGTAAAAACTACTTTAAATAATTTTAGATAATATTTTGAAAAACATTTTAAGAAACATGGAAATGGATTATAAATATTTCACAGTAGATACTTACGTATAAACAATCTCAGATAATAATGAGATTGTGAAATTAACCCTTACCTTGTACTTTCCTTCAGTCGTGGGTGCGTTAAACTCTTATATACTGGTAAAATCATGTCATTAAGTTATACCATAACCAAATACATATTTATTATATCATATATTATCCTCTTCTATCCTTTTGGTAATAATATTTCAATATTACCATTGTTTTGTGGTTAACTACTTCATTTCCCAATTTCTGTTTTGTCATGTAAGTAACATTATTTATGGATAAGATGTATTTTATTCATTTCCAAAATTAAATGAAGTTTATAATTATTATTTTTACTCTTTTTATAAATTTTATAATCATTCTTGAATGGTTAACATAGAGAATGAATCTCATCTCATCGTGGTGACGGGATGCCATACATACACACAAGCAATGTTATCATTCACTTCATGGTGAAATGGTATAGAATTGGATGATATATTAATTATAAAGAATCATTATAATGATATATTACTTTTTAAAATCAATTATACTCACCATTATATCAATCAAAATAAAGTATAAATGAAAAACAATTTGCACCACTGCGTGGAGTTGGTAAGCTGTACGTACGCATGCATGGTGATATTGTTTTTCATAGGATGGGTAAGTGGAGAAATATGGTTCCCCATAATCATAATAACATATAAAAATTTATATTATACTGGATTTATTAATTTAGTATGGAAACAGTATAGGAATAAAAAGTAGAAGAAGAAAATAAATTACATTGAATCGGTAAAACAAATAACTCTTCCTCAAGTGTCTCCTTTTTATTTGCGCAAAATGAATCATTAGGTTAGATTTATTCCCAAAGTTTGGCCTATATGATTAAGTGAGGTAAGTTGGGAGGATAATTGGTCAGGGGTTGTCTGAGCCAAATGGATTTATAGGTGTGAATTAAAGAGAAGGAGAAGTTCCATTTAATAAGAGAGATGAAGGTCACTTTTGGAAGATCTTAAAATATTAATTTATTTTAAATTTATTTTCGAAATAAAATAGCTCCAAAGTGATTTATTTAGATTATAAGGTGATTATGGGTCGAAATCCTATCAAAAAATTAATTTTATACATTTCTAGGTAATAAAATTAACCTTATATTTTAAATTTAACCCTTAGTTAAATAGTTTAACTCTTACCGCGTCTTCTTATATTTTTTCACTATAAGGGTAATATAGTTATAATAAAACTACAAAAGAACCACTATTGGTTCATTTTTGACATATTTGACATTATCCTAGTTAGTTGGTCGAGCCTTAGATTTTTATGACTTTTATATCATTTAATAATATAATTTTTATTTTAAAATATCATTTTTATAAATTTTAATTCTATTAAATATTTTCATTTTTAAAAATATACACTTACCTTATAACTTTGAACCAATATTTACAATATGTCATAACATGTCTAAGTTATGTATACAATTATTGGATGTCATTAATTAAGTCAAATTATATTTAGTTTAATATTTTTAATATCATTTTTTTGATATTTTTAGAAATAAAATATTTTCTTCATCACTATTGTGTCATCATTAATGGAAATGATTTAATTTATAAAAATTATAAATAAATTTCTATGATGTAACTATTTATTTTAGATTTCCATAGACTATTTATAATCGATGTTATCTCCTGGTGATCTTTATATTAAAATTATTATACTTATAAGAAATGAGAGTGTGACATTTTGTCACATTCATTAATTTTAATAACACTCATGTCATATTCATGGAAATGGGTCTATTAAATGATTTAATTACCTGATTTAACCTTAACTTTGGAAATAAAAAAAGCTAAATTTACAATTCATAATACCCAAAAATAAAAGGAACCAATTTAAATAATTTGGACCCACTGATTCCAAATATGGAATCCATTTTTTTAAATTCAAAACATAGAAGTTGTAGTAATTAATTTAAAATTAACCCCGTTGTTAGAATGAAAAATGGGTTTTTAAAAGTTGAAACATTTCAAAAGATTGAAATGTTTTACCACAAAATTAATGGTAAAATTAAAACCAATAAATGAAATTATATCAACTAGTAAAAATATGTAATATTTTTTACTTTAAAACTGTTAAATAATATAATTTTTCCACATATATTATTTTGATGAAAAAATTTGTTTTCAATTAAAATTTAGTATATTTTAATTATTCACCAAAACATAAAACTTATCCAAAAATATTAAAAATTCATCCAATGTAGACTTTTATATCCCGTATCCAAATAAGAAGTTTATTTTGTTAAACAAAATATATAAAAGTTTCAAAAACTATATTTAAAATGTGTACGCCATCAAAAGGGAGATAAAGTGAATTTTTAAAAAAATACTTCTTTTAACCGAAAAATGGAATATTTTCTTATATCAAGTTTAGAAAATACATAAGATGAATTTTAAAATTATATGAAATATACAAAATTTAAAATATAGTTAATATTATTTATAACCACTTATTTAACATCTAGATAATATGTTATATTAAATAATAATATTTTATTAATGTATTGTTGTTCGGTAAAACAGGACCTTTCATGTAACACAAGACAACTCATTGTTGTGTGTAACGTAGTGTTAACGTTATCTTGCGTAAAAATTAAAAAACAAAAAAATAAATTTATTTATAAATGAAAATATTATAATGTCTCTGGGTGTTACAATAAAATTCTCAAAATATTTTCTGCAAATCATAAATATAAGGATAAACTTTAACTCACCCATGATACTCATTTTAAATTCATTCTACATGAGTTAAAAAAATTAATTACACAAATTGGGAATTATGCAAAAAAAAATAACATTATAAAAATATATTTGAAAAAGTAAAATATATTTTTGAATAATTATTCATATATATAGTAGATTATACTTGTCCTACTAAAAATCCTTGTTATAAGTGAGATAATATTTTTCTTTCAAACCAAGATATAGGTGCCTCTTTGTGACTATACTATAATTTGGTAAGTTTGAAAATAGAATTTTGATGGATTGTGGTATTTAAAATCTAGAGTTTTTTCAACATAAAATTCATCCATTAAATATAAATTTAGAAAGAAATATTTAACATCCATCCCATATAAATAAAAATACATATATGATGAATATTATAAGATAATTTTAATGAAGTATAACATAGAAACATTGGAAAATATTTCTTTACAATATGTTTATTTTGATTAATTATAACATTTGAAAACTAACCAAACCTTATTATTAGTGACTAGACCATGATCATCCTTATTTTTTTAAATACCCACTTAGTTCTAAGTATAGGATAATCCTAAGCCCTTTTAACAAATTCCAATACCTTATTCCTCTTAAAATGGAATAATCACTCTTATATAGAAATTACCTAACTCTCAATATCCTTTTTTAAAGAGGGTCCTAGGTATTAATCTATCCTTTTAATCACTCAAGTAATCAATTTTTTTTCTTATGATCAAGTGGATCACCTTCATAAAATTTTTCATGAGTAGATTCATCAAATATCCTTTATTTTTTTATAGAATAATTTATAAGTAGTAGAGTAACCTAAGAACATTCCTTTAATAGACTTTGGATAAATCATATTAAGATTACACTTGGTGTTCATGAAATACTATTTTAATCTAAAAAACTTTAAAGTAACAAACCCTTGGTTTTATATTATTCAATACCCCATAGGGTTTTTTCTTTATTATAAGCATTATTAGATATCTATTAATGATATAACATGTTTTATTATAATATTTATCCTAAAAATTTGTGTTCTTTATGTATTCACAAAACATAGCTCTTGAAATATTATATAAAGTCATATTTCTTCTTTCAACAACATTATTTTGTTGAGGTCTCCTAAGGGGTAGGGTAGGAATATTTAATGACACATTTTGTGGAAAAATAATTAAATTCATAATCTGAAAAATATTCAATAAGATCACTTCCCACAGACACAATTTTAAAACCTATTTCATTTTGAAAAATATTAAAAATCTATTAAAAACATCATAATGTTCACTTTTATGTCTCAACAAATAAACATAAGTAAATATTGAAAAATCATAAACCAAAACATAAATAAATGATTTTCCGCTATGTATTTTAATCCAAGAATGTATAAATAGACCCATTTCAATAATTTCAACTGTCCTATATGATACAAATTATTTAATTGGTTTAAAATAATATTTTTGTTTCCTGACTATCTAGAACACATAACATAGTTTATTTTTATCCAATTTGAGTTATAGAAAATTAGAAATTATATTTTCTCAGAAATTTAATCATGAATTAATGTTTCCAAGAGTCCTATAAAAACTACTACATTCATTAATTTTAGTATTGAAGTAGTTCAGAATTTGTTTACACAAGGAATGAAGATATAATGTGAATTTTTTTTTCTATTCTATGTGAAACATATTTTTTTAAATAGAATAGTAATTATTTGAAAAATAAATGGAATATCCCTCATCACAGGTTTGATAAATAATTATTAGGTTTGGATTTAACAATTAGACATAAATTTCTTTGTTCATGAGAATTCAATATTGATTTATGACCAATTCAATGACTATATTTTTTCCTATGATATTGTCACCAAATGTGATATATCCTCCATACATTTTATATAGTGAGTGAAATATTTAATAATACAAAATAATATTTCTTTAAAATCAACTATCCATAACTATTTTAAATTAATATTTTCATTGATTTTTCCTTAAAGAATCAAATTAAATGGGAAGATGTTTTGGTATCCAAATGTTTTTGGCTTAGAAATATTAGTTGAAAGAAGTTTCGGAACCTAAATTTACTTACACATTTCAAAATTTCATAATTCAAAATTAGTTAAAATTTTAAAAATAAATGAATTATTTATTTTACATATATGATGATACATTAGTGAAAAATCATTTATGAAATTAAGTTTTTCCATCACCAAAACAAGTAATGTTAGCCATGTTTTTTGTTTTATAACTGTTATATATTTTTTATATATCTTGTATTTTTCTTCTTTACTTCAAATGGCATATTTTTAATTATTTTATTTTTTATTACTAAATATTTGATTTAAGGAATTCTCCCTCTTATAAAAAAACTTACAACATCTATTTTATCATTAACACTATCAATTAATTATTTTATTTTACTATCAGGGGAAAAAAATCAGAAGAAAAATAATCTTAAAAATATTTTAGTTTAGTAATATATTTATTTGAAACTTCCTTCTAATTAACAGAAACATCATATGATTTCTTAGAAGTCTTGTTATTTTTTATTCATGGAATCATAATGATCTTATAATATAGAGTTGTATTAATTTAATTTTCCATATGTTTAATTTTCAAATTTATATTCAGTTTTAGATGAAGATTTATAGATATGATGTATCTTAATAGTTTTTTCCATGAAGCACATATTTTCCTTCTTATTAGATACTTTATCTTCAGAATCAGAAATGGATTCATAACTAGAGTCCTCTGAATCACTCCATGTAGCCTTCATTTAATTATTCTATTTTTTATTGTATTATATATTATTATAATTATATTTATTCATTTTAATTTCCATAAGTTTTGAGAAATTTGGTTTTATATTCTTAATCATATTTCACTCATTGTAACTTAATTATTTTGTATTTTCATCATATTTTTTATACGTGGTAATGGATTTCATAAATCCTCTTTTGTTTTTGCACGACCTCTTCAACTCATTGGAAAATTAAACAAGCTCATCATTTGACTTTGGGTTTCTTGTAGTTTCTCAATCAGATGATCAGGATAATGATGTCTCTTAATTTTTCTTCTCAATTTTGAAATTGATTATTTTAAAGAAGCATTCTTATTTTTATCAAATTATGTTATCCCTCCTTATATTTCATCATATCTTCATACATAATAATTATAATAATAAGATATTTTATTTTAAAGTACTTCATAGTAGTATATTTCCTAATAATAGATGAAATTACACTCCATTTTTATGGATTAACTTTGAGTAATTTTGAGATCTAGATCGAGTTCTGAAACAGGATCTCCAAAGGCAGAAACATTATTTACAATTTTTATCAATAGTCCATTCATCTATGTGATTATATCACCCAAAATAATTCAGAATGTATCAAACATTAATTTTATATGGTTATATCTGAGTTTTATTACATTATCAATACCTTTATAATAAATAAATTTAGTTTTTAAAATTTCATGTGCTTCATTACATTGTGAAACTCAATTGAACTCATTAATACCTAATAAAAATATAATAAAATTCATAGGCTTGGATTATAGGTCATGTTCTACTTCTATAGTAGTATCCCAGTTTTCTAGTTCTCCTTTTGGAATATTTAAAGGCTTGATGACTTTAAAATAAACTTTCAAACTAATATTTTTCAGATAAATAATTATTCAAGAATTTTAGAACCTATAGTTTTCTATGATGAAACTTAGATCATTTAGCATAGGAATTACATATAAATTTTAAACCATTGTATCCATTTTAAAATGATCTATCATAGAGTTTAGAAATCAAGGGTATCAAACTATGATACTAATTTTTGATATAGAGGTAGTTACAAAATTACTCATGAGGGAGGGCATGAATTGAGTTCTTGAAATTTTAACCCCAATTAAAATTATCCCACAAAATATTCTATACTATTTTGTCATATAAGAATAGTAAATAAATATAGATATGAAAAACAAAAAAACATAGATAACTTATAGTTGTTATGTGTACGATGTTCCCCTAGTCCACTATATCAATTATCTCATAATAATCTTAGTGGATTTTACTATGTAGAACCCTTTTAAGGACCTCAACAATGTATTGAAAGTGTCACACCCCAACCTATCTATTATTTTATTTTATTATTTCCATTGAATTTTAAATATTTTGATGAGGTTTAGGTTAAATTTTGAAATATATTTTTGAGTTTTGTCAAAAAAAAACGTGTGTTTTTGAGTTGACATCGTTGAGCGCCCAGGTGGAGTGCGTTTTGGATACCCCTCACGGCTTCTCCCATACAATGGTACGACCCGCTTATCTTCAGAAAAATAAAATGAGAAACTTTTGTAATTTGATGTGTCATTTATTACTGTTAATAATTTTTTTAATATTAAAGTGAACTAAATATCTCTATTATTTATATTTACATCAGTATATTTATTAATGTTCATATTAGTATTGTTATTAATAAGGATTTATTGTTATTATTATTATTATTATTAATATTTTCGGCCAGTGTGCGGGCACCACATGGGTAGTGGAAGCCGTGCTATCAGCCCGAGTACCACGTAGTTGTGGTGTATGAATTGGCCAAATAAAAAGTAAATTGAATGAATTGAAAATAAATTAAAGTTTAGAATAAATAACTTACTGTAGAGATGTTAGTATTAATTTGTCATGAATAATGATATTATATTATTATTAAAGAATTGTTACTATTAAAATTATTATTTTTATCATTTCTATGTTATTGCTAAAGTGGTTTTATTTATTATTATGTGTATTATGATTATTATCGTTATTGGTGTTAATATTAATGTTGTTAGTAGAGATTAAAGTTACTACTACTACTACTACTATTATTATTATCATTACACTTTTTATATTATCATTATTTTTGTTTTCATTTATTTATTTTCCTTTTTTTCTTTATTTTTTTATTTCTTTCTTTCTCCCTTACCCTAATCCCATCTTCTTCTCCTCTCCTATAGCCTTTTCACGCTACCTCACTCTTTCCTCTATTCCCTCACGTGAGTAGGCCCCCACACTTTCCTTTCCTTTTCCGCCTCGTTAGTAGCGCCTCCTACTACATCTATGGCCGCCCCATCTCCCTCTTCTAGCAGCGCAGCGCACCCCCGGATGCCCAACCTCCTCCTGCTCGAACTGTAGCTTCCCACTGTGTCTCCCTTCAGCCAACTCCATCTCCTACCATGCACCAGCCACAGTAGCACCATTTGGCCAACGACACCCCGACATAGCTCCCCTGCCTTGGAACCACCATCCACACATCCTCCCACCAGCTCCTTGCTCTAGCGTGCACCAGATGCACCTCCCGCTCGAATCCACAACGCCCCTCTTATTGCGCACCCCTGCTACCAACTCGATCTACGAACCACCTCCTACAGGAGACCACCAACCACCCCCTCAAGCTACACACCCTCCATATTAAATGCTCGATCACTGGAGATCCATATTGGTGATGGTTCAAATTTTCTTGCTCATGTGGTGCCGATGATCTAGTTTTTAGGTTTCCATCATTCATGTGATGTTGCTGCTTCGACCAAAGACTGGTGCTGGTCCGATTTATTCTTCAGCTGCAATCAAGGAATTTGAACACTGTCTAGGTGATGTTCCATGCTGGACCGCCATATCATTGCTGGTATTGAAATTTTCAGCTCAAAGTAGATTTGTTTTTTTAGTGGAGCAGTCATGCTGTACTGGAGTTCATTAGAGTTTTGGTCCAAGCATGGCATCATATTAGGTGCTTGCTTTATTTTTACCTTGTTCGTGCAAAGCTGCTGGTTCATGCTAAAATAGGTATGAGTTTGAAAATTTACATATATGTCTTGTTTTGTAATGGATTTTTTTGTTGGAGGATTTAATTGAACGTTGCATCTATGCTTTATTGGAGTCTCCTTCTTGTTATGATGGAGGTTGGAGTTTTTAGCTTTTGGATTTCCTATGGGGATGCCTCATTTTAGGTTTCTAACCAATTTCCAAGTTGAATATGTAGGCCTGTTTAGTGTGCTTCATAGTAGACATGGAGGATCCATGTATTGGGGTTTAGATAAAGTCCACGATACCATGGTCAACAGGTTGCGCGCACTTGTGCGCAATTGCAAGGCATGTCACGTCGTTGTAGTTGAGCTGTAAGTCGAGGTAGGTCCCCCACTGCACTCGCCTTTAAATTCAGAATTTATTAATTGCTTGATATTTTATTAATTTTAATTAATGAGAAATAATATATGATAATTAATTTTAAAACGATTATTTGGAGTAAAAAGAGCCGTTTATTTTATAGACGACACTTGAAATATTTTCTTGATGAGAGACACCCAGTAGTGAAAGAATTCCCATTTGGATTTTAAACATAATTCACGAAATTTTAAATGTAGTTCTGGTTTACTGATAAATGATTTATTTTTAAGTGAGAACAAGTGTTTTTGTTCACTTGAGAAATGAGGATTTTCCTTAAAATTGGTGAAGGCCCATTTGACACTTTTATAAAATAAATTATTTTGGAAAACTCTCTTTTGGGGTGACTGAGATGTGATATTTAGTGTACACTGACTGCATGATTTTTGCGTAATTTTGTACTGCTTGCTTGACTTTGTTGACTCACCCCTTTCTTGTTTATTATACATGCTGACATGGGAACTTGGCATAGTAAGTGAATCTTCTGAGAACGATTACTGCACTAGTTTAGATTACACACTGGCTAGTGGCCCCTAGTACGGATGACACTCTTCTAGGGGATTGGGCCCCTCGGTTAGGCCATGTAGGGCCACACTAGGTGTTAGGGCATTATGACATCATCAAGAGTAGGCATGCCTTCAGGATGATTCACATGTATAATACGTTCTGGATTGTTCACGATCTCCTAGGTTCGACCCATGTTTTAATTAGTGTTTATTTGTATGTGGCAGATGATTGAGAGGTCGAGATCAGTAGATGGCCCTTGTGTGCCACTTTTTCCATTTCCCTTAGTGTGTGTTGCGTGTTGTGTGGTTTTTTCTTTTTTTGTAATAACTAAAATTTGGATTTCTAAATTGTTCTCAAAAACGATTTTCAAATGCAATTCACATGTTTCTTTCAAACATTAAACTTGTTTTTAAAATTAAAAAGGGCAATGGACTGTTCCTTGTTTTAGAAATTAAAGTGTGTGTGGAAACCCTTATTTTGTATACTTTAGTTAATACCTGAAATTGGTAAATTCTTTTTTAACGGTAGTGCATTGGGAATAGTTTGTTGGGCATGCCTACTGAGTTTTAATACTCACGCCTATAGTGTTTTCTTGTTTTTAGTTTCTGTTGCAGGTTTGACTCGAGCTTGCCCGATGTGGGAGAGAGTTAGTTATGGAATTGTGAGTGACTCTTAGATTCGTGAGGATTTTTGGTCGTGGTCAGGTTAGTTGGTTGTGGATGATCATTATTTATTTTCGTGCTGTTTATTTACATTAAGGAATTCTACTTTTCCACTAATTTATATATTTTCACTGGCCTAAATCATTCCCATTTTTCCTATGTTGATGCCCTGGCGCTTGTTGCCATATTGGGTGGATCGGGAATCCCTCTCGGGCCATGTCGCGGGCTGGATCTAGTGACCAGTTCCGGGTTGACCTGGGTTGGTTCATGACAAAATGGTATCAGAGCAGGTCGGCTTTTGCATGGACCTTATTTTTCAGAGCACCCATTGTTATTTGGGGTTTTCATGGTAGAAGGAGTAGAATTGTCAGGGATCGAGGCATATGGACGAGAAGTACGTCATGAACCCTTGCAAGTTCTGAACCTCGGGTTACCATGGGATGTTTGGGTTATTTGTTCCTTATGGTTATTTTGAATTGTTTTATGTTGGGAAATGAAATGGGAGATAGGGAAGTGACCTCCGTGAGCTCGCATGGTCAGGCAATCCATGTTTAGCCAGGGACATTACCCTAGAGTGCTCCCTGTGACGGTGGCATGACTGGCGTATGGCCGCCAACCATACGTCCGAGTCACCAATAGCTATTAGTTTCTCCTTGTGGTTTGTCTGGGTCTTTACTTTTAATAATTGTTTTGTGAAGTTTTATTCTGGAAATTGTGAAAAGTTGAAATTGAAATGGAAATGACCAGGTTTTGATTATGTTCTTTGTTTCCTTGTTCCTTAGTGTTCACCCCCCAAGAAGGTTTGATGGATGCCCAATGTGAAGCTTCAAGTGGTGCACCCCTAGCGAATCCTCCAGTTGATCAGCCCATAGAATATGTCTTGGAATTCCAGAAATTTAACCCTCCCCTATTTTATGGTCAATAAGATCTACATGAGGCAGAGGAGTGGTTGCAGAAGATTGAGAGGAAGTTCAATTTCATTGGGCAGCCTAAGTCGTTAAAGGTGAAGTTGTCTACCTTTATGCTTGAAGGCCCAACTTGGAAATGTTGGAAGTTCATGTCTCAGAATAAGCCCCGGGAAGATCTAACATGGGAATTTTTCAAGTCATCATTCATCAAAAAACACTTCTATGAGTTTATGAAGCTGAGGAAGAGGATAGAGTTGTGTTGTCTTCAGTAGGGCATTGAATCGGTACTGGAATTCTATCGACGTTTCATAGACCTAGTTTTGTATGATCAATGGTTTGTTGCGAATGATCCCGGGAAAGCTAAAAAATTTGGGTCTGGACTCCGACCAGAACTACGATTAAAAGTAGAAGAGCTCAACCTAACCACCTTCTCGGATGTTGTGGGGAAAGCCTTTTTGGCTGAATCTTGGTTAGGAGGAGGTCCTGAGGAGGTGAATCCTGCAGCTTCGGGAAGCAGTGAAGTGGATGGTGATAAGAGGAATGAGAGAGACCTGATGCTGGTGGTGCTGGGATAGGAATGAAGAGTCCTTCAGACCTTCAGTCATCTTCTTCACAGCGCAATTTCGTGATCTTTCACCAGTGTGGTTGGAAGGGTCCCAAGAGTCCGACATGCCCGAGTGCTCCGAGACCCTACCACACCTGTGGACGTCTAGGTCACTTGCAGCGATTCTATCGAGGTGTTTCCAAGAAGCGTGCTGAAGCCAAACCTAGCTCGTTGAAGGTCACCTCAGCACGTCAGCAGAAGTAGGGTGATGTTTGGGGATCAGTTTGAGGTTTTCTCTTTGTAGTATTTCTTGGATGTAGTAGTCGTCACCTGTAGTATTTTGTGGTGTTTATTTTCCTTCAGTTGTAAGAATGGTTATTGTTGAACCTCTTTGAAACCTTTACTTTGAATAGAAGTGTGTTTGGCGAAATTTTTATTTGGGTGTCATGTTTGGGAATTTTTGAAGCCTAACTGCGAGGCATGAGATGCTTCAATCAGCGGTGCTCCAGCCATAGGCCTCGGAGTGAAGCTGGAGTGTAGTCAAGTGAACCCCAATGGAGAAAAGGGCCTTGGTTTAACCTTTGTCCTTAATGTGGCATGACTTGTGTTATTCCGAGGGTGCAACATTGTTGATGGGGAGATGACGATAGTTTTGATTCTCTATCAGTCAGGCCCTTCCCTTCTACCCCCTTTATGGTGGGGGGTTTTTAGTCCGTGTATAGAGTTTTCAAGTTCGGATAATCTCGTCAGTTCTTATGGTGGGGAGACCCACAATGGGTCTCACAAAGTTACAAAAAAATTAATTTAGTGTCAGCCTGATCCTTATGGTGGGGAGTCAGTTCGGGCCTCCCCGTGTTAGTATCAGAGTTTCAGTTTGAGTATCATTTGGTGGCTGGTGGTCTTGTGTAGAACCACTTAATTTTAAGTTATTCCTCTTGGGTAAACGTTAGTATTTTAGTACCCCCAACGGTTCCGTTGGACTAAGATAATAGGGCTAAGACTCATAGATTATTTAAGTTCGTTTGTTCCTTGGTTAAAATTGATGGTTTGGGTTCTACTTGGTGATAGTTAAGGTGACCGTATTTTAATGATAAGTTATGTGTCATGGTTTTTTGTGTCTGTTTAGATCGATCAACTTGAGGCGCATAAAACTTTTGGTGGGAGGTGACACATAAGAAGTTTTATCTTTGGGCCTTATTCTTGTTATGTCTTTCCGAGGGCGGAAAGCGTTATGGTGGGGATAATTTTCACACCCCGACCTATCTATTATTTTATTTTATTATTTCCATTGAATTTTAAAATTTTTACTGTGGTTTAGTTGAAATTCTGAAATAGATTTTTGAGTTTTGTCAAAAAACTCACGTTTTTGAGTTGACATCACTGAGCGCCCGGGTGGAACGCATTTTGGATACCCCGCACAGCTTCTCCCATACAACGGCAGGACCCGCTTATCTTCGGAAAATTAAAATGAGAAACTTTTGTAATTTGATGTGTTATTTATCACTGTTAATAATTTTATTAATATTAAAGTGAACTAAATATCTCTATTATTTATATTTATATCGGTATATTTATTAATGTTCATATTAGTCTTTTTATTAATAAGGCTTTATTATTATTATTATTATTAATATTTTAGTCTAGTGTGAGGGAACCACATGGCTAGCGGAATCTGTGCTGTTAGCCCGAGTACCGCGTAGTTGCAGTGTATGAATTTTCCAAATAAAAAGTAAATTGAATGAATTGAAAATAAATTAAAATTTAGAATTTAAAACATACTGTAGAGATATTAGTATTAATTTGTCTTGAATAATGATATTATATTTTTATTAAATAATTGTTACTATTAAAATTATTATTTTTATCATCTCTATGTTATTGCTAAAGTGGTTTTATTTATTATTATGTGTATTATGATTATTATCATTATTGGTGTTAATATTAATATTATTAAGAGAGATTAAAGTTTCTATTATTATTATTATTACTATTTTCATAATATCATTATTATTTTTTTCATTTATTTATTTTCTTTTTTTTATTTCTTTTTATTTCTTTAATTTTTTTCTTTCTTTCTTTCTCCGTAACCCTAATTCCCTCTTCTTCTCCTCTCCCGTAGCCTTTGCGTGCCACCTCACCCTTTCCTCTCTTCCCTCGAGTGAGAAGCCCCACACGCTTTCCTTTCCTTTTCTGCCTCTTTAGCAGCACCTCCTACTGCATCTATGGCCGCCCTATCTCCCTCTTCTAGCGGCGCAACACACCCCCAGATGCCCAACCTCATCCTACTCGAACTACAGTGCCCCACCATGTCTCCCTTTGGCCAACTCCCTCTCCTGCCATGCACCGGCCGCAACAGCTCCATCCAGCCAGCGACACCCCGACACAGCGCCCCTGCCTTGCATCCACCATCCACACACCGTCCCACCAGATCCTTTCACCAGCATGCACCCGACACACCTCTTGCTCGAATCCACCATGCCCCTCTTGTTGCGCACCCCTACTGCTGGCGCGATCTCCAACCCACCTCCTTCAGGAGACCACCCCCTCCAGCTACACACCCTCCATATTAAATTCTCGATCGCTGGAGATCTAGATTGGTGATGGTTCGAATTTGCTTGCTCATTTTGTGTCGATGATGTAGTTTTTGGGTTTCCATCATTCATGTGATGCTGCTGCTTCGGCCGAAGACTGGTGATGGTCCGAGTTGTTCTTCAGCTACAATCAAGGAATTTGAACACTTCCTAGGTGATGTTCCATGATGGAAAACCATATCATTGTTGATATTGAAATTTTTAACTCAAAGTAGCTTTGTTTTTTTAGGGGAGCTGTCATGCTGTGCTGGAGTTCATTAGAGTTTTTGTCCGAGCATGGCATCATATTAGGTGCTTGGTTTATTTTTTTCTTTGTTCATGCAAAGCTGATGGTTCATGCTAAAATAGTTATGAGTTTGAAACTTACATATATTTCTTTTTTTTGTAATGGAGTTACTATTGGAGGATTTAATTCAACATTGCATGTCACGACCCCCTCACCAATAAACTCCAACTCTGAATTGGAATATAAAAGAAACCCAAGTACACATATGAAATGTCATGCAGAAGTACTACAACTGAAAGGGGAAAAACTCAAAGTACCCAAAAGAAATTTAAAACCCCAGCAACCACAAGCCCGAACAACTCCTGCAGCCACAAGCTAGTAAACCGAGCTTGATCTTCAACCTGCTCCAAGTGACCTGAAAAACAGTTTATATATACATAGGGTGAGTATAACAGTATACTCAGCAGGATCCTCCCTGAAGCCTCTTGTACAAAAGTAAAGAGAGCATGCTAAATCACAGTGAGAAACAAGTGAAACTAAATCGTGACCTAAGTAGGTATACTATGTTCCCAACCTCACCATGGCTACTCTCACCAAGTAAGGCATACAAGAATATAACATATAGTGAATAATATCATGGGTAACCTGCCACTACTTCCCCACTAGTTTTCCGCTTTTCCCCAACATCGCACGTCCTAAGCATCTCTCTCCAAAAAGGCTTGTCCACAGACACCTGGGCGAAGCACCGCACTATGCACCTCATGCAACACAAAGGCTTGCTCGCAGACACCTGGGTGAAGCACCTAACCATCCTCACAACCAAAAGTAACCAATTAGATTTCGGGATCCACCATAGCTCGTATAACGTGGATCATACCTTAAGTATTATACCTCAAGACATTACAACCCATACACCGAGTAAGGATCCACTAACCATCATATCCTATACACGTTATACCTATAGTAGTCCATAGAATACTATATCCAGAGTATATGTGTGTGAATAACCACAAGACACTATAGCCCTATACATACATATAAGAGGAAACTAACCATTGTGCCTACCAGCACAAGTATCTACCAAGAGAAGAGAGTGGAGCCAAAGGGGGTAGTCAGCCATTCACCCTCCCATCAGAATGTTAGGGAAAGAACCCCCCAAGGCTTAGAATCCCTAGGGTGTTAGTTTCCCTTACTAAAAGGGTGGAGTAGCATATAGAAACACAAAAAGTACAGAGTATATTATATCTCACAACCACACTATGGGCATAACCTAGTCTTAGACACCACTGCAGCTAACGTCTCTCAGACTCTGGGCTGCTACATTTAAGACTAGGTAGCTTATAAGAATACAACAATTTAAAGTAATTTATTAGATTACTTCATTTCCTTTTTCTTTTCAGTTCCACTTTACATTAATTAATTCATTAAACATTAATTAACCATTAACCATTCCACATTAGACTTCATTAGCATCAAACCCAAATTCCACTGCCCCTTTAAAAATTATATCCCCACCATTATGTTCTAGTGAACTCCAACCCCAAGGGTTAACACCATTTATTCAAACAATCATTACATAAACACTTTCCCATATTCCCAGGCATTCTATAAAATCATTCTATGCTACTAACACAAAGGGGATCAACACGGTGAGTAGATGTACTACCCGTCGAGTCTTTTCTGCCTATAGAAAGAGTGTAGACCCTTTCCCCCTTGAGAAGCTAAACACGGAAAGCACATGGAATACTCCACGTGTCTTCTCCTCTTTCAGAACAAGGGTAAGCAAGACCAGCTGCAATGAGCAGTGGGGAAAAGTAAAGCAGATAATCAACCAATAAAAAATCAGCAAACATCCAAAAATCACATCCATCCCATTCCATCAACCCTAGTGTCCTCCCCGAAACCCACATACATAAACTGATGCATCTCGCCAATCTAGGTGCCATCCGCTGCCACAACCAAAAGGCCTCTATACCCCCACATATCACAACACCCCTCCAGGGTCAAGTTTCAACACATGTAGTAGGAAAAACAACCATCACATCAATTGGGCTATGGCCCTTTTAACAAACAAGAGGGTAACTCAGAACCCATCAAGGAATTATCAAACAGTCAAATTCTTTAATGCATCTTAAATTTACAGGTTTATAAATCGCTGGTTCCAACATCAGGAAAACTAACCAGTAAGCTATCACAAAAGATTAAACATGCTTACTACACCAATTTGATTAACATCAAATTACAGCAAGAACCAAATTTTTATTCATGCCTCTTTATCTTTAGTCAAAAAATTATCAATTAAACCCGGTTTACATTCTTTACCAATTTCCATCAAGAACAAACAACTAGGTAAAACAAGCATAGATATCACACTATCTAGAAAAACAAGAGGCAATATCATATGATCAATAACAAATTCTTTATCCGGTTCAAAGTATTTATTATTTCAATTCCATTATCATCCAGTGGGATTAAACATACTAACAATACAGCCACACATAAAAGATAGAGAAGCAACGAATCCCCTACCTCAAGGGTTTTTGAAGAAAACCCCAACAAATGAAGAACACATACGAAAGCTAGGTTGATTCTCCAAGAATCATCCTTAGATATCTTCTCCTAACACAACCAAGAAAAAAATTCATCATATTTGGCGTCGACACACTTATATCTACTCATAACAGACGTAGATCTAAGAAACTGAGAGAAGAGGGGAAGTAGATCCAAGTGGATCAAAGAAACCAATCAAGAACGATGAAGAACGAAGAAGAACGAAGAAGAACAAAGAAGAACGATCACATACTTCAAGAAACTGGCTTCGATTCGTCAATAGAAGCCTTCAGATCACCTCCAAAATGCTTGGGAGAGGTTCTTATACCTTCAAGGGAGGGTAATCTCGAGTTATGTCTGTTTAGAATCTTAAACGAGAAAGTTAGAGGAGAAACGATTGAGATACACAATTTTAGGATCTAATTTAAGTGCCCGCATAGTTTTCCCACATGGTTAGACATATTGTGCGCTAACTGTGTTATAGAGACCCGAAGCCTGACGTACATAGACTTTACATTACTTTTGCGGAATACTTAGTACATAACAAAAACACACACACACATGGATCGTAATAGTTTAGTGTCTTTGGAAACTCGGAACGTAATCTTCTAATCGTGGTGAAAGATCTTCAATATCTCCCATAAAGATCTTCCCATTTTTTTTACCTAAAACCTTTCTTTATATCCTGGGGAAAAGAAAACATAAAAGGGTGAGCTCAAATGCTTAGTAAGGGTATACAAAAGAAATAAAAATCATATCATATCTTTTTGAAAATCATAACCTGCAAAAGAGAGCATAATATCTTAACATGGAACAAATCATAGAAGTGAAAATGAGATCCCCATAATCATAACATAAAACATGAAACTTTGTGGCATGCACACATAATCATGGAAAATCATTTCTTGTTAGTCATGACTCATTGCCAAGACTATCTTAGTGGACAATGTCCCTTTCTGAACCGAGTTCACTCCTTGTTTCAGTCCTGTATCACTGAACCGAAATAACCTTCCGTTCCAGCCATGTCTATCTCATGAGATATAAAATCTTTACCCAATGCATTGGAGGGAGATATAGGTCCCACCCATCTTATAATGAATCCTTTCTTATGTGTGCCACATAATCATAAAACATACATCATCGCATAACACATGTAACAAAAATGGGATTCTTGAAACATCATGACATCATAAATCAATTCATATAAGATAAAGGAATTCATAAAAATAATTCCATCACAACATGATCAAATCAATGTAATAATAGGGATAAAAACAGGACCCTTTATTATCTTAGATGGAAAATAATTTTCATAAAACACTTGAACTCCATTCTTGAGGAAAATATCCTTTCTTCTAAAAAAACATTTTTCCTTTCATAACATGTAATACAACTTTAAAATAAAAGAAGTTGATTAAAAATAAACTTGAAAACTTGTAAAGGAAGCTTTTTGGAAACAATGTTTTAAAAATCCATTCATTCCGTACAAGTTAAAAAAACATTCTTCGTACTTTTGTCGGAAAAGTCAAAAAGTACCTCATACGAAAAACGACAAAAGATTCCTTTCATACATATTACTAAAAACTCACCGAAGGGAAAAAATGGATTTAAACAATTGTAGGTGGATGGAAATAATATTACATATTGATGAAACATGGATGTGGATGATAAAATACACCCCATTAAATACTAAATTATAAACAATCTCGGATAAAAATGAGATTGTGATATTTCCCTTACCTTAGGTCCGAATTGCTTTGTACGTGTCCGAACCTCCTGTATAAAGATTTACATAATGTTATTGACTTATTACAGAATCATATTCATTGTTATGATATCATATATGGTTCTCTTATGGCTTTATATTACCCGGTCTTTTGTAAATTCATGTTAAAGTAGCATTTTGGGTAAAATCGTCTTATTTGTCGTTCGTGTTTTTAACTTGTAATTATTAATATGATTACTTGGATCATGATTACTTATATCCAGAATTTAAAACATGATTTATATATAATATATATTCAGAATATACATATATATATATATTATATATTGATAATGGAATGAAATACACCATTCATGGAGACGGTAGTCCGTACGTACGCATGAACGTTGTTTTCGTTTCCTTATTGAATTGAATGGAATTAATTAGATGGCATAAATATAAATATACATAAATCCAGTATCATTATTATGTCATATATTTCATTAGTACTTATTATATATGCTTTATAATCATTCATGAATGGTTAATGTGGAGAATGAATCTCATCGCGTCGTGGAGACGGTAGTCCGTACGTACGCACGAGCGATGATATCATTTCCATAAATATTGAATTGAATTGGAGTGGATTATACAATATATCAGAATCAATATGATGTTGTAATAACTATGTATAGTTATTCTTTACACCATTATACCCATCCATGTAAGGTGGTGGTGGAAAATAGATTACACCACGGCGTGGAGACGGTATTCCGTACGTACGCACGCGCGGTGATTTCTTTTTCCGTAGGATGGATAGATGGTGAAATAGGGTTGTTTCATACTTATAATAACATATCAGTATATGAGTGATACTGATGTTATTACTTCATAATGAAACAACCTCAGAAGAAGAAGTGGAAGAAGAAATAAAGATGAAAGAATTGGTAACGGTAATTACCTCTTCTTTGAAGCGCCTCTTTGAGACCTCCTCTTAGGGTACTAAAATTGGTCTTTGAGGAAGACCAGAACCTCTAGGATGTTTCTAGGGAAGTGGAGAAGATATTTTGGCAGGGGTTGGCCGAGCTTGAGAGCTCAAATTGGTGTGAGGAGGAGGGGGAGGAGGTGCCCTTTTATAAGGGAGGAGAGGGGCACCTTTGGAATATCTCAAAATATTATTTTATATTAAAGTAAAAATCGGTTTATAATGGTTCCAAAGGGTCTTATTTCTAAGCTAAAGTGGGGATGGGTCGAAATCCTATCAACCAATAGCATTTATACAAGTTTAGGTTATTATTTTAACCTTATCAATTAGATTTAACTCTAAGTTAAATAATTTAACTTTTACCGTGTCTTTTTGTTTTCTTTCACTATATGGTTAATACACTTACTATAACATGCCAAACGAACCCCAAATTGTTTATTATTAATATATATATATCCTTATCTATGTCATTTGGCCGAACCTTAGATTTTTAGGAATAAAATAACAATTAATAATATAATATTTGATTTAAAAACTATTTTGTGTCAATTTTGACACTATTTGATATATGATTTTTGTGAAAGTCATAACAGAATTATATGTTCGAAACAAGTTGATTAAATCAACACTAATATATCATAGTAACCTAGAAAATTAGTGGAATTCATAAAAAGTCTCAAATTACATTCATTTGAGTATTTATAACATCAATTATGTTAATATTTCCTTAAATGGGTAATTACTGCATCATCGTTGTGTCATAAATAAATTAATTTATTTAAAGTCTAAAAATTATAAATAAAATATCATTATATAGGAAATATTTTTATCTTTATAATGAATATTTATAGTCGAATTTATCTTATGTATAACCCCATATTAAAAATGTTTTAGTGAATAAACTTTGATTTTAACTCTTTTAACTCTTCTTGGAATTAAATAATAATAAATGTCCTAATCTAATCCAAGTGGGCCTAAATGATAATATTTTACACTTAAGGTTGTTTTTGGTCGAGATAAACTTGTCCAATAGAATTAGGACATGTGTTAGGGTAATATTAATATCATTCTTACCCTTAATTACCCTATTTACTTTTAACCGCGGTAAAAATAGTAAAAAGTTAATATTCACCAAAAAATTATTTTTATCTCATTGAACCACATTTTAGTTACTGATATCAACCGTGTCTGTCGGATTTTTGAAATTCCATTCACAGAAGCGGTAAAATTAAGTTTTATGAAAAATTCAGTTTTTTTTAACTACCACTTAGTAGTTTCACTATTCATCAAAAAATGAAGGTTTTCAGAAAAATGCCAAAATTTCATCCTAAGCTATATATCATATTCCGAATTCAAAAATGAAGTCTATTTTACCAAATTCATAACATAGAAGTTGAATTAATTAATTTTATAATTAAATCCCGCTGTTAAGACAAATAGCGTGTTTTTAAGAAACAATTTCTATCAAAAGATTGATACTTGATTATGTCTGGTTTAAATGTGAAATTACAACCAATGACCAGCATTGAATTAAATTGTAAAAATATATTCTAAATATACTTTAAAACCACTCAAATTAATAATTTATCACTATTAATTATTTCGATTAAAAAAGTTGTTTTTAATTATAATTTAGTAATTTTTCACTATTCATCAGAATATGAAAGTTATCCGAAAAGTACCAAAATTTCACCTTAGGCTAAATTCGATACTCCGAATCCAAGAATGAAGTTAATTTTGAAAAATAAGATTTACAGAATTTTAAAAAGTGGTTATTACTATTCATAACGGCTAGTTTTAATAATATTTTAATAGCACATCGTTGTTTAGTGAAACTCGTTATTGCGTACTACACACGCTATCGAGGAAGGTCGCGATTGCGTGTATGCAAGGAAAGTCAAGGATGCGTGTTGTGCAAGCTCCTTTTGGTGTAGCGTACAATACAAGACATTAGTGAAATAAAAAGAATATTTTTCATAAAATCTCAGGCTGTTACATTCTACCCCCCTTAAAATGAATTTCGCCCTCGAAATTCGTTGGGGTTATAAATGGTTTACTATTCGAAAGATTCTTTAATAGAATCCCACATCGTAAAAAGGAATACAAAAACTTGGCTTTAAAAACTAAAGTATGAAATGTAACGATTACCCAAATAAACTAATCGCTGGGTTTCCACATAGGTAAAAATATGGATATGGAAGAGAAATCTAACCATCATATTCTGATGGAGAGTGGTAGAGAACATGGCTATGGAAAATCCAGTAATCACAAATCCATAGATTTGTGATGATATAAGGTACCATCTGATTCATCAGGTATAAGATCACTAGGACAACATTTTTGGTTTTCAAGATCATTTCCCTAAAGTTGAAAATTTGAATTAGAATAAATACTTACTTTATTTTGGTACAATATCACTATTTTCCGTGCCTTTAAAAATTTCCACATCATATCTTAAAGAAATGAAGTTGAATTTGTCATTCGCGATGTGTTAGCAGATCATGTGATAGAATGATGGGTCATTCCATCTGTCTCAAACAAAAGGTTAGAAAAGTTATCAAAAAATACATAAATCCATCTATAGTGAGATTAATCATATATGGTTCCTAAAATGAACTTATACATCACATATCATACTACTTAATATAATAAAACTAGTTTCTACTAAACAGGGACTTCCTGTAGGTCAGTGGTAGGCGATAAAGGCCAGTCGCACTTCGGTTGTGGGTTCGATTCCCACAGCCTTGTCCGAAGCGATGGGCCGTCGCCCGTCCTGTAGGTTGTCCTTTTTATAAAACTATATTACTATAACATCCCATCAATAATATCGAAAAAAAACTTCTATCCTTAAACAATACATAATTCATTCCAATCATTAGGCTCATAATACTGCAGTCCATTCTCATAACATAGTGAAAACGATTACCAGAGATTTAATACCATCGTTGATCCCCATATATCATAAGATATATCTTGTTGGTCACATTCCAAACATTCAAAGGCCTTAATCTTGTACTCTCTTGGATACCTATTGAACCTTAGTGAAAACTTGAATGGAGTTAAAAGTTAACACTTTTCACATACCGAAATCCTCAAAATTCTATATACTCAAACCATGATATCAATTAGTCCTTATATCAATCACGAGCATGAATACTGTCAAACATTTCATTTTCCCCTTATCCCTTCATTATGCGCATATCATCTTCATTCCAAAAATATCTGAATAACCTTTCATGGATACTGGTAACATTAATCAGACAACAATGTAACAATCCTTACATGTCTCTTTATTCCATAGTACCATGAGATTACTTATACAACATTACACATGATAAACATGTAATCATTCCACTACATTCTTAAACCATTGACCGAGCTTCAACAATTCTTTCATCTCACATACCATTGGTAGTCTCTTCATCATCATCCACATAAATACTTCCCATATGACCATACTGATTCTCTTCATGAGTCTTTCCCTTAGGGCATTCGTTTGCATAATGCCCATACATTCCACATTTAAAAAACTTAACCATTTTTGATGTCATAGCAATACCATTATCCTCATCCCTGGTATTAACTGAACGTTTTCCTTTGCACTTACTGGCTTTGTGTCCTTCTTTTCCACACCCAAAGCATCTTCCAGTTCCTTTGAAACATTCTCCTTGATGCCTCTTCCCACATGATTTACATAGGGGAAATTGAACTTTCTTTCCTCTATGATCATCATGAAACTCCATCTTTATCTTATTAGCCGAGTCAGGAAACTTACCAAATTTTACTTTATTGATCATATTATGAGATTGCTGATTCGGCATAATAATGATGTTTGGACTTCCAAATCCCATTTCATTATGAAGAATATCATTCCATTGTCCATCATATCCTCCATTATCGTGAATCATCTTGTTTCCAGCCATTTTCTAAAACCCAAAAGAATAGTGTGAGAGGTAAAAATCATAATAAAGTGGGAGTAACTTCAATATCTAACATCTTAGGTTTAATTCTATGATCGTTAGCGTAATTATAGTACTATAACCTATACGCATACTTAACCTTAGAGACATCCCTATACATACCTTAGAAATATCTCTAGGGATCTCACTAAAGTTCTCGCATCCTAGTTTCCAAAGGTTGACTAAACCTTTCCTCTGATACCAACTGTAGAGACCCGAAGCCTGACGTACATAGACTTTACATTACTTTTGCGGAATACTTAGTACATAACAAAAACACACACACACAAGGATCGTAATAGTTTAGTGTCTTTGGAAACTCGGAACGTAATCTTCTAATCGTGGTGAAAGATCTTCAATATCTCCCATAAAGATCTTCCCCTTTTTTTTACCTAAAACCTTTCTTTATATCCTGGGGAAAAGAAAACATAAAAGGGTGAGCTCAAATGCTCAGTAAGGGTATACAAAAGAAATAAAAATCATATCATATCTTTTTGAAAATCATAACCTGCAAAAGAGAGCATAATATCTTAACATGGAACAAATCATAGAAGTGAAAATGAGATCCCCATAATCATAACATAAAACTTGAAACTTTGTGGCATGCACACATAATCATGTAAAATCATTTCTTGTTAGTCCTGACTCATTGCCAAGACTATCTTAGTGGACAATGTCCCTTTCTGAACCGAGTTCACTCCTCGTTTCAGTCCTGTATCACTGAACCGAAATAACCTTCCGTTCCAGCCATGTCTATCTCATGAGATATAAAATCTTTACCCAATGCATTGGAGGGAGATATAGGTCCCACCCATATTATAATGAATCCTTTCTTATGTGTGCCACATAATCATAAAACATACATCATCGCATAACACATGTAACAAAAATGGGATTCTTGAAACATCATGACATCATAAATCAATTCATATAAGATAAAGGAATTCATAAAAATAATTCCATCACAACATGATCAAATCAATGTAATAATAGGGATAAAAATAGGACCCTTTATTATCTTAGATGGAAAATAATTTTGATAAAACACTTGAACTCCATTCTTGAGGAAAATATCCTTTCTTCTAAAAAAACATTTTTCCTTTCATAACATGTCATACAACTTTAAAATTAAAGAAGTTGATTAAAAATAATCTTGAAAACTTGTAAAGGAAGCTTTTTGGAAACAATGTTTTAAAAATCCATTCATGCCGTACAAGTTAAAAAAAACATTCTTCGTACTTTTGTCGGAAAAGTCAAAAAGTACCTCATACGAAAAACGACAAAAGATTCCTTTCATACATATTACTAAAAACTCACCGAAGGGTAAAAATGGATTTAAACAATTGTAGGTGGATGGAAATAATATTACATATTGATGAAACATGGATGTGGATGATAAAATACACCCCAGTAAATACTAAATTATAAACAATCTCGGATAAAAATGAGATTGTGATATTTCCCTTACCTTAGGTCCGAATTGCTTTGTACGTGTCCGAACCTCCTGTATAATGATTTACATAATGTTATTGACTTATTACAGAATCATATTCATTGTTATGATATCATATATGGTTCTATTATGGCTTTATATTACCCGGTCTTTTGTAAATTCATGTTAAAGTAGCATTTTGGGTAAAATCGTCTTATTTGTCATTCGTGTTTTTAACTTGTAATTATTAATATGATTACTTGGATCATGATTACTTATATCCAGAATGTAAAACATGATTTATATATAATATATATTCAGAATATACATATATATATATTATATATTGATAATGGAATGAAATACACCGTTCATGGAGACGGTAGTCCGTACGTACGCATGAACGTTGTTTTCGTTTCCTTATTGAATTGAATGGAATTAAGTAGATGAAATAAATATAAATATACATAAATCCAGTATCATTATTATGTCATATATTTTATTAGTACTTATTATATATGCTTTATAATCATTCATGAATGGTTAATGTGGAGAATGAATCTCATCGCGTCGTGGAGACGGTAGTCCGTACGTACGCACGAGCGATGATATCATTTCCATAAATATTGAATTGAATTGGAGTGGATTATACAATATATCAGAATCAATATGATGTTGTAATAACTATGTATAGTTATTCTTTACACCATTATACCCATCCATGTAAGGTGGTGGTGGAAAATAGATTACACCACGGCGTGGAGACGGTATTCCGTACGTACGCACGCGCGGTGATTTCTTTTTCCGTAGGATGGATAGATGGTGAAATAGGGTTGTTTCATACTTATAATAACATATCAGTATATGAGTGATACTGATGTTATTACTTCATAATGAAACAACCTAAGAAGAAGAAGTGGAAGAAGAAATAAAGATGAAAGAATTGGTAACGGTAATTACCTCTTCTTTGAAGCGCCTCTTTGAGACCTCCTCTTAGGGTACTAAAATTGGTCTTTGAGGAAGACCAGAACCTCTAGGATGTTTCTAGGGAAGTGGAGAAGAGATTTTGGCAGGGGTTGGCCGAGCTTGAGAGCTCAAATTGGTGTGAGGAGGAGGGGGAGGAGGTGCCCTTTTATAAGGGAGGAGAGGGGCACCTTTGGAATATCTCAAAATATTATTTTATATTAAAGTAAAAATCGGTTTATAATGGTTCCAAAGGGTCTTATTTCGAAGCTAAAGTGGGGATGGGTCGAAATCCTATCAACCAATAGCATTTAGACAAGTTTAGGTTATTATTTTAACCTTATCAATTAGATTTAACTCTAAGTTAAATAATTTAACTTTTACCGTGTCTTTTTGTTTTCTTTCGCTATATGGTTAATACACTTACTATAACATGCCAAACGAACCCCAAATTGTTTATTATTAATATATATATCCTTATCTATGTCATTTTGCCGAACCTTAGATTTTTAGGAATAAAATAACAATTAATAATATAATATTTGATTTAAAAACTATTTTGTGTCAATTTTGACACTATTTGATATATGATTTTTGTGAAAGTCATAACAGAATTATATGTTCGAACCAAGTTGATTAAATCAACACTAATATATCATAGTAACCTAGAAAATTAGTGGAATTCATAAAAAGTCTCAAATTACATTCATTTGAGTATTTATAACATCAATTATGTTAATATTTCCTTAAAAGGGTAATTACTGCATCATCGTTGTGTCATAAATAAATTAATTTATTTAAAGTCTAAAAATTATAAATAAAATATAATTATATAGGAAATATTTTTATCTTTCTAATGAATATTTATAGTCGAATTTATCTTATGTATAACCCCATATTAAAAATGTTTTAGTGAATAAACTTTGATTTTAACTCTTTTAACTCTTCTTGGAATTAAATAATAATAAATGTCCTAATCTAATCCAAGTGGGCCTAAATGATAATATTTTACACTTAAGGTTGTTTTTGGTCGAGATAAACTTGTCCAATAGAATTAGGACATGTGTTAGGGTAATATTAATATCATTCTTACCCTTAATTACCCTATTTACTTTTAACCGCGGTAAAAATAGTAAAAAGTTAATATTCACCAAAAAATTATTTTTATCTCATTGAACCACATTTTACTTACTGATATCAACCGTGTCTGTAGGATTTTTGAAATTCCATTCACAGAAGCGGTAAAATTAAGTTTTATGAAAAATTCAGTTTTTTTTAACTACCACTTAGTAGTTTCACTATTCATCAAAAAATGAAGGTTTTCAGAAAAATGCCAAAATTTCATCCTAAGATATATTTCATATTCCGAATTCAAAAATGAAGTCTATTTTACCAAATTCATAACATAGAAGTTGAATTAATTAATTTTATAATTAAATCCCGCTGTTAAGACAAATAGCGTGTTTTTAAGAAACAATTTCTATCAAAAGATTGATACTTGATTATGTCTGGTTTAAATGTGAAATTACAACCAATGACCAGAATTGAATTAAATTGTAAAAATATATTCTAAATATACTTTAAAACCACTCAAATTAATAATTTATCACTATTAATTATTTCGATTAAAAAAGTTGTTTTTAATTATAATTTAGTAATTTTTCACTATTCATCAGAATATGAAAGTTATCCGAAAAGTACCAAAATTTCACCTTAGGCTAAATTCGATACTCCGAATCCAAGAATGAAGTTAATTTTGAAAAATAAGATTTACAGAATTTTAAAAAGTGGTTATTACTATTCATAACGGCTAGTTTTAATAATATTTTAATAGCATATCGTTGTTTAGTGAAACTCGTTATTGCGTACTACACACGCTATCGAGGAAGGTCGCGATTGCATGTATGCAAGGCAAGTCAAGGATGCGTGTTGTGCAAGCTCCTTTTGGTGTAGCGTACAATACAAGACATTAGTGAAATAAAAAGAATATTTTTCATAAAATCTCAGGCTGTTACATTCTACCCCCCTTAAAATGAATTTCGCCCTCGAAATTCATCGGGGTTATAAATGGTTTACTATTCGAAAGATTCTTTAATAGAATCCCACATCGTAAAAAGGAATACAAAAACTTGACTTTAAAAACTAAAGTATGAAATGTAACGATTACCCAAATAAACTAATCGCTGGGTTTCCACATAGGTAAAAATATGGATATGGAAGAGAAATCTAACCATCATATTCTGATGGAGAGTGGTAGAGAACATGGCTATGGAAAATCCAGTAATCACAAATCCATAGATTTGTGATGATATAAGGTACCATCTGATTCATCAGGTATAAGATCACTAGGACAACATTTTTGGTTTTCAAGATCATTTCCCTAAAGTTGAAAATTTGAATTAGAATAAATACTTACTTTATTTTGGTACAATATCACTATTGTCCGTGCCTTTAAAAATTTCCACATCATCTCTTAAAGAAATGAAGTTGAATTTGTCATTCGCGATGTGTTAGCAGATCATGTGATAGAATGATGGGTCATTCCATCTGTCTCAAACAAAAGGTTAGAAAAGTTATCAAAAAATACATAAATCCATCTATAGTGAGATTAATCATATATGGTTCCTAAAATGAACTTATACATCACATATCATACTGCTTAATATAATAAAACTAGTTTCTACTAAACAGGGACTTCCTGTAGGTCAGTGGTAGGCGATAAAGGCCAGTCGCACTTCGGTTGTGGGTTCGATTCCCACAGCCTTGTCCGAAGCGATGGGCTGTCGCCCGTCCTGCAGGTTGTCCTTTTTATAAAACTATATTACTATAACATCCCATCAATAATATCGAAAAAAAACTTCTATCCTTAAACAATACATAATTCATTCCAATCATTAGGCTCATAATACTGCAGTCCATTCTCATAACATAGTGAAAACGATTACCAGAGATTTAATACCATCGTTGATCCCCATATATCATAAGATATATCTTGTTGGTCACATTCCAAACATTCAAAGGCCTTAATCTTGTACTCTCTTGGATACCCATTGAACCTTAGTGAAAACTTGAATGCAGTTAAAAGTTAACACTTTTCACATACTGAAATCCTCAAAATTCTATATACTCAAACCATGATATCACTTAGTCCTTATATCAATCACGAGCTCATGAATACTGTCAAACATTTCATTTTCCCCTTATCCCTTCATTATGCGCATATCATCTTCATTCCAAAAATATCTGAATAACCTTTCATGGATACTGGTAACATTAATCAGACAACAATGTAACAATCCTTACATGTCTCTTTATTCCATAGTACCATGAGATTACTTATACAACATTACACATGATAAACATGTAATCATTCCACTACATTCTTAAACCATTGACCGAGCTTCAACAATTCTTTCATCTCACATACCATTGGTAGTCTCTTCATCATCATCCACATAAATACTTCCCATATGACCATACTGATTCTCTTCATGAGTCTTTCCCTTAGGGCATTCGTTTGCATAATGCCCATACATTCCACATTTAAAACACTTAACCATTTTTGATGTCGTAGCAATACCATTATCCTCATCCCTGGTATTAACTGAACGTTTTCCTTTGCACTTACTGGCTTTGTGTCCTTCTTTTCCACACCCAAAGCATCTTCCAGTTCCTTTGAAACATTCTCCTTGATGCCTCTTCCCACATGATTTACATAGGGGAAATTGAACTTTCTTTCCTCTATGATCATCATGAAACTCCATCTTTCTCTTATTAGCCGAGTCAGGAAACTTACCAAATTTTACTTTATTGATCATATTATGAGATTGCTGATTCGGCATAATAATGATGTTTGGACTTCCAAATCCCATTTCATTATGAAGAATATCATTCCATTGTCCATCATATCCTCCATTATCGTGAATCATCTTGTTTCCAGCCATTTTCTAAAACCCAAAAGAATAGTGTGAGAGGCAAAAATCATAATAAAGGGGGAGTAACTTCAATATCTAACATCTTAGGTTTAATTCTATGATCGTTAGCGTAATTATAGTACTATAACCTATACGCATACTTAACCTTAGAGACATCCCTATACATACCTTAGAAATATCTCTAGGGATCTCACTAAAGTTCTCGCATCCTAGTTTCCAAAGGTTGACTAAACCTTTCCTCTGATACCAACTGTAGAGACCCGAAGCCTGACGTACATAGACTTTACATTACTTTTGCGGAATACTTAGTACATAACAAAAACACACACACACAAGGATCGTAATAGTTTAGTGTCTTTGGAAACTCGGAACGTAATCTTCTAATCGTGGTGAAAGATCTTCAATATCTCCCATAAAGATCTTCCACTTTTTTTTTACCTAAAACCTTTCTTTATATCCTGGGGAAAAGAAAACATAAAAGGGTGAGCTCAAATGCTCAGTAAGGGTATACAAAAGAAATAAAAATCATATCATATCTTTTTGAAAATCATAACCTGCAAAAGAGAGCATAATATCTTAACATGGAACAAATCATAGAAGTGAAAATGAGATCCCCATAATCATAACATAAAACTTGAAACTTTGTGGCATGCACACATAATCATGTAAAATCATTTCTTGTTAGTCATGACTCATTTCCAAGACTATCTTAGTGGACAATGTCCCTTTCTGAACCGAGTTCACTCCTCGTTTCAGTCCTGTATCACTGAACCGAAATAACCTTCCGTTCCAGCCATGTCTATCTCATGAGATATAAAATCTTTACCCAATGCATTGGAGGGAGATATAGGTCCCACCCATCTTATAATGAATCCTTTCTTATTTGTGCCACATAATCATAAAACATACATCATCGCATAACACATGTAACAAAAATGGGATTCTTGAAACATCATGACATCATAAATCAATTCATATAAGATAAAGGAATTCATAAAAATAATTCCATCACAACATGATCAAATCAATGTAATAATAGGGATAAAAACAGGACCCTTTATTATCTTAGATGGAAAATAATTTTGATAAAACACTTGAACTCCATTCTTGAGGAAAATATCCTTTCTTCTAAAAAAACATTTTTACTTTCATAACATGTCATACAACTTTAAAATTAAAGAAGTTGATTAAAAATAAACTTGAAAACTTGTAAATGAAGCTTTTTGGAAACAATGTTTTAAAAATCCATTCATGCCGTACAAGTTAAAAAAAACATTCTTCGTACTTTTGTCGGAAAAGTCAAAAAGTACCTCATACGAAAAACGACAAAAGATTCCTTTCATACATATTACTAAAAACTCACCGAAGGGTAAAAATGGATTTAAACAATTGTAGGTGGATGGAAATAATATTACATATTGATGAGACATGGATGTGGATGATAAAATACACCCCAGTAAATACTAAATTATAAACAATCTCGGATAAAAATGAGATTGTGATATTTCCCTTACCTTAGGTCCGAATTGCTTTGTACGTGTCCGAACCTCCTGTATAATGATTTACATAATGTTATTGACTTATTACAGAATCATATTCATTGTTATGATATCATATATGGTTCTATTATGGCTTTATATTACCCGGTCTTTTGTAAATTCATGTTAAAGTAGCATTTTGGGTAAAATCGTCTTATTTGTCGTTCGTGTTTTTAACTTGTAATTATTAATATGATTACTTGGATCATGATTACTTATATCCAGAATGTAAAACATGATTTATATATAATATATATTCAGAATATACATATATATATATTATATATTGATAATGGAATGAAATACACCGTTCATGGAGACGGTAGTCCGTACGTACGCATGAACATTGTTTTCGTTTCCTTATTGAATTGAATGGAATTAAGTAGATGACATAAATATAAATATACATAAATCCAGTATCATTATTATGTCATATATTTCATTAGTACTTATTATATATGCTTTATAATCATTCATGAATGGTTAATGTGGAGAATGAATCTCATCGCGTCGTGGAGACGGTAGTCCGTACGTACGCACGAGCGATGATATCATTTCCATAAATATTGAATTGAATTGGAGTGGATTATACAATATATCAGAATAAATATGATGTTGTAATAACTATGTATAGTTATTCTTTACACCATTATACCCATCCATGTAAGGTGGTGGTGGAAAATAGATTACACCACGGCGTGGAGACGGTATTCCGTACGTACGCACGCGCGGTGATTTCTTTTTCCGTAGGATGGATAGATGGTGAAATAGGGTTGTTTCATACTTATAATAACATATCAGTATATGAGTGATACTGATGTTATTACTTCATAATGAAACAACCTAAGAAGAAGAAGTGGAAGAAGAAATAAAGATGAAAGAATTGGTAACGGTAATTACCTCTTCTTTGAAGCGCCTCTTTGAGACCTCCTCTTAGGGTACTAAAATTGGTCTTTGAGGAAGACCAGAACCTCTAGGATGTTTCTAGGGAAGTGGAGAAGAGATTTTGGCAGGGGTTGGCCGAGCTTGAGAGCTCAAATTGGTGTGAGGAGGAGGGGGAGGAGGTGCCCTTTTATAAGGGAGGAGAGGGGCACCTTTGGAATATCTCAAAATATTATTTTATATTAAAGTAAAAATCGGTTTATAATGGTTCCAAAGGGTCTTATTTAGAATCTAAAGTGGGGATGGGTCGAAATACTATCAACCAATAGCATTTAGACAAGTTTAGGTTATTATTTTAACCTTATCAATTAGATTTAACTCTAAGTTAAATAATTTAACTTTTACCGTGTCTTTTTGTTTTCTTTCACTATATGGTTAATACACTTACTATAACATGCCAAACGAACCCCAAATTGTTTATTATTAATATATATATCCTTATCTATGTCATTTGGCCGAACCTTAGATTTTTAGGAATAAAATAACAATTAATAATATAATATTTGATTTAAAAACTATTTTGTGTCAATTTTGACACTATTTGATATATGATTTTTGTGAAAGTCATAACAGAATTATATGTTCGAACCAAGTTGATTAAATCAACACTAATATATCATATTAACCTAGAAAATTAGTGGAATTCATAAAAAGTCTCAAATTACATTCATTTGAGTATTTATAACATCAATTATGTTAATATTTCCTTAAAAGGGTAATTACTGCATCATCGTTGTGTCATAAATAAATTAATTTATTTAAAGTCTAAAAATTATAAATAAAATATAATTATATAGGAAATATTTTTATCTTTCTAATGAATATTTATAGTCGAATTTATCTTATGTATAACCCCATATTAAAAATGTTTTAGTGAATAAACTTTGATTTTAACTCTTTTAACTCTTCTTGGAATTAAATAATAATAAATGTCCTAATCTAATCCAAGTGGGCCTAAATGATAATATTTTACACTTAAGGTTGTTTTTGGTCGAGATAAACTTGTCCAATAGAATTAGGACATGTTTTAGGGTAATATTAATATCATTCTTACCCTTAATTACCCTATTTACTTTTAACCGCGGTAAAAATAGTAAAAAGTTAATATTTACCAAAAAATAATTTTTATCTCATTGAACCACATTTTAATTAATGATATCAACCGTGTCTGTCGGATTTTTGAAATTCCATTCACAGAAGCGGTAAAATTAAGTTTTATGAAAAATTCAGTTTTTTTTAACTACCACTTAGTAGTTTCACTATTCATCAAAAAATGAAGGTTTTCAGAAAAATGCCAAAATTTCATCCTAAGCTATATTTCATATTCCGAATTCAAAAATGAAGTCTATTTTACCAAATTCATAACATAGAAGTTGAATTAATTAATTTTATAATTAAATCCCGCTGTTAAGACAAATAGCGTGTTTTTAAGAAACAATTTCTATCAAAAGATTGATACTTGATTATGTCTGGTTTAAATGTGAAATTACAACCAATGACCAGCATTGAATTAAATTGTAAAAATATATTCTAAATATACTTTAAAACCACTCAAATTAATAATTTATCACTATTAATTATTTCGATTAAAAAAGTTGTTTTTAATTATAATTTAGTAATTTTTCACTATTCATCAGAATATGAAAGTTATCCGAAAAGTACCAAAATTTCACCTTAGGCTAAATTCGATACTCCGAATCCAAGAATGAAGTTAATTTTGAAAAATAAGATTTACAGAATTTTTAAAAGTGGTTATTACTATTCATAACGGCTAGTTTTAATAATATTTTAATAGCATATCGTTGTTTAGTGAAACTCGTTATTGCGTACTACACACGCTATCGAGGAAGGTCGCGATTGCGTGTATGCAGGGCAAGTCAAGGATGCGTGTTGTGCAAGCTCCTTTTGGTGTAGCGTACAATACAAGACATTAGTGAAATAAAAAGAATATTTTTCATAAAATCTCGGGCTGTTACATGTGTGGTCTCTACTGCCTCTTCAAACACTCCTTGCACGGTTAGGCCACACGGTTAGACAAACCATGTGCTAATCATGCATTATCCACTACCTCCAACATTAACTATGCACGGTATGGCCGCACAGTTTAGACTAACCGTGTGCAGCCCGTGCGAAAGCTACTGCCCTTTAGTTTTCCATAAAGATTCACCCAAAGCACCCCCAAGTCACTACTCCAAAACAAGGGTAGTTAGAAACATCAAAAGCCCCTGAAGAAATAACATGATGTTACAGTTCACAACTGTCTACCGTTGAAACGGTTCAGTGAAAAGGTAGATTTTGGCAAAGCATTGGGGATAAGTTACCTTGACCTCCCGGAACACCTCTAACACCACATTTCCACAAAGTAATGGACTGGAGAGGTCTGGTCCATTACATCAGATACCTCTCAAAACATTCTCGTCCTCAAGAATCCAAAACCCACATAAAGAGAAAAAGAAATAGGGTTTGAACAACCACCCACCGAGATACCTCTCAAAAGAGACCAAGCCACCAAAAACAACAAAGGGATCCATCTCATAAACATGAAAGTTTCATAACCAAAAAAGCTACATCGATTCATGAAAAGAGTTAAACATCGAACAACTCTTGGTACTGAGCACACATCTGTGAGTCACATTCCTAGGTACTCTCCTCCAAGCCACCGTGTCTCCACAGGACACGAACTAAAGGATTAGAATGCCTGCACAACACCTTATCCTTGTGGTCTTGGATCTCTATAGGTCGCTCCTCAAAGGTTACATCATCATCAACATCGATATCTCCCCAATCAATGATGTGAGAGTCTTCATGAAGATAACGATGGGGATGTGTCACATGGAAAACATCATGTATCTGACTCATCTGTGGGGGAAGTGCTACTCGATACGCCAAATCTCTAACATGAGCTAACACCTCGAAAGGCCCAACAAACCGGGGAGAAAGCTTACTTCCACGACCAAAACTTCACTGCCCATGATGGGGAGTCACCTTTAGAAACACATGATCCCCAACATTAAACTATTAGGGTCTACTTCTTTGATAGACATACGATTTCTGATGATCTTGCACTGTCTTCATCCTCTCACGAATCACCTGGACCATCTCTGTTGTATTCTGCACTAGTTCAGGTCCAAGAATTTCTGACTCTCTAACCCCAGTCCAACACAACGGATAATGGCATGGCCGGCCATACAAGCCTTTAAACGGATCCATACCAATGGTGGAGTGAAAACTATTATTGTAAGAGAAATCCTCCAAGGGTAAGTGCCTCATCCATGAACCTCCGAAATCAAGGGCACAAGAGTGTAACATGTCTTCAAGAATCTGAATGGTTCGCTCTGTCTGACCATCCATTTGAGGATGAAAAGAAGTGCTAAGGCATAGTTGAAAACCGAAGGCATGTTGAAGACCTCTCCACACCTTGGAGGTAAAACGAGGATCTCAATCAGAAATGATCGTCCTTGGGACTCCATGAAGTCTCACCACCTCCTCTAGATACTGCCTCGACAAAACTTCCACTGATCTTGACTCCTTCATTGCTATGAAGTGGGTCGATTTTTTAAAATGATCCACTACCACCCAAATAGCATCATGTCCTCCCGGAGCTCGAGGTAAAATAGTAACAAAGTCCATTGATATGTCCTCCCACTTCCACTGAGGAATATCTAATGGCTGGAGAAGACCACTAGGAACACGATGTCCATGCTTCACCTTCTGGAAGACTAAACATTGAGAAACAAACTTCGCAACAACACGCTTCAGCCCAGGCCACCAAAAATGACTCCTCAAGGCTCGGTACATCTTTGTCACACTAGGATGTACCGCTAAAGGTGAACTATGTAACTCTCTGAGAACCGTCTCACACATCGTCAAGGGAATAAAAAGCCTTCCATGATACAACACTCGGTGTTGTTCATATTAGGTCCAACCATCAGGGGCCTCACCACAAACAGCTCAGTCTCTCCAAACCACCACCTCTAGATCTCCCAATTGGCACTCTTCTACATTCTGCATCAGGGATAGATGTACCGTCAACTGAGAAAGACAACATCTACCCCCAACTTCTCCCATATCAAGATGTAATGCCGATAGTTCTTCCACTACTCTCCAAGAATCATCGTATTCATGCACAGCATCACTACGTGACTTTTGGATCAGCGTATCATCTACAAAATTCCCATTTCCAGGTGTATATGATATTTTGAAGTCGTATTCCGGAAAGAACTCCATCCACCGACGATGTCGTAAGTTCAAGTCACACTGGGAGAAAATAGTATGAGAACAAAATATTTTCCTACCAACTCAAGATCATGGGTGGCATAGTTTCATTCATGGGGAAGTAACTACCGAGACCCATAAGAAACAAATGAACTTTTTTGTATGAGAACATAGCCTAACCCCAGATGTGAAGCATCACAGAAAACATTGAAATGAAATACTTCATCTTGAAGACAAAGGATTGGAGCAGTTACTAACTTCTCCTTTACATACTCAAAAGCTGTCTGGAACTGATTAGTCCATATGAATTCCTGATCCTTCTTGGTCAAAGCTGTTATAGGGGTCGTAACTCATGAGAAATTGGCTACGAACCTCCTGTAGTAGCCTGCAAGACCAAGGAAACTTCGCACCTCTGACACTATCTTGGGGGATTCCCAAGACACAACGACTTCAATATTCGATGGATCCATAGATACTCCCTGTTGGTACACAACATTCCCCAAGAGACGGACTTCTAGAGCCAAAAACTCACACTTAGAAAACTTCCCAAATAGTTGATGTTGATGAAGTACTCCCAAAATGGCTTGTAGATGCTTTGCGTTCTCCTCTTCAGATGTAGAGTACAAAAGGATGTCGTCGATGAAAACTACCACGAACTTGTACAGGAACTCACGAAACACAGAATTCATCAATCTCATGAATATATCTGGAGCATTCGTCCCACCAAACGACATTACAACAAACTCATAATGCCCATGACGACAACAGAATGCAGTCTTCGGGATATCCTCATCTTTCACACGCATCTGATGATATCCTGACCGCAAGTCGATCATTGATAGCCAACTTGAACCCTTTAGTTGATCGAATAAGTCATCAATTCTTGGAAGAGGACAACGATTCTTTATGGTCACTTTGTTTAAGTGATGATAATCGACACACAAATGCAGACTTCCATCAGCCTTCTTCACGAACAAAACTGGTGTACCCCACGGTGACACACTCGGCCGAACAAAACCGCACTATAACAGACCGTCAAGCTGTATACATATCTCTCGTAACTCAGAAGGTGCCATCCTATATGGAGACATAGAGATAGGAGACACTCCTGGCTGTAGCTCGATCCCAAAATCGATCTCTAATCGAGGGGGTAATGCTGCAACTTCTTTTGGAAAGACATCAGGGTACTCCTCTACGACCCTAAGAAATTCCAATTGCTGAACCTTTGAAGAACTCAACATCATCTCAGCCATCATAGATGATAAGGATGGAACGTGCCTATGACCCATCTGAGGGTCTCACTCACCAACAAACACCACTTTCTCTCTATCCGCACCAATTAAGATGACCCTTTTCCTGAAGCAATCCACAATAGCCTACATTGAATACAACCAATCCATTCCAAGGATGTCATTATATGGTTGTATTCGTAAACATAAGAAATCTCCCCAAGAGATGTGTTTCCCCAACACTAGCTCACAGTCTCTACATACTTCAATCAAGTTGGCTCAACCTCCAACTAGCGTAGTCAATTCCAAGGGCACTGGAAGCCTCTCTACGTCATGTCCCAATGCATGGACAAGGTTAGGTGATATGAAGGAGTGTGTGGCTCCTGAATCAAACAAGGCATACACCAAGGTAGAAAAAAAGAAAAGGACACCTCGAACGACGTCTAGCTCTCCTGGAGATATCAACAATAGAACATTAAGCTGACCAAGACCTCCTCGATGGCCTCTATGACCCTAATGATGACCACCACCACGACCGCGCTATGATCTCTGAGGACGGGGAGCATCATGGGGCTGTCCTATGCCTGCCCCATCTACCCTCTGCTGATCTAAAGCTTGTGCAACTAGATTTTTCTGCCTTGGCTGGAACTGCCTCAATGGAGGAACCTAGAGTGTAACGCCCAGTGCACGATTACTGCTCTGAAAAGTCGGGCACTCCTGCTGCTGATGGCCATGACCACCACAAGAAAAACACGCACATGATCCCTTGGAATAGGCCTAAGAGTTACTGCCTCTGGAGAAACGAGATGTGAAGGGCTAGGACCTACCCCCGGAGGAACGAAAACTCTTCTAACCAGAAAACTGAGAACCCTGAAACACAACTCTGCTTCGTGAGGGATCGTGACGATCCCCCTCTCATGATGATCTGGTCCTAGCGAAAGTCCTTTCGACAACCTCTGCCCTCTCCAGCACCTTAAGATATGTCTTCAGCATAAATGGGGTGACCTAGTGCTGGATCTCTGGACGTAAAGCCACCTCAAAATGCCTCACCCTGGCCTCCTCATCTGGTAACAGGTCTGAAGCATATCATAAATGGTTACTAAAATAGATTCCAAACTCTCGAACAATAGAGCTCCCATGTTCAAGGGTAAGAAGCTCCTGGCGACTTGACACCTTCGCAGTCGAAGAAAGGAACTCGACTCTAAACTTTTCTTGGAACTCCTCCCATGAGATCGCTGACTCTTCAGGATCCCCTAGGTACAAGAACCACCACTGCCTTGCTGCTCCACGCAGCATCATCATAGCTAAGGACACCCATTGCTCCTTCCGAGAAAGGATTGAACTAAATCCTATCTCAACCTCCTCCAACCAATAATCCGTGACTGCATCTAAAATGGATCCCTCATACCTCTACGGACTCTGGTGCTAAAACTCTCAGAGTTTCTTACTCAAAGTGTCATCGTCATCAACCTCTACCCTGCGGAAATCTTCTAGAACAACCTGCTGGAAATTTTATGTCCAAACCTAATGAGGAAGTCAACCTGGAGCCATACCTATAAAATAAAAACTGTTAGAGTTCCTAAACCTGGAATATGGAGGACTCAACATTAATTAATTAATTGTTTTCTTTTTTTTCTTTTTAGGTTAACCTATCCCATGTTCCTCCCATAGAAACACAGGCACAAAGAAGAATAATGTATGATCCTTTCCTAGGTCTCTACCCTGTAACTAGTATCACCTTGTTTAGTAGCCATTGTAAACTTAAAGGCCCGTACATCAGATCATAGGGGGCCCTAAACACCTATGTCTCAGCTGATATCTAGTGTTTACCTCACTTGCTAAACATGAATGACACTGTTGCCCTACCAACCCATGAAACCTCACATGTGCCAAACTCCAAAATCCATCCTATCCCTCAACCAGACCTCTGATACCACTCTTTCACAACCCCTCCCCACAAAGTGTACCCCTCCTAGGCTGACAATGTGAGAAGGGAGATAATGACCCCTAAGTCCCACCTCCAGTAGGCCTCAGGTTGGCAACTAGCACCGAGGGTATAGTAAACACACAAATGGGAGGCATTACCCTCTTAGAGAACACATACAAAAGAGAGAGATAAGATAGACACCAATAAACTCCAACTCAGAACTGGAATATAAAATAAAGCTAAGTAAACATATGAAATGTCATGAAGAAGTTCTACAATTGAAAGGGGAAAAAATACAAGTACCCAATAGAAAGTAAAAACAGCAGCAACCACAAGCCCAAACAGCTCCTGCAACCATAAGCTAGTAAACACCAGCCTGATATCCAACCTGCTCCAAGTGACCTGAAAAATAGTTTATATATATAGGGTGAGTATAACAGTATATTCAGTAGGATCTTCCCCGAAGCCTCTCGTGAAAAATTAAAGAGCATGCTAAAGCACAGTGAGAAACAAGTGAAACTAACTCATGACCTAAGTAGGTATACTAAGTTCCCAACCTCACCATGGATACTCTCACTAAGCAACGCATACAAGAATATATCATATAGTAAAGAATATCAAGGCTATCCCGATAATACTTCCCCACTGGTTTGTCGCTTTTTCCCAACGTTGCACGTCCTAAGAATCTCTCTCCAAAAAGGCTTTCCCGCTAACACCTGGGTGAAGCACCACACTGTGCACCTCGTTCAACACAAAGGCTTTCCCGGAGACACCTGGGCAAAGCACCACACCCTCCTCACAACCAAAAGTAACCAGGTAGATTCCGGGAGCCACCACAGTTCACATAATGTGTATCATACATCGGGTATTATACCTCAATCCATTACAGCCCATACACAGAGTAAGGATCCTCAATCCATCACAGCCTATACATGTTACACCTATAGTAGTCCATATGATATTATATCCAAAATATATGTGTGTGAATAACCACAAGCCACTACATCCCTCTACACCCATATAGGGGGAAGCTAACTGTTGTGCCTACCAACACAAGTATCTACCAAGAGAAGAGAGCAGGGCCAAAGGGGGTAGTTAGCCATTCACCCTCCCATCAGAATGTTGGGGAAAACACCCCCAAGGCTCAGAATCCCCAGGGTGTCAGTTTCCCTTACTGATAGGGTGGAGTAGCGTATAGAAACACAAAAAGTACAGAGTATACTATATCTCACAACCACACTATGGGCATAACCTAGTCTTATACACCACTGCAGCTAACATCTCTCAGACTCCAGGCTGCTACTTCTAAGACTAGGTATCCTATAAGAATACAACCTTTTAAAGGAATTTATTAGATTACTTCATTCCCTTTTTCTTTTTAGTTCCACTGTACATTAATTAATTCATTAAACCTTAATTAACCATGGAACATTCCACATTAGACTTCATTAGCATCACACCCAAAGTCCACTACCCCTTTAAAAATTATAGCCTCAACATTATGTTCCAGTGAACTCCAACCCCAAGGGTTAACACCATTTATTCAAACATTCATTACAGAAACACTTTCCCATATTCCCAGGCATTCTAGAAAAGCATTATATGCTATTAACACAAAGGGGATCAACACGGTGAGTAGATGTACTACTTGTCAAGTCTTTGTCGCCTATAATAAGATCATAGACCCTTTCCCCCATGAGAATCTAAACACGGAAAGCACGTGGCATACCCCGCGTGTATTCGCCTCTTTCAGAAGAAGGGTAAGCAAGACCAGCTGCCTTGAGAAAGTGGGTAAAAGTAAAGCAGATAATCAACTAATTAAAAATTAGCAAGCATACAAAAATCACATCCATCCCATTCCATCAACCCTAGTGTCCTCCCCGACACCCACATGCATAAACCGATGCATCTCGCCAGTCTAGGTGCCATCCGCTGCCACAAAAAAGGCCTCTATTCCCCCACATATCACAACACCCCTCTAGGGTCACGTTTCAACAAAACCAGTAGGAAAAAAACCATCACATCAATTGGGCTATGAGCCTTTTAACAAACTAGAGGGTAACTCAGAACCCTTCAAGGAATTATCAAACTATAAAATTATTTAATCTATCTTGAATTAACAGGTTTATAAATCGCTGGTTCCAACATCGGGAAACCTAACCAGTAAGCTATCACAAAAGATTAAACATGCTTAATATGCCAATTTGATTAACATCAAATTATAGAAAGAACCAGATTCGTATTCATGACTCTTTATCTTTAGCCAAACAATTATCAATTAACCCCGGTTTACATTATTTACTGATTTCCATCAAGAACAAACAGCTAAGAAAAGCAAGCATAGATATCACACTATCTATAAAAACAAGAGGCAATATCAAACGATCAATAACAAATTATTTATCCGGTTTAAAGTATTTATTATGTCAATTCCATTTTTATCCAGTGGGATTAAACATGCTATCAATACAGTCGCACGTAAAAGAAAGAAAAGCAACGAATCCCCTATCTCAAGGGTTTTTGACGAAAACCCCAACAAACGAAGAACGCACAAGAAAGCCGAGTTGATTCTCTAAGAATTCTCCTTAGATCTCTTCTCCTAACACAACCAAGACCAAAACTCATCATATTTGGTGTCGACACACTTAGATATACCCATAACAGACGTAGATCTAAGAAACCTAGAGAAGAGGGGAAGTAAATCCAAGTGGATCTAAAAAACCGATCAAGAACGAAGTATAACGAAGAAGAATGAAGAAGAAAAATCACATACCTCAAGAAAACAACTTCAATTCGTCAAAAGAATCCTTCAGATCACCTCCAAAACACTTGGGAGAGGTTCTTCAATCTTTAAGGGAGGTTAATCCCGAGTTATGGCCTCTTAAAAGCTTAAACGAGCAAGTTAGAGGCGAAACAGTTGAGATCCACAATTTTAGGATCTAATTTAAGTGCCTGCATGGTTTGATCGAACTGTTAGACAAACCATGAACTAACCGTGCGGTCTCTAATACCACATAAAACACTCCTTGCACGATTAGGATGCATGGTTAGACAAACCGTGCGCTAACCGTACGTTAGCCACTACCTCCAACATTAACTATGCACGGTATGACCACACGGTTTAGACAAACCGTGCGCAGCTTGTGCGAAAGCTACTGCCCTTTAGTTTTCCTTAAAGATTCACCCAATGCACCCCCCAAGTCACTACTCCAAAACAAGGGTATTTAGAAACATCAAAAGTACCTAAATACATAATGTGATGTTACAGTTCACAACTATCTACCGTTGAAACGGTTCATCAAAAAGGAAGATTTTGGAAAAGCATTGGGGATAAGTTACCTTGACATCCCAGAACACCTCTAACACCACATTTAAAAAAATTAATAGACTGGAGAGGGCCGATCCATTATATTTTATCTATTCTTTATTGGAGTCTCTTTCTTGTTATATAGGAGGTTGGAGTTTTTAGCTTTTGTCTTTCCTATGGGGATGTCACATTTTAGGTTTCTAACCAATTACAAAGTTGAATTTGGAGGCTTGTTTTGTGTGCTGCATAGCAGACATGAAGGATCCATGTATTGGGGTTTAGAGAAAGTCCATGATACCATGGTCAGCAGGTTGTGCGCACTTATGCGCAAGTGCGAGGCATGTCATGTCATTGTAGTTGAGTTGCAAGTCGAGGTAGGTCCCCCAATGCAATCGCCTTTAAATTCAGAATTTATTAATTGCTTGATATTTTATAAATTTTAATTAATGAGAAATAATATAAGATAACTAATTTTTAAATGATTATTTTGTGTAAAAAGATCCATTTATTTTATACACGACACTTGAAATATTTTCTTGATGAGAGGACACCGAGTAGTGAAAGAATGCCCATTTGGATTTTAAACATAACTCATAGATTTTTAAATGTTGTTCTGGTCTATTGATAAATGATTTATTTTTAAGCACAAACAAGTGCTTTGGTTCACTTGATAAATGAGTATTTTCCTTAAAATTGGTGAAGGCCCATTTGGCACTTTAATAAAATAAATTATTTTGGAAAACTCTCTTTTGGGGTGACTCAGATGTGATATTTGGTGTATGTTAACTACATGATTTTTGTGTGATTTTATAATGCATGCTTCACTTTGTTGACTCACCCCTTTCCTGTTTATTATATGTGCTAACATGGGAACCTAGCATAGTAAATGAATCTTCTGAGAACGATTACTGAACTAGTTTAGATTACGCACTGGCTAGTGGCCCCTAGTATAGATAACACTCTACTAGGGGATTGGGCCCCCTTTTTAGGCCATATAGGGCATCACCGGGCATTAGGGCGTTATGAAATCATCGAGAGTAGTCACTCCTTCAGGATGAGTCACATGTATAGTACGTTCTAGATTGTTCACGAGCTCCTAGGTTCGACCCATGTTTTATTTAGTGTTTATTTGTATGTGGAGGACGATTAAGAGGTCGAATTTGGTAGCTAGACCTTGTGTGACACCTTTTCCATTGCCCTTAGTGTGTGTTGTGTGTTTTTTGGTTTTTCATTTTTTTCTAATAACTAAAATTTTGATTTATAAATTGTTCGCAAAAACGATTTTCAAATGCAATGCACATGTTTATTTCAAACTTTAAAATTATTTTTAAAATTAAAAAGGGAAATGGACTGTTAATTGTTTTAGAAATGAATGTCTGTGTGGAAACCCATATTTTTTATAATTTAGTTCAAACCTGAAATTTGTAAATTATTTTTTTAGAGGTAGTACATTGGGAAAAGTTTGTTGGGCACACCTACTGAGTTTTAATACTCACGCCAATAGTGTTTTCTTATTTTTAGTTTTTGTTGCAGGTTTGACTCGAGCTTTCCAGTTGTGGGCGAGAGTTGGTTGTGGACTAGTGAGCGACTCTCAGATTCGTGAGGAGTTTTGGTCGTGGTCAGGTTAGTTGGTTGTGTTTGATCATTCTTTCTTTTCGTGCTGTTAATTTACTTTAAGTTATTCTACTTTTCCACTTCTTTATTTATTTTCACTGGGTGAAATCATTCCCATTTTTCCACTTTTGATGCCCTGACACTTGTCGTTATCCCGGGAGGATCAGGAACGCCTCTCGGGCCATGTCGCAAGCCGGATCGGGTGACTGGTTCAGGGTTGACCTGGGGTGGTTTTTGACATAAAGACTCTAAAACTTATTAAAAAAGGTTCCATGATTTTTTACATTGATCACTCTTTTTACAAGACCAATCCATAAATTTATCACACTTACAACAAGGAGTGTTCACTTTACGTGAGATAAAAATTATAGAAAAGGGATTCAAATTCCAATTATAGTTGAAAGATAAAACATGAAAAAATATGGTAGGTTATTACATAAAACGAATAAGGGATTTAATGAACAACTCTATATCATCTCTTGACTGTAGTTGATGTATTCTTCAATGAATAACAACAATAATGTTTTATTTTTTCAAAAAATAATGAAAATATTGTATGTACAAAAAATTAGATCATTGTTCATATTCCATGTACAAAAATCTGTTAATTGAGTTTTCTTCATTTTCTTATTTTTCAATTTTAATTTAAATTTTTATATATAATTCAAACGTCAAGAGAGAATAAAATAATACAAAAATACAAGCTTTGTCTTCACATGTGACCATTATTTCAAAAAATAGAAAACTAAGAGATCATTGTTGACTACAACCAAGATATTAATTGGAACTAAAATAATTCATTAAAATAGATGTATTATTTAATTTATATTTATTTTACCAACCACCAATTTTTTGAGAAAAATAAAATTAGGTATAAGATTCCCTTGAATTACTGAAATAGTATTTAATTACTTGAAATTGAAATCAAATAATCATAAAAATAATCACTTTGAATATATATAGATTCAAAGGGAATAATCTTCGTCATTGGTCATTTTTATCTTCTGGAAATTATATGAATTATAAATAATAAATAAATAGTTACTCAAAAAACATTTCACATTGAAATAAATCATAAAATTCAAAATACAACCTTTTGAATATAAATTTCATCTTTTCATAAGATAATACAATATCCATTGGATAATTTAATTAGAAACACTACTCTATAAGAAAATTATAGTCATCATACAATGTTTTAATCAATGTAAGATAATTTTGTACTTCACATAATATTTTCCCTTTTCAAATATATTTAATTTTAATATATGTGATTGTAAAATAAATTTTATATTATTATGATAATTTTATTTTCTTATGATGAAAGACTATGAAAAAATTCACATCTCATATGAATTTATTATTCCTCATACAATAATTATCATATATTAGACTTTTATAAGATTAATTACTTTTTTAAGGAATCTAAAATCTATTATGAAGATGTCTCACTATTCATAAGATGATTTGCTTTGATTGAAAACTATATTTCTAGCAGCATATGAGAGTTAACATCTCATATAAAATATTATTATCTGAAATGATAATTTATTAACTCATATGATATTTTTATTATAAAATTTATTCAAACTTAATAAAAAAATCAACCATAATACTCCAAAATAAGATATTATTTAGAAAAAAGATAAATTTCATGAAAAAATTAATTTATTTTTATTAGTAAAATATATGGTGTTTTTATAGAATTAAAACATATGAAATATTGAGATATTTTATTACCTCATTAGTATGTTCAATAAATTTAATTAATATTCCTCAAATAAATCTCAAAAGATAACCCACACACTATAAAATAATCCCCAAAAAGATCAATAAATTCTTCTAAAAATTCATCAAAAATACTTAACAAACACCTTTTAAAGGTTAAAAGAGTAATATATAACCCAATGTAAATTACTTTATATGAAAAATCAACAAAATTTCAAGTAAACATGGAATTTTCTTAATCTTAAGGTGGAACAATAATTTTAATGTAAAATGAAAATTTACTTATAAAATAGTTATGGGATTTCTTGAGAAGTATCTCAAAAATTTATTCATAAAAAGGAAGACCAAAGTGATATTTTCTTGTTACAAAGTTAAGTTTCATATATCCTTTACACACCCTTAATTTTTCAGAAGTATAACAACAACTAGTTCCTCTAATTTAATAATTAAAATTGTATAACCAATCATTATAGGTTCTATTTCAATTAGTACAACCCATGAAATATATAAAATTGGAAAACATTATTCCACCAGCCTTCATATTGGCCACTTCTTAAAAACCTCCACAAGTGTAATATTTTACCTCCTTTGACATTATATAATAAGTTTGACATAATCCTCCAATAAGATTCATTACATGAATACTAATTGAAAAATTACAAGTAAATAAACTAGGGCTTATACTATTGATTTTATATATACTTTAAGGACATATAATTTTTTATTAACTTGGTGTTAGTATATATTTTTATCAATAATAATCGGAATAATTTCATTTTCCTCAAAAATAAAATAAATGGGATCTTTAGGAAATTGTATTTTATAACTAAAGTGAGATATTTTAAATTTACAAATAGGGTTTTATGGAGTCAATATGGTCTGACTCCACTCTTAAAACATTTCCAAAATAAGAATGTTTTGAATATTTAGTAGTAGGACATATTTGTTAAACAATCCATGTGTATGTGTGTTTTATAAATAATTTTATTTGAAAAATAAAATTCAATATCTGAAATAAAAACATCAATTTTTGTTTTAAAACTATTAGTATTTATTTGAAATGAAAATTTATCAAATTAGTTTTAAATATAATAATAAGATTCATCACATTAATTAGTTCCGATATTATAAATCGAATCAATATAGAAATCATTATTTTTAGAAGTGTTACATGCATCAAATTTTTTATTAAAATTTTATTCACATGAAAGATATTCATTACATATTAAATTAGGACCATTATTTTTAAAAAAATTCAAAAACATCAATTGGTGGTTTTTTACTTTAGAAATTCTGGAATAAATCATTAGAGAACCAATAAATAATGTTGAAATTATGAAGTGAGTGATCCTATTTTAGATATTTCAAAAATTAAAAAAATGTTAAAGTGGACCATTTTCTTTCTAAATTCAATTGACATAGGGTGATTGTAGAAAATTATGATTTATTTAGATGTTTTATGAAAATTTATTCTTAGAATTAATGGCACATATTTGGTGAATCTATCATCTTCACTATCCAAAATATAAAAATCAACATTGAAATGATATTCCATACACTTACCAATTTATCTTCAATTACTCTTGTAGGTTTTTAGCACTTATATTGAAAAATTAGAAGATAATATCAATAGGTTTGTGCTCAACAACCCATAAGGTTGAGTAAATAAAATGAAGTATCAGATTTATGGAAGATACTAAATCTAATATAATATATTATAATTAAAAATTCCCTTCGGTTAATAGAATGGTGAGTTTCCTTGGATAATTTCATTTAATTAGGAGAGCATATTGAATCATAGATGAATCATTCCTCCCAAGGTTTACTTTCTATCATTCTTTCCACTTCCTCTTGAGACAAAATATTTCCCTTAACAAATTGTAATATTTAGAAATACATTTTTCTGGATCAAGAAATTAACTCTTAATATATAAATTTTTTTAAAATCTCAATATGATTTTTATATAATTTACAATTAATATTATGGTTTACTAAAGAACTACACTTAGGGTAATGCAATGATGGATTGGGAATTTCTCGGTAATGTTGAGGTGTACGTTGAATATCATATGGTACATTCATTATTCTTCAATCTCTTTGGGTTTTATTAAGAAAAATATCCAGTTTTATAATGATTTTTCTCCCACAACTGGGTTTTAGTTTTCTGCAAGCTCAACCCATGTTTTGTTTTCTTCAATATGATCTAAAGTAGGTGGACAAGGTTTGGAACTATCCTTAACATGTTTATGTTCAAAAATAATAAATTATGATTTTTAACTTAGTGCCACTTCATAATTACATAACATTAAAATTTTATTATCCCTTTACCATGGTGTTTAATTCATTTTTTAAAGGTTGTCCTATATTTATTTGGTTTTTGAAGCTACCAATATTTGTGTCCATTTAACCCTTTTGTGTTCTCAATTTTTTCATTCATTTTTTTGTTTCATAGTTTCTTCAAGATTTTTTTCATATTTCTGAGTTGGTTTTGTAGGTTTGAAATTTCATCTAGTCTAAAAATTGACTTACTCTTGGTAGTATTTAGGATATGGATTACTTTTTTTTCCATGGAAAAAACTTCAATTCTGTTGAGGGTATCTAAATATCACATTTGATTGATTATTCCACCCTTTGTTGAAATATTTATTGGGTTAGAAGTGTATGTATTAATTATTTTTTATAGAGGTACAAATATGAAAATAAAATTGCAATCATTAGAAGATTCTTTAATTTGTGTGAATCAGACACTAAAATTGATAGTGGAGTTACAAATTCATGTGTGAAATTGAGTTTGGAAACTTGTTTCAGGTTGGGATTGAGTTGATGATGTATTGGAAAGCATCATGTACCAAAAAAAAAGTTTTAAAATCATTGAGATGGATCATAGTAATTTTTTTTGGAATAGAAGTAGGTGATTTCTGGGTTGTTTTTACAAAAATTAAGACACCAGTTCCAAATTAATGGGCATTTTGGGACAGTTTAGAAATAAGAGTCCAAGAAACTATTTGATATTTATCTAAAAAAACTCCATTGTAGAAATTTCCAAAACACTATAAATGAATCTATCTTATTATGTATAAATATTAATTTTATAAATTGATTTTTAATATAGTTTTACAAATAATTTTATATAATTTGTTAATAGAAAAAGGAATAGTTTTATTTGACTAATTTTTTCCATGTATTGAATGATTTTATTTAAAATTTTATGTTTACAAATTTTAGAAATTTGAAATTTTAAAATGCTCGTAAATTAAATGTCAACATGTCAAAATAATCTTGACACAATTCTTTGGTTTCTAAATTTATTTATTTTTCAATGGCTAATGAAAATACTGATTTTGCAAAAACAATCACTTTTTATATTCTCATGATATAATAATGAATTGAAAGCATATAAAATCATTTTTATATAACATATCTGTATTGATGAAGTAACATAATATATTTAAAAATAAAATTTTGAACTTGGAAATCTATGTCTAACAATTTTGAATTCTAAGTAATGATTTTATTCATATAAAAACAAGTTTCAATTATTCTATTTTAATAAAATTTTTAAATGTTTACATTAAAATTTGGTTGGGTTTTACATTTTAATAATCCTCCTTTGAAATATAATAATATTGTTTTTTCAATTGGAGTCAATATTATATTTTATATTATCATAAAATCAATTTTATGCTTAAAATGACATTTTTATAAAAACCATTTTTCGTTGTGTTTTGTGAACTTATACTAAAAGTGATTTTTACCACTTAATGAGACTTACCACTATAAAAATAATTCCATTTTTTGAATAAATATTTTATTTTTTTAATGTGGTTAATTTCACTTTTATTCATAGTGAATATTTACCATGATAAAAGTTAGTTACCACGTTATGGGTTAAAATGGTTAAATGAGGTGGGGGGGGGGGGGGTCAAACTAAGATATAAGGAATTAAATATATATAAAAATAGTATAAAATTGATTGGATAAAGGTATTCTGAACTTATATTGTCGTATATTTTAGATTTGATTAAATTGGATCCACCATCTATGAGAATTATTTTTATTATATTTTAATATTCTTAATATTTACAAGGGTGCCACTCATCTCAATTAAAAAAAGTCACTTGCTCACCTCAATTGTAAACAAACCCTGATCACCCTATATCCAAAAATGTATACCCCAATGTACGCTAAAATCTCCTCCCCCACATCCTAAAGTTCATATTCGCACACAAATAAAAGTCTTAGAAGTATGAATGTGTAAACCAATGGAAGATATCCAAGGAGGAGATGTAAGTATTGAAAAAATTATTTCAAAATTATTTCCCCTTCTACCTACTTCAAATATCACTACTACAAAAACAGGCAAGGGAAGCGCCCCCTTATATGAACGCTAAGAAAAACCACTGATAAAGGTTACCCTGTATCAGCGCTAGAAAAGCGCTGATAAAGAACTACTTTATCAGTGCTAAAATTTTAGCACTGATACTGGGTAACCTTTATCAATGCTAAAATATCGCTGATAAAAAGACCCTTTATCAGTGCTAGAAAAGCACTGATAAAGACTCCCTGTATTAGCGGCAAAATTTTAGCGCTGATACAGTAAGGATTTATCAGCGCTTTTGTAGCGCTGATAAAGGGTACTATTATCAGTGCTAAAAAAGCACTGATAAAGGATACCTTTATCAGTGCAAAAATGTTAGCACTGATAAAGGTAGTCTTTATCAGTGCCTTTTTAGCGCTGATAAAACCTTAGTGCATTTTTTTTATAAAGTCGGTCACACAGTTCCCTCATTTTATCGTGACCTAAAGCTCTCGCGGTATTGGAACCCTGCGACTCCCCTCTGCCACCCACTGAGATCACGTTGCCAGACCTCCGCCGCCCTCTCTTCTCGTTGCTGGACCTTCGAGACCCGCTAAGTTCGCATTGCCGGACCTCCGCCGCCCTCGAGCTTCAGTTTTCCGGACCTCTGCCTCCCACAACGCTTTCAAGATTCGATTTGCAGGACCTCCTTTAAGGCATGTTTTCCAAATCTTTTTTCAATATTGTTCTCCTCTCCCATTTGTATATCATTTTTTTAACATGATTTTTTATTCTATGGGTGAGTATTATGGATTGACCGATTGAAGAAAATGGACCATACTTGATGGAAAATGATGTAATTGGGATGATTCACATGTGTTTACTAATTTTCATGATATTTCTCAAGAATATGGTGCTTGTTTACTTTTATTGTTGAAAATCATCATTGTTTTTTGGTGGGGTTTTTTGAGAAGTTTTTTTTAGTTTGGTTGTGATAGATTCCATTGGGGGAAAATGTGAGATGGTTGAGGTAGTAAATCATGCAGTGGGGAAGCATCAACCTTTCCATTGTTGAAAAGATGTAATGAGTGGGTTATTATGGGAGATGACATCGTTAGTTGATATGGGTTTTCCTTTTAGTTTCCCAGTGACATAGAATATATTTGTTAATGATGAAATTGAAAAGGGTTTGGTGGGAATTGAATAACTTCATGGATAAAAATGAAATGATGGCTATAAAACTATGCTCACCCCTACGCGATGAGTGTATCAGGTGGTTACCTCTTCTAAAATTCAAATATGTGAGTTCCTTTATCGAGATATAAACCTATGACCACTCTTAATTCAGGAAACATCAAACTCTAGGTGATAATCCTAGGTTGCCTTAGGTGACAAGAATATGAAGTCCCTATGTTATGGGAATATGAGATCTTCTTTATCTCCCAAATAATGTTCCCTTGATTATAACTCATAAGATTATAAATAGATTCATTAGGGGATATTCCTAATAATCCCCTAAGTTATGATCATAAGATCTCTTATTCATCTCCTAGGTAATGATCCTAGGATTATACCTCACATGAGGAGCATGAGATTCCTTAGGCGATGTGCCAAAGAATCCCCTATGTGATGAGAATACGATCTCTAAATACTTCCCTTATTAGATGATCTTATGTTCTTACCTGGTGTGATAAGAACACGATTCATTAGTTGATGAATATAGAAATCCTTATGTGCTATGAATATATTTTATGAACCAAATTGGTGTAGATTCCTCACATGAAAAATATGATCCACCTTGTGTAATGAGCCCAAATATCCAATTCAAATGGGCCTTATTCTATGGGAACCATACATATTAGGCCATACTCTAAATGAAAACATTCCCACACATAGAGGACAATATTCACTTAGTGGTCCATACTCCTACTAGTTGAAAAAACCCTATACCACATAGAGTCATATTTTTTGTGAATCCAAAATACACTCATTATGCTATATCCCCTTTTAGTTAGACCAAAAATGTCTTATCACACATATTTACCATACTAACTTTCACATAGTATCATTTAAAAAATCATCTATACAACTTGATGTTAAACTATATCAATTATTTATTATTAGAAGTACATTGCACATGGTTGTGATAAATACCCTCGGTGAATTCACTAACCCATGACATGTTGGAGGATGGTTTTAGGGGGTCACTAGACTATAATCTACTAACCAATAGAGGGGTATAAATGGGTATAGACCATGAAATAGTGTTATCAAAGAATTTTATTAGGATATATGATGGGGTTTGATGATAGAAACATTTGAGGATTTTAATGGTTTGGTTTAGAAATTATTTCATTTGAATTCATTGGTATGTTTTGGGGGTACCTTTACTTAGGTTTCAAATTATACTCTCAGTGGTTCTTCATGGTTAGTGGTTGTAGTCTCTTATTTGGGTGAAGGGATGTGTTCTTATTATATTTCCATCTTATGATGTTCTTCAAGGTTAGTGGTTGTAGTCTCTTATTTGGAGATGTATGATGTTCTTTTTGAGGGCCACTATCTAGCTAGTGGTGTCGTTGTATATGAGAAAGCATCGATGTAGTTGGAGATGTATGATGTTCTTCATTTGAGCAGACTCATTCAGATTCCAAGTGGGTGTTTCTATACTATATCTTCTTTTTGGGATTCATGTGTTTCATGAATTCATATTTTATCCATTTGAAGTTGGTTAGACATGTTTTGATCATTTTGAAGCACAAAATAACCCTATTAATGAAAATAATATATGGAATGGATGGTATCTTGTTGTGAATTAACATTTTTCATTGAAATAAATTAGGTTTCCTTATAGCCAACATGAAATCCACTAACCTGCTCTCAAATACCATGTTTTTTCATCTTGTTTGGGGTATTTTTATTCACTCCCCCCTTTTGGTTTCCATTTCTTCTTGGAATGATCATCAGGAACGGTTTCACTTCCACCAGCAGTGAGTATTTAGGCATGATGAATAAATACTAATGGTTAGGCTCTATTAATATCCATTTTTAAAAGGAAGTGGTTCTCTTCTATTGTATTTGGAATTCTTGTTTTGTGTACTTGAACCATAAATACTAATATTTGAGATTCAAATAGGATAGAGATGAATAAATATTAGATGGATGCTAATCTTTTAACAATAGAGTACGAGAACAGAGTGAAAGAGTTCATCAAGTTTGCAAAGGATACCGCAAAGGATCCTTCTCAAATCCTTCGTCTGTGTTTATGTTGTTGTTATTCTAGACTATTTACTCCAGAGGAGTTGGAAGAAAATTTGATATGTCACGGAATATATTGGAGTTATAAATATTGGAATAAACATGGAGAAAAAGAGAATGTAGTGACTGGCTGGGATAAAACTACATTATATGGATAGTCAGATATGAATACAAATATGGATAATGAAGAAGACCATATGGAGGATGTGATTACAGATGCCAATGATGATGAAGATCGTGTTGAGGAAATGACAAAGACAATTCAAGATAAACTCCGTGATTGCCCAAAATTGTTTGAGAAGTTAAAGAGTTGTGCAAAGATGCCATTGTATGCTGCTTGCACTAGGTATACAACATTGTCATCTGTACTGAAGTTGTATAAATTGAAAGCAGGAAACTGATGGAGTGATGTCAGTTTTACGAAACTACTTTCTCTCTTGAATGACATGCTCCCGGAATATAACGAGCTCCCAAGTCGGACATATGAAGCTAGATGAATGCTATGCTCGATGGGAATGATTTATGAAAGAATACATGACTTCCCAAAATATTGTATATTGTTTTGTAAAGAGAACAAATCACTTACAGAATGCCCAAAGTGTGGTGCTTCTCGATACAAGAAAGATAAATCCAATCCTACAGAAGTTGTATGGTACTTTCCAATAATTCCAAGGTTTAGGCATCTATATGAAAGTGAAGAAACTGCAAGACAATTGTCGTGGCATACAGATAAAAGAAATAAAGATGGGTTATTATGTTATCCGGACGACTCTCCTCAATGGAAGAAAATTGATCATGAGTATCCTGAATTTGGAAAAGGTCCGAGAAACCTTCGTCTTGCGTTATCTACAGATGGAGTGAATCCTTTTGGTTTTCAAACCAGCACTCATAGTACATGGCCTGTTATGTTGGTAAATTATAACTTGCCACCCTGGTTATGCATGAAGTGGAAATTCATCATGTTATCTATGCTTATATTAGGACCAAAACAACCATTTAACGATATTGATGTTTATCTGGATCCTTTGATCGAGGATTTGAAGTTATTGTGGGACTCAGGTGTAATGTTGTATGATGCTTATAAAAGTGAATACATTATGTTGAAAGCAATGTTGTATGGGACAATAAATGATTTCCCTGCTTATGGAAATTTTTCAGGCTATAGCATTAAAGGAACTCAAGGGTGTCCCGTGTGCGAAGAAGATACAGAATCAATTAGGTTGAAACATTCATCGAAATCTGTGTTTCTAGGATATCATAGATTTCTACCTCGTCGGCATAAGTACCGATCATGGACGACATCATTCAATGGAAGTTCAGAAAAACGTGCAACACCGTCTCCTCTAACAGGTGATTAGCTGTTTGAGAAAGTAAAAGATCTAAACACTATTTTTGGTAAACCATTTTCGAAAAACCTTACGAAAATTGGTTGAAAAAAGAGATCAGTTTCTTTTGAATTACCATACTGGAATTGTTTGTACATGAAACATTTTCTTGATGTGAGGCATGTGGAAAAAAATGTATGTGATAGTGTTATCGGAATGTTGCTAAATGACCCTGGAAAAACAAAAAATGGAATTAAGGCAAGGTTGGACATGGTTGACATGGGAATACGCGAAGAGTTGGCTCCCATGAAGGGTGAAAATCAAATGTTTCTTCCTCCAGCTGCTTATACTCTTTCTAGGGAGGAGCGATATCAGTTTTGCAACTTCTTCAATGATGTAAATGTTCCAGAGGGGTACTCATCAAATATCAAGAACATTGTGTCAATGAATTATTTGAAGTTAAAAGGTTTGAAATCACATGATTGCTATGTTTTGATACAAGATCTAAGTCCTATATCTTTACGTTGCATTTTTTCCAAGAATGTTTGTCATACGTTAACCAACCTTTGTTTCTTTTTCAAATCTATATGTAGCAATGTTTTAGACCCGGGGAAATTTCCAGCTATGGAAAAAGAAATTGTCATCATATTATATGAATTAGAAATGTTCTTCCCACCAACATTATTTGATATGATGGTTCATTTGATGATTCACTTGGTGAGAGATATTCAACTTTGTGGTCCTGTGCACTATAGATGGATGTATCCTGTTGAACTGTATATGAAGATTTTGAAAGGGTATGTCAAAAATCAAATTCAGCCTGAGGGTTGTATAGTAGAGTGATATATTGTTGATGAAGCCATTGAATTTTGTACTGAATACCTATCTGATGTGGAACGCATTGGTCTCCCAAAATCTCATCACATTGGACGCATTGAGGGTGATGGAATTTCTAGAAGAGAAGTTGTGACAATCAGTATTACAGACCGGGAGTAGGCTCATCTTTATGTTTTGCATAACAGTTGGGAGGTTGATCCATATATTAAAACTCAAAAATAAATTCTTAGGCAGTTGAATCCATCGAGGGATGAAAAATGGTCATCAGATACACATAATCACCAGTTTATAGGATGGTTTCAGGACCATATTTTTAAGCAGTTGGATGAAAATCTGAATTCAATTTCAGAACGTCTTTGATGGCTAGCCACTGGACCAAGTGTGTATGTATTATCTTACAGTGGTTATGTAATTAATGGTTATACATTATATACAAATGAACATGATGAAGATAGTACCATGAAAAATAGTGGATTTACACTAGTGGCTGAAGCGATGCATGTTTCTGGTAGTAAGGACAAAAATCCAATTTATGAAAATATGTCATACTTTGGCATTATCAAAATAATATGGGAGTTGGATTATACAACATTACAATTGCCAATTTTTCAATGCAAATGGATTGATAACAATAGTGGTGTTAAAATAGATGAATGGGGATTTGTGAAAGATGATTTTAGTAAAGAAGGGTACAAAGACGAATTGTTTATAATGGTATCACAAGCGGTACAAGTTTTTTATGTTCCATATCCCGCAAACCAAAAGTGGTCGATTGTTCTGTTATCGTCAAAAACTACTAAAGGTTCCGATGAAAATTCAGTTGAGGACGATCCTTTTAGTGGTACGTCGCAATCATTTCGGAGTGGTCCTAATGCAGATGATGTTTTGTATGTTAGAGGAGACCACAATGAAGGGATTTGTATAGTCGATAGAGGTGTCAAATCCCTTCAACATTTGAAAAAAAGAAATATAGTTCAGTAAACATGTTATATTTTGTTTGTAATATTGATCTTGTTATATCATGTTATTATCTTATCATTACTGAATTTATGTAATCTGAATTATCTGTTCAACCACTTTTGCAGATAATGACTTCTGCACATTCTGATGCTCCTAACCTTGAGGCTGATCAAGTCTCTCAAGTAGCTGCTGCTGCGGCTGCTGCTACTCCTATAGCTCATGCTGCTGCTGCTGTTGCTCTTGCTGCTACTCCTGCTGCTCCTGCAGCTCATGCTGCTGCTGCTGGTGCTCCCGCTGTGGCTCCGGTTGCTCCTGCTGCTCCTCCTGCTGCGGCTCCTGCAGCTGCTACTCCTCCTACTGCCCCTCCTGCTGCTCCTCTTGCTGCTCCTGCTGTTGTGGCTCCTGCTGCTCTTAGTTTTGAGGTCCAACAACCATCAACACATGTCGTTGATACCATTCTAGATGAACATATAGATGATGTTGATATCGATGAAATGTCCGGGAATGAAGGACCAGCGTCGCAGAAATCACAGGTGCGTCATAGTTTGATGGTGTTAGCCAAAATTCTTAAGGCGAAAATCAAAGGCATCAAATTTGAAGTCAGATGGAATGCACGAGGCCAACATGTGAATCCCAACAAGGCTATGTTTAGCAGCTACATTGGAGTTTTCACTCAGCAACACGTGCTGATTAACATAGATTCATGGCACCATGTTGTGTCCGGGCTGAAGGCTGTGATCTGGGAAGAAATTACGATAACATTATGAATTTATTTCTTTAATTTACTAGGAAATAAAATAATGAAACAATGTATTACTCTTCTCAATCTCTTGCAGAGTACATTTATAGTAGACGATTCACATAAGGATTATGCACTAAGGCTTGCAGGAAAGATTCATCGAGGTTTTCGCACTATTTTAACAAGATGTCACCTCAAAGATTCTAAAGGTACAATAAACCCGCACCCACCCATTGTCTAGGCTCACATGATATCCCAAGAAGCATGGGATGCATTTATTGGCCGTCGTGGGGATGAGAAGTTTTAGGTACATTGTGAGTGATAATACGTTGTTTGAGGATACCTGTATTCATCACTTTGATTGTCAATATTTCATTTATGAAACAGATACTCTGTACTGAAAATAAGGAACGTGCTTCAAAACCAACATACCCCTATCATAAAGCAAGGATGGGGTACGCTTCATTAGAAAAGAAAATGGTATGTATTTTAAATTTACAATAATATTGTTAGGTGAAAATAAACAACATCATAATTATTTTTCTATGTTTATATGTATATTGATGAATCTAGAAACAAATGCACTTCCATCCCACGTCATGTACTATGGAAGGAGGCATGTGTGAACATAGATGGGAAGTTAGTAGATGAGAACACACAGAAAGTGTGGGAAATATGTGTAAGTATGACACTACGATAAAATAATTTGTTTAAAATTGCCATTACATAAAAATAATTAGTTATTTTCCTATATCTGACAGTTACAAGAATCAGCTACTCCTGTAGCTGATACATACCTATTATCGACGGCTTTGAAGCAGCCATAAAAATATGGTTGTGTCCGAGGTGCAGGGTTTAGGGTGAAACCCCGAGTATATTTTGAGAAGAAGAAAAAAATGGATGATATAGATGAAAAATTGGAACAAATGAGCGAAAAAATAGCAACTGTTAAAGAACAATTGCAATGGCAGGGAGAGTTTCTAGCAAATTTTATGGGTGGGAAGAAAAGGGAAGCCACAACTCAAGAACAACCACCACATGAACATCCCGCCCCACCCCCCACCAGCTATGAGGCAAGCCATTCACGTCAAAGAACTGTCTTAGCCGTGGTAATCAATATTCAAATAATTGTTCCCATGAAATATGAATCAGACAGACACTGATAATTTTTCTATACTCATCTTCTACAGGGTGATAATGATTGTGATTTATATCTGTCAACACCCACCTATCACCTTGTAGCGAGGGATACAATGTTCAATATCCCAGAGGCCACACTGTATAATAGACCACTTCTGAAAGATCATCTGAAAGTGATGATTACTGTAGCTCATGAGCCAAAGGTAGAGATACCTATTCCACTTCATGACGATGATATTCATATGGTCAGAAAGGATATTGGGACATTCATTACATGACCGTCACAACTTTTAAGAGTAAATGCGGACAAATAGTTATTTATCTCCCTTTCTTTTCAAGAGAAACCCTTAAAAATTAATGAAAAAAGAGCCTGAACCAATGATTGTTGTTATAGACGGAGAAAGGGAAGGGGGTGACAAACGTCGGCTCAAAACCATTTAAAGGATCAACCAACTGATCCCAAGGAGCTACTGAAAGCACAATAACACCACCTATTCTCTTTTCACATTTACTAGCATTGAAGACTCATGTGGATACGAAGCTAAAAGATGGTAATAGTCATATAGTGGTTTTCGAAGAGAATATATACGGAGAGGAAAGTCAAGATTTCATCACTACTGAAAATGTAAATGAAATCCTTGAAAACAGATGGCTAGGCATCACAGTTGTAAATGTATATATGAGGTATGTTTCCATGAATTGATTTTCCAAAAGCTGATCTAGCGTGGAAATTATGACTAAATGTATTTTATATTGTTGACAGACGCATTTATGAAAAATAATTGAAGGAATTTTCCCATGAGCTAAGATTTGGACTGGTTAGTCCTCATATCACCTCAACACACTTAACAAAAATAGAGCCATCAAAAAGGGATGAAATAGTGAACGGATTGTTGAAAACATTTGAACGCAAGATTACAGAAGACATACTTTTCCTAATAACAACCATGCAGGGGTAATACTCTACGATTAAAGTATATAAATTATATTTTCACTTCTTTTATTACTTATTCCTTTTTGTGTTTTTAGGAAACATTGGTTGATAATTGCGGTGAACTTGGATACACCGAAGATTTATTTTCTGGATTCAAAGAAAGGATATCCGTCAAACCGACCACACATGATGGAGTTTGTGAATCTGTAAGACACTACATCTTACGTTTTAGGTCTAAAAATCAAGTAATATAATTTATATTATCTTTTACTGATAGGGCAGTGTATCATTATCATCTAAAAAAAGGAATGAGGCCAGGGGCTAAGCATAAGGAGGCGAGCAAGTACTACGTCTAGACAAATATCATGGTATATATAATAAAATTTCACTATCCAAACACATCTCAACACAAGTTACTTATTCTCCTAATGATCAACTTTTTTGCAGTGTCCAAAACAAAAAAACGATAATGATTTCGGTTATTATGTTTGTAAATTTATGAAAGAGATCATTTTTCATCAGCAAACTAGCATCCCTAAAGAGGTATTTTTAAAAACAACTACTAGTTCGTTTAAGTTATTTATTAATTCTTTATTTTTTTATTTTGCAGTACTACTATGACTTCCGAAAAGCCTCATACTCACAAGAAGATATAGATGTGTTTAGAAATGAGTGGGCCACATAACTGATGAAAGATTTTACACAAATACAATGAAGATCTGACTTGGGGACATGTACAATTTGTGGTCATTTTTGAGAGGGGTTAAGGGGATCAAAAGATGAAACATTGTTGTATGTAAATGTTCATAGGAAAATTGTAATTATTATTAAATAAAACAGCCTTTCTCCAATGAGTCATTTTCCCATCTTAATAGATGATATGCACCAGCAACATGCAAGAATGATGAACCACTCAAAGGGTCTCTATTTTGTTTAAAATGGACAAGATTTTAAGTGAAAACAACAACTGACCTACGAAAATCCGACCAAAAGCATTCAAGTTGCATTGATCTTTTATAAGAAAGATCCAAGGGTACTTGGTGATGTGTACGAGTCAACCCCGCCTCAATCCGTGGAACGGTGTGGCCGATAACACTCAAAGGGTCTCTATTTTGTTTAAAATGGACAAGATTTTAAATGAAAACAACAACTGACCAACGGAAATCCGACCAAACACTTTCAGATTACATTGATCTTTTATAAGAATGATACAAGGGTCCTTGGTGACGTGTATGAGTCAACCCTGCCTCAATCCGAGCACGGTTTGGCCGCTACCACTCAAAGGGTCTCTATTTTGTTTAAAATGGACAATATTTTAAGTGAAAACAACAACTAACCTACAGAAATCTGAACAAACACATTCGGATTGCATTGATATTTTATAAGAAAGATCCAAGGGTCCTTGGTGACGTGTAAGAGTCAACCCCGCCTCAATCCAAGGCACGGTGTGGCCGCTAGCACTCAAATGGTCTCTATTTTGTTTAAAATGGACATGATTTTAAGTGAAAACAATAACTGACCTACAGAAATCTGACCAAACGCATTAGGATTGAATTGATATTTTATAAGAATGATCCAAGGGTCCTTGCTGATGTGAACGTGTTAACCTCGCCTCAATCTGAGGCACGGTGTGGCCGCTATCACTCAAAGGGTCTCTATTTTGTTTAAAATGGACAATATTTTAAGTGAAAACAACAACTGACCTACAGAAATATGACCAAACGAATTCGGATTGAATTGATCTTTTATAAGAATTATACAAGGGTCCTTGGTGACGTGTACGAGTCAACCCCGCCTCAATACGAGGCACGGTGTGGCTGCTATCACTCAAAGGGTCTCTATTTTTTTTAAAGTGGACACGATTTTAATTGAAAACAACAACTGACCTACGGAAATATGACCAAACGCATTCGAATTGCATTGGTATTTTTTAAGAACGATCCAAGGGTCCTTGGTGATGTGTACGAGTCAACCCCGCCTCAATCCAAGGCACGATGTGGCCTCTATCACTCAAAGGGTCTCTATTTTGTTTAAAGTGGACACGATTTTAATTGAAAACAACAACTGACCTATAGAAATCCGACCAAATGCATTCGGACTGCATTGATCTTTTATAAGAACGATCCAAGGGTCCTTGGAGATGTGTATTAGTCAAACCCGCCTCAATCCAAGGCACGGTGTGGCCTCTAGCACTCAAAGGGTCCTTGGCGACGTGTACGAGTCAAACTATATTTTTATAATGTCGACACGATCCTTGTGAAATGCTTGGTAAAAGTTCAGCATTTGGAAAATTAATTTGGGTTTAATCATGGTCATGGATTTTAGGATCAATGATGATTTTTTATTAGTTTTATTCCAGTTCTTTCTCAACTAGGTTGTGCATATTTCTTGATCATGAACTTACAACATCCTATTGCAGGTTTAATATTGGGGGTTTATTAATGAGATTCACCCCCCCCAAGTATGTGCGCCTCAATGTGTGTACAAAACTTATAACTTCTTTGAGGTTGAGAACATGATGCATAGTGGATAGAGAAAAGTCTAAAGATTTATGTATTGATAAAACACACCCATGTGGATCCTTAGGATTGAACTGGAAAGCCCCCCGGACACCCCCTACCCCCCTTGGACAGCCACCCAAACCCTTGAACAGCCCACAAACCCCCTGAATTCTGAATTGATTTCTTTAAGTACTTGATTAACTTATAAATTATGTGTTAATGGTGTACGAGTATAATTGTTTTATGGGTATACTTGGTCTAATTTTCTTATGATTTATGAGTTAATTTTGTATGGGTATACTTGCTTTAATTGGATTATTGAGATGCTGTTTTTTTGCAGGTGTTCGGGTGTGCTGCTGCAGATTTATCGTAGAAATAGAGAGGGAATTTATCAGTGATCTTTTAGCGCTGATAAATCGTGCTTTTATCAGCGCTAAAAAATCACTGATAAACTACACCTTTATCAGCGCTAAAGAAGTGTTGATAAAAGATAAGTTTACCAGCGCTGATAAATTGTGATTTTATCAGGCTAAAAAGCGCTGATAAACTCCACCTTTATCAGTGATAAAGAAGTGCTGATAAAAGATAAGTTTATCAGATCTAAAGGAGCGCTGATAAGACAATCATTTATCAGTTCTAAATAAGCGCTTACTAACCACTGATAAAGGGGTACCCCCTTTATCAGCGCCGAGCATTACAACGCTTTTTTAGCGCTGTTAAATCCCGTTTTTAGCGCTGTTAATGCCCGTTTTTGTAATAGTGTATATTCTAAACAACATAATATAATGAAATAAATATATTTAATATACATATATTTTATTATGTATATATAAAAACTATCATCTATATCATTTTAATTCAATGGGAAATGGAAACTTCGCTCATTCTTACGTTCGAACTACCGTCTCCATGAAGCGATGCATTTCATTTTTTCATCACTAACTCACACAAATTATCATAAAAACGTATTGAATGAGTGTATATGATATTTATTTTATAATAATTTTTATTTAAACATTATATATTTTATAACTTTATACAGTCCTATCTGTTGGAAAATAGTTATGTTATTCGTGTGTATTTACTGAATTATGCCTCCTTTAAGCAATATAATTCATTTTTATTCATTACCTAACTTGGTCCATAATGATAATTTTAATGTATAAATATTATATTTATTATATAATTATGATTATATAAAGTCACAAATTTACCCACCTAATTTCCTTTTTATCAATTTGAAAAATGAAAACATCACTCATGTGTATGAGCGGACTGCCATCTCCATGAATGATATAACTCATTTTTAATAAATATTTTACATGGATTATTTTAAAAGTATATTTACTAAAAAAATGTTAATTAGATAATTTTCAGATTCATTATATTATGAAATATTAACCCTTTTGACAATGATCAATACACTGAAGCTATTTTGGGCCCAATGACCTCAAAACGTCTCATGTAAACTTAAAGGATTTTGTAACTATATAAAATATTTTAATAAATGAAATAAAATGAATAAGAATAATTTAATTGAAATGAATTTTTTTAAATCATTTAAAAAATAAATATAATTTTTTTTAGTATTTAGAGATCTTATGAAGAAGGAAGATAGTCATGGTAAGGAACTTTTCTATAAAAACCATAATTTGAAGTATTCCTTCCAAATATTTTTCCTCGATATCATTGTTCCTCTATATTTTTAAATAATGTTACTAAATAGCTGAAAATATTTTTTAATTTCATTTTCAATTATCCTTTATTTTTTCGAAATGATTAAATAGGAATCTTTTTATTGTTTTCCATACGGGTCAGTTTTAACACTTTTTACTAAAGTGAAAATAACGTTTTATTAACATTTATAGAATAACCATATTTTCCATCCATTATATCCATTATTCATTATCAATATTCATATATAAATTTTTAGGGGTTTTAAAATTATATCTAATTCCCAGTATTCTATGATTTTTTTTGTTTTTAATTGTTCTCAAAAGAAAATACATTCCTCATTATTTTTTATGAATGATTAAAATGCTTTAATTGTTGGTTAAAATGATTTTTTCATGGGTTTACTGAAGAAAATTGAAAGATTATATTTTTTTTCATCATATAGTATTTTGAAAATATAGATTTTGATGGGTGAGCCTATTATATATCTCTCCAATTCATTGGGTAATGATTTAGTATTTGAAGGAAAAATGATAGAGATAACCAATTATGTCACTCCCATTAAAAGTATTATATTAATGAGTTCAACATGGGTTCAAATATTATTCCTTAATATGGATTCATGTTTTTTTAATTATTTCTATTAGTTTTAAAGTATTTCTTTAATTAAAAGTTAATTTTTACATGTGATTATGATTTATTTTATACACTCACGGTGTATTGTGAAAAGGAAATCATTTTTATGGGTTCCCATATCTTTTATTAGTATATTATATTTCATTTATTTTAATATCCCTTAATAACATTTCATGATTTTCCCACATTTTCAAATTTTTTATTGGAACAAAGGAGGCGTAAGAACTATAATAGTGTTGACATTTCAGCTACGGTAACTCATCTTGAATGAAGGAAAAATAGTATGAATGAAATATTGGTGTAAGATAAGTAACCTATTACTGTGGAAAAAATTACACTATGTGGAAGTGTTAAATTTTTTATGTAATGGTTTTCCTAATTCTCTATAACTCTAGAGCTAAATTGTCAAGGGAATGTTGGAATATTAAATCCTTTCCATTAAAAACTTACTTATGGGTTGTTTACATTATATGGTGTTATAGCTATTACCAATACATGGGTTTAGATAACCTTATAGGTTAGTATTATGTTAAAATAAACTTTTATAATATTTTATTTATTTTTGGTTATTTTATTAGGAGATATAATTTTGGGGATATATATTTTTCCTCATCTAATCCACGTCTATTAAGAATTTTTATCCAAAGAGGAAAATGAAAAATGTGGTAGGAAGAAATAAAATGAATAATATCCTTCTAAATTTTCCAATCTATATGGTTGGAGTTAGATCATAGCAGTTTTTGGATATATTAGGTCTATTAACAATAGAAATAGATTATGTAATGTATGAAAGAGAGAAAACCAAATTATCCATAGTGGGATATATATATATATATAGTAGAGTATTTCAAGAAGAAACACCCTTTGACACTTAGTAGTTCTTAATACCTAGTGAATATTGAAAAATGGATCAATGCACTGGAAAATATATTCAATGATTTGGGATGTTTAGAGAATCATAAGGAAATTATTTCAATTTTGAATTTTGAAGGTGAATAATTTTAGTGTTTGTGTTTAAATAAGAATACTAATGAGAAAAATGAAACTAATACCATGGAGAGGATGATCCTTAAAGATACTTATCTTGAGAAATATTTCCTTAAATATCTTTAAAAAATAATTGTTTTTTTTTGGAATTGAAGCAATGGGAAGAGGAATCAGTTTCCATTTATAATGTAAATATTAGTAGACTGGACTGATATACTCCAAATCCGGTTTTGGACCCAGAAAAAAAAAATTGATAGATTTTAAATAGGTTGGAAACCTAGTTTTTGAAATAATTTGGCCTCTAATATATGTAAAATATATGATAAAGTTTTTAGATATATTGATAATGTTAAGATGGAGTTTACTAACACTTATGTGACTCATGAAAAAAAATAATTAAAAGTGGTCAAGGTTGAAATTAATGAAGAGCCATTAAATAAGGATATATATAGAAAAAGCTCCAACATGTTCCAAATGGGTTAAATGACATTATAAGTATTTTTTGACAGAATCATAAATGTGTTTCTAGCATGGTAACTTTATCCATTTACATCATGGTTGTAATGAAAAGAGTTATGATAAAAAAAAATGAGAAAATAGATAATCAATTGGAAGTGAGATATTTAAATTTATGAGTAGTCTTATTATTAAAATTCATGTATGATGTTAGTTACCCAGGGTGGAAAAAATCATGATAAAAATAATAAAGGAATTTCAAATTCTTTTACTACTACTAAGATAGGTTTTAGACCATCAAATAAATTAATGACATGAACACTACTTGTTAATTCAAATTATGATAATTTATTGTTTACTTTAAGATCTACAAAATATTTTATTTTAGAAAAAATTAAAATTAAAATTGAAATATCGCTATAATAAATTCATATATAAATCCTAGTAAAAAATCATTGGGAAGTATTAAGGTGACATGAATTTATAAGAATATTCCTATTATTATCTATGGTATGGCCTTTCCTACAAACCATATTTTCTTTCCTATAAAAGTGTTTGTTATTATTCTGGGTATTGATTGGATTTTGATTTATCATTATTAGATATATTTTAATGATATGGAAGTTATATTTAATTTTTCGAATGTGTCTCATTTTGTATATAAGAATGAGTTCATAACATTGATATCAAATCAAGGATCTAGGAAAACGATTAAATATTAGTGCATAAGTTATCTTGTGTATATCATTGAATAGAATAGATCTATTCTAATTTGATTTTTTCTTATAGTAAATTAATTTTTAGATGAATCTCTCGATGATATTCCTAGTGTTATTCATGATTGGGAGGTAGAATTCAAAATTAAAAAAGTTTTTAAGGCTAAGATAATTTCAAATACGTTCCATCATATGGCTCTAGTGGATCTAGTAGAATTGAAAAATCAGTTACAATAGTTACATGATATGGGCTTCATCTACCCTTGAACTTCACCATGGGGTGCTCTTAATTTGATTTCTATGAGGATTTTCATTGATTATAGAGCACTGAATATCATTATTATTTATAAAAAAATATATTTTACCTTATATCGATATATTTTTTATCATATCTAAGGTGATAAGTAATTTTCCATGAATTAACTTAGATTAGGATAACATTATATTAAACTAAATGAAGAGGAAATTACAAGGACATCATTTCATAATAGTAATAGACATTATGAGTTTGTGGTTATGAATTTTGGGATAAAAAATTTACCCACTATACTTACAGATATAATAAATAGATTTTTTCATATGTATTTTGATAAATTTCGGGTGGTATTGATTGATGAAATTCTAGTATATTATAAATTTTTTAAGGATCATGTGAAATATCTAAAGAATATTTTATATACTTTAATTGAAAATTTTTATGTACAATTATGTAAATTTAAGTTTTTATGTAATTAAATTTATTTACTTAGTAATATTATTTATAAATATGGGATAACTGTTAACAAATTTAAAAAATAATGTAGCAGAAGAGTGGATAAAACAAAAAACTGTCATTGAGATTCAATGTTTTTATGAAATAGTGGGTTACTACTTATGGTTTTTTGAATTTTTTTTGGTTATATTTTAGACTAACTATGCTAAATAAAATGGGAGTTAAATTAATTTGGATAGAATAATGTGGTGAATTATTATGATTGCATGACTCATTATCATCCAGGTAAAGTGAAAAAGGTATCCAATACCTTGAATCAAAAATATAATGCATCATTAATTATGTTATATTTTGAACATGATCCATTAGTTAATGATTTGATGAATTTTTGAATAGAATTTGTATATGTACAAACTCCTCTTTTGGTTTAGGTTTTATTGAAACCATATTTGTCTAACCAAATTAATAATTCTCAGAAGGAATATCATGGGTTGAAATAAAAAGATATAATTAGTTTAGAGTAGTATTTTGACTTTGTTTAATATTGAAAAATAATGTTTCACAAGGATTATGAAAAGATTATGTGTAATGGATTATTTTTAGTTGAGGAAATAATTATTGGTTGAGGATCACAACTCTCTATTTTATGTTCATCCTAGCAGCAAAAATATATATAGAGACCATCAAGAAAATTATTAGTGAGTTGAATAAAAAATAATATTTCTGATTTTGTAATGATATGCTTAAATTTTCAACTCGTTAACTATGAATGAAAACTAATGAAGGGGACGATTCATCCTATTCCCACTCCTGAATGGAAATGGGGTATATTTCTATATATTTCATGCTTGGATTACCAAACAAAACCTGAGGTAATATTGCAATTTGGGTTATTATTTATTTTTTGACTAAATCATTGTTTTTTACCTATTAAAGTAATATATATTTGGATAAAATTTCTTCAATTTATATTAATGATATATCCATGTTCCCTCTATTTATTTTATCCGATCATAATCCTATATTTACATCTAACTTTTGGAATGAATTTTATATTTCATTGGGTACTTGATTAAATTTCAGTACAACTCATCATCCGAAATATGATGGATAACTTGAGAGAAAAATTCAAAATTTTGAATCTATGAATTGGGATTTATCATTATATTATTAAGGAAATTGGGATTAGTATATTTCATTAGTAAAAATTTCTTATAATAATTTTTTAATTCTAATATAGATATGGATCCTTTTGAGTCCTTATATGGAATGCATTGTTGAACTCCAACATGTTTGGATGAAGTCGATGAAAGAAACCTATTGGAACCAGAATTGGTAGAAGAGATGGATGAAAAGGTAAAAATTATTCATCCTAATATGATTGAATATTAGAATAAGAATAAGGGTTATGCCGATAACCATAAGAATGATATTTCATTTGAGGTTGGGAACCATGGTTTTCTAAAATTATTTCCTTAGAAATGCGTTATGAATTTTGATGACCAAGAAAAATGAAGTCTATGGTATATTATCCTGTAAAAAGTTCTAGAGAAATTGGGATCAATTTCTTATAAAATATAAATAATTATGATTTTCTTTGAGGTACATGATTCATTTATTGATTCTTTTCTAAGGATATATGTACCTGATGCATCTCATAATTTGATCACTGAAGTGGTATAATTATATGAGAAACTATAATAAGAGGGAAATACATTTCATATTCTAGATCATAAAGAGCAGTTATTATGGAATAATTTGAATTATCTATTTAAGGTTTTATGGAATAAATATACGATGGAAGAAGAAGCATGTGAATTAGAAAAATCTACAGAGGAAAAATATCCACACTCATTCAACTAATGAATTAAATTATGGGGACATAATTTATTTTAGTGGAAAAAATGTGAAAAATAGGGAAATCCTAGAAATAATTTTTTTATTATTTATTCATATTAATTTTATATATTAATATTTATCATATATTTATAGGTAATTTTTCATAATTTTTAAATCTAAAAATGAATAGTTGTATTTAGCTAAATTGTTTTCCATTGTAATACATGGTTTTGTTTAAAAGAAAAATAAATTAAATTTATAAAATAGAATTAATTTTTGATATCCACATGTGAAAATAATAATAATATAATTATTTATGATTTTTTAATTAGTTTTTTTGAGTGGATAGTGAAAAATACATATTTTACAAATATGTTAGCTTTATGATATAATCATGACATAATAATTAATTTAATGTTCATGATAATTTTTTCTCAAAAAAATAATTATTTAATATGTATCATAATTAATTTAAAAATAAAATTTGTTACTTAAAATTTATGTTTGAAATTTTGGAAATCTATATAATTTTTTTTTTCAAATTATTTTTTGGTTCTTCCCTTTTAATCATGTTTTCAAACGATTAATTTATATTTTTATTTAATTTTAGAGTCAAATAAGTATTTTTTATTTATATTATCTAATTAATTCAAAATACATCAATATTATACTTGATTTTGGTGTAAAATCACTTTAATACAATAAAATGAATTTTTAAAAAATTGTTCTTCATTTTGTTTTGGGAACTTATATTAATAGTTATTTTACAACTTCTTGAAATTAAATATTAGAAAATGAATTCGATGTTCGGAATCAACAAATTCAAATTTAATAATGAGTTCAATTTAATTTTATTCATAATGAATAATTACTGTGGTAAATGTTTTCCACTATGGTATGGGTTTAAGTGGTTACAGAAGGGGGTTAAATAAGAGATATGTCTTCAATTATGTAATATACAGACATTTTCAAGATATGTATATAGCTCATTTATAGGTAATATTTTTCCTTTTTTTAGTATATCTTGTTTGGGTTTTATCTTGGGTGCATTGGGGTGAAATTTAGATGTTTTTGGGGGTGTTTTGGGAAGTTCTTGGTTGGTGCACGATTTTCCAAAATCATGCTCCTTGCCCAAGAAAACCATAAAACATGAAGTATAAAGGGATTTTATGGCTGAAACATGGTTTTTAAAATCATTTTCCATCTTAGGATTAACCATTAACCCCCTAGAATAGGTGAATGGTTTAGGTTAACAATTTTTCAAATCATGTTCCTCTGCACAAGAAACCATTTATGCGAGTTTAAATATTGTGAAAATTAATCTTAAAATTACATAACCCTTATAATTCACCCAATGTTGACTTAAATTGACCCCAAATCATTCATATCATTTTTGGAGACTTCCAGATGACTTCCTAGGGCTCTTGAACATCATTATTGATGAGTCAAATGTTGGATTGTTGGATCGGCACCACTCTAGGTATGTTGTTTCTTCTTGATTAGGTTCCTCTATCTCCTATATCTCATTCCAGATATGAAGGGGATTGTTTTCAACCATTGGTGTTGGATTTAGATCTAGTTCTTATGGATATTGATTCTTTTGATCTTAGTTATATGTTTTGGATCTAGATCGCATTCTTCATCATGATCTTGGTTGTTCTAGTTCAATTGGGTATTTCTATTTGTGAGCGTCCATCAATGATTTTGAGGTTGGAAGTATAAGTTCAATTCAAATAGTCTTAAATTCCAATTGTGTGTATGTATTGTGAAATTTAAATTAGCAAATTAGAAATGGAATCCTGAGTTAAATATATTAATTTATTAATTCATTTATGAAATTGTGGAATTGAATAATTGTTTTTCTATGTGATTATGGAATGAGTTGATTTTGGGAAAATTTAATTTTGGAAATTGAGAATATGAAACTAATGAATTGGATTAATTAATTGGTTAATTAATTGAATGTTGTGGCTGTAGATTTAATGGGAAATTGGGATCGTGTGGTTGGTCCATTAGTGTGATAATGAATTAATTGAAAATGGTATTGTGAGGTGTAACACCCAAAGATTTCATTGTACAATATCTCATTAAAATAATTGAATAGCTTGCACTACACGCAAGATCGAGTTCGAGCGCACCACAACTTACTAAACTAACCGTTCAAAAAGCGGTTATGAATAATATTAACTGAATTTTGAATCTTATATACTCTATATAAATTTAACATCCATATTTTTTGTTTCTTAGACATAATATAAGAACAAATTCATTTTTTTCGGATAAAATAAGTATTTTTCAAAAAATGCAATTTTACCGCTTTTTAATGGAGAACCCTTTTGAAAACCAATATTTGACACTTTTATATTTTAAATTTAATGAAATTAAATTCTTCTTTATAAGAGGGACATAAAAATTTAGTTTGGATAAATTTTTGGTACTTTTCTGATAACTTTCATATTTTGATGAATAGTGAAAAATACTATGTTTTAATTGAAAAAAACTTTTTTAATCAAAATAATCTATTGTGATAAATTATGAATTTTAATGGTTTGGAGGTATAATTAGATTATATTTTTATCATTTAATATAATTTGGGTCATTATAGATAATTTCACATTTAAATTTGACATAAACACATGTCAATTTTTTGATAGTTTTTACTTTTTAAAAACCTACTTTTTGGTTTTGACAATAGGGATTAATTTTAAATTAATAAATGAAACATCTATGTTTTGAATTTGGTAAAATATACTTCATTTTTGAATTCATAATATCGAAGTTAGCTTAGGGTGAATTTTTGGGATTTTTATGAAAACTTTCATTTTTTGTTGAATAATGAAAAACACCGCATTGTTATTTAAAACCAAAATTTTATTTAAATAATTTTTTATTTTATTGTAAATTATTTTAAGTAAATATAGATATATAATACCTATATAAGTTCAATGTAATTCATTGGAGTCATTTTATAATAAAATTAGATGTATAAAATTCTATTGAACGTTTTAACAACTTTTACCCACCTTATAGGGACATTAGCAAATTTGCATAAAACTTAATTTTACAGCTTCTGTGAGTTGAATTTAAAAAATACAAGGGAAAAATTTGACATAATTATGTAAAATTTGGTTCAATAAGATGATAATAATTTTTGGTGAATAGTAACTTTTGACTTTTATTTACCACGGTTAAAAGCAAAAAAGGGTAATTAAGGGTAAAAATGATATTATAATTACTCGAAAACATGTCCTAATTCTATTGGATAAGTATAATTCTACCAAAAACATCCTTAGGAATAAAATATGACCCCACTTTGGTCCACTAGGATAACATAAGGACATTTATTATTATTTTATTTAATGAAGATTTAAAAGAGTTAAATTCAATGTTTAATAAATAAACCATTTTTAATATTGATTTATACATAAGATAAATAAGACTATAAATATTAATTAGAAAGCTAAAAATATTTCCTACATAATTTTATTTTATTTATAATTTTTATACATTAAATAATTTAATTTATTTATGACACAATGATGATGCAGTAATTACCTTATTAATGAACGATTAAAATAATTGATATTATAAGTATCCAAATAAATGTGATTTGAGACTTTTGATGATTTACACTATATTTATAGGTTAATATGACATGTTAGGGTTGATTAAATAATTTTTTTCGAAGTAATTATGCTGTTATTATTTTCACAAAAATCAAATACTAAATAGTGTCAAAACTGACATAATTGAGTTTTTAAAACAAATATTATATTATTAATTGATATAATATTCCTAAAAATATATCTTTCAGCCAAAGGATTTGGATAAGGTTATATATATTAATAATTAACCACAATGGATTCTCTTGGATTGTTATAGTAAGATTATTAACCATATAATATAAAAGTGCAAAGAGACATGGTAAATGTCAAACTATTTAACTAAGTGTTAAATCTAAAAGATAAGGTTAATATGATGAAATAAACCTTTATAAAACCTATTGGTTGAGAGGTTTTAGAACCATCCCAACATTAGCCTCTACATAATTCATTTTTTATATATTAGAAACCGAAAATTATTTTATTATAAAATAATATTTCTAGCTTTTCCTAAAGTGACCCTCACCTCTCTTGTAAATGGGCACTTCCCCTTCTCTTAATTTCACACCTCCAAATCCTTTTGGATTGGCCAACCCATGACCAAATATCCTCCCAAATTTCCTAAATTCGTCCTAGAGGCCTTACTTTATTCATAAAGACAACTTATCGATCCCTTTTGGTCAAATCAAAAAGGGAGAACCTAAAGAACAGGTAAATATTTCATCACCTATTTCAAGTTATTTTCTTCTTCCACTTCCTCTTTCTTTGTGGTTTCCATTCTAAGATAATAAATCCAGAATATTCTATATACTATTATGTTATTATTAAAATTTTATAACCATTTTTATTACTCTATCCATCATATAAATGACAAAGTCACCCTACGTGCATACGTACGGTTTACTGTCTCCACGTCGTCATGTTGTTTGTTATTAAAACAATTAATTATTTGGTTGGGAATAATAATGAGTATAACTGATGTAAATAATAAATATAAAATTTTAATGATTATTTATATATGATATACCATCCAATTACATACTATTTTACCATCAATATAATGATATTTTCACTCATTCATACGTACGGATTACCGTCTCCACGATGTGATGAGATTCATTTCCACGCTCACCATTCAATGATGATTATAAAAATATATATCATTAATAAGTATGTAATATATGAAATAATAATTATAATATATATATATATATATATATTTATGTACTTTCATATATCTTATTCCCTTAGTTCCATTCAATACGATATGAAAACTGAAACAACTTTTATGCGTACGTACGACCTATCGTCTCCATAAATAGTGTTTTCTATTTCATATATATGTCTATTATACATATTTATATTCTAAATATATATGATATATAAATCATGTTTTATATTCTGGAATTATTTTAAATCATTATCTAAGTGATACAATCAAGAGTAACAAGTTAAAAAATGTATGATAAAGAAAGCGATTATTACCCAAATTTTTAATTTAACATGAAAATTTTTATTAAATGGGTAGTATAAAGTCATAAATGAATCCTGTATGATATGATAAATATTAACATGGTTCTGGTATAATTTAATAACATACTACGGTCTTTATACACGAGGTTAAACGTACCATCGACTAAAGGAAAGTACAAGGTAAGGGTTAATTTCATAATCTCATTATTATTCGAGGTTGTTTTTACATAAGTATATACTGAGAAATATTTATTATCCATGTCCATGTTTCATAAAAGAGTTTCCAAAGTGATTATTTTAAGGAACTTTTTTTCTAAAACATCATTTTAATTGTTTTAAATATTTATTCTTCTAAATCATTCTCATTAATGTCTATGTTTTCAAAATTATTTTTAAGGACATATTTATATGGACATGAATGTGTTTAAAATGTCAATTCCTTTCAAAAGTTTCAAAGTGTTATGGGACACTTTGATTCAAAAATGTCTTTAAATGTCTTCATTTCTAAATTGTGTGACTTTTAAATGTTTTCATGAAAAAGGGATATTTCACTCAAAGAGTTTTACAAATCATTTTCATCTATGTCAACATCCTTTGATGGATTTTTAAACTTGTTTTAAGGTTGATTTATTATACAAATATTCTATTTTTCATTGAATGTTTTGTGATATTTTTGACTGTGGATGGGTTATTTTTATACCATTAATGGTTTATGGATAATGTATTGACATTTCATATGCTAATTTTAATAGGAATGTTTATGTTATGTTTAAACCTTTTCATATGAGGAATGCATTGGACTTAGTAAGTGATGGGTAGAGCCCGATATAGCTCCTTGATGCATCAGTAGGTTTCATGAGACAAACTAGTGTCTTGACACAAGGCCTTGACAAAATCTTATTTGTAGTCTTGGCATAAGGCCTTGAAAAAATCTTATTTGTAGTCTTGGCATAAGGCCTTGACTATGTGGTTATAAAGTCTGGAATTATGCATTCCATCATTATGAAAGTGGATATTGATATTGCATGTGATTATTTGACTATTAGAATATCTATGTGAATAAGTAAATGGAATTATTTGATCTTATCTTTTCCATATGATGCTGATGTTTAAGTTTAAAAGTCTTTTGTTTTAGTCTTATAAATTGCCATAAATGTTTATGCTTATTTATGAAAGTTTCCGCTATATTGTTATCCTTACTGAGCATCTGAGATCACCCTTTTCTATGTTTTATTTTTCCCAGGACGTGAAGAAGTATTTTATGGTTGACTTGTAGGGACAGGATAAGTATATAAGTGTGTTCAAAAGGGGACAAAATGTTGTTGATGTTTTTTATTTTATAATGTAATGTAACGTTCATGTATGTCATATATTTTCCAAGATTGCTAAACTTATCGGTCCTTTGGGACCTGATTCATTGTGATCATGCCAATGTTATGTAATAATGCACTGACTCTATGTAACTGGGGTTGGGGTGTTACATGATATGGTTGACTTGACCATAATTGGTCAATGGGTTATATGATTTAAATATTTCCTAGTGTTTTAATAATGAATTGTTCATACTATTCCATGTGATTAGAGTATCGATCCATGATTGTTTTGATAATTGTAAGGGTACACCATGATGTGAATTGTTGATAAAAGTGGGTTCATGTTGATTATCCTTGACGTGAGAGATTTTTTTGATATTTGTGATATTTGTGATAAATGTGTGTGGGATAGGGACTGAGGCTCCAAATACCTACATATGTGATAAATGTGTTTGCTATAGGTACTAGGGCTCTAAATAGCCTAATGTGATAAATGTGTGTGGGATAGGGAATGGGGCTCCAAGTACCCATATGTGTGTTAAATGAATTTGGGATTGGGAATGAGGCTCCATGTACCCATATGTGATAACAAGTGTGGGAAAGGGACTGAGTAAACAAATAACCATGTGACATTGATGTTTGGGATAGGTACCAAGGCTACAAATGCCTGTAGGGTACTAGACACGATGTTCTACACTCATGAGTTTGGAATTAGAGTATGGTTCCAAATGTCCATGATGTGAAATGGGAAATGCAATTGAATATGTTATAATAAATTAGGAATTGCCAATATGATATGGATAAGATTCTAACATGATATGAAGAAGGTATTAAGGGTTCATGTGTCTTCAAGAACCTAGGGGTTTATGTGGTTAAATAATGAAAAATTGAATATGTAAATAGTTTACATTATTTCTTATAATTTATTATTTATACAACTGCATACATTTTTATTGACTGGATATTGTTTTAGACACCATTGGTGATGGACTACTATGTTGTACACACACCCTACTCAGGCTGACTAATTGGTACCTGAATAGACTTCATTTTTATAGGACATGATAAGGGAAAATTACCTATGATAGATGGATGAGTTATGATGGATCATGGATGAGGGAACCTAACTTGATGTTGGGACCTGATTGGGGTAGTTTTTGGTGTATTTATTTTTGGTTTTCATTTTGACTCTTGACATGTATATGACACGACATATCTACTATTTTGGTATGGATATTGTATTTTAGTCCTGGTTATCTTATGATATTGGGTTTATTGTAGTCATGGTTTTTACCATTATTCTAATGGTTATTGGTCAGTTATTTCTACTATTGTGTTACTTTGATGAAGATGGCATAGTCACTCCATGATTGATATTAGATCCTTGCTACTAATCGGCATCCTCTCGCATATAGGGAAGTGCACCTTAGGTCATGTGACTGACCGGCTTGGGGAACTGGTGTGTGGAACTTGGGTCGAGATAGTACAAAATGGTATCAAAGGTGGTTTTTTTTCTTTTACTTTGGTCTTACTATTTGTAGAAAGGTAGATAGAATAATTGGATGATTTAGGCCTTGGATAAGAGCTATTTCATGGGAGTAGCTAATAAATGTACAAGGGTAAAAGCCAAGTACCCATGGTGGGATTGTTGTTATTGATGTTTTTTGCTACAGTTGGATGCTATTTACCTTGAGAGGTGCGCTTGTTGTGTGATGTGATTATTGTTTCTGGATTTTTTTGATATTTGACTCATGTCCTAATATGAAATGAGATTTGAGTATACATGCATCATTCTAGGCACTCAAGATTCATTTTCACATGCATAATTTTAGGCACACATGAAAAAAATAAGGTTTTAGGTAAGTTATTTAAATTGAAATGTTTTTCCATACTTGTGTAATTGAACTGAAAATAGTGTATGATATGAAATTTAATGTTATAAAATGATGCAAGATGCGCATAAATGGGTTTATAATTATACTTGAATAATGATAATGAGTTTACCCTTTATGAACCCTAAACTATATATAGGATGGTTATGGGTAGTGTGAGTGCCTCATATTTGACTGTTTGGCAGGGAAAAGGTGGAATTACTGGTTATAACTTTATGTGAATCCCTATTACATTCTTGTGAAAATATTGTGTCATGTGTCCTGATATGTGTGTTTGGAATTCAAGATATATTCATTCAGGATGTAGATTTTTGATAAAACCAAAAGAGGATATGGCTAAAGATGATCATTTAGTAATGGAACCCAAGACACTGATATTTAACGATGAGGGAACCTGAGGGAAGTTTTGTGGGAACATTTCTCTCTTATTGTAGTTTATTTAGAGAAACCCAGTTTTGATTGCGAAGAGTATATCTGACAAGACATGGGAGTTCCTATTGGATCACCCTAAAAATTTCACCGAAGAGGGTGGAACTAAGGTAGTTGAGTTCTCGATTGAGTCTATCCATAATATAAATGAACATTGAGAGACTCATACTGAGAAGAGTGACAAGTTTAATGATAACATTTTATGGGGATTAGTAAAGTTATAGTGGGATGTTCATGCTCGGATGGGGCAGGTTGATGGTACTGTATGGAAGGAATTTTTGGATAAGTTCATAGAGATCTTTTATCCTGAGACACTGAGACATGAGCAAGTAGCTAAGATCATGCGATTTAATTAGGGGAGTATGTCTGTGATCGACTATGATAGAGAAATTACTAACATACAGTAATTTTATCTTGTGCTAGTATGTGATGAGAAAAATATATAAAGGTGTTTCCAGGGTGATCTTAAATGTGATATTAATTCCCAATTTAATATCCTCTAGAATATTGTTTTTGAAGTGGTGTATTAGGATATCATATTTAAGGGTAACCTGAAGGAAGCTTCTAGTGGAGGACCTGTAATTTCTACTCGAAAATTATGTGGTATGGCTTTGGATAGTAGGAATAATAATTATGAGAATGTTGATAAGATATTTTGAAAGAAGAGTGGTTTGGGTGATGGATATTTTACTTAGGATATTACCTAACTGCTTTTCCACCATGCGGTAGGTCGGGTTAATTTGGTAGGCATTTTTCCTGACCACCGGTAGAGTGCCGATCTTGTGGTAGGATGAGACATCTATAGAGGTTATTCAAGAACACATGAGAGTCATGTAATGATGCCGCAGCCAAGCAGAACCAGAGTATAGGAAGGAGTTCTTCTACATCATATCAGTCTAAAAGATAAAGTTCTACTAGACATGGTGGTAGAGGTAGTGGATGAGGTGCTTCTGGGAATGAGTGCCTGTATTAGCAGAGTGGTGCAACTCAGGGATCCTAGACTTAATTATAGGGAAGATGAGTATGACAATTGCATGTAGTTCAACATACACTTATGGATATCAAGGTAGAACCATTGATAATTAGATGTATTATTCATATATCTTAAACACTTTCTAGTAACTTATTTGATATTTTTTTCTCCCATTGTTTTATATAATCCAAACTTGTGAATATGTTGAGTGTGGTAGTAGATTTTGTGAGCAAGGTTATAATAGATGATACATTGTTAAGAGTACAATTGAGAGACATCTATTTGTGTAAGGGGTGTTCTCTCAAGGATGGGGAGTATCATTTACTTTGGTATTTTTTCATTATGGATATGTTAGGATTTGACCTAATTATGGTTATTGACTAGTTAGTGGAATATTAATCCCAAATTGACTTCTACCAAAGGATAGTGTCTTTTATGTCTCATGATGGTGACAATTATATTCATTGTGGAGAGTAGTATATCAAGGTGTGTCATCCAAGGATAGTTTATCAGTAATTGGGGGATCTCACTACCTAGGTTTCTAGTCTATTACTGGAAGGTGGTGTTGAGTCAATATGATTTCCTTATGACTTTTCCATTATTTCATGTTTTGAAAATCACAAACAACCTATCTTAAGGAAAATTTTATTTCCCTAAGATATATCTTATTAAGGAAAATTTTCCTTTCCCAAGGAAATTTTCTCCTTACCATCATTTTTATTATTCATATTATAGTTTCCCTATTTCTAAATCCTTTTATTTATAAAGTTTAAAGATTATATTCACATATAAAATATTGAAATTCTATAAAATCATAGATATAGAGTATTCTAAAATTCAGATTCCAAATTCTCTGAAATTCAGACTTTGAATTCTCTGAAATTCAGATTCCAAATTCTATGAAATTCAGGCTTTAAATTCCTCAGAATTCAGACTCGGAATTCCTCAGAATTCAGACTTCGAATTCCTTAGAATTCAGAAACCTAACTCCTTCAAATTCAGACTCTGAATTTTTCAGAATTCAGGTTCTGAATTCTCAGAAATTCAGAATCTGAATTCTATGAAATTCAGATTGTGAATTCTCTAAAATTCAGGTTCCAAATTACTTAGAATTCATAATCCGAATACCTCAGAATTCATACTTTGAATTCTTCAGAATTCAGGTTCCAAATTCCTTAGAATCCATACTCTGAATTCATTGGAATTCAGACTCATAAATCTATAGAATTCAGGTTCTGAATTTTTTGAAAAACAAAATCTGGATATTTATGATTTATAGTCTCTAAGTGTTTATTTACTTAGACTCCGAACTTTATTTTTTCCCTTAGACTCGAAAAATTGGATTTGTATAGGCAACCATATTTTATTTACCCCTGTTATAGTTATAAAATGATGTCGTGCAATCTGTTTCAAATTAACCATTGTTTGAGTGACACATGTATAGGTCCCTCCGAGATTCAAGGAAAAATATGAACATTGGAGGAGGGATCTGACCATTGGGAAAATTCCTATAAATAAGAGCTCATTTAATAAAATAGAGAAAACCTTGATCACTAGAATTACATGATGTGGAAGTGATTTCTAGAGAGAGATAGTCCCATGCCTTAGGCGTACAGAACATCTTTTTCAGCTTTCTTTGTGCGAATCCAATTGTTGCTATGTACAATCGAGGACTTCCAGGGAAATGAATACAGAGGTACTGACTACCTTAATGTTTGAGGACTTCCTTGGATAGGAAGATAGAGGTTCCAACTGCCTTGAAGTTTGAGGTCTTTCAGGGAAAACAAGATGGATTCCGATATTCCTATCAAGGGCTTACCTTGGTGTGGGTAAGAATGACTTTCTTGAAAGTATAAATCAGGCGACCTTTATCCAAGGATGTTGGAAACCCTTCTCTTTGGGTTAAAAGATTTCATACTTGTAACTTGTTTTTGTTTCAAGTTTATTTCCACTAATTTTTGATAAAGAAAGAAAGTATAATCTTCTTATACTTTCTTTGTTATTTTGTATACTCTGATAAGTAAGATTCTATATGCTTTAAGGTAGAATATTTTCCTTGTAAACTTTCCTTAAGTTTCATTTTCAGAACCATATTTCCAAACCCTAGCAAGTTTGTAGAACTAATAGGTCTTGTGAGTTTTCATTGTTTAACTTTTTTAAACATAGTTTCCCATAAGGTTAAAAACAAAAGTATTTAAACATAAAATTAACCCCCCTCTTGTAATTGAGCATCTACATTCATATTTCAATCCTATAGATGGAGGTGTAAAGAATGATTTATTTCCACCCATAGTGGATAGGTTCCAGGACATTTTTCCTTAGGAATTATCAGTGCTTCCACCCGAGAGAGAAGTGAAATTTACAATTAAACTCATTCTTGAGGATGATCTAGTTTCTATTACACCATATATAATTTCAAAAATAGATATTAAAGAGATTAATATTAAAATATAAGAGTTTATATACATGGTTTTTATCATTATAGTATGTCACCTTGGGGTTTATGAGTTTTGTTTTCTCAGAAGGCTGACTGGACTATATGCTTGGATGTTGATTTCCAAAATTTGAACTAGAGAATATGGGGAACCAATATTCTCTTCCACGTATCAATGATATAAATGAACCAGTTTTGGGGAGATTTTGTTTTCTCCCATATCTACATAAGATCCGGAGATCATCTGTTTAGAGTTATACCTTTTGATATATCAAGGATTTCTTTCTGAAGTAGGTATTTCCTCTATGAGTTCATCATAATTCCATTCAGGTTAACGAATTCAATGGCAGTGTTTATGGCTGTGATGAAAAAATATTTCACCATTAGCTAGATCAAATCATGGTAGTGTTTGTGGAAGACATCTTGGTGTACTCTAAGACTCTTGAAAACCATACCCAAAATCTTGAAATCATCTTTAGTCCACTGAGAGAGATTTAGATATACACAAATATATCTAAGTGTATTTTTTGTATTGACTAGGTATACTTCATGGGTCATATAATCTCAAAAGAAGTTGTTTTTGTGGACCCAAATAAAGTATAGAAAGTTTTTTCTTGGGATTAGCCCAATTTTTTTTGAAATATCCATAAATTTCTTATGTTAACAAAAAATTACTAGAGGTTTATACATGACTTTTTCTATTTGGAATCCCAAAATTCTAGCCTAAATTAGAAGGGGATAAATTTTGAATGGTCTAGATCATGTGATAATGCCTTTAAAATGTTGAATAACCAGTTGATTACAACAAGAATCTTGATCCTACCTAAGCCAAGTGTGGAGTATATAGAATTTTTGGCACTTCTAGAATTGGGGTTGGAGTAGTGTTTATGCATGGAGATCAATATTTGGAATATGTGTCTTGGTAGTTGAGTCCACATGAACTAAAGGACCCCACACAAGATCTTTATTTGGAATCAGTTGTTTATTCTTTGAAGTATTGGTGGAATTATCTATTGGGTAAAAGTTTTACTATGTATATTGATCACAAAATATTAAAGCCCATATTTCTACAATGAGATTTGAATCTCTGATTGTAGATATGGGTTGATTATATATAGACATTAACTTTGATCTAAAATATATTCTTGGGAAAGGAAGAATTGTTGAATATGCTTTAAGAAGGAAAAATTAGACTCAAGTAGATCAAGATTCTTGTACTGAGTGAAATATGATGAATTTATTGGTTGAAATGCATGTTGTGGTTAAGGAGGGGTATGAGAAGATGACTCTCATATTGATTTCAGTGGATTATACTATTTTGGTTTGAATTCAAGGAAGTAAATATAAGGATCTGGAATGTTTGGCATTGAGGGAAGGCCTTGAAGGCGGGGATTCACCACCAGATTGAACCATTGATGAGGACGATACCATCTTTTCTAGAAATCAGGTAATTGTACCTACATGTATGTGGGAGGAGATGATGCATTAATTTCATGGCTCAAAGTGGGTGGTTCATCCAGGTGTGACCAAAAAGTATCGTGACCTACATTGAAAATATTGGTGTCCATGCATAAAAAGAGAGATTGTAGGGTTCATGAAAATTTGGTACACATTCAAGAGGTTAACGTTGAGAATCAATAACTTGGTGGTTTACTGCACCTGTTTCCCATTTTATAATGTAAGTGGAATTACATTACCATGGAATTTGTGGTGTTTATACTAAGGATGTATCAAAATCATGATGCTACCAGTGTGGTTATAGACCGACAGATGAAAGTAGATCATTACCTTCGTAAATGGGAGACTTTATCAGTGGATCATTTCAGAGATTTGTACATTTGGGAGATAGAATATCTACACAGGGTTCCACAAAGTATTATTTCAGACCATGACTCATGTTTTAATTCACACTACATACAGGTTTGGAAGAGGGAACTTGGTACACAAGTTTTATTTAATATGGAATTCCACCCACATATAGATCGGAAGTCAAAGCGTACTATAAAGGTGCTTGAGGATATGCTATGATCAAGTGTTCTTGTCTTTAGTGGGTCTTGGTAGAAGCACCTAGAACTTGTGGAGTTATCCTATAACAATAGATATTGGGTGACTATTCAGATAGAACCGTATCTTTGTGGTAGACCACGCAGATCAACTATATGATGGATGATGATAGGTGATTTAGAGTTTTTGTGATCGAGTCTCATGTAGGAGTCATCTGAGTAGGTGTAGATGATGCAAAAACATATAGATATGACTTAGAGAAATCATAAATCCTATGATGATAGATGTTGATGACCCCTAGAATTTACTGAGGGCAATCATGTGTTCCTTCAGGTGTCGCCTAGATTGGGTCACCATAGGATTTAGAGGCAGGGTAAGTTGGTGCCTAGGTTTGTTGGACCATTTGAAGTTGTGGAGAGAATTAGGCTAGGGGAATTCTAATTGGATCTTCCACAAAGTTATATTTCTATTCATGATGTTTTTCATGTGTCACATCTTTGGTAGTATCACCTAGAACCCTATGAAATGATTAATGTGTTGGATGTTAAGCTTAAGATCGATGCATCCATTAATGAGAAACCGATACTTGTGTTAGATTGCGATGAGAAAGTTTTGTGGGGTTAGATCGTGTAGATATTTTGTGAATTGTGAAAACATGGGTGTGTTCATGAGGAAACATATAAGGGGGAAGCAGACATGTGAGATCAGTGGGCCAAACATTTTACCTCAGAATCTTAGTGATGCTTGGGAGTACAACTCGAAGATGAGATATAATAAGGTGGGTATATTATGAGATACCGAAATTTTCTGGAGATGTCTTGTGCTTGTTTATGGGTTCTATTTTGGTCTTTTCTAGTATATCTTGTTTGGGTTTTATCTTGGATACATTTGGGTTAAATTTGGATGTTTTTGGAGGGGTTTTGGGAAGTGTACGGTTGGCACATGTTTTACCAAACTATGCACCATACCCTAGAAAATAGTTATATATTAAACAAATAGGCATTTCATGGCAAGTGAATAGTTTTTCAAACTTAATACCCTCTTAAGATTATCCATTCACTCCCTAGAATAGGTGCATGGTTTAGGCGCACATTTTGGAAAACTGTGTTCCCCTTCCTTAGAAATCGTTCATGTGGGTTTGATTATTCTAAAAATTAGACTTAAAATTCTCAATCCCCCTCCAGAATTCACAAAACGTCAACCCAAATGAACCCTAAATCATTCATCTCGTTTTTTTGGCTTCTGAATGAATACCTATGACTCTTGAACATTGTTCTTGATGAATCAATGGTCAGATTATTGGATCATCAGCTCTTTCGGTATGTGGTTTCTTCCTGATTAGGCTTCTCTCTCTCCCGTCTCTCTTTCCAAATAAAAAGGTATTATTTTCTTCTATTGGCGGTGGATTCAGATCTAAGTTTGATAGATCTTGATTTTTTTATCTTAGATCTAGGTTTTGGATCTATATCTCAATCTTCAACGTGACCTTGTTTGTTCCGCTTCAATTGGGGATTTCAATTGGCGAGCGTCCATCAATGATCTCAAGGTAGGTGGACTAAGTTCAATTCCCATTGTATTTAATTTTAGTTATATGTATTTACTATGAAATTTCAATTTTCATGTTGTAAATTGAATCTTTATTTGAATAAATTAATTGACTAATTAATTAATGAAATTGTGGAATTAATTAATTTTTTTTCCATGTGATTAAGAAATGAGATGAATATGGGAAAATTTAATTTTGGTAATTTAGATTATGAAATTGGTGAATTGGATTAATTAATTGGTTAATTAATTATTGTAATGTTGAGATTGTGGAATTGAGGGAAAATTGGGATTATGTGATAGTTCAATTAATGATATAATGATTTAATTGGAAATCGGTTTTATGAGATTGTTGACATGGCCTTTATGGGTTAATGGGTTATATTATTTAAATATTTAAAAATGGTTAATGATGAATTTTTTATATTGTTCCATGAGATTAGAGTATTAAAACATGTTTTTTTTGATAATTGCAAGGGTATACCATGATGTTAATTATTAATTAGAAGGGTCAATGTTGATTAACCTCTATGTGTGCGTTATTGTGATATCTATTATATTTGTGATATTTATATGTGGGATAGAGACTAAGGCTCAAAGTACCCATATCAGTGATAAATGTGTGTTGGACAGGGAACGAGGCTCCAAATACCTATATGTGATAAATGTGTGTGGGATAGGGAGAGAGGCTCTGAATACCAATATATGTGATAAATGAGTGTGGGACAGGGATTGAGGTCCTAAATACCCATATGTGATAGAAAGTGTGGGATAAGGACTAAGGATCCAAATATCCACATGAAATTGTGGTTTGGGATAGGGATAGAGGCTCCAAATACCCATGGGGTGCAAGACCCAATGTTTTACAATAACGAGTCTAGAATTGGACTATAGTTCCAAATGACCATGATGTGAAATTGGAATGAAATGGTTTTTGAAAGAGCATATATTATAATTAATTATGAAATACCAATATGAGATGATTCATATTTCATCATTGGCCGAAGTAGTATTGAGGGTTCATGTGTCCTTGGGAACCTGGGTGTTTATGTGACAAATAAAGAAAAATTGAATATGTAAACTATTTACCTTATTTATTATAATTTATTCTTTATGCAACTATATACAATATTATTGAGATGATTCTGATTTCAGCATGGGATGATGTAGGATTGAGGGTTCAAGTGTCCTCAGGAACCTGAGGGTTTATGTGGTTAAATAAAGAATAATTGAATATGTAAAATATTTAACTTATTTCATATAATTTATTCTTTATATAACTGTATAAACAATTATTGAATGTATATTTTTATAGATTATACTAGAGGTGGAAAAATGAGAAGTACTCACAACCAACTTCAGATGCCTGATCGGTACCCAAATATACTTTATATTTGGAGTACAAGATAAGGGAAAGGGAACTAAGTTAAATGGCTAAGTCAGGATAGATAATGGATGAGAGAAACAAAATTGATTTTATGACCCACTTGGGGGTGAAATAAGTGTCGTTATTTTGGGTTTTAATTTTGACACTTAACACAGATATGGCATGACATATCTACTATTTGGGTTTGAATATTGTATTTTAGATTTGGTTGTCTTGTGATACTGGTTTTATTCTGGTCATGTTTATTATCTTTTTTCTATTGGTTATTTCTTGGTTATTTACACTATTTTCCAACTTTGATAAAGAGGGTATAGTCTCCCCCGGATCAATATCTGACTCATGCTACTAGTCACCGGCTTCTGGTGTATTGGGAGGCATGCCTGAGGTCATGTGACTGACAAGCTCGGAGCACCAGTGCATGTGACCTAGTTCGGGATGTTACATAGTATATCTAATGAATTTCAAAATATGATTATATGAGATGATTTCGACCTTAAACTTTAATATCTCAGAAATTTAACTAAATAGTTTCCATTTTCAATGAAAAAAACATTTATTATATTTTAAAGTTCTTAATATTTACAAGGGTTCCACTCCTGCCACTTATAAAAGTAAAGCTGATATCTTCAATTATATACACACATTAGGAACCATTAATCCACCAATATCTAACCAATTCACACCCTAAATATTCTTCCCACATCATAGATGTCTTGGTCTTATAAAAATAAAAATAATACATTGGTGACAGTTTAAGGAGGTTGAAGACATCCAAGGAGTACATATAAGTATTAATCGAAATCTTTCACATATTTTCTCTCTTATACCACATTAAAATATATTACAACAATATGAATATAATGAAATACGTATATTAAATATACTTAAATATTAATAATTTTATGAAACTAAATTTTTCTACCTTCTTTCCATATAATTGTAAATGGAAATGTCACTCATGCATACACACACACTCTCTCTCCACCACAAAGTGACATGTTCAATATTTTAATCACCGCCTCATAAGACTGGTTATAAAGATGTATTATATTAATATATATGATATTTTAGACCTAATTATGATTTTATAAAGATAAAATAATATATATATTCTTAACCAACCATATTTTGGAAAGGGGATACGTTGCTCGTGTATATGTGTGGAATACCGCCTCAATGAAGCAATGTAATTAATTTTCATCACTACATCACATGTTTTACCATAAGGATATATTTAATGAATATATATTAAAATTTTATATTATTATGAAAATTTAAGGTTAAAACTTTTTTTAACTTATTTTATTTTCATCCATTAAAAAAATTAAAGCATCGTTCATATGTACGTGCATACTACTACCGTGATGAACAATGTATCTCATTTTTCATCACCATTTAGAATGTTGGAATTAAAATTATATTTATTATAACAATATTTTTGTTATAAAATGTTTAAGATTATTTATATGATGTAACCATGACCCCTTTGACCATTTTCTTTACATCCAAGATTTTTTGGTCTGAACAAACTCTAAATTATTGATATAAAATTAATTATTTTTGTATCTAAATAAAAAATGAAAATAAATAATAGAAAAGGAAATAAATAATATAAAATCAAAAATGATAAATTAATTAATATGAAAATATTTCTTATGAAAATAATTAATTAATATAATTTTATTATCTAATAGTTTGAGAATGTATAGATAAATTTGGGAGTCAATATAAGATATTTTTTTTAAAGAACTCATTTCAAAATTTTCCTTCCAACCCTTTTAATTATATACCCATGTTGTTTAAAATGTTTCAATAATGTTAATTTATATATTCAATTTATTTTTAAAATAAATTTGTTACAATCCTTTATTTTTTATTTTTTAAATAAATATTTTAATTTTTTTCATACAGGTCACTTTTGACACTATTTACTAAAGTGAAATTTTTTTTAATGCCCACCTCTTAATGATATTTTCCTATCACTATAGTCATTGTTAATTATCAATATTACTCTATAATATTTCAGGTATGTTTAAATTAACATAATATTACCATTCCAATGGTATTTTTTTTCATTTTTAAGAGTTCTCAACATAGAAGGATATTCCACCTTTTTTATGAAAAAACGGTTAGCGCTTTGTTTATGGGTTCAAATGATTTTTTTAGGGGTTTAATGTTGAAAAGTGAATGATTATGAATTTTTGGCTCATGATACATTAACTTTTAATTATATATAATGATGGGTGAGCCTAGGATATATCCATTTAATACATAGGGAAATTATTTACTCTTAGAATAATTTTTTTGGAGATAACCAATTAGGTTACTCCTATTTAAAGGTTTCCATGAAAGAGTTTAATAAATGTTTTAATATATTTTCCAAATATTAATTCATAGTTTTTCAATGATTTATATGGATCTTAAAGGTTCTATTTTTACAATTGTTTATTTTAACCTTATATTTTGATTTAATTTATTTGTTCAAAGTTTATTTTGAAAACGTTAACTATTTTTATGGCGATCCATGTTTTCACTAGACTAATAGGTTTTCATTAATTTTATATCCTAACCTAATATATTTTATAGTCATTACTCATTTTAAAAAGTTTTTTATAGGATCTATGGATGTATAATAATAATAGAATGTTTAATATTTCTATTACGGTGACTCATATTAAAATAAGGAAACAATTCATACTGGAAATATGGGGTGTAAATTTAAAAATGTATTTTTTTGGAAGAAAATGTACATTTTTTTTTGAAATTTTATGCATTTTTATGTAATGGTTTTCAAAATATTTTAATTCACTAAACCTAAAGGATCATGGGTATATTATCTTGTGAAATACTTATTATTAAACCCATCATTTTATGTTGTTTATTTTTGGGAGAGTTATACCCCAACAACTGAGACTATCGTTATCTTGTCAATAAGACAAAGAACCTCATAAAAATATGAGTTGAACTATTGTTCAATGATTTGATGGTTGGGTGACAAAAAAATAATCATTAAAATCTGCCATAACATTCATGAAATGTATCACCTTAGGTTTGTTTGATCTGATTGGTTTCTTTTCAAATGGTAGCTTATCTAGTAGTAGGATTTATTTTTGAAACATTTAAAATATTCTTTAGTTATTTCAATCCCTTATTAATGTAGATCATGAGTAGGAGAATCACCCATTTTTTCAATCCTTAAAAAGAAAAAAGAAAATATATATTCTTTATTTGGGCCCTATTTAAACTTAGTGCTTTCAAATTAACACAAATATAAATAAATTCATGATGATGTTTGTGTGGGCCCTCCCCAATAAGTCCATTTAATTTTGGATGTTAATTAATAAAGACAGAATTCATTTCAAAAAAGGAACGTGATTAAGGGTATTGCACATTATTTTGTTGATAATACTCATATTATGTGGATAATTAATTATGACTTATTTTATTAGTAATGTTTATTTCATTTTTAATAAGTTCACTTCTTGGTTTGTTTGTGGATTTATAATAAGTAGAAGATGTTTTAGGTTGGTCTGCCAATTTAAAATCTGGATTTTTTTCTTCCTCTCACTTCACTACCCTATTTATAAATGGATATTCCCTATAAATTTCACGGACCATGGTAACTAAATCATTGTTTGAAAATACAAGCATTAAAAAAATAGAAATAAGTCACGAAACCTGCTTGAAAATTTTTCCAGTTGAAAGCCAATTTTTTTTTTCGACAATCGTTTGGTGAAAATTTTATCCCTTAATAAAGGTAATATATTTGTCCATAAGGTTTTCCCACATGGATTTTTATAACTAAAAAAATTACCAATTTATTATTTATTTTCTATTTTTAAAAAGTTAAAAAAATGTATGGGTTTTTAAGTTTCAGTAATAGTAAAGAATATAAAATAAGATAAATTAATGGAAATGTGTAATAAGAATATAATAAATTAATTATAAACTATATTTAACCTTTTGATATAAAATTATTTTTATTTAAATGGTATATCCGTTTGGATTCATTAATATACACTATAAAACCCTAAAGTGTACACATAACTATGCGTGAAAATCAAATTAATTCCTCAATATGAGTGTTATTACATGTATGTAAGTGATTTAATTTTTTAAATACCTATATAAAATTGAGCCTAATTGAATAAATTTTACTTATAAAAAACCTCTCTAAATAAATTTAAATAGTGATAAATATATTACTTTAAAAAATTGGACAATAATTTAGAGTAGAGTAGAAGAAAATTGTATTCTAATACAAGTAAACCAACTACATTCATTAACAAAATTTCCAAAATATTTCAATAGGATACACATAATTTCACAACTTATAAGGGCTGTATGTGGGTCTCTTATGATCACATAAACAAGTGTTTGATCCATACATAGATAAATAATTATAAAACTCTATTTATCTCATGAACCGTCCCCCGGGGCCCGTATTGTGACTTCCCCAGGCCCGCCTTCCATAGGCCTGAGGCTGGCTACTAGCACCAAAGGAGTAAATCCCTAAATTGGGAAGGCATTGCCTTTATAAACCGAAACACACACAACATAGTACATAACTAGAAGTAAAAAACTAATTAAAAACTGTATACAGAAATAGTGTTGTAAAGTAAAAGGGGTCGGAAATACAAGCCCAACTGTAAAGTACAAGGAAAAGACAAAACAGTTGGAAGGTGACAAGCAGCTCCTGGATCGTCCAACACATATCCTACCGGAAGGGTAGGTACAGATAGCCTCCTCAGTGCTCTACATCTGTCCGAATCCTCTGCACACCGACTCGTCATAAGGTCGACCTCTGGGTACCATCCAGTCCTGGCGCTCTTGGCCTCTATCAGTGTTGTCCGTCGTCTGCGTCCAACACAACGAGGTGAAGGCATAGCCCGTGTAGGGGTGAGTATAACGATACTCAGTAAGGACCCTGAGATCGTCAAGGTCTTACTAAATCCAACAAGGATATACCACAAAGTATGAAATCAATTGATAAAACCCACTTAGGTATATGCCCATACATATACCTAAGTTTATCAAATGACCCATCTCCATCATGAGGAATCAGAGGAGTTACTGACTCTGCTCAAAGAGGTATACAACTTTTGTAGAGAGGTACATATGATCAGATATAGCCACTAAGTCATCTAATGTGTCTTACCAACACATGATCCAGGACCAGCTATTTTTTCAGACCAACACATGATCCAAGAACATAAGTCAAGACTATCGGACCAACACATGATCCAAGAGCAGCCATTAGAGTTGTCGGACCAACACATTATCCGGATCCAGCTACTCTGTTGGACCAACACATGATCCAAGAATAGAAGTAAAGACCGTCGGACCAACACATGATCTAGGAATAGTCGTTAGATCTGTCAGACCAACACATGATCCAGGTCCAACTATTCTGTTGGACCAACACATGATCCAAGTACAATCATTGAAACTATCAGACCAACACATGATCCAGGAACAGTAAACAGTGCCCAACCTGCCACAAAGATCCGCTCAGGTATGCTTGATTCCAGGAGAGTCCACTTCTCGAGCCAAGTTTTGATATGTAAACTGTCACTATGTTCCATTATGAAGTATCTCAAGGGTCCACATCGTCATAGGGGTCTCAAAGCAACAGACGACACGTCGATTAGACGCCCGGTCTCTGAGTTATTGGCATTTCTGTTTCCAGGGGCCCGGTTGGATTTTAGGTTCAAACCAACCTGACATTACCCTAACTATGTCCAAACCTAAAGTGGGGTATTCTAATAGAACCTTCTCTCTCTAAAATTTCCTTCACCGTAAACGGTTCGTTGATCGGAGACCCGTATCCCAAGATAGGGGTGAAAAGGTGTAAACTGGCCAAACGGGTCTGGGTCCGTCCTAACCCAGTCGGACCGACCCAGCCCGACCCAGTTCGGACCCAGCCCGACACAATTTGGTCTGGGGTCTGACCCAGTCCGAAGAAGCGGCCCGGCCGGCCGGCCCGCGAGGCCGGCGGGCGGGCCCGCGTGGCCTGCCGGCCACGCATGGGGGGGTGGGTGCGATGTCCACCTGACTTCTGAAGGAACCAGCACTAGGTGCCGGTTTGGTGACCCATCAGAACTGATGGGTCCCTCCTGAAGCGTGTACCGGCGGCCAACTCAGCCGGCCCCCTAGCTCCTCCACCACGGTGCGATGACACTGCACCAACTCCACAGTGTCCTCCAGCTTCTCCGTGCGGCGCAACAGTTCTACGCTCATTGTCTGACCGCCGCGAGCCTCTTGGCCGCGCCCCCCTTTTTCCAGCATGGTGCGACGACCCCGCACCCCTCCGGCACTGCCGCGGCCCGCCTGGCCACGACTCGGTTCCCTGCGTGGCACAATGGTGCCGCACACTTGTGGCGACCTGGCGACCATGCGCCACCGGCTTCATCACGGTCCGCCTCCATCATCAACAACAAGAACAACCAAAGGGGGAGGGTTGGGCCATGTTCGTGCGGTCCGAGCCGTCCTCATCCTGGCTATAACATTTGGCATACCATAATCTAGAAATTTGATCGACGAAGAATGAAGGTTTATACTCATATATAAAATAACTCAAATTACCCTACCTCGATTGCCGACGATCGTTGACGAAGTCATGGAAGGCGGACGTCATTCTTTTGACGTTGGAAGAAGATGAAGAAGTTGATGTCGTCAGCCTTCTTCAAGGATGGCGGTGTTTCCTCTTCTTGCCCTGATTCAAGAGGGGGAGAGAGATGTAAGTCGTTCTTCGTTGGATAGGGGCGTTCTTCATTGGGAGAATAAAGTTCTCCAAGGGTTCTCCAAAGCTCCACCAAAAAGAAAGTGCCAACCCAAAATAACGGGTTAAGCTAACCCATTATTTAATTGTTGGCAAAAACGATTTCAAATTAATTAATTAATACCATTAATTAATTTGTGGTTTGGCTCACTTATGAGGGAAGGTGGATAGTTACAATTAAATGAAGAGATGGTTGGCTTCATTAACTCAAGGGAAGTTTAAGGGTTTCATCCCACATAAATTGGGGGTTTAGGGGGTTTGAAGCTTGTGTGGGCCCCACATAATAATATATTTCCAAGGGAGGTTATGTGCGGGTGGGTCCCACCACTAACCTCCCCTTGGAGGTATTAACTACCAAGAAATAAGAATAAGATAACTCTTATTTTTATTTAACTTAATTAAAACCCCCCAAAATCTAACTTCCACTCTCGTTAGAACGCAACTGCGGTGAAGGTCTCACTAATCAATCACTGATGATACGAGTTCAATGGTGCCCTCAGAATTCGGTTCCGAGCACCGGTTCAAAAGATACAAAAACCCGCTCGTACATTTACTTAACATACCTGAACAAAAGTTCGGAAAATTATTATCAGCCACCCTCGACCCACGCCGGTCGATGTTAGGATCTATCTAAGTGAATGACGCCCCAACGAATCCAATGGTACCCTCGTATTTCTAATCCGAGTTACCATTTAAATGGTATGAATTTTACAATAAAATAAATGTCACTTAATTATTTTATTTGATGCCAAAAACTAACTTTCTCTGGTGGCCCTCGCCGACCCAAGTTAGTATCCTCTTAAAGAAAACCTACCCTCACAAGTTCTGCGGTGGTCTTGGATTTTTAATCAGATTTACCATTTGTGAGTTATAAGAATTTTAAAAATAATATAACTTTATTTAATTATTTTATTTACGGTTATTCCATTTTTGGGTTTTTCTCACAGGAGGCCCGCACCGACTAAACTTAAGTCACGCCTAGGGTAAACCCGCCATCCTAAGTGCAACGGTGGCCTTAGATTTCTAATCCAAGAAACCGTTTAAGGGTTATTCCACTTTTTCAGGAAAACTTCTCACCAGTTTTAATTTAAGCTTAACAAAACTTCGACGGATCATTCCGGGTACTCCGGGCCTCAGAATCGTGTGCCTTCAGATTTCTCGGACTTGTAAAAATCCCATGTATTTAAGAAAAAAACTTTCCACAGAATTTCTGGGTTTTTAAATTCTCCCCACCTAAGGGCTTTACATCCCCGTAAACTACAACTCACACTAAGGAAACAAATGGGGGGTACTGAGCATGCATTTGAGCCTCCCGCTCTCATGTGCTCACCTGAAGGTTCTTGTGCTGCCAGCGAACACACACTAGAGGTATCAACCATCCACGTAGGACCCTCTCCTGTTGATCCTCGATCTACATTGGAGCCTCCGTAAAAGTCTCCCCGTCATCGATGGCCAGCTCCCCATGGTTGATGATGTGATAATTGTCATGCACGTATCTCCTCAGCTGAGATACGTGGAAGCGGTCGTGCACCCGGTGAAACTGAGGTGGAAGAGCCAGGCGGTAATCCACGTCTCCTACTCTATTGAGGACCAGGAAAGGTCAGATGAATTGCAGAGATAACTTTCCACCTCAACCAAATCTCCATAGACCTCATCAAGGTGAGACCCATAGGAAGACGTGGTCACCATCTTCAAACTCAAGAGGTCTCCACCTCCTATCAGCATATGACTTCTTCCTGATCTGTGTAGTCTTAATCCACTCTTGGATGATTTGAACCTTCTCTATGGTAGCCTGTACCATCTATGGTCCCACTAGTGCCAACTCCCCTGGGTCTGTCCAGCACAATGGTGATCTGCAAGGTCGACCATACAAGGCCTCAAAAGGTGTCATACTAATGGTGGAGTGATAGCTATTATTGTAGGAAAACTCCACCAAAGGCAAGTGATCCTCCCTACTATGACCGAAGTCGAGGACACATGCACAGAGCATTTCCTTGAGGGTCTAAATGGTCCGCTTATTCTGACTATCTGTCTGAGGATGGTAGGTGGTGCTCAAAAAAAGCTGTATCCTGAAAGCTTCTTGCAACCCCTTCCATAGCCGGGAAGGAAAGCATGTGTCATGGTCAGAGACAATAGAAGAAGGTACTCCATGTAAACACACTATCTCCTGCACATAGAGGCGTCCTAAGTTCTCAACTGATCCCTGCTCTATGATCGGTAGGAAGTTGGCCGACTTGGTGAGTTGGTCAACAATCACCCAAATCGAGTCGTGACTCCTGGATGTATGTGGATGACCCATCACAAAGTTCATGGATATCCTACCCCATTTCCACTCTAGGACCTCTAAGGGATGTACCAAGCCTGCTGGTACCTGGTGCTCCGCCTTCACTTGATGACAAGTGAGGCATCGTGAGACAAACTCTACTACCGCCTTCTTCATACCTAGACACTAGTGCTATCATCGAAGGTCCTAGTACATCTTCGACACTCCTGGATGTACTACTAGAGGGGAAGTGTGGAACTCCCTCAACACTTCCTCCTCAAGTTCCACTGGTACCAAGGTATGTCCTCTAAAGAGGATGACATGTTCCCCACCATCAGAAAATCCACCAGGTGCCTGTCATGTGGATATCTGAGCACATCATGTCTAAAAGTTAGCGTCCCCACGCTGAACCTCCCTGACTTGCTGAAGAAGTGGGGGAGTGCCTGTAAGAGAATGAAGAAAGGCTGCTCCATCTATATCCACAAAGTATATCTGTAAGCAGCTAGCTACCCCGTCGCCTCACTCAGAAGCTACAGGCCAGACCTCCTATTGAGTGTGTCTACTACCATGTTCCCCCTTCCCTGGATTATATACTCTCCCAAAGTCACAGTCTTGGGGGAACTCTAGCCACTCCTGTGGGAACTAAAAACTCAAAACTTCTGCTGCCATGAGGGTGAGGCTGGCCGACTCACGAGTGATCAGCTGCACACTCCTATGCATGAGTTTATCTTGGGCTTCCTGGGTTTCCTTTTTCACTGACCAAGGAACACCCTATTCAAACGTTTTAGATAAACCATAAATTTTTTTCCTAATACATTCAATCTGTGTATGAATTGTTGTTGCCCAGTCCATACCCACACTAACGCCGTAAGGCCTCGACGCTTCAACCAAGAGCTTCCAACCAAAAATCTCCTCGAGGGTCAGATCACACCGTCGACGTAAGTGTGATTATCATGTCTCCTCCCAACGGTATCTCTAGACATGAGGTTCAAGTCAACAGTTTAACCAAAAACTCTAGGTTTGGGACCAGATTCGTGGAAGGAAAAAATGATTAGTACCTATATCTATTGATACAAAATCTAGTAGTAGACACAGACCGTACCTCGAATCATTCTTAGAGCCCTTGGGTCACACTCCTTGACCTCGTGTAACTACTCTCTTCCCCTGCCCTCCATCTCCCTGAGCCTGGCGGGGTCTACAAAGGCAGGTGGTTGTAACATGTCGAAATGTACACCACCTCATGCTACTCCCCGAGCTTTGCTTTCAAGTCTGCTTCCCTAAAAATTTATCTATCCATTTCACATCCTCTTTCCGAAAATTCTTGCATGCCCAAGTCTCTAAGGCTGGAACTAGTTTCCTACTTTTCCACTACTAACATTCACTGGTTGTATCCGATCTGCCAAAGAACACTCAACCATAAAGGTTCTCTCTAGTACCCTAATATGAGTAGGAATTCATAGAGGAAAATTGTTGGATCGAATGTTCTTAAAAACACCCCACTCAGAAGTCCGATCCCTGAAGCACTGATCACATCATATTCATCGAGAACCAGGAATCGTCGGTACACCTCGATTAATACTCAACTACCGACATGTCGTCCTGCCAAAACTGTAGAAGCCAAAGGGAACTCTCAGCCACCTTCTCAAGCCAGTCCTCTGCCTCCTGTGAGTCGGGCTCGCCGTGGAACTTGATGGGTATGTGAGGCTAAAAAACATGTAAGGCACTAACCCCATAAGTGTCCTCTACCGGTACTGCCAGTAGTGTCTACTGACCAACGAGCAGTGATATAGTTGGAATACTGCCCAAAGGTAGAATCTCAGAAAATGGTCCACGTACCAAAACCTCATCACTATGCGGACCATGCTCATGGTCACTCACTGAAAAAGACTAGTAGCTAAGATCAAAATCTTCTCTACTAGTGTCTCAACTAGGGGGAAAACTCCAGTAATTGCCTCCATCTAGTCCTCTGCTGCCTTGGAACCTATCTTGCCTTGAAACCTCAAAGGCCTCTGTTGCTGGAACTTGTGAAACGCGCTCAGTCAGCGTGCACCGTCCTCCAATGCACCTGGTACAATCAAGTGCCCAACGAGTGGTGGTGCTGCTAGTACACCCCCCAAAGGGGACAACATAGTAAGAGGAACCTGCATTGGAGCCTCGTCGCTTGGTGGTCCATCATTGAGTACTATCTCGAGAACCCTAACTAGCTATCTGCGTGGAGGCATCCTGATAAGGAACTGGTGCACCACGGTCAACAACTTATACTGGGCGAGCTGACCTGATTGATCTGACATAAGAATACTTTTAAAGACACACACGCAATCAGTGTTTTCATGCATTGAGTCAGAAATCAGAGGTTAGAGTCCTGGTGTATGGATAAGTCGGTCGCCGCACCAACACTGGATTCCCTGGACTGAGAACCACACACTATACTCTTAACACTATTGTATCACAATAAGACAGATCAAAGTCCTACGTTCTATAGTAGAGCCGACTCCTATGATACCAATTTTTCACGACCTGTCTCCTGGGGCCCGTATCGTGACTAAACCAGGCCCGCCTTGCATAAGCATGGGGCTGGCGACTAGCAGAAAAGGCGTAAATCCCTAAACTGTAAAGGTATTGCCTTAATAAACTGAAACACACACAATAGAGTACGCAACTTGAAGTAAAACACTAAGTAAAAACTGTATACAGAAGAAGTGCTGGAAAGTAAAAGGGGCCGGAAATACAAGCCCAACTGTAAAGTACAAGGAAAAGACAAAAAAATTGGAAGGTGACATGCAACTCCTAGACCATCCACCATGGATCCTACCAGAAGGGTAGGTATATATAGACTCCTCAGCACTCTACGTCCATCAGCATCCACTATGCACCGACTCGTCATAAGGTCCACCTCCGGGTACCGTCTAGTCCTGGCGCTCTCGGCCTCCCTCAGTGCTGTCTGTCATCTACATCCAACACAATGTGGTGCGGGCGTAGCCCATGTAGGTGTGTGTATAACGATACTCAGTAAGGACCCTGAGACCCTTAAGGTCTCACTAAATCGAACAAGGATATACCACAAATTATGAAATCAACCGAAAAAACCCACTTAGGTATATGCCCATACATATACCACAGTTTATCAAATGACTCATATCAATCATGAGGAAACACAAGAGTTACTAACTTAGCTCACACAGGTATACAAATTTTGTAGAGAGGTACATATGATCAGATATAGCCACTAAGTCATCTAAGCTGTCGGACCAACACATGATCCAGGACCAGCTATTCTTTCTGACCAACACATGATCCAGGAACATAATTTAAGACTTTCGGACCAACACATGATCCAGGAACAGTTGTTAGAGATGTTGGACCAACACATGATCTAGTTCTAGCTATTCTGTCAGACCAAAACATGATCCAGGAACAGAAGTCAAGACCGTCAGACCAACACATGATCCCGGAACAGTCGTTAGAGTTGTCGGACTAACACATGATCCATGTCCAGCTATTCGGTTGACCAACACATGATCCAGGTATAGACGTTAGAACTGTCAGACCAAAACATGATTCAGGAACAATTATCAGAACTTTCGGACCAACACATGATCCTGGAATAGTCAATAGTGCACATCCAGCCACAGAGTTCCACTCAGGTATGCTTGATTCCAGGAGGGTCTACTCCTCAAGCCAAGTGTCGATATGTCAACTATCATGAACTACCATGATGAAGTATCTCAAGGGTCCGCCTCGTCATAGGGGTCTCAACGCAACAAACAACACGTCGATCAGACGCCCGGTCTCTAAGTTATTGGGATTTCCATTTCCAGGGGCCCGGTTGGATTTTAGGTTCAAACCAACCCGACCATACCCTAACTGTGTCCAAACCTGAAGTGGGGTATGCCAATAGAACCATCTCGCTCTAAGCTTTCCATTTCCATAAATAGTTCGTCGATTGGACACCCGTAGCAAAAAATAGGGGAAAAAAAGGTGTAAACGGGCCAAATGGGTCCGGGTCAGGCCCGACCCGGTCCGCGGGTCTGATCCGGTCTGAGGAAGCGGCCTGGCCCGAGGGGGTGGCCCGAAGGGGGGCGGCGCCCACCTGGCTTCTGAAGGAACCGGCGCTAGGCACCGGTTCAGTGACCCGCGGGACCCAAGGGGTCCTGCCTGAAGCGCGAACCGGTGGCTGGCTCAACCGGCCGCCCCTGGCTCCTCCACCGCGGTGCAACAGTGCCATAGTTCTGTAGGCCTCCACATGGCGTGACGGCGCCGCGCCACCTCCTCTACGACCTCCAGCTTCTCCGCGCAGCGCGACGGTGCCGCACTCATCATCCAACTGCCGTGGCCCTCCTGGCTGCGTCCCCCTTCTTCCAACGCGGTGCGACGACACCACGCCCCTCCGGCACTGCCGCGACCCGCCCTTCTGCAGCTTGGTTCCCTGCACGGCACGGCGGTGCCACGCCCTTTTGGAGACCCGGCGGCCATGCGCCGCCGACTTCATCATCGTCTGCCTCCATTATCAACAACAAGAACAACCAAAGGGGGAGGGTTGGGCCGTGTTCATGCGATTTGAGCCCTCCTCGTCGTGGCGATAACATTTGTCATACCATAGTCCAGAAATTTGATCGACGAAGAATGGAGGTTTATACTCATATATAAAATAACTCAAATTACCATACCTCGATTGCCGATGATCGTTGAGGAAGTCACAGAAGGAAGATGTCATTCCGTTGACATCAGAAGAAGACGAATAAGTTGAGGTCATCGAAATTCTTCAAGGATGGTGGTGTTTCCTCTTCTTGCCCCGGTTGAAGAGGGAGAGAGTGATGTCTGTTGTTCTTCGTTTGAGAGGGGCATTCTTCATTGGGAGGATAAAGTTCTCCAAGGGTTCTTCAAAGCTCCACCAAAAAGAATGTGTGAACCCAAAATAATGGGTTAAACTGATCCATTATTTAATTATTGGCCAAAATAATTCAAACGATTTCAAATTAATAAATTAATACCATTAATTAATTTGTGGTTTGGCTCACTTATGAGGGAAGGTGTAAAGTTACAATTAAATGAAGAGATGGTTGGTTTCATTAACTCAAGGGAAGTTTAAGGGTTTCATCCCACATAAATGGGGGGTTTAGGGGGTTTGAATCTTGTGTGGTCCCCACCTAATAATATCCTTCCAACGGAGGTTATGTGCAGGTGGGTCCCACCACTAACCCCCCCTTGGAGGTTTTAACTACCAAGAAATAAGAATAAGCTAACTCTTATTTTTATTTAACTTAATTAAAAACCCCCAAAATCTAACTTCCACTCTCGTTAGAATGAAACTGCGGTGAAGGTCTCACTAATCAATCACCGATGCTGCGAGTTCAACAGTGCACTCAGATTTCAGTTCCGAGCACCAGTTCAAAAGATACAAAAACCCACTCGTACGTTTACTGAACGTACCCGAACAAAATTTCAGAAAATTATTATCATCCACCCTCGACCCGCGTCGGTCGAGGTTAGTCTCTGCCTAGGTGAATCACGCCCCAAAAAACTGAACGGTACCCTCAGATTTCCAATCTTATTTACCGTTTAAAAGTTATGAATTTTACAATAAAATAATTGTCACTTAATTATTTTATTTGTGGCCAAAAACTAAGTTTCTCTAGTGGCCCTCGCCGACCCATGTTAGTATCTTCTTAAAGAAAACCTACCCTCATGAGTTCAGCGGTGATCTTAGATTTTTAATCTGAGTTACCGTTTTTGAGTTATAAGAATTTGAAAAATAAAATAACTTTATTTAATTATTTTATTTACGGTTATGACATTTTCAGGTTTTTCTCATAGGAGGGCTGAACCGACTAAAAATAAGTCACACCTAGGATAAACCTGCCATCCTGAGTGCAACAGTGGACACAGATTTCTGATCTGAGTAACCGTTTAAGAGTTATTCCACTTTTTCAGGAAAACTGCTTACACACGTTAATTTAATCTTAACAAAACTTCGACTGATCATTCCAGGCACTCCGAGCCTCAGAATCTCACACCGTCAGATTTCACAGACTTATAAAATTCCCATGTATTTAATAAAAAAAATTTCCATGGAATTTCTGGGTATTTACAATTTTATAGTGATTTGAACAAAGTTCTAGTCATGTATCCTCTATTGATGGTTTGATCCCCCTTTTGTTCACCATATGGTAGATTTTTTTGTTTCTTTATGTTTTATGAATTGTATTTATACATCATATTGGTGGGAAGGGATTTTTTTTTGAAATAGAAGTAAGAATAGTAATTGTAACGGATTTCTATCTAGCATGCGACAGATATCCATATAATCCTTACATGTAATAACAAGTATTTATTATTATTTTGAATCCTCCTAATACATTTATTATTTATATATTACATATTGTATTCAATGGAAACATGTGGCTATTTCACAATATGAAAATTGTATCACTTTTTATAAATCCAAATCATGAGATAGGATTATCAAGAACTAGGTTCTTAGGAAATTTTTTATCTAATCTCACCAAAGACCCTTCACGACATGAATGAAGTTACAAGGATGTAGTCCCTTTTATATTGGACCTGAGATTTTATACATAGAATATATAATGGAATTATCTCTCTTATATGGTTTATAAAAATTTAATTTAATCATGGCACTAAAACCTGTCTAAAAAACATCATTGTTTTCCTTTGAGATATAAGTATTTTTCTTATGTGATTAAAATTTTTATATGGTGAAAAATATATATTCTTCATAATTAAAAGATTGATATTTGTGATTTGAAAAATATTAATCTCCATTAAAAAAATTATCCAAAAATTATCCAAGTATTGACCTTTATGAATACCCATTTTAATATGGAATAGCCTTTACGCATTGATGAAATCACTCTAGTGAAAAAGTGAATTACCCTTAATATTTTATTTAGAATTAAAATAGAAAATAGAAAATTGATTTCAACTACCCATTTTTAAATTTAGTAAACTTTACATATAAAAGGGTACTGTAGAAAATAATTTTATTTATCCAAAAAAATGAATCGTATATACTGATATGTAAGCAACTTCACTTAGATATTTATTCATTTCTAGAAAAGGTATTCACATGATTTACCCGTTTTCAAATCCCACCACAATGCTTCAAAAAATAATTCATACATATAATAATATTTCCTATATTTTGTAAAGTAGTTTCTCTACTACTGCTGAATGACTATTATGTATAAGGCATGGTGTCTCTTATACATTCATGGTTTTTAAAATCCTCTTCATATTTTTAAAATGCGTCATACATAGGAAAAAAATGACCCATACACATGTGTTGTGTATTTATCATGAAAATAAATTTAAATACAATTAGATTTATAGATTATCCAATTAGTCAACAGTATAAATGAAATTATTAAAAATAAATAATTAATATATTTTCACAATAATATCAATAATATTCTTAAAAACTATAAAAGATGAAATTTTACTTAAATATCAAAATGATGTGGATTAAATCATTTAATTAAAATGTAAAAGTAATGAAAATATTTGATATATCAATATTTTCATCTGAAAATATTAAAATTCTTATTTTACGAGGAAAACATAAATTTATTTTTAATAAAATCCAGACTTCTTCAAATTTTTTCAGAACCACTCCAAACTTTCTCGGCGAATCTTTAAGCACTTTAAAACATCTCAATAAAATTTAAATTAATTTTGAAATTATCAAAATGTTCCCAAATATCTTAATATTCGTTTTCAATCTATTGGATCATATGTATAATCAAATTTGATTTCTTTAATGGATCTAATTTCCCTAAACATTTCCACCTCTAAACATAACCTTCTAAAATCATCATCTAAGTGAAAATATCCATATATTGATGTTTCCTTTGTGATTGGTAAACCCTGGATGAATTCACACACTAAAATCCATAATTTTTTCTTATTGAATGGTATATCCTCATTTTTTTTAATAGTTAACTTCTCAAAATCAAAAAGTTTATTTTCTAAATAGTTCTTTCACATTTCATGTATACGTTTCATTTATACTCAATAAGATAATCTATCAATCATCAGGTGTATAGGTTTTTTACAAAACCCCAAGAAATATCTCAACCCTTTCTAATTATTATTTCAAAAGGCTCTTCATCATCACCCAACTTTATCATATATTAACTATACTCCTTAGTAAAAAGTTGAAAACAAATATAATTAATGGATCTCTATTTATCATAATCAAATTTGGAACAATAATAATCATTAATAAAGAGGGAAATTTTGAATATAAAAATGTGTGTCAACACTGATTCGTCCCCCCTATCAGTGTTTATCACATCCCAAGTGATCCTATAAATTGATATCAAAGACTAATTTTCTCATGGATATAACTCATGATATTATAATAGATCAACACAACTCACTAAATAATAAAGTGATTATAACACTTGGTGGGAAATGATTCCATTTATGAATGGAAACAATGGTTCCCTAACATATTTAACTCGGACTTGATGACCCATATTCTATTCTTTAAGGTTTTATAGTTATAAAAGATACTTCAATTTGGTCTCAATTTGATAATAATTTTTTTAAATTATGGGAATTATTGGAATAGACTACTTTCCTCATTATTAAAGAAATAGATAATGGAAATTATGGGATACAAGACTGCTAGTAATATTTTTTTAAAAACATCATAGTATTTACAGAGGAAATAAGAAGGTAAAATACTGAAATTTGATTATTTTAATAAATAAATTAAATATATTATAATGCATGAATATAAATATACTGATGAATTCTTTACCAAATATAATTTAATTTTTAGTACCATCAAAGAAACTAGAGAAGCTCAAGAAGACTCTATAATAAAGATGAAACTCTTGCGAATTTCACTAAATAAGTTTTATTCTGAGGTCACATCAGTTAAAGATAAAATCTTGAAGAATTCACCATTGATGAACTTCAAATTACTCTCATTAATTTTGAAATTATAAGAGAATATTTTATAAAAAGAAGTCAATAATTTGAAATAAATTTCTTTATTAGATTTTAAGGATTGGATAAATAATATGAGAATATTTTTTTAGTGATGAGGAGAGTATGAAAGACTATACTGAGACTCTAACCCTGATATCAAGAAACATAAAAAGAGGCAATATTAAGTACACATGGAAATTTACTTCAATTTTTTTAAAATTTTAAAAATCAGTCATTACTCTTCTACGTGTCCTCTGAAAATATGAAATAAAAATGATGATAATGAATTTGATAAGACGTTACTCAATAAAGAAGATTCTACAAGAAGAAATCAATATATATCAGAGGTCAAGAATAAAATTTCACTAATTTTATTTACAAGGAAATTTATATCTATTGTATAAGGCTTTTTAATAGTGAGGAAAACTATGATGTTGATGAAACTCTTATGGAGGCTTTTAAAAAGGTCCTTATGAATTAATAAGATGGATAATGTGATTAATTTTTGGTTTAAAATCACATTAGTTGGAAATTTTCTTCTAAATTAGTAGAATCAACTAAGGAGTACACCATGAGAATGGATATCAAGATGTGATTGGGAATATTAAAATTGATAAAATATAAAAAATAATATCCTAAAAATAACTTCGATCATATACATATTTAGAATGAAATTATAGTCAATGAATTTAATGTTTAAAGAATGATAATTCTATGAAAATTAATATTGTTTATAACATTAATTCCTCTATATTACTTAGGGATAATGGGGTAGAAAAGATAACAATGAATATCATTTATGGTGAGAGGAAAAAAAACTCAAATATGAGTATAATTGTTCTTTTTCATGAGTATGTAAAATTTTTAAAGAAAAAAATTGCAATAATATTTTACGAAAAAGTTGTTAAACATCAAAAATTGATGTTTACTTGTGCATTATCACAAAATAGTAGCATGATCTAAGAAATATATATTGACAAACAACTTTTTAGATGAGTCATGAAGAGTAATTAAAATGAAAAACCCACTCATATATGAAAATAAAAAAATCATAAAAAATTTCCACAATATCCCAAAGTTCCAAAATAATATATATACTAATGGGTTTGATTAAATAAACTCTTTGTAAGTCTAATAGTAGAGTTCGGTAATAAATCACATAGATATAAAATTTATATCACAGAAATATTTTTTAATTAACATTTGGTGTTGTGTTGTGTTTTCCTTTAAAGATTATTGTTAGTTGTATAACATGCATTGTCCTAGACAAATAATGTAGTATGAAATAAATGGGAGACAACACCAGAAGATGAGAACTAATTACAAGATCTTACAAACCGAGAAGAAGATTCAAGTGGAAATAGATTTGATAATTTTAAAACATATCATGGTAGATGGATAAAAGAAGAGAATATACAAATTTAATGTATTTAATTCATTTTAGATCAGTTGTGAATTTCAAGAATTTTGAAAATGTTTAGAATAACAATATTTTTAAACAAGGAGAAATTTGGTAAATGTTTCTCTTAAGGAAAGAAAAAAATGTGATTCAATGGATTATAGAAAGTGGGTTTTCATTTTCAAATGATAGGATATTTAAGTGATATGAATAATATTTAAATATAAGAAGGAGGATTTACAATCTTTTTAAATTATAACACATTTAAAATCAAATATGATGGAGTGTTTAAAATTAAGAAATATCAAATAAATCCCAATAATGCTCTATCTTTTGATTGAATAAATAATAATTAAATGAGTGTATATTAAATTTTTGGTGATCAAAATGATGTGATATTTATAAGGAATGGTTTTTTATTAAAGGCACTAAATAATAGAGCTATGATATCATGATATTTTAAAACCCATGGTAACCTATTTTACGTTGGAGAATCCAAAACATAATGCTATATGAGTATGTAAGATGAGTATTATTTGTGGAATTAGAGACTTGATCATCTTGGGAAATTGAGAATGAATAACTTGAACAAAGAATAAGCTTTAATATATACTCTAGTTTTGAAATATTACACTAATTTTCTATAAAACATTTCATAAAGGGAATATGGTGAATAAATGTTACAAGGGAGTTGGAATATAATTAGAATACTATTAAAGATGGTTCAAGCTGATTATTGTGGACCCATGAAAAACAATTTCATCAAATAAAGATAATTATTTCATAACTTTCATTGATTGATTTACTATAATGACATGAATTATGTTTATATATCCATTATCTTAGGACTTAAATATGTTAATTTTTTAAAAAGATATATAAAAAGTGAACATGTTTTTCCTTGAAGGTAATGAGGTTAGACAATGGTACTTAGTATACACTAAAATAGGTTTTATAATATCTTGATAAAAATGTTATAATTCATGAGTAAAGTACAACCTAAACTTTTAAATAGAACAAAGATATTGGAAAGAAGAACATGATCCTTTTAGATAATTCCCTGGTTATACCCTAAATATAAGCTCTTATAATCAATTATAAGAAAAATATTAAGAATATTATAGAATGTGATAATGTGATAGTAATTAAGATTAAAAAGGATATAAAAATTTCAATCATAGTGGATGATGAAAATGAAATTATTAATTCTATACCTACCGATGAGTCATAAGAAAACTCATATATTCAAGATAGATAAATATATTTTTCTTACTCTAGAATTGATGGTGAATATTTTAAGACTATAGGAATAAATAATATAAATAATAAATATTATGGTGCTTAGAATATCATTAGGGATCTGGGTTAAAATAATAAAACAATCATGACAAATATTCACATTAGTTCACTTTTAATAATTAAACCCCTAAACATTGATTAATATTTTAATTATAAATAATAAATTCAAGCCATCAATGAAGAACTAAATAAAACTGAAAATAATGAAACATGGGATCTTCTTATTTAGTATATGGATAAGAACATAATTTTCACAAAATGGGATTTTAATATTAATATAAATAAAAAATGTTATTTTACAATAATCAAATCATGACTTTTGTGTATGGGTTACTCATATATTAAAAGAATTTATTTTTTAGGAAACTTTTCCCCTTATTTATAGACTTTGTGACTATCCAAATTTTCATTGCGATCACCAACTAAAAAATCATTAATGTTTCCCAAATGGATGTAAATTCATCATATTTTAATGCAGAGCTAAATAAAGAATTTTTTATAGAGAAATATAAGGGTTTTATGATTGAAAGATGGTATAAGAGTATGTGAACTGAAGAAGTCTCTTTATGGGTTGAAATAAGACCAATGAATATGGTATTCATGATTGATGTTTACTTGAGATACATTGAATTTTAGAAAGTACTAGAATATAAAAACCTATATACAAATAATAACAACACCACATCACTCATTATGATTGTATATGTTAATGATGTTATATTTTATAGTAATGATTTGAAATTGTGTGGATTAATTTCTACACAAATGAAGAGGCAAGAAATTTATTTTCCTGGTGGGATGAAAATTTTTAATGGGTTTGAAAATTACCAAAGTTACTGATCACATTTTCATTTCCCAAGAAAAATATTCCATGGTGTTATTTAAAATGTTTTTCATGGAAGAATCGAGAAATGTGTTGACACTTATCCAATTGGGAACTACATTGAGTAATTATGATAATGGGAAGAGTGTGATTGAGAAAAATTCTAAAAATTGATTGATGGTTTTTTTGTATTTAAATACCTCAAGGACAAAAATTTTATTTGTTATTACTCTTTGTTATAGGTATTAATAATATAATAATAAATCACATCTCATGGAAGTAATTAAAATTTTGAGATACATCATAAGAACATTTAATTATGGTATATTATGTGATAAGAATTTTTTTGGACTTACATGTATTTATTAATGCTGACTAGTTTGGGAATTTGATGATATATAGTCCACATAAAGAGTTTAATTCTTCTTTGGTGAATGGTATGTGTCATGGAATTACAAGAAGCAGTCATCTATCACATTCAGTTTATTGAGGAAAATTATATTAATACTTCATAGGTACCAAATATATGATTTTCATGGAGAATAACTATTGATATTAAATATTATATCCTAAAAGAAAAATTGGATGGAGGTACCATAAAGATGGAATTTATTCCATCTAACTATAAGCTTTTTTTAAATTTATATAAAATGACTTCTAATTGAGTATTTTGAAATGTTGAGAAAGAAAATAAAAGTCTATCCTATTATATAACAATATTGAGGTATGTTTTTGAGTTTCCTCCCCTCTTATAGTTGTGTTATATTTTTTATAAATATGGATAAGTAATATAGAGGGGGTAAACCTTATTAATCTTGAATTTTTTAATATTTTTGTCCAATGATTTTAGGTAGTTTTTTTAAAATTAGTTATTTAATTTCATAGAAAAATATTCATAATTGGCATTGCTTGATGAAATTTTTAGGTACAACATGAAATTTGAATTAACCACTCTTGTGTTATACACCAATCCATCTCCTGTTTACTAAGAGTTGATAATATCACAGATCAATAAATTATATAGGTTCACAACACCCATATCACATATATTTTTATTTTTATTTTCAATAACGTGTGGTAAAGAGATTCCAGATTTCAGTTTCTTTGAGAATATTGAGATGGAGAAGATTCCATATTTGAAATGAAACTAAAATTGATGGAATTGAAAATAAATAAAAATGGAGATATTATTGAAACTATTTAAGGATAAAGTGGTATTTTTTGTTAATACTTGTGAATGAGTATTTGATTCATTTTAGTTGATGTTTATGAAGGTGTTGCATTAATTGTAATGTATTGAGAGAACCATCACCTATTACTTTTTTGAGTATGAGGATATTTAGAGTTCATAATGATGTTGAAATAGAGATGATGGTATTTATTAATATTTTATTAGTTAATAAATTCAATTTGTGTTTTCTGAGAAGAATTGTAGTGGATGATATCAATTGGAAATGAGTTGATATGGATAGAGAAGTATTCTAGAGTTTTTTTAGAGTCCTCGTCTATTAAAAATTTAACAAACTCCCCAATACATAAGGGTCCATAAATAATTGTTTTTTTCCCCATAAGTTAGGTTTTTTAATGGTTTATTCAAAAGTTATCATATGTAAAGGTTACGATTTAGTAAAATCAAAATAACATGATATGACATATCTATATCATATTAAATTTTATTCCCATATATAGATATCATATCATGGAGATCAAATTCAAAAAATGATTTATCAATTCATAAATTATTAAAATATTATGATTATATTTATAATAATGATTGAAATAATAATTTTCTACAGTGAATAATGATCAATATGAATTGTGTATATACCATGGAGAATAAGATCACACCACAATTTAGTCTATGGGAGAAAAAAAAACTGAAGTTGGTTTTATATTTTGAGATGCATTAACTGCACAAATAGAAATCGAAGCCACATTGAATAATAAATAGAGTGTTGTGAGAGTGATTCATGTTATTATTTTATGCCATAAAAATTTGAATAAATTATGGATTAAAATGATAGGTTGTTTTAGGGCCTAACCGAAAATTCCATGACAGAGCAATGTAAAAAATCAATAAAACCCCTGTCATGAGAAATTATACCATGTTGTGATAGTTCCACTACATGTCATCATATATAAATGGAGTTAAGTGCTTGTGGATTTTGTGAAGATAGAATGTTATGATGATTATGGAAATAAAATTAATATTAAAGACCATATATTATTAGGATAGTATATATGGCTAGTTTAATTTTGTTTTTATTAATAACATTCATAGAGAATCAAAGTTACAAGATTGATGAGATTTCATTTTTAATGTATAAAAACAAAAACCAGGTTATATGTTGAGGATATAAAAAAAGTATTGATAATAAATGTGTTCAATAATGTTGAAATAATTTTGAAGGAATGCCATGAGTTAAGATATGTCTACAAGGATTTGTGAACTATAAGAGGGGGAATAAGATCCTAAACATATTAGTTCATTTGTGGAATAGGCTTTAATTGGTGATCATTCTTCAAATGCGTTTTCCTATTTTGGTTTCAACAAGTTGGTGGCTGTTTAAGTATGGTTTCTTCCAACAGTTGTAACAGGTTCAAGTAAATTTTATCACCTATAGATACATATTGATAATAATAAAAAATTGATATGTGGATGGGATAAAAATAACGTCAATCAATGACATAGTGATTCATATTGTATTTTTATATCATTAATAAATTCTCTATTTTCTTTATTTTTTTCATCCTGGGGAATTAGTGGGATCTATAATGAATAAGTTGGGGGGAGTTTGTTAATTTAAAGGGTTGTATTAATGTAGATTCACCCCTATTATTATTTATGACATCCAAAGTGATCTTATTACTTGTTCATGATAAAGTTGTGGAACCACTTGGATTCCATGTTCAACCTTTATTTATAGGGAATATACTATCCCAGATTAGTCTAAATGACATTCAAATCACCACCTCCCCCTTTATGTGTTCAGTTCTTAAAACCATGTATTGTTATTAATTACAGTCCCCAGAAACCAATTTTTTGGTTATGAATATTTAATGCAAAAATATTTTGTAATTATAATAAATAATCATCTCATACAAAATTATTAGTACATGAAAAAAATAATCATAAATTCAATGAATATGTATTCTTCTTATTTTGTGATGTATTCTTCTTCTTTGATGGCATGATACAAATTATAATGTGAAATAATACAATTATTTATCCCCAAATTATTTTTTTAGAAAAGGATTTGGAACCACTTTAATATTAAAATAAAATATATGTGATTTTAACCTATTTATCACAATATTAAATTACATTTTATATTTGATATTAACAGTAGTTGTTTGTCAACAATTTCTGTTTCAGAATAGACCTTGATAACATAGATGTTTTCTATAACAACACTTGTTGCATTATTTCACTTTAAATATAGTCACTCTATTTATTTTATCCTATCCGGAAATATATATCACTTTAAAGAAAATTTTAAAGTATTTAAACACATATGGTTATGTATACTTCCAATAAATCCTGAATTTAAGGAAAGTGGTTGGTCTTTGTGAATAATCCCTATTATTAAAACCTTATTATAAACCATTTTAGTGGTTTTTATTGATTGATAGAAATTATATTGACTCCACTGAAAATGTTCCCTTTGGTATATTATTTTCTTATCTTGGGATTTACCTCAATCTAGAGGTTAATCATACTAGTGGATGTTTCTTCCATTAATGAATTTTTGTTGGATCCTTTAACATGCTTCCATTCCAATTAGATGGCTATTCCACTAATCATAATCTCCTCCATTATGTTATAATTTGTAAAACCACCTAGAAATACTTTTCACTTATCATATTCTATATCCCAAAGGTCCATTTCATTCTTATTTTTGCTTGATGAATCATTTTTCAATGTTTTATAATTATTTCTAATAGTGAGAGAAAATTCTTCTTATTTTTATATATATTGTATGTTTGTTTCCATGAGGGATGATTTGAGTGAAACATTATTACTTTTTTTCACCCTTCCATAAAATACATTATTTTCATCCAAAAGTGGTTAATCAATTTTCTAGGATAACCAATTTTATTTCTATGAAAACACTCTTCCCATTTTTTGATATGAATAAAGTAAATCCTTTAACACTTATGGTTCCTCTATTAAAATAATATCCACTCATATTTCTATAGTTAAAAAAATAATTTTTTTTTTATTAAAAACATACCTCTTATATTAATGTTTTAGAAATACTTTTTTGACATTATATGTTATTTCTCTATAGATCCCTCAGGCTTTGAGAAACACATTCATGTTATGTCCCATAGTTCTAATAAAGTATCACATTGTCCCAACTCTTATTTGGGATTATTATCATCATGATTTATTTTGTATTTTATATATACTTCCGAATTCCATGTTTGAAATTTCATTCATTTCACATATTGGTTCTTCCAAGAGGAGAGCTCCCACTTTCTCTTTTTCTTTCATGGATTTTAAAGTCAAAAAAAGACATTTTATCATCATATCATTATCTTTTAATTTAGTAGCCATATTTTTCATCCTTGACCGATAACATTTATTGGATTTTATCCTGTATTCATGTTTTATTTTTTGGTATAAATCTATCTTTTAGTTTCTTCTCTATGGACATACGTTCTCCCAATCATTGTTTAAAATATCTATGTATATAACTTTAACCCTTATTCTTTCAACCCATTTTAATAATTTATCCATTAAATTTTACCAATTATTTCTTTAATATTTTATTATTCAAATAAAAATTTTCTAGAAATATATAATTTACTATGTATATAATTTATACTTTCTCTTATTTCTAAAACAAGTATTGGACCCTGTGTTTATCAGTCTACAAACATTCTCCAAATTATTGAATTAACATTGTTTCCATGTCATTATTAGAATCCACACATTTAACTATATTTAGGGGTGGATCTAAATTTTAAAATTTATAAGAATCTTAAAAAAAGTGATATAATCATATTTATCAATAGAATAAAAATAAATTCATCTCAATTTTAGCATTCATTTTTCAAGATTCTTTTTACTATTACTTTTATTTATTCATTTTTTAATTAAGGAAGTGTTCAATAGGTTTGTTCACTGGTTCCTCATCCAGACTAGATTTATGTTCATATCTTAAGCTCATATATATTGCCTTATTTTCCCCCATTGGTTTTCCAAATATTTATTCTAATAGAACCCAAATATCAAAATCACTTACACAATGAATTTTGTTTTTTAATACCTCTTTAGAGACATATATTTTTATACATTTATATGTATCTTCATTGTGAACTCATTCATTATAATTATTTATTTAGAAACTGAATAATTTACAATATTATTTTCTTTTAAAATAAATTTAATAAATTTAATAAATTTTATATCTTCTGATGTATGCAACACTGAGTTAGATTTTGTTACACATAATTGTAACTTTCCTGGATATAATGCATTACAGATAAGACTAAGTTTTACCAAACAATAGTATATTACTAAAATATTATTATTTAATATAAAGAGATATAACTTATCCCTTAAATTGATAGTTATGAATTTTATAACTCTCTTACGAAAATATATGGATGGATTCATTTGTTACAAATTAATTATAAATTAATATGGGATCCAGTTGAATATATTGGAAATGATTTTATAAAGAACTATTTTTTATGCTCATAAAGTTATTTTAGTCAAATAAAATAAATAAATTAATATTAGATAATGATATTAATTAAATATATATCTTATTTATTCCATAAAATATTTTTGATATTTGTATAATATATTTTATAGGCATAAAATAAGATCAAACTCAATATTAATCATAAAAAATTATATATTTTATAAAAACTATTTTACCACCTTCTAATGAAGAACCAATTTTAAATAATATTTTGGACACTTTAATATATTCTATTTGAAAAAATAAACTTCTTATTTTAAATCATAATATAATAATTCACTTTTGTAAAATTTTTGGTATTTTTCTAATAAGTTTCATGTTTTGATGAATAGTGAGAAATACTAATTTTTAATTGAAAATAATGTTTTCATCGAAATAATTTAGAGTGTTAAATTATCTATTTGATTGGTTTTAATGTATAAATAGATTATTTTATTGTCATTTATTTCAATATATGTCGTTGGAATCAATTTTACATTGTTTTTATATATAAAAATGTTTATATATTTTAAAACTTTAAACTTTAATAACTTGTTTTCTCACCCCCTATATGGGATTAATTTAAATTAATTACAAAAAATTCTAATTTTTGAATTTTGAAAAATGGATTTTTTATTTTGAATCAGCGAGTCCAAATTATGTAACTAGGTTTCTTTTATTTTTGGGCATATGGATAGTAACTTTTTTAATATTTTTCACTACCCCATTTATGGGTAAATCGGGTAATTAAAGGTAAAAATTACATTATCCATATTATAAAATTAACGTAACACATGTACTAATTTCATTGGATAAGTGGGTTTCGACCAAATTCAACCTTAGTTCAAAATTATAATCTTTTTAATTTACATGGTTATGAATAGGACATTTACAATATTTTTTTTAAAGATAAGTTAAAAATTTCATACTCATGTTTTTTAATAAGTATTTCATTTTAATACATGGTTATACTGAATATAAATTAGAATAAAAATATTAATTTTAAAGCTAATAAATTTATCTTCATCATAATAAATTATTTTAATTTTTATCGATAAAACAATTTAATTAAAGGCTTTCATAATAATGATACAGCAATTGTTTAATTAATAGAAATATCAAATAAATGATATTAATAATATTAAATTAAAAATAATATGTCATAATCAGGGACATTCATGAATTTTATATAAAATTGAGACATGTTTTAAATATATTAAAAGTGTTTTTTAAATGTTATCATACTATTAAAAAAACTATGAAAAGACAATTAATAAATAGTATAAAAATTGACATAAATGATACTTTAAAATAAATAATATTTTATTAAATGATATAAAATCCATAAAAATATTAAATTAATAAATATAACTATAATAAGGTTAATTATTTCATAACCGATCCATTTTGGGTTCTTTTGTAATTTTATAGTAACTATATTAACCCTAATGACTAAAATGCTAGTTGCCATGGTAAGACTTTAAGGGTTTAACTAATTATTAAGTCCAAAATATAAGGATAATATCAAAACCAAAAATGTTTGAAAATAATTTTTTGAGAGGATTTAGACCCATAATAACATAATCATTGATATAAATCACTTTATAGATTTTTGAAATTAGAATACAATTTATATTAATTTAATATTTTAAAGGATTCCAAGAGGGCCCCTCCCCTCTCTTATAAACAGGAACCTCCTCCCTCACTCCCTCACTCCCTCCCATTTCATTGAGACTTATTGACTAAGAAAACATGCCTATTACCATTTTATATTTCCCTATAAACATCATAGAGTTTCTTTTCTTATAAAATTCTAACCCTAGTGCCCCTAAGAGGATATCTAAAGGAAGTTCTCCAAATAAGAGGTAATCGTCTTTACCTAATCCTTCAAAATTATTCTTTATTATACTTCATCTCCACACATTATTTAAATTGTAAAATAATAACTATATTATCATATATATATTATGATATTTTATTATGATTATTGTTCCATCATATTCGTCCTTTTATCCACCCTATAAAAAATGATATCACCATGCGTGAGTATGTACGACTTACTGTCTCCACACTGTGGGGTAGTATGTTTTTTCATCACCACTTTATTTTGATGGGTATAATGATGAACATAATAAATATAAATAATTAATATGACATGATATTTATTCATTATAATTAATATTCCATTCAATTCCTTACAACTTTACCATTAAGGAAATGACAAGGTCGCTCATGCGTACGTATGACCTACCGTTACTTGACGCGATGAGAATAATTATCCACTTTAACTATTAAATAATGACTATATAAATTTATATGATTAGTGAATATAATATTTATTAAGTTAATATAATTATTTATATGATTAAAATATATCCTATGCATGAGAAACATGATTTACCTGACAAACAAAACATAAGAAAATGAAGGAGTTAACACAAAAAACAATCGTAATAATTAAATATTATTAAAAAAATATAAGAGTATCATATATGATATCATAAATATGGATATAGTTATGTTATAATATAATATCATGTTTTAACCATTATTTAGTAGGTTAACCCTCAACTAATAGATATGTACAAGGTAAGGGTTAATTTTTCAATCTCATTTTGATTCAGGATTGTTTATATGTATGTATCTACTATTGAATATTTATCATCCATGTCCATGTTCCATAAAAATATTTTCAATTTTTTTAATATTATCTTAAAAATTCTTAAAGTCTTTTACCCAAGTTTTACTTTTTATAAAATGGTTTTAAATTAAACTTTTTTCCATTTTACAAATGAGGAACTTAATGGATTCTTAGACAAAAGGAATGTTTTTTAACTTATATGGAATGAAACTATTTTTCCACTGTCATGTTGCCTTAACATTTTAAAGATCTACTTACAAGAGTATAATTTTATTTTCAAAGGAAATGTGTTCTTCTATAATTTCGTAGCTTTTAAACGATATCAATGTAAATAGAATATTTTATATCATTAAAATTTTAATATTTTTATTAGATAATTTTCATCTATGTCAAAATCCTTTGTTGGATTTTACTCTTAGTTGAGGTTTATTTATTATGACATAATCTATCATAATGTATTGAAGGGTTTATGATTTTCTTGACTTTTTATGTACTATTTTTATACCATTCATTTTTTATTGTTAATGTATTAACATTACATATGCTAGTTTTAACCATTTATGTATCTTGTCTTGGATGAAGCCTTAACAATATGTTTATGATATCTGACATTATGCATTCCCTCATTATAATATTATTTATTGATATTCCATTTGATTCTTTGCCATGTATACTATCCAAGGTTATGTGTACTTATCATGGGAATGTTTATATGGTGTTTTTTATCAGATAATATCCCTATATATTATGATCAAGATTATGTTTTAGTGGTATGTTTTTTTAGTTATTCACCCAGCCTAATTGTTTATGTTTATATGTGATAGCTTCTACTGTTTTGTTTACCACAACTGAGCAACTGAGCTCACTCCTTTCTTATGTTTCATTTCAACCAAGATGTGAATATGTATATTATGACTAACCTGTAAGGATAAGAAAAGGGAATAAAAGTTTTTTTATAGGGTTACTATGTGGTTTTTCATTTTAGGATTTAATGTAAAACATATGTATATAATCTGTCTTCCAAGAATTATAAACTGATCAGTCCTTTGGGATTCTAATCATGTATCTATTAAAATGTAATAAATTAAGGCACCAACTCTATGAAACTAGGGTTGGGGTTTTTACTGTTGATATTAGAGGAATTTTAGAAGAAATAATGGAAACTATATTTAAAAAACAAATATTAGGGAACATAACCCTAAGATAGACTTTGTGTATAAGTATAGAAAAACATCATATAATTTTGGTAATGTAGACATCATGTGGGTCTTCCTAGAAATACATTTATTTCTATATAATACTAGTTGACATGGTTCTGGAACAACTATACATAGAAGTAACAACTCCGACAAGGTGTGTCATGCCTAATTCGATGTCACCTGGTACATGATAACATACTCTACTGCACATCTAGTTTGAAACTCCTTGGGGGATATACTGAGGATAATTCATATTTTTTACAAACAATTATTGAATATTTAAAAGTAAATATGTCCCCAAAGAAACCTTGTTTGAAATTGTGAGATTAGATATAAATAAAAATTTTCAATTTTTGTTATATATTTTACTAGTTTGAAATTATGTATTATGATTCATAACCTAATCTAGTGAATTCCATTGATTAGAAATAACATGTAGTATAAGGAATGTAAAACTCACAATTAAGAATGATTTAAAGAGTAATAAAGATCATATCTTTTAGGGTCTTTGGATAATATTTTGAATGTAAATATTATCCCAAGAATCATCATCATATGAGAAAATAATATCATATGGTAATGATATGGGTAAAGCATTATCCAAGTCCTATATATTTGAAGGGAAGTAATAAAATAGAAGTATGATAGTTATAAAATGTATAAAGGGAAAAAGGGAAAGTGTCATTTTCCCACATGTGATAATTACAGAATGAAACACCCTGATACTTACTTGAAGGGAAAGAGAATTTGTCACAAGTGAGGAGAAAAAGTCCAACAAGGTCATGATTTTAAGGAAAATAAAGAAAATTTCAAATTTCTATTGCTTCCACTATAAAGAGATGGGACATTAAATAGATCAACGCCTCATTAATCAAAGGAGTATACCGCAAAATAGGCTAATGGATCATGATCAATATTTTTTTACTACCAAGGATGAATAGGAATGATTAATGTTCTTTTTTTGGAATTCAATAATTATTTGAGTTGAGTATTTTTTCAATGATTTACTAGTTATAATAATTATGGAATATATAAGGATTTTACTGCAATACTTTTTCATTAAGGATTTGAAGATGTATATTGAATGGTATTAGGAAAAGTGAATGAGTATCAAGTTACACTTTTTCTTAAACGTAAGATTAAGGGAAATATAACCCTTAATATGTTCATGATATTGATATAATGATGTCATAATAAAGAGATGATTGAATGGATAAAGTAAATTGGATAGTACCGACTACCTTGGAACTGATTAATGATTTTTTTGAAAAAGTGTATTATGCCATCATTGATGGAGTTTACAACATTTTTTGGATTTAAGGAGTATATCAAATAATCTAGTTCATATTTAATGAATAAGGAAGAATTCATGTTTTCAATAATGTTTTATTGAAATTAATGGTATTACCATGTTTCAATGAAAAAAATGATGAAGGTATTCACATGTTTAGAATGTGACAAATAAGAGTTGCTTCATGTTGTGGAAAGAGTAAGGAGAAGTTTTTTTTAGAAAAGTTCCTCTTAAGAAATGGTTTAATTTGATGATTGGAAAAGTTTTTATAGGTTAATGTATTACATCACCCTATGATGCAACAGTTTCTATGAAATGAATTATAAATTGTTCAAGGAACAACCAAAGGACAAGATTGTGTTTATAGATACATATCAAGTAATTATAGTTACTTACATTATTATAGAGTTAAATAATTTATAAACTATAGGAAAATAATCTAAAAAATATTAATTTTTTTGAAGAAATTTTATTTTAAATCTTTATAGATTTACAGCTTTGTGGCTCCCAATTTTCCATTCACGATTCACTTATTTGTGATTAATGACCTCAATCACTCCCTACAAATATTTACACGTTTTCCTTATGTACGTTTATTTATTTAATACTAATTTTCTCTAATTCAAAAGCTCAGTTTTGTGGTGATATTAAAATTTCCCTTTCTTACTTATTAAAAATGTGTGTTATTAACCCTATTTAATATGTGGGTTCTTCAATAATAGTATTTTCAAATATCAAGAACTTGATTACTGAGATCAAGATTAAATTGTGAGGACACAATTTAATTAATGTGGGGAGAATGAAACAACCCATGAATTTACATTTTTTTCATTTTATATAAATATAATATATTCTATAGATTTTAATGCCTGTAAAACTTTTTTATCTTATGTTACATTCAAGGGAAACATTCCTTGATATCTTGTGTTACACGCAAGACAGAGTTTTACAAAACAATAATATATTATAAAATTATTATTATTTAATATAATAATATATAACATAGATATTAAATTAGTGGTTATGAAGAGTATTAACTGAGTTATGAAAATTTATATTTGGATTCATTTGTTACAAATTAATTATAAATGAATATAGGAACAGATTGAATATATTTGAAATAGTTTTAAAAAGAACTATTTTAATGCTCAGAAAGTCATTTTATCCAAATAAATTAAATTAATTAATATTAGAGAATTATATTAATGAAAAATATATGTTTTATGTTGAATAATTTTTTTTATTATTTTACTATATTTTATAGGAATAAAAAAAGAACAAACTCAATATTACACATAAAAACATTTTTTTTTCTAAAAACAGTTTTACAATCTATTAATTGCAAATAAAGTTTAAATACAATTTTGATATTTTTATATACTCTATTTGAAAAAATAAACTTTTAATTTTAAATCATAATATTAAAATTTACTTTGGTCCATTTTTTTATTTTTTTAATAAGTTTAATGTTTAGATGAATAGTGAGAAATACTAATTCTTAATTTTAAAAAACTTTTTTCATTAAAAATATATATATTGTTAAATTAAGTTTTTGATTGTTTTAAAAGTATAACTAGATTTTTTTTATCATTTAATCCAATAAATGTCATTGTCATCAATTTTACATTGAATTTAGAAATAGAAATGTTTCAATCTTTTTCATTTTTAAACATTAAAAACACATTTCTCACCCCATCAACGAGATAAATTTAAACTTAATTACTAAAAATACTTTGTTTGTATTTTAAAAAATGGTTTAAATATTTGTAATAAATTGGTCCAAATTATGTAACTAGGTTTCTTTAATTTTTTAGAATATTAATTGTGACTTTAGTAATACTTTTTATTACCACAGTTAAGGCTAAATCAGGCAATTAATGATAAAAAATATATTATAAATATTATAAAATCACCCAAACAATTGCAAAAATTTCATTTAATAAGTGATAGTTTTACCAAAATCACCTTTATTACATAATTATAATCCTTTTAATCCACTTGGGTATGAATATGAAAATTATAATATTTTATTTAATGATAAGTTAAAAATATCATACTCATGTTTTTAAAGAAGTATTATATTTTTAATACATGGTTATATAGAAGATAAATTCAAATATAAATATTAAATTTAAATATATTAAATTTATATTCATCATGATAAATTTTTTTTAAATTTTTATCAACTAAATAATTTAATTAAAGGATTGTATAATAATGATGCTGTAATTGTTCAATTAATGAAAATATAAAATAAATGATATTGAAAATAATAAAATAAAGATAATTTGAAATTATTAATGACATACATGAATTTCATATAAAACTTAGATATGTTTGGGATATGTTAGAATTATTTGTTATAAGTTATCATATTGTTAGGGTATTTTTAAAAAGGAAAATAAGGAATAGTATTAAAATTGACATAAATTATAATTTGAAATAAATAATATTTCATTAAATGATAAAAAATTCATTAAAATATAATATTCTACCAAATAACTATAATAAGGTTAAATATGTCATCAACGATCCAATTTGGGTTTTTTTTTTGGAATTTTATAGTAACTATATTAACCTTAAATTGTAAAAATCCATGTTGTTTAGGTAAGAGCAAAATGGTTTAACTAAGTGTTAAGGCCAAATGATAAGGTTAATATTGTGACCTAAACATGTATAAAAATAATTGGTTGAAATATTTTAGAGCCATAATAATATTATATTCTAACTAACTTACTTTTAACTATTTTTAATCGAAAATAAATTAATATTAATTTAATATTTTAAAGGATTCCTAGAGTGCCCCTCCCCTCTCTTATAAAAAAAAACCTCCACCCTCACTTCCTCACACCTCTTTAAGCCTTATTGATCAACCAAAAACTACCCATATACCTTATAAACTTACCCATACACATATTATAGGTTCTTATTTTCTAAAAATACTAACCCTTTTGTCCCTAAGAGGAGATCCAAAGGAGGTTCTTTGAAGAAGAGGTATTCATCTTTACTAACTGAAAAAAAATATTTATTATTCTACTTCCTCATCACACAATGTTTATATTATAAAATAATAAATATAATATCATATATATATATATATATATTGATATGTTATTATTATTATTGGAAAACTATATTCCTCCTTTTATCCATCCTTTGAAAAATGATATCACTATGCATGCATACATACAACTTACCATCCCCACACTATGGTGTAATTTGTTTTTCATCACCAATTTATTTGGATAGGAATAGTGATGAATATAAATGATATTAATAATAAATATGATATGATATTTATTATTTATAATTAATATTCCATCCAATTCCTTACCACTTTATCATTAAGGAAATTATATCGTCCCTTGTGCGTACGTACAACCTACCATCTCCATTACGCGATGATATTCATTATCCAAACTAACAATTAAATAATGATTATAAAAATGTATATCAATAGTGAATATAATTTTTAAAAATTAATATAATTTTTTATATAAAGAAAATATATCATATTCACAATAAACATGTCTTATATGACAAAACAAACATAAGAAAATGAAGTAGTTAAAACCCCAAACAATGGTATTAATGAAATATTATTAACAAAATGATGTAATAGAATCATATATGATATCATAAATATGTATATGGTTATGTAATAATTTAATAACATGTTGTTTCCATTATATAGAAGGTTAACACACCCTCAACTAAAATAATGTACAAGGTAAGGGTTAATTAACCAATCTCATTTTTATTCAGGATTGTTTATATGTAAGCATCTACTAGGGAATATTTATCATTAAAATCCATGTTTCTTAAAAATGTTTTTAAAAATATTTTTACTATTATCCTTGAAATTTTTAATGACTTTTATTAAAGTTTTAATTTATAGTAAACAGATTAAAAGGAACCTTTTTTTCATTTTCAAAACAAGGTAATTTATATATTTTTCGATGAAAAGAATGTTTTTTAACTTATACAACATGAGATGCTTTTTCCATTTTCATGAAGTTTTTATATTTTGATGATTCACTTACAATATTACATTTTAATTTTTAATGGAAATGTTTTATTTTATAATTTCACATCATTTAAATCATTTAAAAGTAAAAAAATTTGAATTTCTATTGATAAAGTTTTAATCATTTTATTAGATTATTTTCATCTATGTTAATATACACTATTTTCTTTTAGTATGAATTGATGTTGATTTATTAGTAGACAATATACCATGTTTTATTGAAGGGTTTATTATATTTTTGACTATGGATGTGCCATTTTGATACCATTCTAGTTTTATGGTTAATGTATTAACATTTAATATGATATTTTTAATAAGACTGTTAATATTTGTTATGTTTCACCCTTATCATATGAGGAATGAATTGGAATTAATAAGTGATGTGTGGGGAAAACTATAACCCCTTGATGAATCAGTGGATCTCATGAGACAAACTAGTTTTGGTTTTTACCCGTTTATGTGTGGTGTCTTGGATGAAGCCTTGATGGTATCTTTATTATGTTCCACATAATGCATTCCCTTATTATGATATTAGTTATTAATATTCCATGTGATTATTAAACTAGTATAATTTACATGGTTATGTATACTACACATGGGGATATTTATATGGTGTAATTTGATGATCTTATATACCTACCATATTATATCCAAGATTATTTTTTAATGGAATGTGTTTTTTCTATTTACCTGGACTTATTGTTTATATTTATTTATGATATATTTCATTGTATTTTTTACATCTACTGAGCATATTTTCTCACCCTTTTCTTATGTTTAATTTTTACCCAAGATGTGAGGATGTATATTATGACTGTATTTTTGGGTAATAAGCAGGAATAATTGTGTTTTCAAAGGGCTTGTATATTGTGTTTAATTTTAAGATATAATGTGATACTTATGTATGTAATCTGGATTAAAAGATTTCAAAACTAATTTCTCTTTTGGGATTATAATATTTTATGTATGATAATTTAATAAAGTAAGGAACATACTCAAGGCTACTGGGATCGGGGTCATTACAGTTGGTATCAAAGGAAGTTAGACAACAATATTAAAAACTATATTTAAAAAAATATTAGTAAACATAATCATAAGATAGAAATTGCGTATAAGTATAGAATAAAATCCTTGAATTTTGGAGGTAGAGTGATCATGGGGGTCATACTATAAATAAATCTCTGTCTGGATGCTACAAGTGGATGTAGTTCTAGAACGGATACACGTTGGAGTAACAACTCCGACAAGGTGCATCAGGCCTGACTAAACATAACCAGGTACATGACAATGATCCTTACTGCGCACCTCATTTGACACTTCTGGGGGATATGTTTAAGATAATTCACATATCTTGTCAAACTACAATGAAGGATTTAAAATTAAGTCTGTCCCCAAATTAACCATGTTTATAATTATGAGATTAGATATCCATAAATTTTTTAATTTATGTTAAGTATTTTATAAGTTTGAAATTATGAATTATGATTCATAACCTAATCTATTTTATTCCATTACGTAGAAATGGAACCTAGTAGAGGGAATGTTAACCTCACCAATGAATGTGATTCAAAGAGTAAAAAGGATCATATATTTTATAGTCTTAGGAAAATATTTCAAAGGGAAATATTCTCTTAATAATACTCAACATATGAAGACATTGTATCACATGATAATGAGATAGGTAAAAAATTATCCAAGTCCTTTGGTTTTGAAGGAAATAAAGAAAAGAAGAGGATGACAGGTCAAAATATGTACAAAGGGATGAAGGTAAGTATTTATTTTCCAACATGTGATAGTTGTCGAATGAAACACCGTTTTACTTACTTGAAGGGAATCCGAGTTTGTTATAAGTGTGGATAAAAATCCCACTAAGATCATGATTTTAAGAATTATAAATGTGATTAGGTTGGGATTCAAGGATTATTCCATTTGATTATTTTTCTATGATGCACTAGTTATAATAATTATGGAATATATAAGGATTATACTATATTACTATTTCATTAAGGATTAGAGAATGTATGTTAAATGGTACTAAGAAAAGTGACTCAGTAGTAAGTCATTTTTTTGGGAAAAAATATGGTTGAGGAAAAGATAATCCTTAATATGTTCTGGATACTGAGATAATGATGCCAAAATAAATATATGACTGATTTTGATAAATTAAATTGGATAGTTCTGACTGCCTTGGAAATTATTAATGATTTATTGAAAACTTAGGTTATCCCATCATTGATGGAGTTTACAACATTTTTCTATTTAAAGAGAATATCTAATAATATATGTTCTATTTGGAAAATAAGGAATCATGCATGTTTTCAATAATTGTTTATTGAAAATAATGTTATTACCATGTTTCCAAAGCATAAATGATTAAGGTATTCACAACTTTAGAATGTGGAAAATAAATTCAGCTTCATATTGCATAAATATTAATGATAAGTTCTTTTTGTAAAACATAACCACTGATGAAATGGGTGAAGTAGATGTTTGAAAAATTATTCAGATGTTAATGAATCACTTAACCCTATAAAGCCACTTTTTCTATGAAATAATGTATAAATAGATCAAGGTAACACTAAAGGATAATATTGTGTTTATAGAAACATATCAAGTAATTATATTTGATTAAATTTTTATAGAGTGAAATAATTCATCAACTCTAGGAAATGTATCTAAAAAATATTAATTTTTGTTGAGTCAATGGAATTTTAAATCAATATAGATATATGGTTTTGGGGTCCTCAGTTTTAAATTGATCATTCACTTGTTTGTGATTGTCGATCTTTGTCACTCCCTATAAATATTTATGCTTTTCATCCATGTATGTATATCTACTTTACACTAATGTTATCCTATTTGAATATAAGGTTTTCGGGTGGTATTCACATTTCCTTTTCTTACTTATTAACAAATTTTTATATTAATCCTATTTATGATGTGGGTTCTAAAACAATATTATTTTCAAATATCATGCTCTTGATTACTGAGACCATGTTTAAATTGTTAGAACACAGTTTAACTGAGGTGGGGAGAAGGTTAGACAACACAAATTTACAAGTTTTTTTAAATAAATTTAATATATTTTATAGCTTTTAATGAAAACAAAATTGAGTTAGCTTGTGTTACATGTAAGAGAAGCTTTTCTTGATAGCTTTCATTACCCTCAAAAATGAGTTTTCAACAAACAACAGTATATTATTAAAATATTATTATTTAATATAATAATATATAACCTAGTTATACAATCAAATGTTATTAATAGTATCGGCTAACTTATGAATATATATGGTTTAAATCATTGGATATAAATTAATTATAAATTAATATTGGAACCAACTGAATATATAGGAAATGTTTTTATAAAGAACTCTTTTTTTCTCACAACGTCATTTTATCCTAAAAAATTAAATTAATTACTCTTAGAGATTTATTTTAGTAATATATATATAGATATTATATTCAATAAAATATTTTTGATATTTATTTAATATATTTAATAGGCATAAAATAAGAAAACACTCAATATTACACATAAAAACCAATATATTTTTTATAAAAATAGTTTCACAACCTTTTAATTGAAAACCAATTTTAAATAAAATTTCTCATACTTTTATATATTCTATTTTCCAAAATTAACTTCTTATTTTCAGTATTTATATAAAAATTTACTTAGATTAAATTTTTTGTATTTTTCTGATAAGTTTCATGTTTTGATGAATAGTGAGAAATACTAATTTTTAATTGAAAACATCTTTTTTCACCAAAATAATTTATATTGATAAATTATATTTTTGATAATTTTTAGAGTACAAATATATTATTTTCTTATCATTTAATCCAACATAGTTTATTGGCATTAATTTTACATTGAATTTCGATATAAATTTTTTTCAATCTTTTGCATGTTTAAACTTTAATAACCTGTTTTCACACTCCATCAACAAGATTAATTTTAAATTAACTAATGAAAATTATGTGGTTTAAATGTTTAAAAATGGATTCCATATTTTTAATTATTGGGACAAATTTTTTTTACTAGGTTTCATTTATTTTTGGGCATATGAATAGTAACTTCTGTAATATTTTTTATTACCATAGTTAAGGATAAATGAGGTAATTAAAGGTAAAAATTATATTATAAATATTATAAAATTACCCTAACACTTATCCCAATTTTATTGGATTAGTGGGTGTCGACCAAAATAATCTTTACGTCAAAATTATAATCATTTTATGCCACTTGGTTTTGAATATGAGATTTATAATATTTTATTCAAAGATAAATTAAAAATATCATACTCATGTTTTTTTATGTTTTACAATTTTAATACAAGGTTATACCGAATATAAATTCAAATATAAATATTAATTTGAAATATAATAAATTCATAATCATCATGATAAATTATTTTTAATTTTTAGAGAATAAATTATTTAATTAAAGGCTTGCATAATAATGACACAATAATTGTTTAATTAATATAAATATCAAGTAAACATTATTAAAAATATCAGAAAAAATATAATTTTAAATAATTAAATCCATCCACAATTTTTATAGATAACTTATACTTTTTATTGATATATTATAATTTTTGGTTCGATGTTATGATTTTGTTGGTATATTTTTTTAAAAAGACAAATAATGAATAGTATCAAAATTTATATTAATGATACTTTAAAATTAATACTATATTAATAAATGATATAAAATTCATAAAAATCTAAAATTAATCCAAATAACTATAAAAAGTTAAAACATGTCATCAAGGATACATTTTTGGGCTCATTTGGCATTTTATAGTAACTATATTAACCCTAAAGTGTAAAAATCCAAGTTTTCATAGTAAGAGTTAAAAGGTTTAACTAAGTGATAAAGCCTAAATATAAGGTTAATATTATGACCTAAACATGCCTGAAAATATTTTTTGAGATTATTTCAACCAATAATCATCTTATCTTTGAAATAAATTACTTGGGATCTATTTTAAATTGAAATAAATTTATATTAATTGAATATTTTAATGGATTCCCATGGTGACTCTCCCCTCTCTTATAAAAAGGCACCCCCTCACTTTCTCACACCAATTCAGTCTTATTGCTTGAAAACCCCTAGAAAATTTCACTTCTAAACTTCCCAATAAACATACTACAGTTTATTTCCTTATCTAAGATCAAACCTAGTGACCCTAAGAGGATATCCAGTAGAGGTTCTCTAAATAAGAGGTAATCATCTTTACCGACTCATTCAAAAATTATTTCTTCTTATACTCACTATACAATCAATTTAACACTCTAAAATATTAAATATAGTTGAATATATTTCATGAAATTTTATTATGATTATGGTAAAACCATATTTCTCATTTTATCCATCTTACAAAAATTGATACCACCATGCGTGCGTACGTACAACTTTTCGTCTCCATGTTATTGTATAATTAGTTTTTCATCACCATTTTATTTGGATGTGAATAATGACCAATATAATGGATATAAATAATAAATATTACATGATATTTATTGTTTATTATTAATATAGAATTCAATTATTTACCACTTTAACATTAAAGAAATGATACCATTGGTCGTGTGCATGTACGACCAACCGCCTCCACGACGTGATGAGATTAATTATCTTTGTTAAACGTTAAATAATTATTATAAAAATGTATATGATGATTGAATATAATATTTATTGACTTATTATAATTATTTATACGAATAAAATATATCTTATGTATAATAAATGAGATTAACACGTCAAAATAAAAATAAATAATGAAGCAGTTAACACTCAAAACAATCAATGGTAATAATGAAATATAATTAATAAAACAATATAATAGAATTGTGTATGATATAAGAAATATGTATATAGTTCTGGTATAATTTTAAAACATGGTTTAACGATTATACAAGAGGTTAAATCACCATCAATTAAGTGAAAGTACAAGGTTATGGTAAATTTTACAATATAATTTTTATTTGGTATTGTTTATAAATAAATATCTACTGGGAAATATTTATCATCCATGTCCAAGTTTCCTAAAAATGTGTTCAAAAATATTTTTACTGTTATACTAAAAATGTTTAAATCTTTTTATAAAACTTTGGATTTATAGAGAACATTTTTAAAAGAACATTTTTATCATTTTCCAAATGAGGTACTTTATGGATTTTTCGATGAAAGGAAGGTTTTTTAACTTATACAACATGAGTAGATTTTTCTTCCATCATGATGAATTAATGTTTTGAAGATTACCTTACAATATTACAAGGATATTTTTAAAGTTATTTTTTTCTTTTATAATTGAGTAGCATTTAAATGTTTTCAATGTAAAAAATAGGAATTTATCTCTAGAATTGTGGAATGATTTAATAAGATTATTTACATCTATGTCAAAATCTTTTATTGGATTTTATGATTAATTGAGGATTATTTCTTAGGATACAATATACCATATAATATTTAAGGGTTTATAATATTTTTTACTATGGATGTGATATTTTGATACCATTTACGGTTTATGGTTAATGTATTGAAATTTCATATGCTAGTTTTAATATGAATGTTTATATTGGTTATATTTCAACCTCTTCATATGAGGAATGCATTTGACTTAGTAGGTTTTGGTTGGGGCCCATTATATCCCCTCGATGCATCAATAAGTCACATTAGACAAACTAGTTTGGGTTTTTAATTTTTTTTGTATGGTGACTTGTCTAAATCATTGATATTATGTTTATGATTTATGAAATTATGAACTCCCTAATTATGAGATTAGTTATTGATATTCCATGTGAATTTTGAAATAGTAGAATATCCATGGTCATTTATACTTAAAATATGGCTATTTATATGGAGTTATTTTTTATATTATATCCATGCCATATTATGCTAAATATTATGTTTCAATGGTATGTAGGGTTTTTATTCACCTAGAATTATTTATTATGTTTATTTATGATAGCTTCAGCTATATTGTATAACTATAACGAGCATCTGAGATCACCCCTTTATTATGTTTCATTTTTCACCGGGATCTGAATATGTCTGTAATGACTCACTTATAGGGATAATCAAATGGAATAAGAATGTTTTCAAAGGGTTACGATGTTTTTTTTCATTTCAAGATGTAATGTAAAACTTATGTATATAATCTGGCTTCTAAGACTGCTAAAATGATCGATCCTTTGGGATTCAAATCTTGTTTTTATGCCAATTTAAAAAAATGTGGCACTGAATCTTGGCTATTGGGGTTGGGGTCATTACACATTAATTTATTATCTTTCAAAATGTATTCTAAAAAATATTTTCCATAAGAATATAAAAACTAATACATATTCTTTTTCCATATATAAAATGTAGTGCCATAGTAAACTAGATGGTTCATCATTGAATTTATATTCATAAAAAATAGAAAAATAGATTTACATATTGAAATTAAAATCATAACTGTTGGTCATAGATAACCAATTTTGGGACCAAAATAAAAGTTACATCCATGAGGGGGGGTTGGGCGAATCAAGTTTCACACCAAATAAATATTTTCAGCATAAAATCCCCCTTTTGACCGTGTAGATATTTTTCCCTCCTGAGATATTACACATTCAATATCCCTTTATCTCATCAATGATGAATCTAAATATTAAATAAGAATATAGATTGTAAATAAAAACCATAAACATTGTTTTTACTAGATTTACCTCTAAGGGATAACCCAAGGAACATTTTGATGATGATGTTTTGGTGTACTAAAATCCACTATCACACAATTTTTGATGATTAAATCTTTTTAGTTATAGTAAATATATGATAAGTCGAACCTACCTTACATAATTTGTAAAGACTCAATATTGATCCAAGGGACAATCCTACTTTTCATCCTCATCACACACCATTGATTAAGGTATTGATTTTTTATAGATGTGATGGTCTGCTCAATACTTTATAGACATGAAGGTCTATCCATGTTGAACATATGACACTTCTTTCGTTATAACTATAGATTTTTTAGTCTAAAGTCTCTGATATTTTATTCCAAAAGGCTCAATGAAAATAAATACTCAATTTTTTTTCAATTATTTGTCATTTATAAAAAAATAACAATTCTTCAACCAGATGAAGATAATCCCACAATATAATTATCTTTTTTCAATTCTTATCTAAAATCTAAATATAGCAATGTAACAATATTACTTTTTAAGTCATCTAATTTCAAAAAGTAGATATGATCGATGGAGAATTTTCTATGTTTCTTCTAAATTATTCTGTTTTAAAACTAGACCTATCATTTAAATACTCCATTTTTAAGATAAATATTCAAAATTTATATCTCTATTCCATAAATTATATAAGTTATTTTTATAATGTTTTATACAGATATAAACATTGCTATGAAAGTGGGGATTTATTTTCATTCACTATGATCATGCTATATGTTCCAAACATTTTTATAGGGTAAAATTATTCTAGTTCGATCAATTAAATCCCCCAAATTTTATTCAATATCTAATCATTTTAAATTATAACAAAATCATCAAAGTATTCTTGAAAAATCATATTTACAACATAGCACCATACATTGCGTCATAACATCCTCAAATCCAGCCACTCTATAACATTATCTATAACACTATGGATTGATCATATCGTTCATCTGCCTCATCATGTTGTCATATCCTAATCCACTAAGTGATTCATAAACAATAACATGATCAATAAAATTGATTAAATATCTTATATTTAACTCCTTTTAATATCATAACATTATCACACAAATTTTCTCAATATATAAACCTGTCATTATGTGGCATACTCCTTAATGCAGAAAATCTTTAGATCCTCCACAAATATGAAACTCTAACATTAATCCATATATTCACCTCACATTATGGTACTACTACATTTCAATATAGACCTTCTAATCACTTGAATAGTTTCAGTTTTAAGATCTATATTATGGTGTTATCTATTCATCATACATATCTTTAAGTAATATGTACCTACTGGACTACATCTCTATTCCATAATTTTTTTAGGTTTGGATTTACCATCACTTATCATGTAACCCTTACATATAATAGAGTAACAATTACATACTATAGAGTGACCATTACATATTAGAGTAACCCTTACGTATATGATACTTTACCATTTTTATCACTCTTACATATCATATACATTTCCATTTTTATGATCTTTATGCATCAACGTAACCCATAGGTATAATAGTATAAAATTTATTTACCATTAAATAAGAAATAATTAAAATTTTTCCAACTCGTACGCATCATAGATCCCCTTATGTCTCTAATAATTTAATATTTTTCTAACCTAACCCCATTTATTTCCTTTATGTATCATCTAGAAACATAGATCAAACCTTAAGTATCATCCATATGAACCATAAAGTATCATCTATTTCATACATTATATATCATTCAGATTAAACCTTACATATCAGGTTGTTTACCCTTACATTTGAGTTTTGTACTCTTACACATCTCAAGGAAAATTCTGGTTTCAAGTATATATTGATGACTTAACCAATTTTTATCCTCATATACTCAACACCAAACATTTCATGAATTTATTCCACACTTACAAAAACATAATCTAATTTTATAAGATCTTTTTCAAATCTAGAATATTTTTGAATAATCTTATATATAACTTTTCAAAGTTAGATATATGTTTACAATAAAAAAACAATCTCTTATTAAATTTTTCACAAGTCGCATCCTTGATATATAATGATATAAACTCATTTTCATTATTAATAGATATGTATTCAATGATTCATCACCTTATATAACATCATCATACTCAAACTCCAGTGCCATATATGTCATTATCATGCAACAAAAGCCATAATGTTGTGCCATTATATACGGTAAACAACTTATTCTTCATTCATGGCACCATGGATACTGATATCATACTTTTAGATTTCTTCTTTTAATCAGATATATATTATCCAAAAATTCAACACACAACCTCTTGGTTGCAATAAATTATCTTCAGTTGGGTGCCTTATCTGGTGGGTGTCTGTTATGGTAGAAGATAATGTTTACATCGATAAGAAAATACACCCTTCATGGTATATTTCTATTCCTATAGTGATAATGAAAGATTAAAATCCCATGAATAATGTTAAGGACTACACACAATAAGGGTTTACTCTGTGATCATCTAATCAGTGGTAGCATGATGTTGTGGGGGTGATTCCTTAGTCCGCATTGTGAGAATATTATTAGGATTTGGGCCTGATTATTTTTGGCTTTCCTTATTTGTTTAAATTTATTTCAAAAAATGTCATTCTACTTAGATTTTTTTAGTATTGGATATTTTTTTTGATGAAAAGGCTTCAACCCATGGAAATGTATGGGCTCCCATTTTTCCTTGAAATGTTATTTTACTTAAAATATAAAAATATGGGGGACTTTTTCATTTGGAAAAAGTGGGAGGGACAATACGTTATTGAATCTTATAAATAGTTATATATATTGACCAATAAGAATACAAGAAAGTTATAGGTATATATAATATGAAAGTTTTACTGATGAATTCTTTCAATATTATTACATGTTTATTTCGAGATGAAGGTTTGAATAATTATAAAAAAAACAAATATTCTAAAAACTAAGTTCAAAATCTGCTCAACAATCATATTAAGTTGTATCAATAAAATTGAGATATTTAATACTCAAGTAATAATTTTACTGGTAATGTAAGAGATTTTATAATATTTTCAAAATATACTCATCATATAATGATATAATAAAATTGTGTGTCTAATATGTGGAAGGATGCCATAAGGGATATGATTTGTTTAATGATGAGTTAGTGTGACATTGTTATATTATTTAGGTCATATGATCTAGATACTACTTTATTCCTACTTAACTTAATTTCATCTAAGGAATTTATAGTAACACGATATGATATTTAGAATAGGACGTGTCCTAATATTTTCCATTAGGATTTGGGTTATCAAAACATATATATGATTTTTTTAATTTATATAAAATTATCCCTAATCTAGAAATTTTTATATTTTTTATTTATACTAAGTAAATTGAATGATATAATTTAAATAATGTATTAAATAATTTAATTTTTTTAATATCACAATGGTATTTATATTATTAAGGAATATTTAACATAATAAGTTAATGATAAGAAATTTATTCAGAGAGAAATTCAATATTAAAAAATAAAAATGGTTTCTGAGAAGGAAAGTGAGTCAATTCAACAATATTTTTGGTAATTGAATCAACTTATGTTAAAAAAGAACCTCAATATTTTTGTGTTATTCATTTGGAGTACGATTGATAAGTATTTTTGTTGAAGAAAATTAGGATGATGTAAAATTTATAATGTATAAACCTATTATTAACAATGATGAAAATAAGTATTCTAGTTTGGAGATATGGTTTGGAAATTAATTTATGATAAAATATATGTAAACATATCATGTTCAAAATTTGATGGATAGAACCAAGGGTGTGAGACACTTAGAGTGGAAGAGTGTTTTTATAATAACATTTTCATGAATGGTCTGGTTTTTAACAATAAATCCACCCTGGTTGTGAGGGGGAATAAATAATTCATGGTATTAACTATATAGAGACCTTTTCACTTATAGTGATAATAATTTATATTTAGATTTTAATTTAAAAAAATAATTATAATTATACTTTATAAGAAATATATTTGAAATTAACTTTCCTTAACAAGAATTTAGTTGAGTAAGTGCATATGATATAAACTATTTTTTTGAGTATCCAAATGATACTACTAAAGTACAAAAGTTTTAATGATAAATTTATATATTGAGACAAGATTCTAATTGTTGGATCATTTGATTTAATGATGCTATTGAATAGTTTTTTTCATCAAGAACTTGGAAAAATCATGGGAATAAAACTTTTTTAGTGGGTGTGATATGTTATTTATGGTATTTTTTGTTGATGAAATACTAATCATCAAAAATTATATGCCAACTTCACATGTTATAGAGGATTTTTGTGAAAATTATTTACAATTGAGGAAACAGTTGAATCAATCTATGTACTAGGCATATATATTTATAATTATAGAGAGAAGAGGTTTCTTGATCCAAGTAAAAAGAAATACATTAGAAATTTTATGACTTAATTAAACTTCATGAACCCTAATAAGGGGTCTTTACTAGTGGTACATGGTATATGTCTTACAAAAACCCATGTGTCTGTCTATTAACTTAGAAAGGAAGAACGAGTAATATTCCCTATTACTTGGTAGTAAGATCTATTATGTAATGGGTTATTGGATATTACAAATAGTTATATATGTTGATTGATGATTATGAAATAAAATTGTGGGTATATATACCTCATCACCTTTACTATTGACATTAATAAATTTGTTTATGTGTTTGTTATGAGATTTTTTTTTGAAATGTGTATAGAATTGTATGAGTTTTAAAAAATTAGATATCAAATTTAAAAAAGTTTTTATATTTGTTAATTAAATGAGGGTGGGGAATACTTGATCCATGATTTTAATGATTATCTAAGAGACTATGTCATAACTTAAAAAATCCTTCCATATTAAGTACCTCAAAATAGTGGTCTATCTAAGAGATGGAATGATTTTTTTCCATGGATTAGACTAATTATGAGAAATTATATGTTTATTATATCATTATGGGTAAATTATTTAGGATTTCAATGTCTCATAAAAAAGCATGTTCTATATTTATAAGTCAAAAGAAAACTCTATGAGATATAGACCGAGTGGTAACCAATTTTTTTATTATAAGGATTTTGGGTTGTAAATCTTATGTAAAATATATAAATTCAATAAAAAAACATTCCCTAAATTTTATAAACTTAATTTTTTTACTTTTCTCAATAAAATAATGGGAAATTATTTTATATCTCTACTTAATAAAAAGTATTTTTACCTCAATGCTTCATTTTTTAAAATAAAATTTTGATTTATTTAGGAATTGGTTTGAGGAAAGTTGAACTTATAGAAGTTTATGACCAACATTTTGGAAATTTTGTTAAGGGAGAAATTGAGTAAGATATTAAAGAGTCTAGGAAATAACTGAATTAGGTTATATAAAAACCTCATTGGATAGGTATAATTTATCAGTATTAATATAGATTTTTATAATATGATTATATTGAAATTTTAATAAAGAAAGAAACAATCAACTCAAAGGAGGCCATTCATTGTGTTGATTCTATTAAATTGTTGGTGGTATTGATATGGAATATAGAAATTATATATTCTAACTAGTTTTGGAACTTGGTGGATTCACCTAAATTGGTGATACCCATATAGTGAATTTGGAATCTCAAAAATAAAATTTTTCTTGATGATAGAGTGTCTACCGATACATGTCACCTTGTGGAATCATAGTATAACTAAATACATGGTTTTGACAATAAAGAATCCTTTTCACCTATGGTGATGATAACGTCCATTCAAATATTTATTTATATAATTACTCATTATAACTATGAGTTTTTTCAAATGGGTGTCAAAACCACTTTACTTAATGGAAAATTAGTCAAGGATGTATATATGATAAAAAATAATGTTTTATAGGATCTAAATATCACTACCACAGTTTGTAAGTTGTGTTGATCCATTAATTTATTGAAGAAAGATTCTAAGAGTTGGAACATATGATTTTATGATGAAATAAAATAGTTTAGTTTCATAAATAAAATGGGTTGTTATAATATATATAATTAGATTAGTGGGAGTGTTTTTATATACCTGTTATTATATGAAGATGATAAACTACACATTGAAAATGATATCCCAACTTTACTTTTAATAAAGTAATGGTTGAAAGTACACGTCTAAATAAAATACATGGGTTAATTAGTCTATATAATAAGTATGAGTACCTATAGAGTTGAAGTGGTTTCTTAGATAACGTCAATATAAATATACTGGTTAAGGGGTAAAGTTATTTAACTTAGTGAACTCCAAGATGGTTATTTTAATAGGGTTACATGGTGTGTGTCTTATAAAGTAGTATTCTTCTTCTAATGAGTTAGGAAGTAGACACATGGATGATATCCCCAATGCTTTGACAATACATCCCATCATATATGCTTTACTATATACTTGGACCGATGTTTACGTTTGTTTGATCATTACCAATATAAAACAATATAATTATGGTTAACAAGAAAACTTTGGAATAAAGAACATTATTACTTAATTTAGATGAACTGAGATTATATTATTAGATTTTAGGGTTGAGAAAAATCTCATTATAAGGGGTTACACTAATACTAGAATCCAAAATAAAAAGGATGGTCCAATATCTCAATCTGGTTTTGTTTTTTGCTCAATAGTGGAGCTATTAGATAGAAGAGTTCCAAATAATATTATAAGGCCCCATCCTTAAACATTACAGAATCTTGAATTAAGTTAATAATTCACATTGAGGATATTTTCAGGTTTAGAGCATTATATAATTATATCATAACTTATACAAAACAATTGGAATATTACATGTAAACACTTCTACTCAGTATCCATTTTTTTATTAAAATAAAAACTCTTAAAAGAAAAGAAACATGTTTAGTTCCATGTTTTAAACAACATGAATTTTACTTAATACCATCCTGGACCATATTCCACCTTTTTTCCTATGAAAAACATTTAAAAAACTTGGGATGAGCATAAAAATATTAGTAAGGGATACACAAAGAATGGAAACTATTAGTTTTCAAAACAACATGTAAACCATGAATAATTTATCCTAAAGTAACACTTTTCACCTTAAAGAAATAAAAAAAACACTTCACTGAATATATGCTCATTGCTTAACCTTATTTTGTAACCAAAATATTACCCTAAAACCCATATAAAGCATCATATAGCATATAAAGGTAAACTTGGGACATAATCATACTTAAATGGAATAACCATACGATCTACATCCTCTAATCATTCTTACAAATGGAATAGCCATATTGTAGACTTCCATACCCAATGAATTGGAGGTTATAATATAACTAACCATCCTATGTTTATCATGGAACCACCCATCATTTGGTTTATCACGTAACCACCCGTCAAATTTTCATGTACGATTATATAATTATCACACATAAAATATTGCAAATATCAACATTTCAATCAGAAAATTTCATTTGAAATCACAAGAAATAATTTCAAGATATTGAAATAGTAAATACACTTTCAAAACCATTTTCAATACTGAAATATGTAAAAAGGGTATAGGGTATTTATTTTCCATTTAAAAACATCACAGCTTGTTTAGGAAGACAAATATCAAATAATTCTTGTGGTGGTGGAAAGGTCGTTGTCACACCGTACATTAAAAAGAAACATTCCCTTTGTCGTTTTGTAAAACGATAAATAGAAAAAAAATATTCCCTTTGAATGAATTAAAAGTCAAAGGGGTTTATATACAGTATAAAATAATGTCGTGTATAAATCAAAATATGTATCCTAGAAAGGAGATTGAGACAAATTCCATTACCTCATATCCGAATTGACCTGTTCATTCTTTAATTTCATGAATACACTATTGGAAAAATAACCTATACCCACGGTTCAAAACCGTGGGGATAGCCCCCAAAATCATTGGTATAGTCTATACTCTTGATTTTGGGAATCGTGGGTGCCGGAGGTGTCAGGATATGTTCGTAACCTATAGCCATGGTTTTTCAAATTGTGGGTATATCTTTTTTCCCATCGTGTCAAAGATTTATCGATGCTATCGATGTCTTATACCCACGGTTTTAAAACTTTTTGTAAAAATAGTACAAAAACTGAGAAAGCTGGTATTGAACCCGTGACGTCATAGGACCTACCCTTATAATTTGATTCTTCACATTACTTAAGCTACTCCATTTATGTTAATATCTATCGACACTTTTGAATATATATTAATCTCTGACCATATTATAAAAAAACCATAGTGGGTTTCGAACCCGCATCTCACTCATTAAGGTTCAAACACCTAACCAACCATGTTGCATCGACTACGTATATATATATATATATATATATATATATATATCTATTAATCCTTTTCTATGTATTCAAAAAATAGGCCAGTGGGATTCGATACCTCAACTGCTGGAACTAATATGAAACACCTCAGCAACCAAGACATTGAACAAATATGTTTATATATTTCTATCAACCTAAATATATTAATTAAAACCATTGGTATAGGATAAAAAACAATGGGTATAAGTTTTCCTGCCAATTTTTTTTGTTTCCTGGGTATTTTTTTGCCGCCATAATTTCGGAAAGCTATACCCACGATTTTAAAAAACCGTGGGTATAGGCCTTGAGAAAAAAAACTTTATCCGCATGGTTTTGCAAAACCGTGGAGATAAGCCTTGAAATAAACACCTATCCCCATGATTTTACTAAAACATGGGTATAGGCCTTCAAAAAAACTCTATCCCCAAAATTTTTGCCAAAACTGTGGGGATATGCCTTCAAATAAACACCTATACCCACAGTTTAGTGGAAAACTGTGGCTATAGGTGACCTATACATGTACCCACGATTTTCCAAAACCGTGGGTAATGGGCTATTTTTTAGTAGTGATAACAAACTTATGTTAATTTATAATTCCTTCAAAACATTTTCAAGTTTATATTCCTTTTATATATCTTATCACCTTACTATAAAAATCATATAGTTATTCATGTTTATATTGGTCATTTTTTCGATATTCAGTACTTGAGTCAAAAAATGAACTTCTTATAATTACAAGTTGTCCACGAGGTCAAAATTACATTTTCTCTAGAATGATATTCATGATTTAAATATCATATATATCGTATATATCTAGTGTATATATATTTATAAATTTTCATATCTTTTGAGGATAATAAATGAAATGCATCGTTCATGGAGACGGTAATTCATACGTACACATGAACGCTAATTTCATTTCTATTTCATATTTAAAGGACTGAAAACTTAGTGATACATTGGTATATTATAATACTAGTATAATATCAAATTTTATATATGTTACATAATTTCATTAATTCCATCCTTTATACATTCCATGTTTGGTATTGACGAGTCATATCACTATGAGGGGGTGGTAGTCCGCACTTCCTCAAATGAAATTATCGTATTTATAGAACATGAAAAGCATAAAGGTATGATATAAATGATAATTAAAGAAGAATAAGGATAAGATAAATATTATAAATATCTTATATAATTACAGTTCCATCATAATGGCCACCATAAGAGGTGGTAGGAGAATATTGAACAAGCATGATTTCGGGAGGCAGTAGTTCTCCTTCCATAGAAACAGTATATTCTATAACCATTAGATGGATGTGTGTGTAAGTGTAGTTTGAATACTTATCATAAAAATAACCTATTATTTTTTGGATACTGTTGTTGTTATATAAATAATGAATAAGAAGATCATATGGAGTAGATAAGGAAAAAAATGGAAGGGAACTTGAGAGAAGACGTTACCTCAAATCGGGTAAATTCTTTTGATTTAAGATAAAAGGAATTTTTTAATTGACTTATAAATAGGGTAATGATTCTAAGAGGAATATAAGTATGTTGGGTTCTTTTTTGGGCAGAGTTTGGATGATCCAAGGTGGCTTGAGAGGTGTGATTAAGGGTTAGAGGTAGTGCCCTTTTATAAGAGGGAGGAGGGGCACTTAAGGAATTTATTGAATCATTATTTTATTATAAATTCCATTTAGAGTATAAATGTGTCCAAATTCAGATATATAGAATATAAGATGAATATAAGTCTAAATAAAATCATCCAATAATTATTGTATAGGTTTTGGATATTTTTTAATCCTTATCTTTTTAATTTAACCCTTTTTATTCTTACAGGTTTATCAAGCATTTAACACTTTGAGAAATCAAAATAGTTACCAAAACATGAAAAATATCAAATTAAAGAGTCAATAATAAAATAATAGACTTATGAAAACTATTTGGATGAATCTTAGAGTTTTTTTGGAATTTTATAATATTTAATAAAATATTATATATTTTAAAATATGAATTATGTCAATTTGACACTATTCATATCATGACTTTTTAAAAAATATGTAAAAACTTGGTTGATTTGGAAAAACTTCATTAATAGAAATATAACATGTAAATATCATCCAAATTTTTTTATGACATCAAAATTACCAAATTACATTTATTTTATCATTTATAATATCATTTATTGCAATCCTTTATTAATGTAGCAATCAGTGCATCATCATTGTGTCATAATCAAATTTATTTATTTAATCTCTAAAAATTATAAATAAAATACCATGATTTTGGAAATATTTTTAGATTTATAATGACTATTTATATTCAGAAATGATAACTTATATAACCCTATATAAAATGTTTTTTTCCAAAAGATACATGTTTAGGTTATATTTAAATTAAAAGTAATTAATTGTCATTTTCACACACAAGTGGCTCGATGGGATCCTAAAATGGACCCAAGGATTCCAATATTTGGATATATCTCATCCAATAGGATTAAGACATGTTTTAGGGTAATTAAATATTGTTATAATATTATTTTTTACTCTTATTTACCAGATTTACCCTTTAACCATGATAAATAAAATATTTAGTGAAGTTACTATTCATAATGTCTAAAAGAAGTTACATATTTACAAAATTTGGACCTCCTGACTCCAAATATGGAATCCATTTTTTCAAATTCAAAAAACAGAAGTTACAGAAACTAATTTAAAATTAATTCATCTTGTCAAAACTAAAAGGCACATTTTTTAGAAATAATAACTACAAAAAGATTGATATTTGTTTATGTCCAATTTCAAAGTGAAATTACATAGAATGACCAAAATTGGATTAAATGATACAAATATAATCTAATTAAACTTTACAACTATTTAAAAGGAAAATATATTCATATAAATAAATTAGATGAAAAGATAGTTTTGACTTAAAATGCAGTATTTTTCACTATTCATTAAAAAATGTACTTTATCAGAAAAATACCAAAAATTTACCTGAAGTAATGTTTGATTTCCCTATTTAAAAGAAGAAGATTATTTTGTCAAATGTAATATATACATATAAATAAAACTAGATTTAAAAAGGGTTCTCCATCAAAAGGTGGTAAATTGACATTTCAAAGAACATTAGAGTATTTCGAGCTTAAAATCAGATTCATTATTATTTTAAGCCTCTAAAATTTTATTTGATAAATGTAAAAAAATTTAACAAACATGTTTAATCATAATAGGGTTAGTTATATTCATTCCCACCAATACAACAATTAGACGTTAAATACCATTTAAAATAATAATGTTATATTATTATTATTTTTCTCAGTATGACTCAGACTTGTGTGCAACATAAGATTTCAGAGACTCCCATTGTTGCGTGTCAGGTACGCCATCAAAAATAGCAACCCCTTTATAGTAAAATTAATATTTAATTCACAAATAATAATAAATATGAAAATTTTATATCCTTTATTTACCTAGGATGTTACATCCTTCCCCCTTTTGGAAATTATACCCTCACAATTTTATTCACTTATCAAATAAGTGGGGGTATTTATCCCTCATAGAATTTTTAGATTCCCATGTTTCTCTCCAACCATATAGTTTTTCCACAAAACCTTTACCTGATGAATTACCTTATTCCATAACACTTGCTCTCTTTGGTCAAGAATCTAGACTGTTTGTTCCTCATAAGAAAGATTCTCTTGCAACTGAACTACCTCTAGACTCAAAACTTGAGATCGATCCGGCATATACTTTCTCAACATTAAATAATGAAAATCATTGTATACCTGGGATTAACATTGAGGTAAATCCATTTTGCTAGAAACTGATCCAACTTTATCTAGTATTTAATAGGGTCCAATGAACCTCGGACTCACCTTCCCCTTATTACCAAAATGCATCACACTTTTCCATAGAGAAACATTGAGAAATACCTGATCACCTACCTCAAAAGAAAGATCCTTCCTTCGGTTATCCACATAACTTTTCTTCATGATCTAATCTATCCTCAAGTGTTTATGAATAAACTGAACTTTCTCTGCCATCTCCTCTACCAATTCAGGTCCCATCAACTTTCTTTCACCTATACCATCGCAGAAAGCTGGAGTTCAACCCCGATTTCCTTATACTGCCTCAAATGGATCCATCTGTATACTGGAATGAAAAATTTTATTATAAGAAAAATAAACCAAAGAAATATATGGGTCCCAACTTCCCAAGTAATCCATCGAAGAATCACATATCATATCTTCCAAAGGATTAATTTTTCGTTTTGACTGCCCATATGATTGCGGATGAAAAGTTGTACTAAAATTTAATTTAGTACCCAAAGCCTTATGAATGCATTTTCCAAAAGTTGTAAGTGAACCTCGGATCATGATCAGATACAATGAAGAGGGGAAATCCATGTAACCAGACTATCTCTTTAACATACAATCGAGAAAGTTGGTCTAGAGATAGAGTATCTCAAATAGGAAGGAAGTAAGCGGTTTTAGTCAATCGATCAAAAATAACCCAAATTGCATTATTTCCTCGAGATGTCTTCGGTAATCCCACAATGAAGACCATTGATATATTTTACCATTTCCAATCTGGAAATGGTAAAGTTTAAATAATATCTTTTGGTAGCTGCCTCTATGCTTTAACCTATTGACAAGTCAAACACTTCATAGTAAAGTTAGCAATATCTCTTTTCATTCCATCCCACCAGTAATACTCCCGAAGATCTCTGTACCTCTTATTACTATGGGGTGAGCTGAAAATGGAGAACTATGAGCTTTACATAAAAACACTTTCTTCAACTGTGAGTCACAAGGCACACATAATCTCTTACCATATCTCAAAATATGATCATTATCAATGTTAAATTCAGGAAACTTACCCTTCTGAACAAACTCTATCTTTTTTCTGCAACTCACTGTGTAACACCCCGACCCCTCTAAACCTGATCCAATGATAACTTATTACATTGGAATGCTTAAAATTAATGAAATTAAAAATTAAAGGCATGTTTATTAGTCTTGAAGAATCTAGATACATAGATGTAACTCAAATTACATTGGGAAAGATAAAAAATACAATACATAAAAAACTAATAAAATAAATCCACAGAAACTCAACAATTGATCTCCTCTTCACAACGTGTTGATGGTAAACAAAGGAAAGGGGTGAACTCAAACTCTCAGTAATGGATAAAAATAGTGGAAGCATGAATGAATAACTTAATCATAAACAAATTGGCATAGTCAATATGGCATGATGAATAAATGAAAAACACACTCGATTAGTAAACTAATAATAAAACTTCATCTATATATTTTGTCATAGTAGAAACCCCATGGATAGTAATAAATTAAAATGAATAAAGAGAATTTTTATTAATTGGATATCATGTATCTAGCACATGATATAATAATACCATTGAAACAGTTTAGTTCTGAGGGTAAAAACCCATTTGATTTTTGGAACAAACTTGAAGGGTTTGTCGCCCACTGATTGTCTCATGAGACTTGTCGATGCATAGAGGGGTTATATAGGGACCCTACCATCACTACATGTAGAATTTATTCTTTATAAATTGATTTAATAGATGACCAATATGCCTTTTAAATATCCGTATATAGTAGATGATACAAATTTATCAATACTTCGACAGTTAAAACAACATTCCAAATAAACACCGTATGTAAAATGGTATAAGGTTTAGAAAATAAACATATCCATGATATGTGAATATGTATATTTAATATAAATATAATTTAAAATGAAAATAAATCTCAAATGTGAAGTAGGTACACCACATAAAGTTTATTAGGTGCACAATACAAAGTAAGTCACAACGAAATGGAAGTTGAGACAAAGTCCCTTACCACAATGTAATCAGTCGAATCATATGAAAAAAACACAATAACCATAAAATTAATAATTGGATACCACGAATATAAATTGAATCATGATATTATATGAAAAATGGTAGTACACATACACCACATACAAGAAATAAGTGGCGAACAATGGAAATATCACAAAAATGAAAGTCAGATGGGAAACCCCCATAATAACATTTCGGCATGGTAATAGGTGTTCTTGTGAGGTCTTAATGAGAGGTAAAGGGGTATCACATTATTTATATATCACAGGGCCACTATGGGGTAGGTGATGAAACATACCCCATCATTAGGAATTAAAAATAAAAGGGGATAACATAGGGGGAATTCTTGAACAAAAGTGAGAGAGAGGATCCCATACAAAGAACGTATCATTAGGTTGAGGAGAATTAAAATAAATAATTATGTGTGAAAAACATAAAATCACACAATAACAGTGTATATACATCATAAAACAATCATAGTTCATTAAATCATATTCTAGTAATGAAAATACCAATGACATTGATGTTTAAGTCAATGAATAGAAATGGAGTTAAGATACCCCTTACCTCGGTTTCAACTTCCTTTTAATTTGTTACAAACTCTTTTTACATGGTTTGAATAGTGTTATTAAATTATTGAATAACTAAAATAATGTTTATAATACCATAAATAATTTTCTTATATCGTTTCCAACCATTTATTAACAATATTTTTTTTCCCATTGTTTCGGGTAAGTTCTTCTCATGGTTTCAAAGGTCGTTTATTTATTGAATTCCTTGTAAAAAAGAAATAATAATTAATAATTGATAATATATATATATATATATATAATTCATTTTGAAAAATTAAATGTGATTTGAAACTTCCCATGATTGTGGTAAAGTGGAACTAAAACACATCATCAACAAAGGCGGTTAATTGACACACCACAAACATAGATTTTGTTATTTAAGAATAAAATACGAAAATAATAGATTTTTTTGATTCATATAACATTAAAAAAACAAAACTAAAGTATATATATATATAACACTAGAGTAGTCATGAATCAATGGATAATTTTTAGGGATAAGTTATAAGTGAGAAATAATTTGAAAGAGAAGAAGATGGAATCTTACCTCTTGAAAATATCACTTTTAAAACCTCCTTAAGGCTCTTGGGAGTGGCCTTTTTATTTTAAGAGTAGAAAAATAATGTGTAAAATGATATGGAGGATGGAATTTCTCATATTTTGGAAGAACTATAAGGCTTAAGGTGATTAATACTTGTGAAAGAAAGAGTTTTCTTTTATATGTGAGGTGGAGGGTAACTTAGGAATTACAAAAAATATTAAATTATAATAAATATATTATAGGTTTCAAGACTCCCAAAAAGGAGTAAAACTAAGGGGTATTACATTTTTGAATGAATATCATCAGTTTTTCCATATTAAATAATTTTTGTTTTTTTAAATAATTTAATACAATATTTTATTCATGTAAAATAATTTTATATATATAAAAAATATTCTTAAATGAGACATTAAACACATCAAAAAAAGTTTAAAAATCAAATAAAATTATATATTATATGATATAAATGTCATATTATTCTATGTAATCCTTGAATCAGCTTAGAAATATAAAATCAAATTTATTTAATTATTTTATATCATTTATTTGATTTATTCATTAATTAAATTAATATTACATCATTTTTGTGGAAGCCATTATTATATTTATTTCTTGTAAAAAAATAATAAATTAAATTCTATGAGAAATATAATTTTACTAGGTTTCCAAATAATAATTTTTTCGAAAAAAACGTAATAAAACCCTTACATTAAAAATGTTATAAATACTAAACTTTTTAGTGTGAACACTTTATCTTTCTTTTAAATAAAATATTCTAAAGGACATAAAGTGTTTCTTGTGGGTCCAAAGTGTCCAAAAATATAATAACAAATATATAATAGTGTATCATTACTTATATAGTAATTTTTATAAAAAATTTGGGTCATTTATTTATTCTTTTAATTTTAATTAAAAAACATTTTATTTATTTTTCTTATTCTCACACAAGTACAACATCGGCGTTTCATAAGCATTAATGTTAATTATTCCATATTTGAAATTTAAAAATACATTAATATCATGAAAATTAATAAATTAGTTTTAAAATAAATTTATAAATTCATTCATAATGTATATTTACTCTTATACATAACAAGATATCTTCTTAAATTTGTTATTTTTTCTTTTCTTGCCCTACACAAGAATTGCATAGATATTTGGATAATACTCATGTTATATAACACTAAAATTATAAATTAAATTAAAAATAAATAATAAATAAATAATAATTAATAAATAATATATGAAAATAATTTTTATCACTCAATTATTATATATAAATTAATAATTTTGAGTTTTTCAGCGCTGTGTAGACATTACGTTGACAATTACAATGATTTTTATACTTACCATGAAAAATATACATTTCATGTTATAAATTAATTAATTAAAATATTTTACTTGTAATATAATTATTTAGTCAATAAATAGTTTAATTAAATTTTTATATCATAATAATTTCATGACGATGTCACGAAAAAGGCCATATTTTACAAAAACAGTATTTTTAACTATCCAACAAAAATTAAAATACATAAAAATCCTAGAAATTCATCCAAAAATTTTTGACGTGTACAATCCAAAAAGGAAATCTATTTTAAGAAGATAAATGTTTAAATATGGGAAATTAAAATTTTAATTTAAATCATTATTTAATCGAAAAATACAGACACATAAAATATTTATCTTCATTTATAAGTTTCCAAAATTGTACTTTCATGGGTATGGATAAGATTCATAAGAGTCATATTACTATTCATAAGGGTAAGTTACTATTTATAAGGGTCATGATACTATTCGTAAATATACATTACTATTCATAAGGATCATGTTACTGTTCATATGGGTATATTACTATTCAATTTACTATTCATAAGGGTACATTACTATTCACTGAAAATTATGGTTTCCTTATCAGACTCTAAATACCTTGCTGAACTCAACCATGAATGTAATGTTTCTCAAAATTCAAATCAGAGAGGTGGAAAAATTATGTTTACTGGATAGTTTATAACTAGATTCTATAACCAAGTGTTATTTCACAAAGAATCAGTGTTTTATGTATTATAATCTATCTAATGAATTGAAATTATTCATACCATAAAATATTAGGGTGTTATATTATTTCCACCTTTATAAATTTCATCCTCAAAATTTTTCATGTATAATGCCTTAATAAATTGATGTGGGTGTTTCTTATATTCTTGTCCTCTAAGTATATCTTCGAGTTATATTCCCTAAACAATGTTTTCTAAGTCTAGTTCCCAAGGTTTCTAATAAACTTCCTTTGATACGAATAGTAACACACCGACCCCTCTAAACTGAATATGATGCATTACTTATTAAATTGGAATGATTACAATGAATGAAATATAGAAGGAACGATCAACTTATTAGCCTTGAAGAAACTAGATACAAAGATGTAAATAAAATTACATTGGTAAAGGTAACAAAATACAATACATAACAAAAACTAATAAATTGCATCCTTGAAAACTCAATAAATGATATCCTCTTCATAACATGTTGATGGTATACAAATTAAAGGTGTGATATCATAATATCATTAAGTGATACAAATAGTAGAAGCTTGAATAAAAAAAAATCATAAAAATACTGACATTGTCATTATGGAATAGTGAATAAATGAAAAATAGACTCCAATAGTATACTGATAATAAAACTGCATCCATATATTTTTTCATAGTGAAAACCTCATAAATAGTAATAAATAAAAATGAATAAATAGAATTCCTATAATTTGGATTCATGTATCAGTCACATGATATGATAATACAATTAAAATATTTTAGTTCTGAGGGTAGAAACCCGTCTAATTGTTTGAAACAAACTTGAAGGGGTTTCAACCAACTAATTATGTCCTAAGTCCTGTAAATTAATAGAGAGGTTATATAGGGAACCTACTATCACTACATGTACAAATAATTATTTATACATTGATTTAATATAGGAGCAATATACCTTTTCAATATCTGTATAGAGTAGAGGATACAGATTTATCAATATTTCCACAGTTAAAACAACATTCCAAATAAACACCGATTGTAAAATGGTATACGATTTAGAAAATAAAAATATACATGATTTTAGAATATGGATATTTAATATAAATATAATTTCAAATGAAAAGTGATCTCAAATTGGTAGTAGGTACACTACATAAGGTCTATTAGGTGCACAATACGAAGTAAGTCACAACAAAATGGAAGTTGAGACAGAGTCCCTTACCAAAATGTAATCAGTTGAATCATATAACCAAAACTTAACAAACATAAAATGAATCATTTAATGCCATGAATATAAAGGGAATCATGATATTATATTAAAAATGGAAGTACACAAACACCACATAGAATAAATAAGTGGTAAACAATGGAAATCTTATCGAAATGAAAGTGAGTTGAGAAAACCCCTTACAAACATTTTGGCATGGTAACAAGTGTTCTTGTGAGGGATTAATGAGAGGTAAAAAGGTATCACATTATTTATATATCATAATTGAAGTATGGGGGAGGTGTGGAACCATACCCCATCATTAGTAATTAAAAATAAAAGGGCATAACATTGGGGGGATTTTTGAACAAAAGTGAGAGAGATGATCCCTTAAAAATAATGTATCAATAGATTGGGGAAACATCAATGACATAATTATGTGTAGAAAACATAAAACCAAAAAATAAAAGTGTATATACACCATAATAAAATCATATGTCATTCTCACATATTCTGGGAAAGACAAAACCAATGACATTTATTTTTAACTCAATGAATGGAAATTGAGTTAATATATCCCTTACCTTGAGTTCGGCTTCCTTAAAATTTGTTAAAACCTACTGTAATATGGTTTGAATAGTGTTATTAAATTATTAAAGAAATAATTAATGTTTATAATACCATACATAATTTTTATACCATTTCCAACCATTTATTAATAATATTTTTTCCCATTGTTTCAGGTAAGTTCTTCTCATGGTTTCAAAGGTCGGTTTATTACGGGATTCCTTGGAAAAAAGAAATAATAATAAAGAATTGATAACATAGACACACACATGTATATAGTTTATTTCAAACAATTAAATGTGATTTGAAAAATCCCATGATTGTGGTCAAGTGAAATGAAAACACATAATTCACAAAAGCTGTTTATTGACACACCACGAACAACGATTTTGTTATTTAATAATAAAATAAGAAAATAATAGATTTTATGATTCATATAATATTAAAATAAGATCATTCTAGTATATATTTAACACTATAGGTTTCATGAATCATTGGATAATAGGTTGGGATAAGTTATAAGTGAGAAATAATTTAAAAGAGAAGTAGAAGGAATCTTACCTCTTGAAAATATCTCTTTTAAAACCTCGTTAAGGCTCTTGGTAGTGGTCTATTTGTTAGAAAATAAGTACAATAATGTGTTAGGTGATATTGATGATGTAATTTCTTAGAGTTTTTTTGAACAATAAGGCTTAAGGTGATTAATATTTTTGAAAGAAAGAGTCTCCTATTATAAGTGTGGTGGAAGGTAACTTAGGAATTATAAAATTATTAAATTATAATAAATATATTATAGGTTTCAAGACATCCAAAAAAGCATAAAACTAAATGGGATGACATTTTAAAATGAATATTAACATTTTGGTCCATGTTCAATAATTTTTTTATTTTAAATAATTTAATAGACTATTTTATTCATGAAAAACAGTTTTTTTTCAATATAAAAACTATTCATAAACGAGACTTTAAACACATAAACACAAAGTTAAAAAATAGAATAAAATTTTATATTATATTATATATATGTCATATTCATCTATATAATCTTTTAATTAGCTTAAAAATATAATTTTTATTTTATTTTATTATTTTTAATATAATTTATTTGATTTATTCATTAATTAAATTAATACTTCATCATTTTTGTGGAAGCCATTATTGTATTTATTTTCTGTCTAGAAAATAAAAATAAAATTCTCTGAGAAATATAATCCTATTAGGTTTCCAAATAATATATTTTTTTTCAAATAAAACTTATGAAATATATTACATTAAAAATGTTACAAAAACTAAACTTTATAGTGTGAACACGTTGCGTTACTTTTAAATAAAATATTCTAAAGGACTTAAAGTGATTCTTTGGGGTCAAAAGTGTCCCCAAATCGAATAAAAAAAATATAATAGTATAAAATTACTTCTATAATATGTTTTATCCAAAATATGGGTCATTTAATATTTATTTTAATTTTAATTAATACATTTTATTTATTTTTATTATTCTTACACAAGTATTGCATCGGTGTTTCATAAGCCTTAATGTTAATTATTACATATTTAAAATTTGAAAATAAATTAATATCATAAAAATAAATTAATTAGGTATAAAATAAATGTACAAATTCGTTCATAATGTATATTTACTCTTATACATAACATGAGATCTTATTAAATTTGTTATTTTTTCTTTTCTTTCCCCGTACTGGCATTGCACCGACATTTGAATAATACCCATGTTATATAACACTAAAATTTTAAATTAATAATAAAATACAAAAAATACATAATAATTAATAAATAATCAATGTAAATAATTTTTAGCACTCAATTATTATATATAAATTAACAATTTTGACTTTTTCAGTGCTGCGTAGGCACTGCGTCGACGTTAACAATGATTTTTATACTTATCATGAAAAATATACATTTCATGTTCTAAATTAATTATTATTCTTATAATATAATTATTTATTTAATAAATAGTTTAAATAAATTTTTATATCATAATAATTTCTTGACGATGTCACGAAAAATGTCGTATTTTATAAAAATAGTATTTTTTTACAATTCAAAATACATTAAACTACTTCATAAAAACCCCAGAAATTCATCCAAACATTTTTTGATGTTTATAATCAAAAAAGGAACTCCATTTTAATAAAATAAATTTCTAAATATGCGAAATTTAATTTTTAATTTAAATCATTATTTAATAAAAAAATACAATCACATAAAATATTCATCTTCATTTTTAAGGTGCCTAAACTGTACTTTCATGGGTATGAATATGATTCATAAGAGTCATATTACTATTTACAAGGGTAAGTTACTAGTCCTAACGATACATTACTATTCAAGTGACTATTCATAAGGGTATATTATTATTTATAAGGGTCATGTTACTATTCACAAGGGTACATTTCTATTCATAAGGGTCATGTTACTATTCACAAGGGTAAATTCATATTCAAGTTACTATTCATAAGGGTACATTACGATTCACTAAAAATTATGTTTCCCATATAAGACTCTAAATATCTTACTGAACGCAACCTTGTATGTCAGTTTTTTCAAAATTCAAATCAGAGAGGTGGAAAAATTATGTTTACTGGATAGTTTATAATATCTCCTATAACCAAGTGTTATTTCACAAAAACCCAGTATAGTATTTATTATAATCTATATAATGAATAAAAATTATTCATACCATAAAATATTGGTGTGTTATACATTTTCTTCCTTCTGCGCTTTCTTAATTCTATTTGATAGAGATGATTTCACTGACACCTGAAACAAAACAGAGGAATTTTCTTCACCAACAACATTTTTTCCAAAGTTTATCAAATCATTAATCAAAGGTTCTTGTTCCAAATGTAACATGGTTAATGCAGCATTATTTTTTTTTCAAAGTGTTAGACACTTTATTTTTCCTTTCATGGATGGTAATGGGTCATGCAATCATAATACTTGATTAATTCTAACCATCTCCTCTGTCTCATGTTTAATTCATTATAAGTGAATATATACTTCAAACTTTTGTGGTCAAAATATATTTCACACCTTACACAATACAAATTATGCCTCCGAATTTTTATTGCAAAAAAAAACAATAGCTAATTTGAAATCAATGTTAGGTTAATTTAACTCATGTGGTTTCAATTGATGTGAAGTATAATCAATTACCTGATCATTCTACATTAGGACACAACCATGTCCTTTCAACGAAGCATCACTATTGATAAAAAATCACCATTTCTCAAAGGTAATTCCAATACTAGAGCATTCACCAATATTCTTTTCAATTCATGAAAACAATCATCACATTATTTTATCCAGATAAGCTTAACACCTCTTTGAGTTAAATTAGTCAGTGGGATAGATAAATATGAAAAATTCTCAACAAACCTTCTGTAATAGCCTACCAAGCCAAGAAAACTGTGAATTTCGGTTATATTTGTAGGTCTTTCCCATTCTTCAACAACTTTTTTTAGTAGGGTCAACAGTTATGTAATTTTTTGAAACAATGTGACTAAAGAATGAAATATTTGGTAAGAAAAAATTACACTTGATGAATTTCCATACCATTTATTTTCTTTTAAGGTTTTCAAGACAACCCTTAAATGAAATCCATGTTGCTATTTACTTTTGGATTATACCAAAATTTAATCAATAAACACAACCACAAAATTATCCACGAACTCACAAAAAATTCTATTCATAAGATCCATGAATACATCAAGTGGATTTGTTAACCCAGAAGGCATAAATAAAAATTCATAATGTCCATATCTATTACAAAACTCGGTCTTCAGAATGTATGCTTCCTTTATATTCAACTGATGGTACCCTGACCAAAAGTAAATCTTCAAAAAATACTGATCTCCCTAGAGGTGATTAAACAAATCATCGACAGGACTCAAAGGATACTTGTTCTTAATAGTGATATTTTTAAAGAATATATTTTGAATGAAAAGGTTCATTGAATTATCTTTCTTTTTAAAAAACATTATTGGAGCACCCCACATTCATGTGATTAGTCAAATTAAACATTTATCTAACGACTCCTACAATTTTTTTCTTGTACTCTAAATGTTCAATTGGATCCATTCGATAAGGGGGTTTTGAAATTGGCTTAGCATTAAAAACTAAGTCAACCATAAATTCAACTTCCCGATCAGGTATAATAATATGAAAATCATCAGAAGAAACATCAAGATACTCATTTACTACTGGCACATCATTAATCTAAATAGTTCTTTTTTTAGAAATATGTTAAAGGTTACATTCATTCCCCCCCTTCACTAGTTTCTAATATTCTTGATATGTTATTAGAGATGAGGTTTCATTCTTGTACAAAAATAGAAAGTCCTTCTGAAAACAAACCTCTATCTCTACATTCAATCTTATCATGGTAAACATAAAGATAATCAATTCCCAAAATAACATCAACCTATTCTAGAGGAAAAAAAACAAAGTCTTTAGGTAAATTATTTCCATAAATAAGGATAGGAAGAATATTATAATATCTTTTTTCCTCAACAATTCCCCCAAGTGTTTTTACCAAAAGATCAGGATTCATACCTTGAGATGGAATTCCCAATTTACTAGAAAATTTCTTAGAAATGATACAATGTGTAGATTCTGAATCAAACAACACATTGGAATAATATGAAAAAATAAACAAAGTATTTTATACCACTTCATTTGATGGTACTACATCAACTATAATAGTATAAAAATCTTTTACCCCACCATTCATCTTTTGATTTTTCTGGTTTCCACCCTGGGTAATCAAATTGAGACATACATTGACATAATGTCAAAACTCATTGCAACTAAAACATCTTAGTAATGGATTTTCATTTCCAGATTGATCATCTTCCTTAAAGTTACAAGTAATATGACTAGTATTACCATACCAGAATCTCTTTCCCGATTTTGAGAGACATTATCCAGGATGTGTTTTTACCACACTTATCACAAGATGGGAATTTAATTTTCTTACTTCCATGATTTTATTGATGAATTCTTTCCCTTTTCCTACCAAGTGGACCTCTTCTTTTTCTTGCTCTCCTGGAATACCTGATCACCAGAGAACTCCATTTATACCTTTTTGGCACATATAGAAATTTTCATATAGCTTTTGAATTCACAAGATGATAATGATATTAGAAATCATGACTTCATTCCTGAGTAAAGTTTATTTATTTTACTATCAAGATCTCAGATAAACTTTAGAGCATACCTTGCCAGTCGAGTGAACTTTTCTTCATAAGCAACCACTGAGTCATCCTCCTTCCTCAATTCCAAGAATTTTTTTTTCGTCCTAAGTCAAACCGCCTTAGGAAAATATTCCTCAAGAAACATACCTTTGAATTATTCCTAATAAATACCATCAATATCCTCACTTTCCCTGATATTTTTAACCATTAACCACTATTTATCTTCTTCTCCTTAAAACGATAAATTGAAAGGCTAACCTTTTTACTGTCTATACAACCTATGTCATCAAAAATGTTTTCCTGTTCATTGATCCAGCCTTCATTATGAACATGGTTAGATGAACCTATGAATGATGGGTGATTTTTCCTCATTAAATGATCCACTATAGACATGTTTCTCTAGGGTTGATCTGGTTGATCTTGTGCATGTATACCACCGTCATTTGTATCCTGAGTCAACTACACCATAACTGCAACAAACTATCCAGTTCTGATTCCAACTATCTCGGGATGCTGATTTGGAATGTTATTCTCCTCTATATGCCTTCCCAAAATTTATGCCCTATTTTCTCTGTGGAAATTTATTCTAAACAAACATATCTTAGATGAACCGACATGGTAATATTCCAATTCTATATGATTTCAATTAGACCACAATGTAAAAATCATATAGGGATATTCTATTAACAAAATTCTAACTCCTAAAGTTATCTAAACCGACCTCTGATACCATCTATAAGGCTCCATCCTTAAACATTACATAATCTTGAATTAAGTAAATAATTCACATTGAGGATATTTTTTGGTTTAGATATTTATAGAATTCGTTCATAACTTATACAAAACAACTTGAATATTACATTTAGACACTTCTACTATATATCCATTTTTTCAGAAAATAAAAACACCTAAAATAAAAGAAACACGTTTAGTTACATGTTTTAAACAACATGAATTTTCCTTGATCCGATCCTCGACCCTATTACACATTAAGTCTTGTGAAAAACATTTTAAGAATATGGGATGATAATAAAAAGCTCAGTAAGGGATACACAAAGAAGGAAAAATATTAGTTTTCAAAAGAACATGTAATCCATGAATACTTTATTAAAAAGTAATAATTTTCACTTTAATAAAGTAGAAAAAAACTTAACTACATAAAATCTCTTTTCTTACCCTTATTTTGTAACCAAAACACTACCATAAATCCAATATAAAGCAATAAATATCATATAAAGGTAATCTTGGGGCATAATTATTCTTAAATGGAATAACCATATGGTCGACTTCCACAAATCATTCTTACAAATGGAATAGCCACATGAATGACGTCTATACCCAATGAATGAGAGGTTATAACATAACCACCCATCCTTGGTTTATCATGGAAACACCCATCATTTGGTTTATCACATAACCACCGATCAAATGTCCAAGTACCATTATATAATCATCACACATTAATGATTGCAAATATAAAAATTTCAAACCAAAAATTTCATTGGAAATCACAAAAAATAATTTAAAGATATTGAAATAGTAAATACACTTTAAAACCCATTTTCAATACCAAAATATTTAAAAAGGGTATATTGTATTTATTTTCTATTTAAAAACATCACAGCTTATTAAGGAATCCAAATATCAAATAATGCTCATGGCGGTGGAATAGTCATTGTCACCAAGTACGTTAAAAAGAAACATTCCATTTGTTGTTTAGTAAAACTCTATGTAGAAAAAAAATATTCCCTTCTAATGAAATTAATAGTAAAATGGGTTTATACACTGTATAAAATAAAGTTGTGTATAAATCAAAATATGCCTCAAAGAAAGGAGATTAAGACAAAGTCCCTTACCTCGTGTCCGACTTGACTCGTTCATTCTTTAATTGCCTGAATAATAATATTAAGTTAATTTATAATTTCTTAAAAAACAATTCATGTTCATTATTCCATTTATATCATTTATCACCTTTCTATAACAATCATATAATTATTCAAGTTAATAATCAGTCATTTTATCGATGTTCTGTACTTGAGTCAAAAATGAACTTGTTATAATTACAAGTTGCCCTTGAAGTCAAAAGCCCATTATCTACAAAATGATATTTTTGATTTAAATATCATATATATCATATATATCCATTTTATATGTATTTATAACATTCCATATCATCTGGAGATAATAAATGAAACACATCGTTCATGGAGACGGTAAGTCATACGTACGCATGAACACTACTTTCATTTATATTTCATATTTAAAGAAATGAAAAAGTAATGATACGTAGGTACATTATAATTAAATCATAATATAATATTTTATATATGTTACATAATTTCATTAACTCCATACTTTATACGTTCCATTTATGGCTTGAATGAGTCATATCACTTTGAGGGGGCGATGGTCCGCACTTCCTCAAATGAAATTATCATATTTATTCAACATGAAAATAATAAAGGTTTGTTCTAAATAAGAATTAAAAAAGTATAGAGATAAAATAAATATCATAAATATCATATATAATTACATTTATATCATAGTTTCCACCATAATAGGTTATAGAAGAAGATTGAACAATCATCATTTCGTGAGGAAGTAGTTTGCCATCCACTGAAACAGTATGTTCTATACCCATTAGACGGATGTGTGTGTAAGTGTAGTTCAAATAATTATTATAAAAACAAACTAATATATTTATTATACATATATTTATAAATAAACAAAGAATAAGAATATGATAGGGATTGGATAAGAAAAAATAATGGAAAGGAACTTGAGAGAAGACGTTAACTCAAATCGGGTAACTGTTTTTGATTTAAGCTAAAAGGCCTTCATGAATTGCCTTATGACTAGGGGAAATATTATAGGTAGAAGTGAAGGATGTTGGGAGCTTATTTGTGAAGAGGTTGGATGACAAAAGGGGCATTGAGAGGTGTGAGTACGAGTTAGAGGTGGTGTAATTTTATAAGAGGGAGGAGGGGCACTTAAAGAATATCTTGAATTTTTATTTTATTATAAATTCAATTTAGAGAATAAATGAGTCCAAATTCAGATTGTTCTAAGATAATATGAAAATAAGTCTAACTAAGTCATCCAATAAGAATTATAAAGGTTTTAGATATTTTTTAATCCTTATCTTTTTTATTTAACCCTTTTTTACTCATACTATTTTATTAGACATTTAATATTTTGAGAAATCAAAATAGTTACCAAAACATTAAAAATATCCAATTAAAGAGTCAATAATAAAATTTTAGAACTATGATAACTATTTGGACAAATATTATATTTTTTCTTCGAATTTTATAATATTTAATAAAATATTTATATTTTAAAAAATGAATTAGGTCAATTTTGACACTATTCATATCATGAATTTATAAAAAATCAATTAAAACTTGATTGATTTAGAAAAAAATCATTAATACAAAGATAAAATGCAACTATAATCGATAAAATTCATGTATGACATGAAAATAACAAAATTAAATTTATTTTAACATTTATAATATCATTTATTTGAATCCTTTATTAATGAAGCAATCACTGCATCCTCAATGTGTCACAATTATATTTATTTATTTAGTATATAAAAATTATAACTAAAATACCATGTTTTAAGAAATATTTTTATCTTTCTAATTTCTATTTATAGTTTAAAATATATCTTATATAAACCTATATAAAAATTACCCAGAAGGTCTGAGAGACAGGCAGAAACCTACTCCCAACAAATTATTATATAAAAAGTAAACAGTACAAAACAACTCAAAAGAGGGGCACCTTACAAATCCTTGTGTGCATCACCCCATTACAATCATCCCTAACCAACTATCACAGTAGTTGGGAAGCACGAAAGACCAACTGGAACTATCCTCCATAACATCCCTTTTGGAAAGGGCATCAACAAGCTGGTTTGCTTCACGGTAGACATGAGAAACATCAAGGAGTAATCTTTGAGCAAGCATCAAGCAAGAGATCCACGCAGACATAATCCTCCATGGGACATTCTGGGACCGGTCCTTCAAAATATGAACAACAAATAAAGATTCCGATTCTAGCCATAACTTATGCCATCCATAACGAACAACGTACTTGATAGCCTTAATCATGGCCCAAAATTCAGCCTCAATCGCATGTGCATGGCTAACATAATGGAAAAAGCAGCCCTTAATAAAACCCCGATAGGTTCTGAACACCCGACCACACCCAGCAGGGCCCGGTGCACCCAAGCCCGCCCCATCAACATTCACCTTTAACCAGTTAGAGATAGGGGGAATCCATCGAATATATTTCAGCATATTTGGTTTCAATTCCCTACCACTAACACCAAGAGATCTCAGAAGTAGAAAATCAAAAATTTCATTATGCATGAAACCTGTTTGATTCATCGAGGCCAATTTAATGCATCGATGAATCACCATGATCCCTTCACGATGGCTGGACTTGAAATTATTCAATATCAGTCTATTATGAGACCTCCATTTGTATGATACAACTGAAACAGTAGCAGCAAGTAGCAAAGCTTTGAGCTTCTGACTAAAAGAGGACTGCAGAACTGAGTAGAACAGGGAAGCAATAGAGGAAAAATCAAGGCAGCATTGAAAAACAGCTTGCAGATAACTCCATAAATGCACAACAAAATCACTTTGAATAAACAAGTGCATAGGGGATTCATCTGCCTTCATATAGAGAAAAAAACTGGAATAATGGTGATACCTACTTGCTGTAGAGTATCTTGAGTGGGTAACCTAATTTTCTAGATTTTCCTGATGAGTACAGCATCATTAGGAAAGATATATGGATTGTGAACAACCTCCACACATGAAGGAATGCCCGATTCATAACCGCAAATGAGATTGTAACATTCCCTACTAGAGGAATAGCCATTCAAAGATGGTTTCAAAATCAAAACATTAGAATGAACATATTCATAATTACAAATATCATCATAAAGAGAAGCTAGACTAAATGTAGAAACATCAGCATTACCATGTAGATCATATATGGACAGATTCTTCATTGAAAATGGAATAATGGAAGAATCCTTGATGGGGGAGGACAGCCATGAATTAGACCAGAAATTCAAATGTGAACTAGGGCTGACCAACCATAGATATTGATCCACGATCTTGGAGAATGTGATTCTTACCAAAGACCAAACTAAGGATTTAAGGTACAAACACTTCCTGTTCTGCAATCTGTCAACAAAACCGCCAACAAGGAATTCCATAGAATAATCAGGCCTGAGAAGAAGCTTCCATGTGAAGTTTTTAAGTAATGAGTCATTGAATATTTTAATATCCTTAACTCCCATTCCCCCCATTTTAACTGGTTTAATACATTATTTCCAAGAGACAGTAACCAGTTTCCTTCGCTGTGTTGATCTAGTCCAAATGAAATTCCGAACCAAACCACTCAGCTCCATGAAAAGGGATCTTGGCCATCTATATATTGAGAAAGAATAAACAAACATAGAAGTGATAACCGAATTGAAAAGATAGATTCTACCAGCCTGAGACATATTTTTTCCCTTCAGCTAGCCAACTGATTACTGATTTTAAGGCAATTCCTTCCAAATAAACCCATTTCACTTTTCCCCAAAAATAGAGGTATCCCCAGGTAATTAAAGGGAAACTCCCCTATCTTAACCCGTAGGTTGCTAGAAATCCTATTTTGTCTCACAATTGAAACTCCTTCCCCAAACACAACAAAGGATTTACTTCAACTGATTGCCTGACCTGCAACCTCTTCATAATGTGAGAAAAAGCTCTTGATGCAGTATATAGTTCCTCTATTTGCCTTACAAAATAGAAGGATGTCATCAGCATATAGTAAGTGTGAGGTGGCACAAAGATTCCTACCAAGTTTCATTCTTTGATAAAGACATGTATTGACAAGATCATTCAGACAAATACTGAGGCAGTCTTCAACCAAAGAAAACAGAAGCCCATATAAGGGATCACCTTGCCTGACCCCCCTTGAGAACTGAAAGAAACCCCAGGGGGGGGGGATCCATTAACGAGAATAGATAGATTAGCACTTTATAGAATATAAGAGATCAGATCAATAAACTTATTTGAGAAGACATGCATCTTGAGAATAGTGAAAATGAAGTCTCGTCGTATAGTGTCAAAAGCCTTAGAAATGTCAACTTTCAAGGCCATATTCCCATTTTATACTTTATCTTTCAAGATGTTGATGCATTCTGATGCAGTAAAGAGACAGTTCTGAATATTTCTACCAGGTACAAAGCCAAACTGATTAATAGAGTTGAGATCCCTAGAAACATCACCTAAACGAAGAGCAACAATCTTGCTAATAACTTTAGGAATAGAATTACCAATAGCAATAGGCCTAAAATCCTTGACATCTAATTCATTCTTCTTCTTTGGAATCAGGGCAATAAAATTGGAGTTCATACCAAATGGAATAAAAGAATGTTGAAAGAATTCCTTTATAGCATTAATAACCTCAACATGGATGATATCCCAGTAGAACATAAAGAATTTATTATTGAAGCCATCCGGGCCAGCAACACTATCCATATTCAAGGAGAATAAATCATGATGGATATCTTTGTAGGATGGGATGTTAGTGAGTCTTTTGTTTTGAGTTTCATCTAGAGTTGATTCAACACATTTGGCAATATTACTTGAGTTGTTCACACCAGAATCAGAGTATAACTTCTCAAAGTGACCAGTCACAACATTAGAAATTTTATTTCCAGATGTGAGTAAACTACAATCAATCATAAGAGCCTTGAGAGTTTTATTAATCCTTTTATCCCTATTCAAGAAATGGAAAAATCTTGTATTTCTATCCCCATTCTTTAGCAATTTGATATTCAACCGATTTCGGTCCAGATTTTCCTTGAGGGACAATAGGCTATAAAGATTTGCGGCAACTTGTATATCATCCTGAGATGAGAGATCCTATTGCATATTCCTCTGCTAGAAATCTAAGAGATTAGACTCAACCCCTTTGATTTCATTAACAATGTTGGAAAAGGATTTTTTTCTCTAATCTTTGAGTCTGTCCTTGACAATTTTCAATTTCAAGATTATTATGTGTGAAGAGCACCCAGTGACATAAGATCCCCATGCTTCCATTACAATTTCCCTACATCCTTGAACAACTAACCAGGGATTGTTAAAATTAAAGGGCAGAGGAGCTGACCTCAAAGCACTAAAACATAACTCAACCCGGATAGGGCTATGATCTGAATGAAACCTTGGAAGAGTTAAACCAGAAACCTCCATTATATCACTTCTATCATTCATCTGTACCAGACAACTATCCATCTTGCTAGCCTACCTACCATTGATAGTATATCTACTCTTGTTGAAGTCAGCACCTAATATATAAACTTCAATCAATTGGCATTGATCAATACAATAATGAAAGTCCTTGGATGAGGCCAAACAAAAATTGATTCCAGTCATTTCCTCTAGCCTTATAATTATGTTAAAATCACCAAGCATGATCCATATCTTGGAAATATTCCTAGAAATTGAGAGTAAATGATTCCAAAGAGCTCTCCTTCTGATGTATTGATTTAATGCATAAAAAAAAGTTACACAAAGGTCAATAGACTGATGAAAACAAGATATAGATACATCTTGCTGATCAATATGATAGGAATCTATGATAATGCTATTGTGTTTGAGGACCCATAAGGATTCATTCCCATCTTGGACTTGATTGCTGGCAACCAGTGAATACCCAATAACATTCCAATTGAATGCCAACCATCGTGAGAAGTTCATTCTTGGTTCAGCAATACCCTGTAACATGGGCTTATTGGTCATGATCAAATGATTCAGGACTCTGACCATGGGAGAGTTCCCAAGACCCTGGAAAATCCAAAATAGTATCTTCATTGATTTAAAGACTGCTACCTTGTGCAGGGTCTAGCATAGATTCTAGTTATGCATTCATTAGAAACAGATTCAATAATGTCCATTTATTTACCAGGAGCATCTCCAGACTTTGAGGATTCACTATCATTATCAGAAAGAGGGGTAAACCTATTTTCAGAACTGATAGGCATACTTAAGGTTGCAGGAAGCTTCCTTTTAGCCATCTTAGAAACCGATATATGATAGTACTCATCTATAGTTCCCTCAATGTTGAGTCTTGGCTGATCCTATCCCAAAGGGGGCTCCTGAGATAGTGATTCAAGAACCTGATGAACAGCAGGGTCCACATTTGGAAACTCAAGGGTCCCATGCTCATGTGACACCTCACATATATCAGCATGGTAATAAACGAGCTGAGCTTCATCTGCATTTTCCCCATTATCAATATCCTTCTTTGCCTGAGAGTCTGTATTATTATCCAATAGTCTCATTGCATCATTATTGCCTACCTCATTTTCATCATTCATCACATTAGGAGGATCCTGAGGGGGTTTCCCTAAAATTTCCCCACTAATAGCAATGGGGATAGTATCAAAAACTGTATCCATAGTTCCACCTTGAGGCTCCTCATCATTCTTCTCTACCTGTACCTTGTTTCCAGTATTTGAATTGAGACATCCCTGCTGAGTCATCTTCCTTCAGCAAGTACCCACATCATGCCCACAAATATTACATACAGAACACACCTTATTCCTATTACATTCCGATAGATTATGTCCAAAAAATATGAAAATTAAGACAGAAATTTGGTTTCCTTTCATATCCTATCTCCAGATTAATGCTATCATCTCTAGTGGTGAAAACAACCTCTTCCACAAGTGTACTTGACATGTCCACCTCCACTAAAATTCGATCATAATTCCCAAAATTAGGGTTATCAGTTTTCTTATCAAGTCTAATAGGATTCCCTACAGAAGATGCAATGTCCCACAATATTTGAGGATGCCAATACAACCATATTAACTTGTGAATGCGAATCCATACATGAGAAAATGCGTTCTTGACCGTGATTGGATCAAAATTACGGACCCATTCATGAATTCTGAGAATGCCAGGGTGCAGAGGGACCGAGCCCAGACTCCATGCGCATCTCTTGCATTCATCAGATGGGAAGATGACATGGTAGAATCCACACCCCAATGCCGTCATCTTCCAATCACTGAAGCCCCAAATTTCCTCCAATCTACCTGTAAGCTCATTAAATTTCCATGGCCGCACACCTTTTGGAATCACCACATGAGCGATGGTGGAGAACTTACATAGTTTAACCCTTTCTTCAACAGCGGTTTGATTGGCCGATAGATGGGCAATCCGACCCTTTTGTATAATTCTTCCAGAGCTACCCGAATTGCAATCCATGAATGAAAAACCTCCAACCTTTTTAGCTACATCCGATAAGCTCCTCCCATGATTAGAAGAATCCCTAGAGTTCTATTTCTCAGCTTTTCATTTCGCACAGAGACTAAACAGATCCATGTTCCCAATACGATCTTCATCAGCAGGAATTTCAATCTCCTTCTCCCTCGATTATTTAGCCTCCTAACCTGGTTTAGGGTTTTCACCCTCAAAACCCTCGAGATCTACCATAATAACCCCATATAAAAATGGATTTACAAAAAGATACATGTTTAGGTTATATTTAAATTAAAAGTAATTAAATGTCATTTTCACACACAAGTTGCTCCATGGTGTCCTCAAATCGACCCATGGATTCCCATAGTCAGATATATCTCATAAATAGGATTAGTACACGTGTTAGGGAAATTTAATATTATTAGAATATTATTTTGTACCATTATATACCAGATTTACCCTTTAACCGTGGTAAATAAAATATTTACTAAAGTTACTATTCATAATTTCTCAAAATAAAAGTTAAATATTTACAATATTTTTACCTCTTTATTCTAAATATGATGTCAATTTTTCCAAATTCAAAACACATATGTTTCTGAAATTAATTTAAAATTAATACCTATTTTCAAAACCAAAAAGTGTGTTTTTAAGAAACAAAAACATCAAAAGAATGACATTTTTTTTATGTTCAATTTAAAAGTGAAATTACTTCCAATGACCAAAATTGTATGAAATTATAATAATATAATATAATTACACTTTAAAACCATTTAAATGGGAAATATAACCATATAAATAAATTATATGAAAAGACGATTTTGTCTTAAAATGTAGTTTTTTTCACTATTTATTAATGAAATGAAATTTATCAGAAAAATACAAAATATTTACCCGAAGTAAATTATGATGTCCCACTTCTATATAAGATGTTTATTTTTTCAAATGGAACATATAAAAGTGACAAAAACTAGATTTAAAAAGGGTTCTCCATAAAAAGGTGGTAAATCAACCTTTTAAAGAATATTAAAGTATATCATGCTTAAAATAAGATTAATTATTATTTTAGGGATTTAAAATTTTATTTGATAAATTTAAAAACATTTAAAAAACATGTTTAATCAAAATATGATTAGTTGTATCCATTCCCACCAATACAACGGCTAGACGTTAACTACCATTTAAAATAATAATATAATAACAATATTATTTTTCTCAGTATGACTTAGCTTGGTGTGCAACATAAGATTTTTGAGAAACACATTGTTTCATGTCAGGTATGCCATAGAAAATAGAATCTCCTTAAAGTAAAATTAATATTTAATTCCCAGATATCAATAAATATAAAAATGTCATATTCTTTGTTTACTTGGGATGTTACCAATCCACCATGTAAAATTCTGGAATAGTAAAAGAAGTAAATCACCACATTGGACATTTTAAATAATGTTGTCTAGATCTAGATCATCATCATAAATCTTTGGGAAAATCCTACAATATTTGGAGAAATAGAGATTTACAGTCTTAAAATAGAGATGTTTGTCCTGAAAAGGTAACTATATCTCACAAGATTACTAAACAAATCCAACATTATTTATATCTCAGTTGAGAAGTCATTGAGGTGGGTGATCTAATAAAATATTATGAGGCTATAAATGAAAATATAGATAATTCATTAATAATGAAATTTTCATAGAAAAATAACAAGAGTCATGTACTATCTCTGGGAATTTAATACATTTTAGATAAGATGTAATGGATTTTGATATAAATGTATAATGATATTATAATGAATAAAATAATATTTTATCATCTATTCATGAAATCTACATATTTTACCTTAGCATTGAATAATAACACCCCCTTAAATTAAGATCATATGTTATTTATAATTAATGATCATCATGGAGATTAATGGTTTTAAAAAAAATATTATGGTTGGTATGAGTTTGGGATCATATACTTAGTTAAGTTCATTGGTGATATAATAAGTTTGACTTGTAATATTAAGTTTTCCTAAAATATAAATCACAAGGAATTTCATATATATGGTTATTGATATTCTTAGGGGTGATCGATTTATATTAATTCTTATTAATAGACTTTAATAAGTATCCTTGTATGTAAACCTTATTACATTGATACCATTTTTAAAAGAATCATGAAGTTGAGATAACTAGTGAGTAATTGGGTATATTGTGGATTATATAGAAGGAGTTTCCTAAAAAATATATAATTTTCCCTCCACTATGTGTGATACGACACTTAGTTTTTTGATTGAGTTATACTAAAAGAAATATATGACCACGATTTGATAATTAATAAAAAATGTTATTATTTATATAGAAGTCTGTCTTATTTTTTATTTATCCTTATTATTCAGTTTACATGGGAGAATTATGAAAGTATGAGTTGGCATACACTTGGTTTAAGATTTAAATAGTTGGATGTAAGGTAAATATCTTGTAAAATGGATTCTATATGTACACATGATGTAAAAGATATCTATATTGGACATAACTATATAGATATTGATTGTGTTTTGTAGTTGATATTCTATAACCATATATAGCTTGAGTCAAAATAATGTTTTTTAAGTGGTTCTTCTTTTCCTATAATTATGTATTTGGAATTTATAATTGTTTTCAATGTTATGTGGGGAAATAGGTTCACACAGTTAGGCTATATATTAAGGACTAATATTGGTGTAAATAGTTTCCCAAAATTATATTAGTTTCAATTATAATAATTTTAAAGTAGGTTGGATGAATTTATAAATAAGGCAATTTTCTTTATAAATTCTTTGATTCTTTAGTGTTAGAGGATTTTTAAAAATTAAATGCAGTGAAGTTGTATTGTTTCTAATAATATATCTAAATTATATCCCACAAAATGGTTTATAAAATGAGAATTAATTTTTTAATATCACATACCACATTTTATTGAAAATATGGGATATTTTTGTACTCTATCTTATCAAAGTTTTTAACATTTATCACTAGACCATTGGATCATTTAACACATCATGTGATAAAAAATTAATGATTAAGTGAATGTTGAAGTTTTAAATGATCACCTATATAAATTATGACTTGTGTTTTAAGTTTTATAATACTATTATAAAAATAATAGTATCGACATTAAAAATAATAGCTGATTTTTTATATATTGAATAAATATAATAAATTTACTTTTTTCACCTTCCTTTAGTGATATTCGATCATACTGATACATAAAAATATTCTTTCAATGTTTTATTATTATGATAATTTTTTTGGTGGTATTAGCATGATATTGGAGAAATATGAGATCATACTAATGTTTTTGATGATTTTCATAGGCCAGTGGACTAGATTTAGAGGTAGGGTCCTTTTTAACAATGATTTGTGATCATTATTACTCACAACCATGATAAATTTCATAGAATGTAAGATAAAAAATTTATTATGTTTATCATATTACTCATGATTATTCTCCCAATAAGTCCTTATATTATAGGTTTTTTTCTAACACATAATACATAATAGTTCTCATTAAAACATATCAGATAATGAAATTATAACAACACTTCTAATAATTACATAAATTAAATTATAAGAACATGAAGATAAATAAAAGCTTTTAGATTTCATTATATATATGTAGCTACATTATATCATGTTCTCTCAAAACCTTATCTAGGTATGTTAGAGACACATATCTCGCTATAATTTTAAAATAGAAGACTCCTTTGTTTGATAGACACATATTTATTTCTATTGGGTGTGATGAATTTTCTCTACTTGAGTCCTTCAACATGGAATACCCATTTTAACATGAATAAAAATAACTTAAAAATATTTATTCGGTATTTTTATGATTTGTGTATTGACTGTATAATAATTAAATATCCCTAACTTTGGATATTTTTTCAAATATTTGGTTAAATGATAAAAACATTCTTTCAATCATAGAACATTCTATCTATTTCCATCATTTTTATATTAACATATTTTAGGAAATGATAGTGGCTATATTTTGAAATTATTTATTCCCTAATGTTTTACCAATAAATACTTTTTTTAAATCTATAAAATGGTATCACATTTGGGTTTTATTTTGGGATATATTTAATCAAGATGAAATACACTCTATTTTTGGGAAAAAATATTAATCATTATTTATTTCATGGGTTATGAAACATAAATTTTTAATTGGGTATTGAAATTTTCACTAAATTTATGTATATATTTCATCATATATTTCATCATATATTTCATAACATTCTATTTAATTTCGGTAATTATATTTCGATATAAAAATCATAATTACTTGTCTAATTTATTTCATCATATTGTCTAACAATCATGTATGACCAAAATGAAAACTCAATTTTCCAAATCATCATGAAATCCTACATTGAACCTAGACTAGATTCCGTAATGGTTCCCAATATAATATTTAACCACATTAGAAGCGTTATACTTTCTCTAGTTGATAGTGACTAAAATCATGATTCTCAGTTTATCATTAGGGAATGATTTATTGGTTTTGATTGATAAAATAATTCATGATGACTTCCGACAATATAAACGATACAGAACAATACCAAACAAGGTGTAATCCAATGTATAAAATTGTATGTAATTTTTTTCATATCTATATTGGGAATAAGGCATGTAAAACTAAATTTGATGAGTATACATTCCAAACAATCAGTCAAATCAATATTCTTTTATCTCCAACACTATAGAGGAGACTAAGACAATCCTATGATATGGATACCAGATATGTCATGAACATCCATTCATTATGAATGTACTTGTCTATTCCTAAAATTTAATGAGTTAAAAGAAATGTTCACCAAGTTTCTTATGTGGGGCGTGAGTGTAAATAATTACTAGAAATCCACCAATGGCATTTATAGAGTCTGAGATCATTACCAGTTCACTATATATATAACCATGAAAGTTCCAAGTCCCTCTTGTCAATAGTATTGATGAACCTGTAATCTTGGATTTGGTCCTCTATAAACTAAAATTCATTCAGTTGGAATCTTGGGTTCTACAGATTGGTTGGGATCACCTGGTTAGTTGTTGTCAAAAATAGTTTTATTACAATTCTATATGAGGGTGCTCAATGAAACGTCAGACTCCCCTTCCTTGTTTTCCACTGGTTCTCCTCTTGATTCTAGTCTATGTGAAGCACTTCAGTATAAGGTGGTTGGGGGCCAGGAGGAAACCCCCTTCATAGTTGATTTCCATGTAGGTCCTATGTTTTTGGCAGGTAGAGTTCCACATGCTAGAGCCGGGTTCCCTAGAGAGTGTCTCCCTGTGAAGTCCGATGTCATTGGTAGAATATGTTCTTATATCTCATCAAGCCCTTGTGAGGATCGGGGTTCAAGAAGGATGGTGCTATGACATGGTTGGTGCATATGGTAGAAGGTGGGTTATACCCAAAGTCACCTCCTAGACTTCCACTCCCTCCCTCAGGCACACCTATCTCGAGCCCAGGAGTGTGTAAATGTTAGATGAAGAATATGTTGCAAGATAGGGAGAGGCTATTATCCCCTTCAAAAATTTCCATGGTGCCTGGGTCCAAAGTGAGGCCATCACCATTTCAATAATTCCTATCATGATATGGAACTCCCACAGTATCTGGACAATGGTGAAAACTGATTTCATATCCTCAGAGTCAAAGAGATACAAAGTCATAATGGTTGCAATCATCAAGCACGAGCAGAGAACTGCTAAGATTCAAGAGTTTAGTTGTAAGGTCAAAATGCATGCAGCTCTGTCCAATAATTACATATGGAAATTCTGGGAGAAGTAATTCTCAATAGATTTGACTCAAGTGTGAAACCAACATTTCATGATGAAGGTGTAGAGTAAAGGATAAGCTATGTTTGTGTCCTTCGTTTATAGAAGTTGCAATGTCTAGATGAGGGAGGTTTTGTTTTGGGAGTTAAATGGGTTTGACCCAGGTGACCATACCTTGGTGGTGGGAGGGTATTTTAATATCATTATGTAGCTTGATGAGAATAAGGGGTAAGGTGAATTCTTGAGGCGGTCTAGTATGCCTTTCGTGTAGTTTATGGCTGGTAAGGGACTGATGGATTTAGGATACTTCGACAATTGTTTCACCTAGTGCAACAATCAAAGGGGTGATAGCCAATGCTGGAGTAGACTTGATCAGTGCATTTCCAGCACTCATTCCATCTATATCTTCCCAAATGTGATGGTTAACCACTTCACCCAAAGAATTTTTGAACACTCTCTACTACTGTTATCTCTCTGCAGGATGAAGGATGTAGAGGATCATTTCAAGTTCTTCAATTAGTGGGTGTGCGACCCAAACTACCACCACGTTATGATGAAGGCTTGGAATGAACGTTCTTAGGTACACTCTTGGGTTTCTTTTCACTCATAGTTGAGGATGCTAAAGTAGGAAATAATGGTATGGGCTAAGTCCTTTCCCCCAATTTATTGTGAAATGGATGTGATTAAATAGGACATCAAACGTCTCGAGGGAATTATCAAGGCGGTCTGGGATGATGTGGAGTTTGATGAACTCTCAGAGAATAAGATGTCTCTGGTTGCGATGATTCAATCCCAACAATAGAAGGCGAGAGAATGTTACATGAACAAGTGGCTTAGGAAAGGTTAAAAGAACACTACATACTTTCATGCATGCATTAGGGAGAGGAGGTGTGTTGTGAAACCCAATCTGGTTATGGCAGATAGAACATACATAGATGAAAAGGAGGAGGTTGTGGGCATGACCTTCTGGTTTTTTTAAAGAACTACATTTTAGCAGAAATGAGAATATTCCTCAGGGGTATCCCTTAGGGGAGGATCAGATTTGGGAAGGTATTCCAAATATTATCCCCACACAAGATAATATTCTGCTTTAAGGTATTCCAGAGGAAGAGGTGGTGCATGTGAACTTGTGGAATCTCAATCCTAAAAGCGTGGTGGGACTAGATGGTTTCCCCGGTTCATTCTAGAGAGGCTCCTGGGAGGTTTTTAAATACAATCTTATCCTTTCCATCCAGGAATTCTTCTGAGGGGGTGGCCTACCTCAGATTGCGTCAGGGACTACTTTGGTTATCTTGACTAAGATCAAATACCCATATACCCTCCTCCATTATCGGTCTGTGAGCATGTGAAAATTTCCCTATAAAGTCTTAGCATTTTTTATAAATCAGAGGCTGTCCAGTCTTCTACCTCAATGGGTATCCCTAGAACAACATGACTTCTTCCAAGAATGTTCGATTCAGGGGGACATGGTGATGGAAAAAGAGATTATGAGAGATTTAAATACCAAATCTCTTCAATCTAATGTGATCATAAATATTGATATTAAAAAGGCTTATGATAGGTTGGAGTGGGGATTTATTAATAGGGTTGTTTCCAAGATGGGGGTCTCTGACTGGGCATGTGATATCATCTTTAGGTGTATTTTCTCACCATGGATGGTAGTTTCTTTTATGGGGAGAACACATGGTTTCCTCAAGACTGTTCATGGACTTCTACACAGTGATAAATTATCCCCAATTATATTTATCCTACTACTAGACACTCTTAGTAGGATGATAAATAAAAGTGTAAACAATGGGGACATTCTTCCATATCGTAGAAATCATAGCCTTCCACCAATATCAGATTTGATGTATGCTGATGACATGATCATATTCATGAATTCAAGGTGGAGGTCCATAAATGTGTTTAACAGGATCCTTGCGGACTACTGTCTCTAGATTGAGAAGATCCTTAACAGGGAGAAGAGTAGTTTTTATGTATCTAATTCATGAAACCCAAGAAGGGTGGATGGTATGGGCAGTGAGATGGGAATGGGGCGAGGTTTTTTCCCATGGAGTATCTTGGTACCCCAATATCCCAAGGAAGACTAATAACCAGGGACTTCAAAAAAGTTGTTAATAAGATCATGGAACAAATTCTGAACTGGAAAAACCATTTCTAATCTTTTGGGGGTCAGATCACTCTCATGAAAAGTGTACTCTCAGTAATACCAGTTCATGCTATGTCTTCTACCAGTGTTCCGAAGGGGGTTATCATTTTCATTAAGAGAATCCATACTCTCTTAATTTGGGATGCGATATCCAAGGGGAAGAGGAAGTGGGTGTCATGGGGTAAGATGGCTCGGCCCATTAGTGAAGAAGGAATAAACATCAGTAGTCTAGTGGATACAATTAAGGACATGCGTGCGAAGCTTGCATGAGAAACCATTGAGGAACATACCCAATATTGGAAGAATCTGTCTCGAAGATATATGGCCGGTGTTTCCACTCCATCTGCCAGGGGGTCATCTGTATGGTGCTTTGTATGTAACATTATCCCGAGTCTCCTCCCACACTCACAATGGATTATTGGGGAGGGGCACATACTCTACTGGAATCACAAGTGGTTAGGTAGTGTGCTGGGATATCCTGGATGTCCGACCCCCACTATCTCCTTCAGGGAGGCAAGCATGCATATTTGGTTCTTCAGATCAATTCTGGACACATCTCAGCAAGTGGTTTTTTACTCTGTTCTTATTAAATCTGAGTAACACAGGTGTGTCTATACCCCTTCCACCTCCGGTAAGTTCAAATCAAAGTATTTTCGCGGAAGTAATGTCCCTCAGGGGTATAAGGAGAGATGAAACTGTATGGAGTGGGAAAATAAAATCCCTACTGAAATTAACTTTCTCACAGAGAGGATTAAAATAATATTATACCCACTGATTTTATTATAAAATTTTTGGGCATTAGTATGACCTCCTACTGTCATTGCTGTGTGAATAAAAAGAAGGAGAGCATCATCCACATATTCTTCTAGGGTGAATAGGCTTTGTATCTGTGGGGATTCTTTGGTGAGTTCATAGGGTACTCTTCCTAAGATGATAACAACGAGAAGTTCATGGAGCGAAAGTTCCATGGGATCATCGGGAATGAAAAGGAGGTTGAGACGCAAGTCATCATTAACAATATGGGATACTGGTCTTTATGGAAAGAAAGAAATAGATCCCGGTTTGAGGTAATTTCCAATATAGGTAGAGTTGTTGTGGAAAGAACTAGATGTATTCTGATTGACTTGATCAGTCCTGTTGGCATCAGGATGGAGGATCCATTCCTTGGCGCATTGCAGGCATCAAAAAGTGAGGATCGCTAGCATGGATCCAGGGCCCTGGGGATATGGATTCATTGGGTTCCCCCTGAGGGAAGCCTCAATCTTAACATAGATGGTTCTTTTTTAATGGGTGACATGCGAGGAGGAGGAGTTATCCGTCACCTCAGGGGGACTGTGGTGATGGAATTCACAGCTTATTATGGTAGTGGAAATTCTATTCAGGCGAAGGCTCTTGCGGCTCTTTCAGGGATATCCCTGTGAAATCAGAGGGACATTATCTTTGCGCAATTGTAAATAAACTCCATGATTGTTCATGATGCTCTGTATAGTAAAGTCACAACTCCATGTTCAATTTCCTATACAATTAGACAATGAAAGTCCCTCCTGAAAAACAACATTAGAATCACCCATACTTGGCATGAGGGAAACAAAGTGGTGGACTACTTGGCCTCCCTTGCAGTCCCTGATACCCTAGTTTTATTCCTTTCTAATGTTTCTAATTTTAAACCGAAGGGGGTGAATATAATCCGTTGCGATGCCCTTGGCCTTCATTATTTCAGCCCCCTCAGTAGGGTTTCCCTCTTCCTTGTATTGTCCCTCTTGAGAATCCTTTTTTGAATAAAAATTTTAATGTTGGATGGATTAAAAATTAATTAAAGTTCATGTTCATAAACCAAAATGATATACCTACTTAACAATTTTTGAAACAATTAATGTTTCATTTAGTTCCCACTTTATTTCAAATAATTTAGTGTAATATGGATACCATCAGTACAAATATTTATGATTTATATGAGAAAAATATTTTTTAAATCCCTTCAAACACTTAACAATTAATAAATAATAAGTGGAATAAATATATTTAGAAATCAATTTTGAAATAAATAATAACTTTTTAAAAACCATATATGGAAATTATTTTTTTGATGGAAGAAAGAGATTATACATAAAGATGTTTTAAAAATTAACTATTTTTTGAAAATGTAATCATTACATAAAATCGATGGAAAACGTAACTCTTTTGGTATATAGATTCAATGAGTGTTTACCAAAATTCATGTTTTAGTAAGAAAAAGTACTTATTGTGACTAATAAAATATAATAACCCAATCATTCCTTATAACTTGATCAACCCAATAATTTTCTCATTACCAAACCAATCACTTAATAAAGGGTTATGTATAGTTCATTGGCTTATAATACATTTAGTATTTAGTGAGAATAATTTATTTCCTTTATAATACATGATAATATTATAATGGGAGAAAGAAAAACTAAAATATAGTCTAATAATAAAAATTTACTTTTCAAATCTTGGTTCACATGCACTATAAGTTTCAAAATGGATTAACATAAGTGTAAATCATTTCACAGCCTTAAGTACAAGACTATAAGACATCAATGTTACATTATTAAATAAATTTTTGAGTCATAAACAAAACATATATAAAAAATACCTTCAATGATGTTATAAAATAACTTATAACATTATATCATTTCTAAGCATAAACTTTTATAAATAGTATCATGTTTATACTTAACGAAAAATGTTAATGCCTTATGTTGATGGAGCATAGAGTTTTGAAATAATAAGGCATGATTAATTTAATCTACAATGTAAACCAAATATTATAGATATATTATATGAATTTTATTCTAGTTTAGTGAATTATTTTCCAAAAATAAACTTTTCACCATGTTAAAAATAAAGGTTTTTGGAAAACGATGTATAAAATAAAAAACATTATGTTATTTTATGTGAAACTACATTTTGAACCATTAATTTGAAACATAAAAAAATTATTTTAAAAATAAACCATTCTAATTATCATAATATAAGATTAATTATAATTACTAATTTGGAAACAAATTAGAAGACATGTTTCAAATATAACTTAGTAATTCCTTTAAAGGGTTAAGACCATATTCTATAACCATTGGTGGGTTTTAACAATCCATGAGACCATCATATGAAACTACAAGAACCATTATTGAATAATAATTAAACAAACAACTCCAATTACATAAACACTATAATTTAAGAATGACTAGTCTGACGAAAAGCAAAGTCATATAACTCCACAAATCCATCAAACACCATAACAAAAAAATCCACTATAACTATAACCTAAATAAACATTAAAGTATACCCTAAAATTATAAATACCTAGAATAAGTAAAACCACATCTACCGTCTAACCAAACAGTGATTAACCATACATAGAAAACCACCCTCGAGCATATCTAGACTAGAAAAGAGGAAAACCAATGTTTAAAGACTGTTTTCACTATCCCTTAATTAAATCACATCTCAAATACCAAAAAAAATATATTAGAGAAGTATAGAATAATAAGTGAGATGAATATTAGATGGAAATTATTTGTTTTTTGTTATCATGAAAAATCCCTTGGATCACCCATCAATCAATTGGTGAGAGATAAGGGTGAAGAATAAATAAAGGAGCCCTATGAGGAACTATCAGATAGTAGAAATAAACTAATATATATGGAGAACCTAAAGGAGAAAAAATTATTATAGTGAGAATGGATTAAATTTCCCATTAAAAAAACATGACGATTGACTATTGGTTATCTGGTATGAGGCCATTGAGTACTCTATTACACCTCTTGGATACCAGGTCCTTTTCTAAGATTAGTGAGTGGCTATATCCCTACCAATAACATCTTTTCATCACTTATCACTCCAAATTATAGGCATATTTATCTAATATACACTCAAAATATTTTAAACCTTCCTAGAAACCTAAAAAAATTTAAAAAACAATTATAATTTCATCACCAAAAATCAAAATTTAATAAAGAATAAAAATATTGAAAAATAACCCCTCTATTGGTTCTGAAAATAAAAATTACCCAATGTTTTTATGACTTTAGAGTCCCTCAAAAAATTAAATTTCCCGGTAAAGTAATTCCCAAAGGACACAAACCCTTACACCATGAATAATAATATTAATTGAAACATGTATCATATTTCCCAAAAAAAAGAATATAAAAATTTGAATCAATACAAAGTTCTAATAAAAATATCCAATTTCATTAAAACGTATTTAATTTATACAATAATCCTTAATTATATTTAATATAAAAATATAATTATTAGTAAAAAATTATTATTTTTATTTTAAAAATAATATGGAAAATCATTTAAAACCATAAATGAAAATTGTTATTATCTCACCCAAAAATGAACTTCTTCTTGTACTACAACATAAAAAAACATAGAATGACATTATTTTAACTTACCAATAAATACTGATTTTGTAACCAGTTAGGGGGACTAAGTTTTTTTACACATCCATCATGATTTTCAAACCTATTTTTACCACAATTTTATGATATAACTCACTTTATTTTATAATATTAGGTCTTATGAAAATATTTTACACACATAATCCAATATCATCACAATGATATATATTTATCAATAGGGTCCACTCATTCACCAAGAAATTGATAGAATATAAGTTTTTTAAACTTATCCTATTTAAATTACTATACTGAAATGATCATTTATCATAAGGTATTTTGAACTTATTTTTCTATAATATATGGGATGCTAGGAAAATGAACCAAAATTGGTAAACTGGGGTTAATAATTTTTAGGGAACTTAGATACCAATAGGCAATAAGATCGTTATGGATTCACTAAGTGGGTGGAGGAATCAATGAATCTTTTCCTTTTCATTTATTCATTAAAAAAAATAATCACTTATTGAAGTGATTGAATTTTTTGTTGTTATTAATATAATACCACTTAAAAACATAGTGGGAATATCAAAATTTAATTTTTTACCATTCAAAATGAATGGATACATCATTGGAATGATCTGGAAAATCTGATATAAAAAAATCAATAATCTTGAGGGATTAAAAAAGAGCATAGTTTTTATCAAAACTTATGTTCAATACATATGTCTTACTTAATATGTAATTTTATCCTAAAAAATGAAGAAATTTTTATCCAGTGATATAATAGGATGATCCTTCAACCTCAAATAAGATATTCCACATTACTGTGGATGAGTAAATTTTTTAATTAATTTCCAAATATATTTTTCTTATTATCAAATAATTAGTTATCCCAACCATTAATATACCAACACCTTCATTTCTTCCTCACTGAGTAATGGTAATGAAAGAATAATCAATGTGCTTCAATTAATAATAAAAAACTTTTGAAACCATTATATATATAATAAAATCTTCCATTCTTTTCTAGTGCATCATCTATCAACACATATAGGTTTTCCTACTCCAATATATTATGATTTTATGAAGATTATTTAAAATTACCTTCCCTATTAGGTTACTTCTCCATCCGCTTGCTCTGCTACAATCTATATATATTACACCACACACCCTCTCTAAAAATTATTCATTTTCTCACCTATTTTTCAAAACAACCAAATTTCAATTACATTATAATTTTTTATTTCAAATAAAATTTATAAAGAAAACATCCATTAAAAACTTCTACCAAATTATTTTCCCCTTTAAATTAATCATGACATTTTCTTCACCCGTGATGAGATTTAGGGACTTGAATGACCAAGTTTTAGTTTCCCCTAATTCATTCCTAAATCCACAACCACAAAACCCTCAAAATTGGACATTTGTAATAATAAAAAAGGAAACATGTATTTTTTGGTGTGGTCTTGATCATTGTGATTTGATATTATCCTTCTCGGTGTAGTGTATGATGATTTACACAATTTAACACAAAACTATTCTCAACCTCAAAGTGAATTTTAGTGTCATTTGGTTTCACAATCCAAAGAAGTAAAAAATTTTCATAACTATATTCAATATGTAATGATTAAATTATCTAGAATTAAATATTATCGCCACCAATACAAACAAGTTTTCCCCAAAATATAGTGATAACATGAAAAATCATGACGTACCTATTATATCATGATATTTATTTCATGATAGACCATCTCAAATATCATCACATTTTAGAACCAAATCAGATCATAAACCATAATACTTTTGGGTGATGTGTTTGGAATTCACTAATTATTAATCATACAAAAAATAATCATGGAATTAACCAAAAAAACTATAGAATGGTTTTATATTTAACACCAAAACTCCTCAAAAATCACTCTTCAACTTTATAACATATTAAAACACCTTCATATTTCCAAATGGTTATCGCCTCTCTTCTAATATAATCTAAACTGATCTGATTTTTATTGTGATTAATGTGTCGATAATTTTTTGATGTGTTCAAAATAAAATAAAACTCTAAAAAAAATGTCACATACACTTCATTTCATATCACATTAGTAGATCCCCCTTTGACTAATAAAATTTCAATGTAATATATTATTTCAAAATATTTCAATGTAATAAAAATAACCCTATTTTCATTTTTTTCAACTATCTATCATAAATCACCATTTCAACTTATAAATTAATCATTATTTAATCCTTATAATCCTATATGAGTAAAAATGGTGTTATAAGTAAGAAATATGAATAATGTTTCCAAATCTATGTACGTGAATCACTTATAGCCTCTTTTAAAAATCATCTTCCACTTATATTTTAAATTTCTCTTCTAAAAACTATTCGAGTACCTATGCTAAACAAATATATTAAACACATAATGAAAATGGACATTCCAATAGTTCAAAAATCATTGAAACATATACATTGTGTTTGGGTATTTTCCCTTTTGAAAAATCCTCTAAATATATTTCAACATAATATAAAAAAATATATCCATTGAATATACAATATTATCCCTTTTTAAAAAAAAATATAAATAGAATAAACGAGTGTACATGACACTATATCGTATTATGAAGAAGGATGGTATTGAACTTACATCATTAACCCCAATCTATGAAATTTATCCTCTAGATATAAATTGGTAAAAAATCATCCACATTATCCATAGTTAGAAAAAAATATGGTTTCATCACTCATTTGTAAATAATTTATTTTTTTGTTATCATGCATGATGTCATTACGATTTGATCTATAATTTTTAACCATGTACCTACAATTATTAATGTAACTTTTACTATCACATACCACTAATAAAAGAAACTTCACTTACATTGTGAGATATTAAAGCTATATTCTTATCTATATAAGATGTGTTTTTTATTTAGTTTAAACAATAAACACTTATTTTTCTATACTTAATGTAATGTATATTTTCTTCTTTG